>CM076094.1:53474927-54674927 GCA_038088585.1 Chrysina gloriosa | reverse complement strand
ACACTCAAATTCATCGCGTTTGTTACGAAATCCAAAACATTTTGGGGAAGGGGAGAGGGGAGGGGGCAGTCAAGGTGTGTCCCAGACGAATTTTTAAACAATTAAACCAAAAATATATCGAAAAAACGAAAAACGCAACAAATTCGAGGAATCGAAAAGGACAATGTTATGCTAACGCGAAAAATTTGCTTATCTTTGCGACTTCGGTGACGATATCGTCAGCAATTACAGACGGACACAAACGTAAAAATAACAAAACATCCATGAAAAATATCCTCCCCACCAACTCATTTTCATAAATACGTTCGTTTTTCTATTTGTGCCGCGCCGGTCGTCATTGAGATAGGTCGCGTTTGTTTTTGCGCAATAAAAACGGGGAGATGAAAAACAACATCCAACAAACGAAAAAACCGAAAATCCAACATCCAAAATTGACGTAAAAAGAGAAAAATTAACGCCCGTACGCGTTAAAGATTCGTATTTACGTAAGTCGCGCGCTAAACAAATGAATAACGACGTTAATTTGTTATGTCAACGCCTTACGTCAAGGATTATTTATTGTTACCAATTGTATTTGTTCGAGAAAGAAAACAAAATAAAACAGTTGAACTGCTAGACGATTGCTATTGTTTTATTAGCGCGTAAACTCGCAAGCAAATGTATGTATGTAGGTCACCGATGATCTAGATGTGAAAAATTTGATCGTGCAATTGTTTATTGGTTCCCAGTTCCGGGAAGAGACAGGTGCGTCACGCATAACGAAACACGTGTCCATCAAAATTAATAATTTAATAAAATAATATAAAAATAAATTCTATCATACTTACACAATCAAAAAGGATCCAAACGTGTACCACTCCCGACTCGTGAAAAATTCAAATGCGTGCCGTCCACCACGAGAAACTAATCGACAGGAATTCACGTTTTTTTTTAATTTTCGCCCAAGATCCACACAAAATTGATTCTTTTTCCAAAAAAATTCGACCGTGTCTCACTCGCCTTCCACGCTTTGAAATCGCTTACAATTCACAATAAGATCGGCAACTTTATGCCACACCCTGGATCCGCACTAAATTGACGTTGAAGGTCTACATTTTAAAATCGCCAATTAACAGAAAAAGACAACCGCCTAGCACCCGCCCTCCACGCTTTAAAATCGCTTACAAATCACAATAACATCAGCAAGTATACGGGGTGTAAATTAAGTGATGACACTAATTTCAGGGGGAGGGGTGATTCCTTATCATATTCTATTAAAAAGGTTCATATAAACATGTGTCCTAACTTGCTTCGTTTATTCTTCTAGCGTGCAAACACGGCGAAATAAATATGAACAACGTCAAATTAGTTAAAATGCATTTCATTTATGGGTTTTGGAGATGGAAATGCTGCAGAAACTCGTCGAATTTATCAAGAATGATATCCTAAACCGATTCCATCAGAAAAAAAGAAACAAGTTTTTATTTCTTTCTCGAAAGCTAAGTGAGATACAAAAAACTCGCGAGACAAGAAAGTTGTATTTTCAATTGTTTAATTTGACAAAAATATCAAACTTGGAAAAAAAAAACGGAGGCGTAAAATGATTTTAACGATAAAAATCAATGAAGTAACCCTCCTGCGACGCCATTCGAATTACTAATTTAAATCTGATTACATCAAAAGGAGTTGCTTGTTATTGCTAATAAACACACCGAGTTTCATCGAAATCGTCGAAAAGACTTTCGAGTAATTAATTCTAAAAAATTATTATTATTAAAACTTTGGCACTTCGTTTCTCGAAAACGAAGCAAGTTAGGACACACGTTTATATGAACTTTTTTCATAAAAAATGACGGGGAATCACCCCTTGCAAATAAAGTTATTACTAAATTTACACCCTGTATACCGCCCGAGATCCACATTGATATACAGTAATGGATATTTACAAAATCAAACGTGTACCATCGGTGGTGCACACTTCATCTGGAATTCACCTCTGGTTGTCCAAAAGAATTCCCAACGCGCACATATTCATTCCCCCAAAAAAAAATTCAAACAAAACAAATCGACCGTGTACTATTCGCGTTCCACGCTTCAAAATCGCTTACAAACTAAAATAAAATCGGCAAATTTTATACCGCTCGAGATCCACACAGAATCGAAATGTGCATACATATGCACCAGTGCGGGATTTACAAAGTTCATAAATAATTCGCCTCTGATCGTACAAAGAAATTCGGAACGTTCATATCTCCTTTTCCCAAAACATTTTTTTAAATCGTCTGTTCCACGCTTCAAAATCCTTTAGGGACCGCAATAACATCAGCAAGTATACAGGGTGTAAATTAAGTGACGACTTTAATTTGAAGGGGGTGATTCCTTATCATATTTTATGAGAAAAAGGTCATATAAAGACGTGTCCTAACTTGCTTCGTTTGTTCTCTAACGTGCAAGTACTATCATATCCTGCAAAATAAATATAAACAACGTCAATTTAGCTCGAGTGCATTTCATTGATGGGCTTGCAGATGGAAATGCTGCAGAAATCCGTCGATTTTTTCCATTTAATAGTCGAACATATTTACATTTCAAAGTGCAAGGAATATAGGAAAATGGGAAAATAAGTGTTTATTTCTTTCTCGAAAACTAAGGGAGATACAAAAAAATTCGAGAGGTAAGAAAGTTGTATTCTTAATTGTTCAAACTGATAAAAATATCAAAATTGAAAAAGAACGGTGGCGTACAATGATTTTAGCGATAAAAATCAATCGGGTAATCTTCTGCGACGCCACTGGAATTATTATTTTAAATCTAATTACATCGAAAGAACCTCATTATTATAGCTGACAGACACACCAAGTTTCATCGAAATCGTCGAAAAGACTTTCGAGTAATTATTTTAAAAGAAAATGATTTTTATTAAAACTTTGACACGCCGTTTCTCGAAAACGAAGCAAGTTAGGACACACGTTTATATGAACTTTTTTCAGAAAAAAATGACGAGGAATCACCCCCTGCAACTAAAGTCATGACTAAATTTACACCCTGTATACCGCCCGAGATCGACATTGATATACAGTAATGGATATTTACAAAATCGAACGTGTACCGTCGGTGGTGCACACTTCATGTGAAATTCACCTCTGGTTGTCCAAACAAATTCCCAAAGCGCGCATATTCGTTCCCCAAAAAATTCAAACAGAAAAAATCGACCCTGTATTATTCACGTTCCACGCTTCGACATCGCTTACGTCACAATAAAATCGGAAAGTATATACCGCCCGAGATCCGCACAGAATCGCAATATACATACATCCATACAGAGTAGTACAAGATTTATAAAGTCAACTGTGTACCACAGGTGGTACACGCTCCATAAATAATTCAATCCAAAGAAATTAGCAATGTCCACATATTTTTCCCTCCCAAAAATTTAAGTGTATCCGATCGTGTACCAACGGTGCGTCACGCTTTATAATCGCTCAAAATCCACGTAAAAACAATGTACACTGAGTCAAATATAGGAACGCACTTCAAGGTCAAGTACAAAATGTAAGTTTCCACGGCGCACCTCATTTACCTAGTGGTCGCGATCATTGACCTTGAAGTGCGTTCTTATATTTGCCTCACTCTACACGCATAGATCATCAAACTTACTTCTTCGATACGTCGTTGCGTAACTTTCCAGTATGCTGGTCCTTTTGCGCCGATGCTGCTCCTTCTCGGCCTGCAATCGTACCACGCGCACGGATAGACGTCTAGTCGTCGAATTTTCAATGATCTTCTTCTTGCAATGGACGCAGCCGCAGATGCCATCGCCTGCAAAGAAAAGAAATCGGAATTGAAATCAAATTAGGCGAAGTAAACGGATAAGGAAAAAATGGGGGAAGTCCGGGAAGTCCTTACCCGCGAATTGGCGTTGGTCGATAACGGTTGAATGGCCATGTTCCACCGGATCGATTCGGATTTGAACATTCATTAAACGCTATCACGGAAATTTTGCGATTTTGACAAGACAAAAAATGACAGATCGAGGCCGCGGATTCTTTAAACGCGACGTAACGAGGGGTGGGGAGGGAGGGCAAGAGAGTCGACGGTTATTTCGACGATATCTTTAGGATCCGCCGTTAAAATCGCGATGGGGTGGTTGAAAATTGAAAAAAAAAAAGGCAAAAAAAACGTATCCGGTTTTAAACAGAAAATAATTTCGTAGTTTCGGATATGTCCAATAGGTAGCGCTTTTTACTGACGATCCCCCGTCGCATTTATGATAAGCAATAATTATTTTCAAGTTTAGAAAACAAACGAAACCAGATATTAATAACACCGAACGGAGGATGGATGATCGATGGTTACTTCCGGTTGTGAGGTATCGGAAACAATCATTTACCTTTTCCGTAGTGTAAGAAGCCCGTTCGAGCTTCGAGCTACTCGATAACACCAACAGAGGGCGGGAAAGGCACATCGACTAGATTACACGTACCGAAGGCAGAACTCCCTGAAAACACGTGCACCACCACCTTTTCCCAACTGTTATACCTTTATGTCGGGTGCCCCCTTCCGTCTAAAGAATTGCTTATTTCAAGGATAGAGGGCGCTCGGATGACAATTACGGTGTTCGAAGCTTTACGCCCGCCTATAACTACCGGAACTGTCGAAAACGGAAGTAGAATAGGGACGCAATGAAGTCCTTGGGTTAGATTTTGAATTATCGGAAATGCAGAAAACGGAAATCAAAACGCGACACAATGAGGTTGAACTGCGAGTGACGAAAACGGAAGTAGAAAGGGGAAGCAATGAAATCCTGCGGAAGTGCCGAAAACGGAAATGGAGACGAAACCCAATCAAGTCCTTCGGTTCAATTTTAAACTACCGGAAGTGTCGATAACGGAAATCGGTACGGGACGCAACGAGGTTCTTCGGTTTTAACCTTGAAGTACCGGAAATGACGGAAACGGAAGTAGAAGAGGGACGCTATCAAGTCAAGTTCAACTTCAAAGTACAGGAAATGCCGAAAACGGAAATCGAAAAGGGACGCAATAAAGTCCTTCGGTTGAATTTTGAACTAGCGAAAGTGCCGAGGGCGCAAATGGAAGTTTAAACTACCGGAAATTACAAAAACGGAAATGGAACACATTCGGTTGAATTTTGAACTACCGGAAATGACAGAAACTGAAATGGAATACAATGAAATCCTTCGGTTGAACTTTGAAGTGCTGAAGGTATAGAAAACGGAAACGGGAAAAAAATGCAATAAAGTCCTTCAATTGAACTTTGGACTACCGGAAATGACACAAACGGAAATGGAATCTAATGAAGTCCTTCGGTTTAATTTCAGGCTACCGGAAATGACAAAAACGGAAATATAAAACAATGAAGTCCTTCAATTGAACTTTGGACTACCGGAAATGACAAAAACGGAAATGGAACAAACTGAAGTCCGTCGACTAAATTTTGAACTACCGGGAGTCCCGAAAACAAAAAAGCAACGTAATGAAAGCCTTCGAAGAAACTTTGGGCTACCGGAAATGACAAAAACGGAAGTAGTACAAAATAAAGTCCTTCAATTAAACTTTGGACTACCGGAAATGACAAAAACGGAAATGGAACAAACTGAAGTCCGTCGACTAAATTTTGAACTACTGGGAGTCCCGAAAACAAAAAACCAACGTAATGAAAGCCTTCGAAGAAACTTTGGGCTACCGGAAATGACAAAAACGGAAGTAGTACAAAATAAAGTCCTTCAATTGAATTTTGAACTACCGGACATTACAAAAACGGAAATGGAACACAATCAAGTCACTCAGTTGAACTTTGAACTGCTGGGGAGTGGAAAAAACGGAAATGGAAAAGGAACTCAATCAAGTCCTCCGGTTGAAGTTTGGACTATCGGAAATGACAAAAAACGGAAATGGAATCTAATGAAGTCCTTCGGTTTAACTTCAGGCTACCGGAAATGACAAAAACGGAAATATAAAACAATGAAGTCCTTCAATTGAACTTTGGACTACCGGAAATGACAAAAACGGAAATGGAACAAAATGACGTCTTTCGAATCACCTGTAAACTACCGGAAATGCCGAAAACGGAAGTAGAAAGCGGACGTAATGAAGTCCTTCAGTTAAATTTTAAACCGCCGGAAGTGTGGAAAACGGAAATGGAGAAGGAACGCAATCGAATCCTTTAGTTTAACTTTAAACTGCCGGAAAACTGCCAAAAAGGGAAATGGAAAAGGGCCACAGTGACGTTCTTCAGTTGAATTTCCTAACTCTATATGAAAAGACATCTTTTCTGACAAAATTTCCACTTACCTTTGCTCGCCACGCAAATCAGACTCTGCCTAACCGACGGTAAACCGATGTTAGTGTTTCGCATTTGCAGCAACGAACGTCGCCATAACTTCCCAGGTTTGATGACGACTTTGTCGCTTTTAGATTCGCTTCGCTTTTCAACGATTTCACTTGCAACCGGATGTGAATCGATTTCCTCCGAAACTGACGGTTCGAACCTAATCATCCTGTCCGTCCGGTTTCCTTCTTTATCTTCGATTTCCGCCGTTGGAATTGAATCGTCTCTTACCGAACTTTCCTCCCGGATCGTGTTCAACACCTCGTCTTTCGTAAGTATAAGCGGTGTATCATCGATGATAATTACCGACGACTCTTCGCGACTTGATTTGTCGTCAGATTCAAGTTTGTCGCTGGTTTTCCCGTTTAAATCCGTATCATCGGTACGGTCAATCGGTGAGACATCGGAAAGTTGAGACGGGTACTCGGGGATTCCCGTTGATCATCCGAATTGCTTTTACCTGCAAGACCGGTAGAATTTGAGTGGGATTCTCGTTGAATGATACCGATTGGTTATAATCGGGGTTCGGCATGAACGTAGGGTACTATCGTTTAATCGGCTGTGTTATGGTTACGACTCGCGATGCTGTCGTAACTTATTTCGTAATTGTTACCCCAGACTAATAATCTGACAGGTACTTACTTCGCGCCCATCCTTTTGGTCCATTTCATTTCGTATTTTCGACAATCTTAAGGATTCAGTTTTTCGCCCCTGGTTTCACAAATTTTCGAGACGCCCTGTATAAAAGGAAGTACGTAGCTGGTAAATGCATATAACGCGTTGATACTTGTGCGCCGTAAAGAGGAGGGGGGTACGTTACATTCGAGATCTAACGAATAAGCATCGAGAGCGTTATATGCAGAATGACCGATTCACCACGTCCTTGCCGAACTCTAGTTATAACCATTTATTTAATATCACATGGATAGAGTCGGCAGAGGCGGTTAAAGTTCTGTAAAAACGATACCAACTGGGACAATTGTCGGCTTGTATCAATAAGGGTTAAAATTGTAATAAACGATAGTAGTGTAAGAAAGCCGATTCTAGCTCCTCCTCCTTCTCTTGGCGGACTTTCATTAAGCCACTTGGAAATCTCCGGTGGCAAGGTTTGAAACTAGCTCTCGGCACTATGGCTACGGCGGATATGCGGTATGATGAGTTATCTGTCCTTTGTCCTCTGTAATATTATATTACGGAGGACAAAGGAATAGATGCGGTATGATGTGGATATGCTGTATCATGTGGATATGCGGTATGATGTGGATATGCGGTATGATGTGGATATGCGGTATGATGTGGATATGCGGTATGATGTGGATATGCGGTATGATGTGGATATGTCCTTTGCCCTCTGTAATATTTTATTACACAGGACAAAGAACATATAACTCATCATACCGCATATTTGCCCAGTCTAGTTATCACGATTTAAATGTTATTAATACAAGCCTAAGCTTGCCCCCCACCACTGTAATACTCGCCGAAATGAACGGTCTTTGCCGACTTCATTGACATCACCATCGACCTCACCATTATTTACATTTTTATATTATCATCCCCCTTATCGATCGCACTTTCGATTTCATTCCCATTCCGATTTCCCCCGCGTTTTTCATTCGAAGTCTCTTTATTATCGCTCGATTGGTCGTAATCCGTACTCGCCAATAAGATAGACCGTCTAGTCTTACTGACGCGTTTCAATTGCGGCGTGGTATTGCCTTCGATTTGATTCCTCGAATCGACGTGAACGATCGGCGATATGATCGATTCGTTGGTGATCTCGTTCATCACGGGGATCATCATCGGGGTGCTGGACATGGCGAGGGAGAGGAAAGGGGAACGCATAGTCGGCTTGTTGTATTTCTCCAGGAAGGTTTTACTAAAAATCGGTCTGATGATGCTGCATTCGTTGGCGCCCTCTCGTATCCGTTCCGATGTACTATTCGATCTGTGGCTTTCGGAATCTAGGAAATCGGGCGTCGGTTCTTTTACGAGCGGTTTCGCTTTTTCCACGCACAAGCTTTCGTTAACGGTTTTATCTAAAGTCCGTACTTTCTTGTCTTCGTCCTATTTTTGTGGAGAAAAGAAAATTACATGAGAAAATGGTAGCGCCAAAAAACATTAGGGATATGAAAGAATAGGAGGATACGGAAAGAAAGCAGGAGATTAAGAAATGGAAAAATGAAGAAAAGAATATTTGAGAATGCGAATCCTTCGGAGCGCGAACCGACGCAAAACCAAACTTACGAAACTGTCGAGACACTAAAACGAGCGATAAATCAGCTTTCACGGTTGTTCAATACCCATTTTTTACTTTTTCTTTTTAGTTTTTCTACATTGCGACATATTTCATGTTGCAAAACAACAAAAGAAAAAGTCAATCATAACACGAAATTTGACGTTTTTGTGGCCATGCTTACAGACAAACGGGTGAACAGAAATTTTTTTATGAAAATTGAAAGATGTATTCGAGAACTGGAGCATACCGATCTCGAATTTTTCAAAGGAAACTCAATTTAGCTGCAAATGAGATTTTAAAAACGCCCCTTTTTTAATGAAATTTTTTAATACTTTTAATTGGGAAAATCTTCATTTCTACTGAGACGTACGAACTGTTTATAAAAACAAAAGTTTATAGTGATGATTGTATGTCTCGTACAAGTATTTATGAGCGCTTTACACGATATAAAAACGATCGTGAAGATTTACATAAATGACGGTGCAAGACCTGGACGTCCAAACGGTGGAAATCGCGCTGAATTGGTGTAAAAATTGAAGAAATTATTCTTATCGATAGTAATTTTGCTGTGAGAATGTCGTTTGAGGAATTAAATACCAATAGAGAGACTGTTCGATAAATTTTCACGATCGATTTGGGTGTGTGCACGTTTTGTTACATATCAATTAAATGAAGACCAAAAAATCCCTCGTGTCATTCAAACTGGTGAAAACCACCCACATTTTCTTGATTCTATCGTAACTGGTGATGACGATGAGATATGGTGCTCTAAATATGACCCTAAAACTAAGCGCCAATGTGCACAATGCAAGTCGAAAGGCGAGACAAAACCACCAAAAATGCGCTTTCAGAAGTCAAGAATCGAGCCAATGTTAATTACTTTTTATGACTCAAAAGGAGACAGGACGAGTATCAACTTCAACACTGTGACCGAGAGGGAACGGCTTAACTACCTAGCAGGTCGGGGCCAGATTTTATCAGTTTAATCATGAAAAGTGTGGGAAGTTATTAAACGAAGGAAATTCTCCAAGCATTCTTTGAAACCTAAATGAACGAGAATTGGACTATCGATACAGTAAATATTCTACTTACATTCAACGATGAATTTGTGTGAGAGAGCGATAAACTCCTAGTAACGATAGGGGATCTATACTGCGTCACTTTCCGTCGCTTTCTTCTCGTAGGTGGGCATCGAGACTTTACCTTGATGACGAACGATGAACCTTCCGTTTCCGTATATCCTTCCTAAAACATTAATTTTCTCATCTCAATTTGATTATGTAAATGTGCAGCCAACAAGGGACTGTCGAGACATAACTCAAACATTAAACATCAAAACCTTCAAACGGTAACGATACCTATGTTTGACTACGTACTATAAAAGGAGAAATCACTATAATCTAAGCTATCCCCAAGATTAGACGTAAATGCATTGGATGAGCTATCTGTTTCACTTATCTGTGCTATCGGTATGTTCAGCTTATTTTGTCAGCTTAAAATATTCACCAGTCAAACGGTTTAAATCAAACCTAATCCCTAATTCTAACTACTACTACAACTAAAAGCAAGATTTCAATCGTTACGTACGTTGGATGAATTAAAACTCCTCGTCGAAAAGCTCCTAGTAAATATGGGTGATCTAATCTGTAGAATTGCCCTTCTCTTTCTTCTCCTAGGAGTGCATCGCGGTTTTATCACGAGCATCGATAACGAACTCTCCGACGAATCTATTCTATTCGATACATGTTTGAAGTTGACCCGGTTATAATCGGTGGCATTTAATAGCCTATCGAATGTGTTCTCCTTTACGTTCAATTTAAGGGAGGATTCCGAGCCCGATAGGCACGTCTGTGTGGTACGAGGTGGCAATTCTTTGATTTCCAATTTCAGCTTGCGCCCTTGTTTTTCCCTTCGGATTGGTTTCGAGAGGATATTGTGCAAAACGTCCATTTTATTTCCCTTAGCCGGCGTTCTACGGGAATAAGATTTTAAAGGGGCTTTGCTCGGCGCCATTCTGATTTAAAGGTTTATTAACACGAGATTATCTACGACTATTGAGGCAGGTGCTAACTTTCTTTTTACATTTTCACTCTTGGTTTTGAAGTTTTGATTTTAAACTTTTTGTTGATAGGTTAGTGTACACAACACTTGATGCAAACATGTCCACCACTAGCAATATGACAAGTCGATATTTCCCCAAAGTTAATTTCCCAATTTCTTATTTTGGTTGCTATCAACATAATAAGTTGTAATAACTATAACAAGAGAGATTTTAAAATAATGAACATACACATTTATTTGTTTTATGTGCGTATCGATATTATAAAATCGTCTTAATGCAGCCTCATATTAAAAGATCTTTGTTAAAACCTAAAATAAGGTAACGTGTATAAGGTCTAGGGAAAAACTTAGAGATCAATGGGGCTGTTAAAATCGATTTGTTTAATTAAATTTTGATAATTAAGAATCGTTTCCGTCTTAAATAACATATTTTCCTAATCAAGATTTTTTAGGTTGGTAGTCATCCAGTACGTACACCACAGAAACACAAACCCAGACGTCAAGTAACTCTCTGTAGGTTATGTTGCTTAACATTGTATATATTATATTTCGTTCATTATTAATCAAATAGATTTTTCTTTTCCATTTCGTGTCATTCCAAGGGAATAAGAATGTCAGAATATGATAAAGTTAGAACCGGAAAGTTGGTGTTAAAAGGAGAAAAACGAAAGTAAGTACGTACAGATTATACACAGAGAAATCAACCATAAAGAATATATTATACGAGATCAACAGCAAGTGAATGTGAATATGCCCCTCTTGATTTGTTTGACTTATTCGTAATACCGTTTTGTAAATATTAGAGATGATACTTTACATACGGATATGTGGATAATGTACTACTTATTTGTTTTGATGTTTTTTGGACTTACGTTGCTTACTTCATCCTAAGCCTTCCTACCTCGGGATATAAGACTGGGGAGCTGAGTTTTGATATTTTATCTCTATTGTTTCCTACTCTGTGTTATTGTATGTATTTCATTCCATGGCATTCCACTTCTATCCGTTTCATCTCTGATTTTGTCGATCCACCATGTTCTCGGTCCCCCTCTGCCTATTTTTTGACAACGATAGTGATTGCAAGGACTGTGGTGTATTTACTGCCACTAGTATTACATCGGTAAACTCCTCTCCACACAGTTGTTTGATAATAAATGAATACATTGATACGTATTTCACTAGGACGGGGCAAGCATTATCAAAACCATATATCACCAAAGCACGCATATTTTTTAAGTTTTTTTTCTTAAAGTGCTGGATTCAAATCAATTGACAATTAACACAAATCGGCAATTTCAGGCTCGTCAACTTCATTCAAGTAATCCCGATCACTCAGTAGATTATAGTTACTATAAGGCACGATGCCACTTATATTAGCCCTAGGATACGAACCATATTATACATACGTTGTAACTCATCGTACTCGATTCGACCATGTATATTTTTAACAAGCTTTTTTATAGGATAAAACCAAAATTCTTTTACCAATCAATATTATTGGATTCCATAATGTATAATATATTTAAATAAAAGACCAGTATAACTGCGTTCATTTAGAAAAATTAAAAAAGGAGAAATAGTAATAAAAGAGCGGTGCTCGTCGAATCGACAAACGTTTTGTTAACACGTTATCGACCTTTTTAACTAACTCTATCTATTATGTGATGACTAGAGTAAGGCAATCGCCGTGCTCCGCCTCCCACTACCAAGCCACGTCCCGTGACAGTGGCGTCCTTGTTCGTTAACGCCCCAATCAACCTGTAGTCTATAAATTCTTTCTTTAATTATTATTTTGCTGCTCGTATTTAAATATACCGGGTCTTCAAGTATGTTTGCAAACCGTGTAACCAAATAATACAGGGAGATCCAAAATGATTGTCGGAAAAATACTGGTTTCCCCAGAGGGGTAATATCAATATTTATTTTCAAAATTCTGAGTGAATATAGCAATTTAACATTGACGTATATATGCTTTGATTTAGACTGGGCAAATATGCGGTATGATGAGTCATGAGTCTTTGTTCTCGGTAATATATTAGCGAGGACAAAGGAGGGATAATTCATCAAACCGCATATTTGCCCAGTCTACTTATTACCTTTTTTATTTTTGTTTCAAATTCTATCTTATCTTTTTATATTACAACAACATAAGTATTCAACGTGCTTTAGAGAAAGCGAATTTTTCGGTTTTAGTGATCAAATCACGTGTTTCAACACTCCAATGTCATATCTTGTTATGATATTAAACGTAGACGCCATTGAAATAATGGCGCCATCTTGAAAAAGTTATATTTTTTTAACGGAAGCGGCACAGACAATAATTTTGGATCGCACTGTATATGCAACCAAGGCTTGACTGTTGCCTGTACTATTCTAGTAAAAGTTTCCAATCATTTTATTCCAATTTCGTTCATAATCTCTGATTTAACCTCTTAAATATGACATATTCTAGTAAGTTTTTGAGTGTTACAAATCTACAAGTTACGCAACCGATTTTATAAGTCACGTGAGTTCCCCACCCTGTATCTCTTTCATTATCACTTGTTACAACTTCATTAATTTTTCCAATTTTAGGGGTAAAAAACGTAAACACAAAAGCACAAAAACGGAAGCTAAGCCGACGATCGATAATGACTGCCTCCAACATGGTAATTGGTGGAGAGTGTCCAAGATCGAAGAGATAAACGGAGCGGTCGCAATCGAATTCGGTCAGCACACGTACATCAAAGCACTTGACAACGGTCTGTTCACGTTGGGGGCGCCCCACGACGAGGGCGAAGGTCCCTCGCCCGAAGAAATATTAACCGCCGTCCCGGTTAACGAGAGAAAAATCGCCTTCAAGTCCGGCTATAATAAATATTTAAGGTATAAAACGAATAAAATGACCCTTACTACACTTTCGGAAGAATCCGGATACGTATTTCGACAACCTGGCTAATCCCCAAGACGAACATTGTACAACACCAAAGCACTGCACAATGAACATCACACACTGAACGCACGAAATACACCAAAACACTGTTGACACCGCACAGTGCTTGAATTCCACAGTTTTCCACCTACGATGGCAACTTAGTTGCGGAAACACGTATCGGGATTCTTCCGAAAGGTGTGGTAGGAATAATTTCATTTTTCTTATACATTATTTTAGTCAGAGTCTCCTTATTCTTGTTTGTAAATATTTAAGGGTAGAAAAGAACGGCGTGGTAACTGGACGATCCGACGCCATAGGACCAATGGAGCAATGGGAACCGGTTTTTCAAGACGGGAAAATCGCCATACAAGGTTATAACGATTGTTTTATCTCGATACGGGACGACGATGATGCCGTCGTGGCTTCGAGTAGGAAAGCTGGGGACGAAAACGTCGTACGGATCCGTTCGCAAACCGTTAAGGAAGTCAACCCGTTGAAGGACGTTCCCGTCGAGGAACAGGGGAATTTGAGCCAGATCGAGCTGAATTACGTGAAGAAATTCCAAAAGTTCCAGGATAAGAGGATTCGTATCAATCAGAACGATCGGAAAGAACTGGACGTGGCTAAAGTTGAGGGGAAATTGCACGAAACGTTGTTGGATCGACGTAGCAAGATGAAAGCTGATCGATATTGTAAATAAATATATTAGAATTACTTGTTTAAACATGTCTTTTGCTAAATATTAAATTAAAACTCGATTATACTTGTAAATTCCGTACAATTTCTATTATTTACAGGACAGCTCTATCAAATCACAATGAATCGTTTGAATAAACCGCGTAATTTGAGTAAGCCCACTAAAAGAGAGATTATTGCTCCAATGAAATGGGTCCAATCGCAACACCCCGTTCAAATAACGCGCGCAAAACTGGGCGTTGACATTTGTCCTTTGTTACAATCGAGATGCGCATCCTAATCAAAATCGAATCAATTTCAACCGTTACTAGAACGTTAGTGCGAAAAGCGGACCAATCGCAATAAACGATTCAAACGCTTGTAAAAATGGGCGTTAACTTTAATATTTACCTCCAATCGAGATACGTGTCCTAATTGAATTGCACCAATCACGATGAATTGTTTAAGTAACGCGCGGAAAAATGGGCGTTAACGTTCGCAATTCCCGCTCTAATTATCAAAGCAATCGTTCGAATTACGCGCGTAGAAATAAGCATTGACGTTTGCGATTAGTTTCAGTGAGATTCTCGCCAGATTCGAAATATTTGAATAACTTTTCGTTCCAATCACACGCAGAAACGGCGTAGACAGTTGTAATTCTCGCCCCAATAGTAGCGAAACATGGGAATAACGAGGGTGGAATTAATAGTTTTGATTGGCGATTTGCTGAAAGTTTCCCCGCCCGATTTGAATCGAACCAATCGCAATGAACCCGCACAAATATAAATTTCGACATTTACGATGCGTCCTGCACTTTTCTCATGTTACCCGTTTCGAAACGACGGGATCTTCATATCGTTATTTCGAACGAGGAGCGGGTAATTCCCCAGTAAACGAATAGGAATAATGTAATTGAAAATAAACAAAAACGTTGACAAGTAATACACTTTTAGTTTAGAAAAATAATTTACAAAAGAAAGAACAGTAAATAATATCGTAATAAAACACTGAGAAAAAAAAGGTGAACATTCACAGTTCAAGAAAAAAAAAAAGCGAAAAAATCATACAACTTGCTTTATGACAGTCGATTCCTCCACTTTTAACAATTAAGCTATCATACAGTTATAATAATCGATAATGGTAGTACGTTGAGGCTTGAATCGGTTTAACAACGAAGCACACGATGGGCTTCCTGGAGGTACCGGTTGATCTCTTACACATTTTAACTATGTTTACTAGAAATAAACTAAAACATCTGTTCGAATCGAAATACAATCGTTATACAATTATTCTTTTTATTCGGTGATCAGTAAAGGTAGTACTGGGCTTGGGATTACCTACAGCATAAGGATAGAGGTGTATTTAATTAAAATAAAAAAATTACTAGGAAATTAAATAAATAAATTAATAAAAATAATTTTTTTCCTACGTTCAACGACAACATTAATCACTCCGTGTGTAGTGTTATATTTTTTTATTTCGGGTAAATATATTTATTATATGCATGTATAAGGGGGATGAGGAGAAAACGTGAGGGCGTGGTTTGAGGAGTGTTCGGGGCGTTCCGAAGGGGACGGAGGAGAGAGGTATAGAGTGGAGGAGAATTATGGCACCCCTTTACCTCACGCTATTCGATCGATCAGAGATACGGCCTACGATTGGATATATCGACACTTTTCTTTGTTTTGTTTCTTTTGGTTGCTCTTTTTTTTGTTGCGATGTTTTGTAATATTTTTTTCTTTTTTGTTTGTTGTTTAAGTAATTCATTAGAGATGTCCTTTATTTAACACTGAATTTAACAATTCGACACTCAACTGATATCAGTCTTCGTTCTTGCCGCTTTCAACCATTCTACGAACTCGTCTAGCATCACAGGCCCTGAAAGAAGCACACAGTGTATTAGTTACGTATACATATTATAAGTTTTTTATATCTTTGAATTTCGTTTTTTTTTCTTTTCAAATTGGATGTTTTTGAAAAAATTGGATGGCGAAACGACTTAAATAGCAAGGTAGAGCTTGCCCGTTTTGGGATTGAGATAAGTTTCCCTAGAAATTTCAATAAAACCCAAATTGTCTCAATTCTCGTTTAAAATCGTTTTAAAATCCAATTTAGGCAACCGTAAGGAAAAAATTGGCACTATAAATTTGCAATGTACGTAAACAAAAGGTACTTACACGCTCCATCTACGTCATAATTCGACAATTCTATATTGATAGTTCGGGAAAACTCCAATATATTACACCACTGGTCCTTATTGATAACTTTATACTTAGACTGATCGAGAAACTGGCTGAATTGTGTGTAGAGAGGCCAATGCTTGCCGAGTAACAGTTGCAGCATCGCCTTCGCAGTCTCCATGTCCATACTCCTTTGATCCTTATCTCTAGCAAAATCGTAAGCATACCTAAAATAGAAAAAACAATTTTTTTAACCGGTGATCAAACCCTCTTTCGCTTTGGTAGGAAATCGTACAATTTGGAGTAGAAGAGGTCTAACTAGAGGATTAAGTAAGGAAATAAAGTACAAATGAGTTGCTTTCAAATTAACGCGGGAAAGCACCGCCTCAACGTTGATAGCACTAGCGACATCTCTCGATATAAGTGCGAAACGTTATTTATGTACATATGTTATCTGGGCAAACAGCGGTAACTACGAAATAAGTTACGACAGCCTATATATACACAGAACCACTCGCATACAGCATCGATTTAGGACTATCTAGATAAGGGGAGTCGGCGATGTTGTCGTAACTTATTTCTTAATTGTACGCTATTACCGCTGTTTGGCCAGACTAATTTGGAGTATAGGGAGGACGGGTGATAAAGCGATTGCGAAGTTAGCCTCGATATGAAGACACAATACGCGTCTAGTGAAGAGTTTTGGACGCACTTGTGCGTCTGACAAATGTTATCGGTACGTGAACTATGGACGCGTATGTGTGGTTTCCGCGGTTCTATTGAGCATTTAGTAGAAATACCTGTAGATGGCCTTGAAAGTATGTTGATCATTCAACATACAACGCAAGTGTTCCAATCGACCTTGTAATTTCTGTATCGAATCACATTGTAACTCGCTTAATCCTTTCAACCACTCCTCCTGAGTAAAAAAGCCCATTTGTCGCGCTTGCATCCTATAGGCCAGTACGAGCATGACGATGTTCTCCGGTTCGACTCCGATGTCTTCGCAGAACTTCTCCATGCCCTCGGGACCGAGGACGTCCGGTTCGTCCGGGCTGGTGTACTCGAAACCAGGTGAGGCATTTCTTTTGACTGAAAGGGATCGGCGGCTCGTCCAGTCGTGGGAAACGCCTGGAACTATGACGAAAATTACGAAAAAGAAAATCGCGTTTAATCCCCAATTTAAGTTATTTTAAGGTTTACAAGATGAATTGGTGATTTTAGAAATGATAATGCTTTGAATTGTTTATACAGACCCGTCGTCAGCCATGCAAAGAAAAAAATACTAACAAACTTAATCTAAACTGGCTCACTTACATAAATATAAAAATAATACTACCAGAGGTGGTTCTAAAAATAAATCCAATACCACTGCTTACATTAACACATAACCTAAATGACATGGTAACTAGGAGGATATCGTTCATATTCTCCTAATAACTCCATCATAAGTGAAACTTAAGATCGAAGGGCACCAATGGAAACATACCTGTTTGAGTTTCTTATCCTCTTAGAAGAGTATCTATCCTCATCGGTGGAACTCATTTCAGCAGGGGCTCTTCGCTTACTGCGTGGCATCGCAGTTACGAAGACTAGGTGAACGTGCTCGCTGTTATATTTCTATAAAAAAGAAGGGAATCGCTTTAACGGTCCGATCGGGGATCGAATTCGACGCGAATAACGATCGAGAATTAGCGAAAACATCGCTCGACGCCGAAAACACTTGACATTTGCGGAATTTTAAAAATTAACCCAGAAATTTTCGCGACGGTCCGTCGCGTCGGATCGCACGTCTCGACGGCATGCCCTACGAATTTAGCGAGGGTGGTGGATATTTACCTAAAAACTTTTTTACCCTTCGGGAATATACACCCTTGCCTGCATCAGAGATCGAGGGCGATCGTTGGGCTCGACGCTCCACCCGAAATTACGAGGAGTTTGTAGCGCGGATTCTCATCTGGGATTTGTGATTTTCGTTTAGGAAATTCTATGTTTACAATCTGGAACTTCGATTTTTAAGTCAGCCTCATCTACAAGAGCATACATCAGCTGTAGACACCTTTGACCTTGAACTCTAGGAAAATCTGGTGTTATTATGGGAAGGTTGGCAGCACTAAAACGGGAAATTTCAATTTGTGAACGTATACAGCGGTTGCGAAAATATCGAGCCAGCCAAATAATTGGCTTATTTCCAGTTTTACTAATATAGTGTTGGGTAATCAAGGTTCTCACAAACGTCTAATAATAGTTAATAAATATATTGAACTCATAAATACACGTCGTCAGTTTACAACTGTCACTTCGCGCCTCTACCGTGAAGATAGCAACACTACTAACCTCAGGGAAATTTTCGAATAACTGTATATTATAGATAACAATAGAATAATTTTATTTTTTGAATAAAAACACCGTTATATGTTTTACCAACAATGAATAGTACTAGTCGTAGATTAAATCTCCCAAATAAACTAATTGGCCAAATACCTAGGATTTAAATTTTATTCCGAGATTTCTATCTTAGTCAGACACTTGACAGCTTTAAACAAACTTGTGTTTGTTGTGCAGTAGTACATTTTAATTATTATTTCCCAATTAATAATTGACATTTTACTTGATCCCCCTATTTATATATATATATTGGATAACAGCAACTATTAAAAGCGTTTTGGTGTACACAGTCATCCAGAATGATTGAGAATCACGTGACAACTGCATTGGCGTTTTACTATCAAAACTACTTTCAAAGTGAAAATTGATTTGGGCATGTGATTCTTAATGATTGTCCTGGTCCTACACTATTTTCCACAGTCCTCGCCCCAACATTTACTTCTATTTAAATTTTAGATAAAATATGATAATGCAACTTATCGTACACATGGCCTATGTAAAAGGTTTGGTGTATCAATATTACAACTATAGAATCTGCATTTTTCAGGTTATATTAAGTATCTAACGAAATAGAAGGCGGCAAACACGTTTAGTCATGAGAAAGAAACCATCAAACGTAAAAAGCTTCATATTAAATCCAAAAATACATATATTATAGTATACCTAGTATACCTTTGAAGGGTAAGTGACAGCCATGACAGTAGATATGGGGAAATCCACTAGAAGCACAGAAGAGATAAGACTAGAAGTTACTAAAAGCCTAACTTCAGATGGAAAAATGGAAGTAAATATTGGTGTAAGAACTGTGGAAAGTAGTGTAGGATCAGAACAATTATTAAAAATCTCACGGTAGTTCAATTGTCGGTAATTAAGGTCCTTAAAAACGTCTAATATCCGACGCTGAAAGGCATAAGGATTGACGAGAAGAAGAAGAAGAAGAAAAACGTCTAATAACAGTTAATAAATATATTGAACTCAAAGATACACGTCGTCAGTTTACATTCATAACTTCCTACCTACACGTTTTTCTTATATCTCTACCCTGAACATAGCAACACTACCAACCTAGGGGAAATTTTCGCCTTTTTTAATAGATAACACAATATTGATTCATTTCTATGATCAGCGACCTCATCATAGATCATAGGCGGGCTGATAAAATTGTCAGTTGTCATTTTAGTGGTCATCTTATTAGCGTTTTCGTGCAAGTTTTAGGGATTATTACGATCGTTTTTCACTTATTTTCTCACAAATATTCTTCTTCAAGACCAAAATGGCGAATATATTATATTTTGATAAGGTTTACTAACTAGAAAATGTTAAACAGTATTAACTCTCAACTTTTACATTCCGATAATTTTGATCACCGATCGGGACGATCACAATAAGTTCCTCGTTGAGGCTTATTTTCGAACAGGGCAATCGGTTGTATTCATATTTAAATTGTCATGATTGTCATGTTCAACAGAAGTTTCCTAACCTTGAAGTCCAGCTTAATTCTATCTTTGGGCAAATAAAGTAATAATCTTCTTTCATCTGATTTGATTTTAATTTTATTTTAAAAGCCAATAATGTAATTACATTCTTGGAAAATATACAAATTACAGACAAGGATAAGTGACAAAAGAAATGAGAGCGGTACACGTCAATCATTCTGGATCACCGTGTACACAGGCACTTAAGATAATGTAGTTTAAATCTGGCTTTTGCCGTTCATTTTTAAATCATTATTGACATGTCATTACTAGAGTTTGTTAAAAAGGTGTATATTCAATGATAATTTGACAGTGATAAGCTAATAAAATTCGGAGGAGTGACAGCGTCAGTCCGTTTTACACTACTTAATGACACACCTTTTAATTAAACTAAATGGATTAAGCGCTTTTAATTTAATAATGACACTCAAAACCCCCTTATTCCTTGAATAAGTAACTGAGGTTGAAAACACGTTATTGAAACAGAAATTTACTTAAATACAGAGCTGGCAAGTTTTTCTATTTGACAGCATTCAGGTGTTGGTAGCACTAAAATTTGACAACTCAAAAACGCACGCAACATATACAGCGGTTGCCAAAAATATTGACCTATCCCATTTCAAATCCAAAATGATTGTCCGAAAAATACTGGTTTCCGTAGAGGTCGATGTCAATATTGATTTCCAAAATTCCGAGTGAATATAGCAACTGATTATATTTTTAGTAATATCACCAAATCTTTTGACACTTCTCATTATTATTTGACATTGGTGCACGCTTGATTATACCTTCGTATATGTGAATCACTGATTTACTAATTTGATTAACTAATGCATATTTAGTGCCCGTTATTATTTGGGCAACATCAGGAACAGGATGCAAACAAAGAAAATTTTAATGAGGATTTACATTAAGCAAGAAAAATTATTAAATTGTGATTTATATAAAACGAGTTATATCCAGGTTCACCAACATCAAATAAATAGTTATTCCTAGAATAACTTCTTCGAATGAAAACATCATTATGTGTTTCACCAACAACGAGTAGTAACTATTCGTGGGTTAAATCTTCCAATAAACTAACTGGCCAAGTACCTAGGGTTTAATTTTTTAATTTTATTCTGTTGGGAGCGTATTTTAAATCAAACATACGATAACGTAAATTTAATCTTAAGGCACTACATTTGTAACATGTACTTCATATAATATAAAACATAAAACTAATTTCATCTCTCTCTCTCTCTCTCTTTCTTACCATCACCCTTTCCGTTCCATACAGGGCGGGAAACTTGATCTTTAATTTAAATTTAAATAATTATTCCTAACAATTCGGAGATTTCTAATCCGGAAAATACTTGACAGCAGAAATCAAACTAGTGTTTGTTTGTGAAGTAGTCGATTTTAATTTTTATTTGTCAATTATACATGGATATTCTATTTGTTTCGACCCCTAACATTTGCATAAATTAGTTTTATTTCTAATACTTACTGCATAATTATTCCCCTAAATAGTCAAGGCTAATATTAGGATAGAATGTTTATCGGTTATCGTTATAGATCTTAAATTATACACCGTAATTCTGTTTTCTGTTTACCCAGCAATAAACGTATTGTAAGTGCTTATCTTATTCCCAACGAACTTCTACGTAATCATCGTTGGCTGCAGGTCATTATTGTTATCTAAACCTTCTACGCTAATGACCCTCATTTACTACTAACCGATTCGCAATTACTTTCCCGAAAATATTAATGCCCCTCAAGGCTACTTATTACTAGAGTTTGTTAAAAGGTGGATGACGTGTTATCATTAAGTGGTGTAAATCGGACTGACGCGGTCACTCCTTCGAATTTTATTGTTCAATGATAAGTTATCAATGAATAATAAAGTTTGGGGGAGTGACAGCGTCAGTCCGATTTACACTACTTAATGATAAACGTCATCCACTTTGTTAATAACAATGGGATCAGAAGGCATTATGACCTGTTCAATAAACACTACAAATACTAAACCATGCAACCGATAGGTTTTATAGGGAGAATTTGACGCTGAACTGAGAAATAGACACGGCAATATGAATTCTTAATTAGAGCTAATGCGCCCTATTTCACGAAAAGTTCTAAATATCGTGGCGTCCGTGGTAATATATGACAGATAACACAAATGTCAGGTAACATCTCTCCAGAAATACATCACTCAGCAGGTACTAGTACGATGATTTACAAATTGCAAACCATAAACTTAATACATCACAATTTCAAAGTGACTTAAATTTTTACTCGCCACTGTATTATTATTTATTGTGAAACTTTGCCACCCCCTAAAAGTACCGCCCCTCCCCCCAATACGCTACGCCACTGCTTCGGAAGATCTTTTATTTTTTTTTGCTTAGATTTCTTTCACTGGTAAAAGTAAGGAAGAATCGTGTATAGTAAAATTTATTCGTCAAATATTACCAACATGGAAGTAGACCCTTATTGTTCGCAATATCACCAACCTAGAGAGCCGGCAGCCAACATTACACCAAGTTAATGTTGACGTTTTCTTTTGTAAGCACGGTATTACGTCACCTTGCTATTGGCAGGCCTGAAATTATCCGATTGAAATCCCCTCTCTATACATACAATAAATATGTTGTTTTGATAAGTCTTGGATAGTTCCCCGCTTTCTTCTAGTAGAAAATCTCAACGGTTGAGGCGGAAACGTAATTTAGTGGAGCGAATAGCTTCTCTTTATTATTCGGTGCGAATCTACGAAGGAAAGTGGTCGTTGTGAATTATCATTGAATATTTTCGGGCGCCTTTGTTTGAGATAAGTAAGAACGTTATTTCCTTATCACATTTGTGTTTATGCATGTAAAATATGGCATCGTCCCATAACCGAGACATGGAAACCAATTGCATGGTCGAATTGTCTGCTATATTTAAAGATTTGGATAGCGGGTTGATGCGAATGGTGGCCGAGAACTGCGCGTTCAACGGTAAGTTTTCTCTGTATCCTTAACGTATTCGTAGAAGATGGACTCGATCAGATCGACATCTTCCTGCCAACAATAATCGAAGCTGGTTTATGATGGGTTCGATCCAGCTTCTCCGTTTTGAGGTAACCGGTAGGTGTACCTCGATCGAGAGAGTTCACAGAACGTCACGTAGCTGTGCTTTCATACCCAGTTACCCTATACCAATTCGTTCTGAAATGGTGCATGGTGGAAAGTACGAATTAGATAACCCCTCCTTTGTAATGAATGCTAGTACTTGATGTTTAGTGATTGCGTAACCCATAAACCAGACAAAAATGATTGGGGGTTGAACTCAAATCCTAAGCCCTCTCCATGAACGAATGCTCTCCTTCTTTTTCACTTATCCTTATACCCTCTTAGGGCATTGGGTCTAATAAACATAAAAATAATTTTATATTTTACTATTACAGTGGAACGTTCAGCAAAATTTTTATGGAAAATGATCGAAGAGAATAACCAAGTTTTGAGCGCCAACTGTTACCCGAATGGGACCAGGCCGAAACCAACTGCCCAGCTTCCAAAAGACCCCTACGATCGGGTCATCGGTTTTATCAGAGACGGCTACAAGATCCTAATATTAATGCGAGGCTTGCCAGGGAGCGGAAAATCCAGCCTAGCTGTATCCCTACTCCATCAGTGTTTGGGAAACGTCAACCGAGATGAATTCATTTACAGCACCGATGATTATTTCTACAGAACCGGCGTATACAGATACGATCCTAAGGAACTAGAAACGGCGCACGCATGGAACCAACGTCGGTGTTTCTCGAACTTAAAGCGGGGCGTTAGCCCCGTCATGATCGACAATACGAACCTCACCACCTGGGAGATGAAGGTCTATTGCGTTATGGCGGTGAAATTCGGCTACATAATCGAAATACTCGAAGCTGCAACACCCTGGGCTCTGATCCCGAGCGCTTTATCAACGAAGAATTCCCATGGCGTCAGTAAACAGAAGATTCAGGAGATGAAGGAGCGATATCAACAAAATGTAACGGTCAAGGACCTGCTTCGCAAATTCGAGCTCATTTATGAGGTGAAAATGCCACAATATCGGAGGTATCCCCCGATATCTCAACCGATGGTAAATTTGGATGTCATCGATAAACCATGCAGAAATGAGCCCCAACTTCCGATAGAGTATGTGCACAACTTCGAGGTTAAGAGTGACATTCCAAAGGTTGAAGAGGTGAGGATGTCAGATAGTATCGATTTTGTTCGTTTCGACAACGAATCAAAAGTTAAGCAGCAAACCCCTGAAGGTTAGTAAATTCTTTCGATTTGTGTTAAATTTGCACTTTATTTTCTAAACTACATTGCTTTTGTTTTATTTATTTATTTTACATTCAGTGCTGGGAAAAAGAGATTTGTTATTATAATTTGGAATTAAAGTCATCTCTACATTTTTTTATTAAATTCTTTTATTTGCTCGCTTAAACCTTTCTTTTATAAGGAATAACTTCGTTTAACATAACTTTGTTTAAATGCTTATCTCTTAACTCTCTAATCTAATCTGGCAAGTGCATTTATTTTATGTAATTAAGATGTTTACTTTTGACTCAGAAGTGTATAGTCTACAATGTACGATGCAATCAAATTCACACTGTTTTGTTCAGCTTGATTTTTATTGTTAAGATATCGACCCTAACCTCTTGCAAAGTGTGCGTACTAAGTAGTCATCAATAAGGTTAATCGTAGAAGTGACAGCGTAAGTCCGGTTTACACTGCTTCATGATAACACGTCATTCACTCTTCTATCAAACCTTAGTCATCAATATCGGCCCATGATAGAAACAATAAGAGGGCTTACTTATCAACTGTTATCATTTATAAAAATAAGTAATTTTAGTAGATAAGGACATGTAAAGTCGACGAGAAAATTCTATCGTTTACCGCGTAAAATCCACCACGTGACAAATTTCAATCATCATTTATATTACTTTCGAACAAGTGATCGATCTTGCCTCTTTTTTTATCTAGTGCCACTAGAAAAAGACGCAAAATCGGCTTTCGTTATATACACCTGAGAGCTTTCAAAAGACTTTTGTAATTGACTCAAAGAAACGAACAAAAAAAGATAGGCGTAACACCCCGTACCGATGCTTGGTCTCCTTCTTCATCTAGCGTGTTTAGAAAGAGATGTAAAATCAGTTTTTATCATATAAGACGAACTTTCTGGATCTACATTTGCCAATACATATACCAAAATTTCGAGGTTTTTAAAAATTTCACAAAGTGTGTTAATCCTTTACAAGAAAAAAAAAATCAAAATTACAAGCTATTTCGGAATTAAAAATATTTTGAATTCTTGAAAAATTTCCGAAAAATTA
This sequence comes from Chrysina gloriosa, assembly GCA_038088585.1. Taxonomy (NCBI): domain Eukaryota; kingdom Metazoa; phylum Arthropoda; class Insecta; order Coleoptera; family Scarabaeidae; genus Chrysina; species Chrysina gloriosa. The sequence goes on along the minus strand of CM076094.1, from coordinate 54,649,321 downwards.
CATTTTAGTTTTCCAAAATTTCTCATAATTATTTTAAAAACCCTGTAACTTAAAAAAAAGAGAAATATTTTAGAATGAATTCAAATCACAATTTTTTTCGAATATTATTATTATTATTATAATCGAATCCCCTTGTACCGCTAGGTGTCGGGTTTTTTTCGAATATTAAAGGTTTATGTAGAGTTTGGTAAGAGTTTCCTGGCTCATATTCATATACCCAAAGTTCAAGGTTCCTAAAAAAATTCAAAATTAAACATTTTCAGATTTTCTTCGAATCTCGAAGAATTCAAAATTTTTGGATGAAAAAGTTTGTTCAATTAAAAATGGAAACTAACAATAAATGTGGGAAAATGTGATCGATACGCCTTTCGAGGCGTGGCATCTCTTTCTATCTAGCGCTGTTAGAAAAGGATAGAAAAACTGCTTTTATTATATATATACATACACATACATATAAGTTTCGTGACCTTTACTTATCTTTTACCACCACTAACTAGTCTGGGCAAACAACGGTAACAGCGTACAATTACGAAATAAGTTACGACAGCATCGCCAACTCCCCACTCTAGTTAATACGCTGTGTGCGAATAGTTCTGTGTATATGTAGGCTGTCGTAACTTATTTCGTAATCACCGCTGTTTGTCCAGACTACAACTAACAGATCTGTGTGGTCGAGAAGATATCCAAAATAAAACAAAAATTATATATAAATATATATATATATAAAGGGGTGAGTTTTTTTCCATGTTTAGTATAGGGATCTCGTAAACTAGCAGAGATAGAGAGACGATTAAATGGGGAAAAGAACTGCAACTGTTTTACTGGTTCAATTTAATGAGGTTATTGTTTTCATGGCTAACTAGATATGTCAAAAGAAATGTTATTTTGTTCGGTGCCTGTGACTCTGTTATTATTGACATCAGCAAAAATATATAAAGGAAAAAGCTGTAGGTAATTATGTCCTTAATAATTCAGTCGAATCAAATTTATTATTCAAACTTAAATTTTTGAGTTATGGCTCAAATTTGTGTTTTTTTTTACTAAAGGAAACCATGACTTTATAAAAAAAGGACCGTTTTTAAGCGATTCTAACGATACTTGACGTAATTACTTTTATAAATAAATAAAGTATGGTCCCGTTTTTTATTTTCATATTCGACCTGTTCAAGCAGTACGTTATGGAAACAATTGATCGTATTCAATAATAAAATTGTAAATAAGTTAGTTACTAATTTTTTTCATTCAATTTCAAATAATTATAAACAATATTATTTCGTGTAAAATCGTTATTCCGTTGGAGTTACAATTTTAATAAACAAAACAAACGATAAATCAATAATCAATAAAGGAGATTAGGATATAAATAGTTTGGTAGAAAAAACGACGTAATCAATGTAAGTAAATTATTTAAGATAAGCGAACAACGGAAATTTTAGATTATATAAATTAGGTACTGCACTTGTAGGTGTGTGTGTGTAACTAAAAACTAAAAATCCTGTTAACGTAGTAGGCTATGGAAACAATTAATAGATGCAAACGATAATTATCGAGCTCGTCAGACCAATTCTTTTCGTCATTTAACGTCTCTCAATTTCCACTAGTTTCCGAGATCGCCATACTAAACGCCGGAAAAAGACTCACACTGTATATATTATATACAGGCTGTGTATAAATTGGTAAAAAACTACACGCAGCGACATCCTTCGTTCGGTTCTGTATCGAAAATCCTAATCTTAAAGTGTTGTATCATACCTCGTATGTTTTTAGGAACCACTTAGAAACATTCATCTGGCAACACCGCACTAGCATATTACTGTAATAGTCAAAATTCTACGACGTTGCAAGATGTGTTTTTCGTGGAAGCATGTTTATAGCAACTTTCCAGATCCAGCAGCTTCGATTCAATTTCAATCTGAGTAAAAATTTAACATCCCTCTCAAATTTCCCCGAAACCATGAGAGATAAGTATATAGGGATCTACGGAATCATCCTGTATATTATTGTGAAATTACATACCTGAAAATTAGGGCTAAAAATGTGATTTGAAAATTTCAATTAGTTTGTCTGTTATGCCCATTTTCAAAACATCTTTTCGAAAATCCCCAAATCATTGGAAAAAGGGTGAAGAAAAGGTATAGGAAACATTGAAGTAACTCACCTTTATTTCTTCCACACAGTTCGAGAAAAAGCAAAAATAAATATATAGTGTTTCATTAAAAAATATATAACTTTGATACTTAGCGTTTTTGTGGGGCACCCTGTATAAATATAGTCTTTATAAACACACACTATCCTGTCAAAAGAGATTTAGAAAAAAAATTATTAGTATAGCAGCTACAATCCGACGCGCTAGTCGTAAGCCACCCTGTATATATTACATTGGAAAATGTGTTTGTGTCCTTTTCTAAAAGCACTAAATAGAAAGGGAGGCAAGGTCTCGAACGGCGTATTGATCACATTTTCTCACGTTTGTTATTAATTCTTTTCTTTAAACAATCGCAATCGCTGTGTGCTTACTTCTCCTTTTATCCGAAAGAACGACACGGATAAAGCGATGATACCGATACCACGGAGGGAGGGGTTAGCGATGGGAGGAGGAGGGAACATCGGAAAAAACTCACCCTGTATATATAGAAAATACAATTTCTGTAATTTTTTCAGATCTAATCAGCTTCAATCAAGAACACAAATCACCCAATAAAAAGAAGAATCCGTGAATGTCCAGTTGATGAAGCAATTGGAAGAAAATAACAAATTAATGTATAAAATGACCAAAATGGTCAGCATGCAAATGAAACAAGCGAATAATTCTCCGACGGTAGCGGATGTCGACATGGAAGGTACGTGTATCATCATCTTGCGATTGTTTTAGTAGCCGAAATCATCGTTCGTCTTTTTTTTTTTGTTTTCCTTCACCTTTCAGTCGATACGCCTAGTAATAACGGAAACGGATGCGATGATCCGATGCAATTATCTTCGTCGTCGAGGAAATTGAGCTATTTGGAGGAGGAAAACCTTAAATTGCAGGCCGAATTGGATCGGACCAAATCGGAAGCGGAAATGACGAAGAGCACCAATCCGTTCGCGACGTTGACGTCGAAGCACACTCAAAGGGACGAGAAAAACGACACCCTTCAGGCCCGACGGTTGGAGATGTATTTCAAAAATACCAAAACCGAGAAAGGTAAACGAGATCATAAATGTTTTTGGCGTTACGTTTTTTTTTTTTTGAAGAACGTAGATGTTACCTCAATATATATTTCTTTGGAAACAATTAATAGATGCAAACGACAATTATTGAGCTCGTCAGTCTTCAATTCTTTTCGCCATTTAATCATCTCTCTATTTAACAGTAGTTACCGAGATCGCTATACTAAACATCAGAAGAAACTCACACTGTATATATTATATACAGGATGTGTATAAATTGACGAGAATGCTACACGCAGCGACATCCTTTGTTCGGTTCGGCATCGAAAATCTTAATCTTAAAGTGTTGTATCATGCGTCGTATGTTTTTAGGAACTACTTAAAGGAAATATTCATTTGGCAACACCGCCCTCGCTTGTTACTGCAATAGTCAAAATTTGGCAGTAATTTGACACAATATTATCAATAATAAACATGCCTGCGAAGTATGAGGACGATTCACTACACATTTATTGAGATACATTTATTTTAAAAGTTGTCACGTCTTCTCATTCATTTTTCTATATTAATTTTTGGTATATTTGATTTTAATAGAAAAATTCAATCAATTCTTGAATATATTCTATTTTTGTGGTCATGCAAACTTAATTCCATCACTCTCATCGTTATACCAACAAATTTATACTTCGAAATTTTTTCGCCGCGCAGTTGGCCCCGGTACAATCTGGGCATTTGATTAATAATAATCATAGCATAAATCTCAATTTTGAGCGATTTAAATAAAAAAGAAATCTGCTTGTGGACTGAAAACTAAAGATTTTTTTTTTTTTTTGACATATCAGCGAGCTCAAAAGATTTCTTTTTACAAGAAATAAACCGAGAAATTAGAAACCTCAAAATTTGATTAACTTTTTGCACAGACAGTCATGCATCTATTTCCTTAATTTCTCTTGTCGTAGGATCCATCGAAGATTTCGAAATTGTCGGCTTAGAACCGTCCCCGCCGCCGATTTCCAACACCAAAAACCCCCTCGCCGAAGGCGGAGAATCCGCCGTCCGTAAATTCGATTCCAGAACTTTGGGATTCACCGAGGAGAAGTTGAAGCCGATTCCTCCAACACCAAATAAATCCCTTGGTACCGGTGCTATGTCCAAAGGTGGAAAATCCGCTTCGCCATCTACTTCCCAAATCAAATCCGCCACCAATACCACCGCTAAAGTTGAAAAATCCGCCGTCCCCAAATTCGATTACAAAGCCTGGGGACTCCCCGAGACCGTGTTGACGTCGTGGCACGCTACACCCCCGCAAGAAACTTCCCGGCCGCATATGAGGGAAGCCCTGCTGCTGACTTGCGAGCAAGGTACTAATACCACCGACAACGATTTCAGAATCGTCCGCCAGGGAACCGTCGGTAAGGTCAACTTCTTGGCCGGCCCGGCAGCCCCGATCAATCGCGAGAATTTCTCGATCAAGCGTCGTTCGCCGAAAAATGCTACGTTAGATAAGGGTTGCATGACCGACGAGGAAGAATTATTGCTCGGATTGAAGCTGGACGAGAAGGAACAGGTGAAGAAATTGATGGAGTTGTTCCCGGGAATCCCCGTCGAGGATATGCTGTATGTTTACGAGAAATGCGATAAAGATTTTCATTGGGCCGTGGATTTGATCAGCAGTTCGCCGATGGTTTTTCCTTCGATAACCAAAGGTGGATCGGAACAGAAGGTTAGGGTTTCTAGTTTTGTTTTTGTTTCCGTTGTTGGTACTATTAAAAAAATTAACATCAAAGATTCCGGCTGCTGCGCACCATAGGTACTCTGTGTCGCTGAACTCCAAAAACAAGGCATTGCATAACAAAAGCATTACTAGACTGGGCGAATATGCGGTATGATGAGTCATCTGTCCTTTTCGTAACGTGAGAGGACAAAGGACAGATGACTCATCATACCGCATATTCGCCCAGTCTACAGATTACTACACAACTAACACTAAATGTATATATAGGGTGTAATGCAAGAATACACTTTGTCTATTTAGTTTTTACCTACGTCATCACTTTTGTCCATAGATTTTTGTCTGCGAGACAAGCGCAAATCATGCTTCTTTCTTTATCGGCAGCACTTGAGACTCATACGACAAAAATGACGTAGGTAAGAACTTAAAATAGACAAACAAACAAATACTGGTTTAGTCAAAGTGATCCGATATTTGTGAAATTTTGCATAGAGTCATAATTTCATACTCTGAACAACTTCTCCCAATAACATTTTGCCGTATTACTGACCGAAATGGCACTTTACTTCAACAGGAAATGCTTTTTCTCAATTGTGATGACGCCCTTGACTTTTAAAATGTATGATATGTCTGAAATTGTGCACAGAGTTATAATTTCGTATTCTGAACAACTTTTCTCAATAACATTTTCCCGTATTATTAACCAAAATGGCACTTTATTTCAACAGGAAATGTTTTTCTCGATTGTGATGATGACCTTGACTTTTAAAATGTATGATATGTGCGAAATTTTGCATAGCGTCATGATTTCGTATTCTGAACAACTTTTCTCAATAACATTTTCCCGTATTATTAACCAAAATGGCACTTTATTTCAACAGAAAATCTTTTTTCTCAATTGTGATGACGGTCTTAATTTTTAAAAAGTAAAAATATGCTTGAAATTCTTCTCGTACCAAGCAGGGCAGCATCCCAAAACATTAAAACGAAATTCAAAAATTTTCTGATCAATTATAGCCATAGCGAAGTCTATTCGGAGACACACTGTACACAGGGTGTAAATTAAGTGATGACTTTAATTTCAAGAGGCAATTCCTTGTCATATTTTATGAGAAAAGGTTCATATAACCACGTGTCCTAACGTGCTTCGTTTGTCCTCTAGCGTGCAAACACTATCATATCCTGTGAAATAGATATGAACATTATCAAATTAGTTCAAATCCATTTCATTTACGGGCTTGCAGATGGAAATGCTGCAAAAACTCCCGAATTGTACGCCACTGTTTTTTTTCCCCAGTTCAAATATATAAATAAGATATTCAAAAGAATCTTGTAATTCAAAAAAAAGAAATTGGAACTGCCCTAAATATTCAAAATTTTCAAATATTTTAGAATAAATTCAACTAACAAAATTTTCGAAAATTGAAAGTGTATTAAAGTTGGTCGAAGTTTTTTTGGAATTGTAAAGATTTTCGCAGCTTCATCAAAATTTTTCAATTATGATACTCTCATGAATTCCAGAATTTTAATCACAGCCGGAGACTGACACTGCCCTAAACGATCTTACTTTCGATTTTCTCGAAAACGCTCGAGTACTGCGTCGTATCCGTTTACCTAAAAACTCGACCTGATTACCGAGTACCACAAGACGACTTTCGTTAAAATCGATTGGTTGGTATCACGTCGCCATGTCTCCTTGTCAGTATAATCCATTATTAGTAGTTAGTAACTATGTTTGCCAACTTTGTAAACGTAACATATGTAGAGTCGGAATATGTATATTTTCTCCAAACTACTTGCATTGTTCTCGTTTTTCGTTTTCTTTAACGTCACAATATTCTGTTTTTAGAATAAGGAGCCGGATACACCAGAGGAGAAAGCCCCGAAATCCTCCTCGTTCAATTTCGAACTGAATGATTGGAATTTGGTCCCGACCAGCTCGGATAAAATCCCAAAAACTAGCGAGGACCCTGCCGAAGTCGCCGCTAAGAAGAACAAGGAGGAAGCCGAACAGCAGAAGAAACAGGAGGAAGTACAGGAATTAAAGAAACAATTGGAAAGAACGGTCACGTTCGGCAAAGAACACTATTCCGAGCACGTCTGGCAGCTTAAAAACGCCAAAATGGGCGTGCCGTCCACTTCCGCTTCGGCGCCTCCTCAACCGGAAGAGGAAGCCGAACTCGACGAACTGATGACGGTGGACGACGACATGATTTACATCTCCGACGAGAGTTCGGAGGAAGAATCCAACGGAGAAGACGGAGAAGGCAGTACCGACGACGATATGGTCGAGTTGAATTTGGGCGACGAGCTCGTCCAACAGTTGGAAAGCATGTTCGGCCAGTTGTCCATGGAGAATTTCAAACCGATCGTTCAAATCCCCGAATCGCTGGCGCGTCAATTGCACGGCCTCTACTTGGAGTCGATCTGTCGACAGATCGAAAATCAGAGCGAGTACATCACGAGTCAGTTGAAGGAGGACGAAGAATTCGCGATGAAGTTGCAGGAAGCCGAGAGGAAATCGGCTTCCGGAAATAAAATGGAGGAAATTATGGACGAACAGTTGGCGATGAATCTTTATAAGAAGGAGGTCGATCAACGGAAGGGAATGTCCCCGGATACTTTAGCGTTGAAGCTATCGAAACAAAAGCTGCACGCGAGTTTCCCGATGATCGAGCAGAAGGTGCTCGATGAGATCATGGAGGCTCACGATAACAACTACACGGAAACGATTCAGGCTATCATCGGCTCGAGCAATCTCGAACCTGTAGACGCCACGAACGTATTGGAACCTCCCATTTCCGATTCGACATTGAAGGAGATGAAGGCGCAGGCGCACGTCGTCGATAAGGTAAGTGGGAGGGGAGCGGGTCGTTCCGAAACATTCGAATTTCCATGAATACGGCGGATTCAATGCGCTGAGTTTATAAAATTTATTAACTTGTTTATTTCCATACGACTCACGACGTAATTTGGTGGACCCTCAGTATTAGTTGATGGAAGACATTTTCTATTTAGACGCCGCTCGTTGAGGCAAGTCGATATGATATGAAGTTCTATTAGCAAGTTAGCAAGCTTGACGCAATCAATTATTTTTTTCCTTTTCTGTATCTTATGGGCCATGGAATGCAAAAGTTAGAGGAAGCATGCAACGTATTCTAATAGTGGTTGTAATAATAACAATCAAAATGATAAATATTTCGTCGATATACCGTATGTCCCAGATCGAGTGGGATTGCATGGATAACTTTCTTATTATTGAAGATAAAGTTTTGGTTAAATGGGATACGTTTTGCAGCTTTATATGCTGTTTCAAAAACTTCAAAATGTCAAACCCGTCAGAAGTTATTAAAAAATTAAAAATTCACCTTGACTCCAGTTCATCCAAGGCATAATACGTTGTTATAGAAACCTGTGTTGAATGTCGATGTATCCTTGGTTATTTCCAGTAATTTTTATGAATTCTTGTAATGTAAAAATGTTGTATGTATGTATGTCTGAATGATAACAATGCTTTTCTGTCTATTAACCGATGCTTTCTATAAAAATTAATAATTTTATTTCTAGTGACATTTGTTTCTCCTATTAAACGTCTCTGGCTGGAGTTAAAATAAGAAGCTAACACCCGTAGGGTAATAAAATGCTTAAAAGGTGGTGTAGGTGGGGTCGAAAAAGTATAAATAGAACCCCAAAATAAACCGTATGTCAATTGAAGACCATAACGCCAACATTAACTGTGAATTTTGATATATTGAATTGTAATAAATGATGAATTTTCTAATGGTAATTAACCATTCGAGTATTACTATACTACAATATCCTTGTCAAAGTCTTTTAAACAGTTTGATATTTGATTGTCTTCTTTCCAAAAATTAAGTTTGGGCAGCAATTATTCGCCATAAATTTCTAATAAATAACTGTAGATAACACTTTAGCTTAAGTACACTGGAACCGAATTTATATCCTCCCGCTGTAGCTTTCAATTATATCTGCTCGGCATCTACCACTCGCACACCTCCGACTTAACATCGACCAATCAGCATTTGTATCTGTGTTTAAATAAGTCAATCAGCGCGTAGCGCGCCAATTTCCCCTTCGCCGGGTAGCAGTGGTAGGGTCCCTTCCCGATAGGATATAAGTGAATGTTTACGTTCTCGAACGGCGGATATAAATGCGGTTCCAGTGTACTTGCTTTTTGACAGATAGCTTCATACCCACTTGATTACACATTTAACACATAAAATTACGATATCTTTGTGGTTAAAGTACTTAATACTTGTACTGAATTAACGTGCTACTAAGTATTATAGGACATACATATACAAGGGTTCTCTAAAATAAATTTCACTTAATTTTGTTTGGATTTATGTGAACCTACTTGATTAGAATGTAAAAAAAAATAATTTTGGCAGATATTTTTATTCAATTATACGTTATCTTACATCGTTGTGAAGAGAACAAAAGATTCTAAACAATAACATAAAAATGCAATATGGCCGTCATTTAACTCACGGTTAAGTTGACATGATTTTTAAATTTCTTCATATGAAACCTTTTTTCGAAGATATTTGATGATGACCCTTTTCTGTTCTTTTTTTTTTTTTTTTTTAATAATTTTTGACGGATCTGATATTTTGAACTTCTTCAAACAGATTTGAAAGCAGCATATAAAGTTGCAAAACATATCCCATTTAACCAAAACTCCCTCTTCAATAATAAGAAAGTTACACGTGCAATCACACCCGATCGATGGAACACACGGTATGGTTGGTACTTGTTGAAAATTTCATCGATACACTTTTAGACGACTTCGACGAAAAAGAAAAAGATAATCAGCGACGTCGATCTTGGAATGGATAAAGGTGAAAAAGCACGCCCCCTTTGGTGAATGACATACGTTAACGTTGACGTCGATTTTATAGGAGGCGTCAAATGTAAAATTACGTCACTAACGCTTTTTTTGTTAATTCCAACAAGAAATGACATGACGTTGTTTCGGAACGGATCACCCATTACGTCACGGAAGGAAGGAAGTGACGTACATTGACATTGACTTCGTCTCATTCATTTCTATTCGTTCATATTTCAACAGGAAACTGCAAAAATCGGTTCTAACCTCAAATATTTGATCAGAGGTCCAATTATGTCACTAACGCTTTTCTTTTTTATTAATTCCAACAAGCAATGGCGTAAATTGGTATGACGTTGTTTCGGAACGGACTACCAATTACGTCACGAAACGAAGGACGTCACGTACATTGACATTGATGTTGATCTCGAACGGATTATCAAATCCCCCACTACGTGTATGACGTCGCTATGGCATTTGCACGTTGGCGATGCAAAATTGATTAAGATATGTCAAAATTTACATACGTTTTAGCGTGATAGTTGCATATAAACTGTCAAAATGGACATTGACGGAATGTCAAATCTACTAGGAACTGCCATTATCTATACATACATTTAACGGTGACAGTTGCGTATAAAACGTCAAAATTAGAAAGTGACATTGACGAAATGACAAACTGATCAACATATGTCAAAATATACGTACGTCTCAGCATGATACTCGCATATAAACTGTCAAAATCTACTAATAAATGCCAAAGTCTGTAAATACGTCTGATTGTGACAGTTGCACAGAAAATATCAAAATTAACTTAATATACAGTTGCATATAAACTGACAAAATGTATATTGACGGAATGTCAAATCTACTAGGAACTGCCAATATCTATACATATGTACGTCTAGTTGTGACAGTTGCGGATAAAACGTCAAAATTAAAAAGTGACATTGACAAATTGATTAAGATATGTCAAAATATACATACGTCTCGGCATAGTAGTTGCATATAAACTGTCAAAATCTAGTAATAAATGCCAAAATCTGTAGATATGTCTGATTGTGACAGTTGCATCATCAAAATCAACTTCAATGCAGTTGCATACAAACTGACGAAATGTATATTGACGGAATGTCAAATCTACTAGAAATGCCAATATCTGTACATACGTCTAGCTGTGACAGTTGCGGATAAAACGTCAAAATTAAAAAGTGACGTTGACGAAATGTCAAATTGATTAAGATATGTAAAAATATACATACGTCTCGGCATGATAATTGCATATAAACTGTCAAAATCTACTAATGCAAATCTGTAGATATGTCTGATCGTGACAGTTGCATCATCAAAATCAACTTAAATACAGTTGCATACACACTGACAAAATGGATATTGACTGAATGTCAAATCTACTAGGATATGCCAATATCTGTAGATACGTCTAGCTGCGATAGTTGCATATAAAACGTCAAAATTAAAGGACGAAATGTCAAATCTATTAGGAAATGTCAAAATATCTACGTACATCTAACTGTGAGAGTTAGCATGACAAAACGTCAAACTTAACTCCGATTAACTCGAAAAATGTTAAATTATCTTCGTATGTGTCAAAATTTTACATTTACGCCGATTTACGGGACAAAATGTTCGATGCTGAAACGCACCTTGAATTTCCCGACATATTTGTATCTTTTATTTCTACCTCGACTTATAGCGCCACCCACTCCATCCTTAATATGAACATAGCGTAGCAGTATTCGATTGTGTTATTGTGATTGGGCGACTGGTTCTCCCTCGAAACTGCCAGCGCCATCTATCGTTGCAGTAAGTGCTATCAACAAGAACCTCGATCGAATTGGAGGAAATTTTTAAACGGATTCTTCTAGAGGTGAATCGATGAAATCATCCCCTCCAAATAATCAATTCTAACCCGAATTTTTTAACAGTTTGCTATTGGCTTTCTATTTTTTTGCTTCCCTCGATTCGATTTTAACGTTAAATATCTTATATGATAGTTTTTTATCACACTTAGGTCAATTAAACGAGAGTGATTGAAATAATCGTTATATTCTCAGAACGTTTACAAACGTTTTCGAAACATTTTCATTAGATTGATGACTATTATTTCAATCACTCTTTTGTTTAATTAACTTGATTCTGGTAGAAAACTAGCATGTAAGATACGTATAATAAATACATTTAATTTAACGTTAACGTGGTGGAATGAACAGAAAATGACGAACTTTTTTCTTTCTGAAAGGCAACCGAAGAAGAAGTTGACGGTAAGGTCCGATCGGCCCAGTCGTACAGAGAAGATGCCAATTACCACATGCAGAAGCACAAGGAGTTGCAGGAGCTCGCTCGTAGATATTGGGGTAGCCATAACTACGCCGTCACGATGTTCTACTCGGAACTCGCCCAGAAAGAATTGAAAAAGCCGATATAGCCAATCAGTACGCCGCTCAATGTTTCCTACGCGAGAACTCGTCCAAACTGCGCAGCAACGACACCCTCGATCTGCACCTCCAGTACGCCGAGGGAGCGGTGACGTCACTCGACGTTTTCGTCGACTATCAGATATCGAATTTGCGCGCCACTAATAAACCATCCGGTACTTATTTCGTCATTACCGGTTGGGGTAAGCACAATCGTAACAAGAAATCGGTGCTGAAACCGTTGGTGATGAGGAGATTGCGGCAGAGGCAGATAGAGTGAGTATGTTTTGAGGATTTAAAAATGAAAAAAAAAGATTAAAAATAGATACCGAGGAAGTTATAAATTATTTCTCACTTTTTAGCTTCTCGTTTGTCAATCCTGGAATGCTGAAGATGAAAGTGCTGAAGAACTTGCCGATGAGCAGCGACATCAAAAAGAAGTCACCGAAGTAATTCAAAAGCAGCAACCGGTTAGCTGAATAAGTAACATTAATTATACAATTCTATATAATTAATGCTCTTATATACGGAAAGAAATATATACATACATAGCTATATATCCAGTTTTGTATATAATTATGTTACTGTGTCAAAAATTGAAAAGAAATATCTTCTAGATGTGTACTCTAAATGTACCGTAATGAATGTATTTTTGTATTTTTATATGCTTTTAGGTGACTCGACTTCAGTCGTTTCATCATATCTGCCCCGTTAAGGTTTTGTCCATCGATTCCTATACAATCTCGATGTCTCTGAAAATCACGTGCTAGATTGTCGTTAGTTAATTAATTAAAAATCCGTCTTAATTGTAATTAATTAAATAAATGTAATGTTAATTATTAATTGTGGAGGGCACAACAATTCAGAGTGTGCTTTGACAAATTTGATATCTTAAGTGTGCAATTCGTGCAAGTACAAATCTGACCCAAGTACAAGTTTTTGTAGGAACGTAGACATTCCAAGCATCTTCATCCGAGAGGACTAACCTGCAACATTCGATCCGGCGTATTTTATATCTATAACTAATATTCTTATCGAACCCATTTGTTCAGTGTTTCATCCTTCGTATTGTGTTTAAGTCTAAAAATTTTGAGGAAAAAAAGGGAGTGTTATTTTTTAATACGAGCAATTATTATTGTATTAACTACATATTACTATTGTTGTTATCGGGTGCTTTTATAATGATTATATTTGTATCCAAAGATATTTTAATCATTATTATTATCATTTTAGAATTTTTATCGAACATATACCATAGTTGTATTATCTGTATTTGTTATTATTATTATTATTACGCTCTAATCGTGTTTATTATGCGTGAGTTACCAATAATAAAAGTATTTTTAGAAGTTGGATGTTTTTTTTTTTTTGAATTTGAAATAAGGATATGAACCTTGAAATTCTGTGTTATTCGTTAACTAGGCGCTGCAATAATTCCAAGGAGCTAAAAAAAAATTTAAAAATAGCACCATCAAAAATTACTATAAAGAATATACAATTGTCACAGAAAAATAATTTTTCTAAAAAGTATTGCGGCAACAAAAAATCGGACACTTAAGACTTTTTAAATCATTTTTGACATATGTCATTAATAAGTAGAGTTTGCTAAAAAAAGGTGGTACCGGGAAGGACACATGTCGATGAACGCTGTGTATTGGACTCAGTTGATTAGAGAATAGGTAGAAGGGCGGCTGTGTCGATTAACAAATTCGCGCTAGACGCTGCATTCACTACCATACGCCCTTGCCCGGTACCACCTTTATATCAAACTCTATTAATAAGTAGTAATAAAATATTTTCGAGAGTCAAATTCTTAATAAAAGTAAATGTAAATGATTCTCCATACAACGAACTAATTAAATGAAATTCAATTCAATTAGGTCGTTATATGTCGTTATGCATGATTTTATGAAAATAAGTGAAATATATTTTTATTGAAGCAATTATAATTGCATAGATTTGGGCAAGTAATATTGTATAAATCTTAAATAAAATTCAAATGATTGGAATGTCTCCGACCAACACTCGAGTCTCTCCGAGTGTGTCCGACGAGTTGTGTGACGTCACTGTATTTATTTACAACATTATATAGTATTTATATTTAAGAAATAATCTAAATACCGGAAAATTGAAACCGTGCACCACAGCTAGATCATCATACTTACATAACCAAAATTTGCCTCGAGTGTGATGTGAATGTTTACCTAATGGACTGATTGGAAAAAGTAGAAAGTCATAGTTTAATCTTCCAGAATTGTAATTTAAAAGTTGTGTTAGAAGGGTATAAGAAAAATGTTTCTTCTGTGATAAACTATTAAATAACATTAAAAAACTGATAGTTTTGCTCTTTATAACGAACGGCGAACAATTTACGATTTAAGTAGATTAGATATTTAAAATTGTCGGTTGCTAAATAAAATATGTTTGAAACTTGCAAAAATAATATCCCGTAAATAATTTACTTAGTGAGCAGTTTCCGTATACAACTTTCTTTATTTAATCAGCAGTTCCCGTACACGACTTTTATTTTACTTAAAACTGCTTTCGGGAAATCCCCGTATTGCAACAATGTTAGTCCCAAACCTCGCCAACAAGCGGCGCCCCTGAGCAAGTTTGAATCATCGCCACCAGGTGGCGCCAGCAAATGTTGTTCCCGCAATTTTTAGCCTCAAAATGGCGGATGATTGCCATACTTTCTATTTGGAGTGGTGGGCCGTGAACCGCTCACATTTCCCTACTGACGAGGTGTCTGAGTTACAATTATTATAGTAGTAAAAGGGTTACTACTAGAGTCTGTTGAGAGAGTCTGGTGGATAGAGTGTTCACTGACGATGCCACTTTATTATTTAATTATAACTATAAATAAAAGTTTGGGGAGTGACAGCGTCAGTCCGATTTATACTACCTAATGATAACACCTCATCTACCTTTTCAGCAAAAATGATAACTTATTTTATTATTCAATGATAATTTTATTGATAAGTTATCATTAAATAATATAGGTCGTAAAATTGGCATCGTCAGTTAACACGTCATCCACCTTTCTAACCCTAGTTTGCTCTAGTTACTCCAGTTACTCCATTACATGGTACACCGTGATCAAGTGCAACTGCCACGAAATTTTGTTGTGGCAACACTGAATTATTGGTGAACCTGGTTAAGATTGAATAAAAATTCAGTGCCGTGCCAACGAGAAATTACTTCCATCACACACTTGCGAAGGCAGTTTGCAAGTGAAAATGTATGACTCCATTACACTAATGTTGGTGACAAACTTAAAATCGATGTAATCCCTAGAATTTTGAGCTGGATATTTGAATGGTGATCAATAAGGTTTGATAAAAGATAAAAGAGTGGATGACGTGTTATGAATAAGTGGTTTAAGCCGGACTGCCGCCCTTACTTCTCCGAATTTTAATGTGGCGCCTTGCACGTAAGTCGAGACAAAGACTGGTTTACTCCACTTCATGATAACACGTCATCTATTTTTCGATCAAAACCTAGTACTGTAGTTTCTAGTTTATAGGTATAATCGGTATAATACTCTTGGCTGTAGATGATGGTGAAAAAGAAGCAAAAATGTTACCAACTGATGGACGAGAAAGTTTGATAGGAATATTTTATTACTGCCAACTACTTTGAGTTGTAATTTTCAATTCGTAGGAATGTCGATATAGTAGAGAACGCTAAACAGTACGCCTGTCAAATATAAGTGATAATTAATTTATGGAAATAATAAAAGTTATGAAACAATACGAAGAGATTCGAATTAAAACCAGGAAAGTTGCGAATTAAATTCGTAGTTTCGATTAAAAAAGAAATTATCTTAGTTAAATGCGCACGCGCATAAATTTATAAACAACTTTGACGTTTGGAGGCAAACCGATTTTTTAACCCGACTTTTTCAGCCGAAAAAATGTTAAGCCTTTCCAACAACGATTTCGTCTCAAACGCCAACAAATTGGAGCAGTTTATAAAGCTGAAGGTAGCCGGCGAAGGTACCTACGGTGTCGTTTACAAGGCGAAAGACAAAATAACCGGAAAATACGTCGCGCTGAAGAAAATCAAACTGGAAAAGTGAGTAGGACGCCAAGGCGCCAAACGGATTTCCTCTATTTATTCGAATTAACCCCTTCGACGCTATCTCCATGTAGCATGCCTTACATTACGCTTGTCGCCGACTCGTTTTTATTAATATTATCATCAATACATCTTCATTCGTATGACAATAAAATGAGAAAATTAGGGAAGGAACCCTACGCTCGACTAATACCCGCCGGCGATGGAATTAGCTGGATCTCGTGCGTGATTTACGTGAGCTTTGTTAGACCGTAGCACCACATGATTCAGCTTATTCCGTTTTCTGCATCTCGACTAACAGCTCGTCATCAAATGCATTGCTAGAAAGGATATCTTAGGGGGTTCGGTGTTAGTGCCTTAACATATTGACTTCCATGATGATCTGATGTGATTTGATTGCTTAATTAATTTTAACATGTAGATTTAAGATTCTTTAACTTCTAAAGGGCTCTGGAAAAGATCAAATAATTTTGACAAATTTGATTGTCCAACTTTACATTTTCAAACAGAACAAAATGTAGATTGTTTGACAGAATCGTCAAGCAAAGTCGCATACTATCAAAACATCTGACAAAAAATTTGATCGTTCCCAGGGCCCTTAAGACAGCATATATGCGTCCTGTTGAAGTTATCAACGTGGAATACCAACCCATATATACGTCCCGTGAAGGTTATAAATCGCGCAAACGGCTACCTGTATGGGCCATGGACGCACATGTAGGATGGGACAAAACGAAACTTGGACGATGCGCCGTAAACTGTACGAATTCGAGGCTTGTTTAGAAGAAATATTTCGCCCGTATGGACAAATGCGGATAAGGTTCAACATCGCTTGCAATTTGTGTGCCGACACTAGTTCGTCGCTTGTCCGTCGTCCAAGTTTAGTTTTGTCCCATTATATGTTCCTTAAATTTGCGAAATTTAAATCTTTGACGGATACGGACGCATATATGCGTTCTGTGAAAGTTATAAGTCGGACAAAAGACTATCTGTATGTATTCTGGACGCACATGTATATTCCTTCAGTTTACGAAATTGAAATCTGAGTGGCACGAACGCATATAAGCGTCCAATGAAGATTATTGACATGAACTATATCCGTATGGACTTTAGATACTTCTTCAGTTTACGAAATTGAAATCTGAGGGGTACGGACGTATATATGTGTTCAATGAAGATTAAGGATGTCAACTGTGGACGTAAATGTGCGTCCAATGAAAACTCAGTGTAGGCTATGCGTCCGGCAAAAACCTATCGGTGTTGCTAGACGCACCTATGTGTTCAGCAAAAGCTATGTGTGCAGTACGGTTTTTTTAATGACATTGTGCCGCCTGTAGAGCCAAATGAATTAAACTTGGATGTCTCAAAGTCACTCTCGCCCCGTTTCCTTCGCCTATTCGTCTTCAACGCATTTGACCTTGAAACTTCAAGGATATATTTTTCAAGCCGTACTCCCATAATTTTATTTATATTTATTCGAAAATTCCCATGATAACGTGAAGCTAGGAATAATTAACATGTTGCGTCATTTATTCCCCTGATGGAGTGCGATTTCGCAGGTACAAAAGCAAGGGCGAGTCCGAGGGCATCCCTTCGACGACGATACGCGAGATATGTCTGTTAAAATCGCTGCATCATTCCTCCATTGTCGAATTATTAGATGTCATAACCGAAGTGAAGAGCTTGTATATAGTTTTCGAGTACTTACAAATGGATCTGAAGCGATATCTGGACACGACGTGCTATAAATTATCCGAGGATCTGATCAGGGTGAGTTATTAACGAAACTGCGCAATTCGAAGGTGACGACTAATCGTCGGTGATAATCAATGGTTTATCAGGTTACACGACCGATCGAGCGAGTCAAACATAGAAGGTACCTGACAATCTCGCGAAATTCAAGTAATAAGTAATAACCTATACACATAAGTAAGGGTGTCCACAATTAATTTAAGCTCAGAAGAAATTAAAGTCCTCACATATGTATATATGTTTATATTCTTTTATTTTAGAGTTATATGAAGCAATTGATCGATGGCGTGGGCTATCTCCATTCGCATAGGATCCTCCATAGGGATTTAAAGCCGCAAAATTTACTCCTAGATGACGAAGGACACATCAAACTAGCCGATTTCGGTCTGTCCAGGTCGTTCACCTTACCTACGAGGACCTACACACACGAAGTGGTGACGTTATGGTATAGGGCACCCGAGCTCCTACTTGGGGCGAAAATGTATACGACAACGGTCGATATATGGAGTTTGGGGTGTATAATGGCCGAAATGGTAAATCATAATAAATTCTATCACGTACACGCTTCAAGATCAGTTTCCGTTGTGCATCTTTCCCCTCCATCTTCTGATCTTTGCCATTTCACTCATCCGTCTTGTACGTAGTCGACCTGTGCGTTCCTAACCCCTCAAAGTGCTCATCGTCATCTACTAATTATATACAGTCTAGCAAATATCTCGCGAAAACTGCGCGTTGGCAAAAGGGGCGGGATTAAGCAGTTACTATTGTGCTATTCAGTATTACCGTCATCGCATACGCTCCGCCACTCATGTACACAATGTGCAGTGATTCGTCATTAGTCCGGGCAAACAGCGGTGACGGCGTTCAATTACGAAATAAGTTACGACATCCTACGTATACACAGAACTGATCACACACAGCATCGATTTAGTACTGACTGAAATGGTGAGCCGGCGATGCTGTCGTAAGTTATTTCGTATTTGTACGCTGTCACCGCTGTTCTCCCAGACTACTTACCATTGTTATGAGATATTTGCTAGACCGTAGTTATCATCAACTCAAGTCCTTCTCGAACTTTCCTCGTAAAATATCCAAAAATCTTTCGTTATTTGGCTTGGGGACCAAAGTTTATAGTTCATATGAAAGTACCGGTTTTATTAATAGTGAGTCGATGGTTTATGGGATGACGCAACCTTCCACAGCCGTTCAAACAAAACTCATGATCGTTTGTGCAATGTTTATTATCGATAATAGATGTCCTACCCGTCGCAACGCGATAATGCTTAGGTCTTCATAAGTTCGTTACCGCTCGAAATCGTACTATAAAGTTTCCTCTTAACAACATCCCAAGAGTCTTTCATTCTTTGGCGTGCAAATCAAAGTTTCTACCTCGTACGAAAGTACCGGTCTTATTAATAGTCGGTAGATGGTTTATGGGATAATGCAGGCATGTACTGGCGCCCAGACAATGCATCTCGTGGCGTTGCACGACGTTTATAGTCAACACTTGATCGGTATACTGCGCTATGCTTAGTCAAGGGTCGCTTCATCCCATAAACCAGCCGCTCCCGCATTGTACCATCTCTCTTTCTCTGTCCTTATTTGTACAGAAATAATTTCGAGACCTTTAGCTACCTAAACTGTCATAACATAACATATCAGTAATGAGGGGGTAGTTTGTGAGATGTAACAGACTTGAGAAATCGCCTCATCACTTGTATGACGTTTATAATCAACACTTGACCAGTTCACTGCGCTATGCTTTACCTAGACGACTGTGTATGTTTGCCCCATCCCATAAACCATCTTTTCCCTCATCATAGCTTCTTTCTCTCTATGTTTATTTGTGTAAAAGTCACTTTAGACACCTTTAGCTACGTAAAAGTGTCTCGGCAACAGATTAGTCGATCACATTACCGGTCATATCAGCAATGAGCGGATGGTTTATGGGATGACGCAGACTTGAGAAAGCGTCTCACCGTTTGTACGACATTTATAATCAACAGTTGGCGGGTTCAGTGCGCTATGTTTGACCTAGACGACTGTGTATGTTCACGTCATCCAATGAACTATCTCCCTCATTACGATCTCTCTCTCTCTCTCTTTCTGTTTTTATTTGTATAGAAGTTAGTTTTGAGACCGTCAGCTGTGTAAAAGCACAGCCAATTAGATTGGACTGTGCAATGAAGCGGTCATGAGTTGCTTGTGTGGTCAGCTGTGCGGCCTGCGACATGCCACAAACCATCCGTTCTCAACTTGTCATTAATGTCTTGGAAACATTAAGTTGTATAGTATATCCTTAGATAACAATTACTTTGATAGTTACTTCGACATAATTGACAACTCCCTCACCCTCAATACATCCATTCTTTTTTATTTTTTAAGATAACAAAGAAGGCATTATTCCCGGGTGATTCAGAAATAGACCAGCTTTATAAAATATTTCGCCTTTGTGGTAGCCCGACCGAAGATACGTGGCCGGGCGTGAGCGCCTTGCCCGATTATAAACAGAACTTTCCCAAATGGAAACCACAAACGTTGACGGAGGTAGTTCCCCTACCGAGCAAAGACGCCGAATCCCTTCTAAAAGTAAGTATATTTCAAGTACATTTTGATATCCGTAACGGGGGAAAAAAATTCTAGAGCATTTTGACCTACGATCCCGAAGCCCGACCCTCCGCCAAAGATTTGTTACGGCTGGAATATTTAAAGAACTCCAAACTGACGCCACCGGACTCGGAATGCTTCGAGAGTATCGATAAGTAGTGTTAGTTGTGTTTTTCGTTTGTTTTAATTTATTTTTTGTTTATTTTTTAAGCTATACTAAAGAATATTAAGAATAATATTGATAATCTTTAAGTAATCACCTAAATGACCATTGACCAACTACATTGGAGTTGTGTTCGTGGATTTTGTTAAGGCAAATACGCGGAAACGCGTTGTCGTCTATTGAGCGTGTGAGAGAAATGCTCAGATACAGCGCAAGTTGAAAACATTGGACATTTGTGGAAGTTGTAAATGCGTTGTTGCTCGTCATTCCGCGCGAACTAACTTTTTAGGAGGAACTGCTACATTGCTTAGCGTAGATAAGGGGGAGGAGTAAGTTCTAACCCCGCCCACTTGAATCAGATGTGGGCGTAACGATCTATCGGGCTTATCGTGCTATTAGCAGATACATTGTCCCTTTAAAGGTGCATCAGGACAGATTTAAATATTAAAACAATTGAATTGACAATGTTTTTAAGATGCATAATCAGAACAATGGTAATAAATATGAAACCAAATGCGTTTGGTAATTTTCTTCAACAAACGATACCTATCCTTGAAGGTCCTTCCGTAGTCATCAACTTGGCGTAAGTCTGCTGCAGTTTTAGTCTTCCATATTCGTTTGTATTCCTCCAATTGTTCAGTGAGGTAGGTCAATTTCATCGGTAAGGTGAAATTATCAAAATTATCAGCGTTTAACAGCGAAGCTTTCTGTTCATTCGTAAGGCAATCCGGGTCGGTCTTCTCTATAACTCCATCCTCGATGGATTTCTTTACGTCAACATATTTACCAAAATCTTTATCATCTACGGCATCCTTCTCGTTCTTTAAGGTGACGGCTTGAATGAATAATTGAGATAAAACGGGAAAATTATCGGGATCATTCGCTTTAGCCAAGTGTTCCTTTTTTATTTCGTACACTTTTTGCATTTCCTTCCGTTTCACCGGCGTTTGTGCTAAATCCTTTAACAATTTACATTTATCCACTTCCAATTTATTTTCGATGACTCCTTCATTTTCGTCCTCCATCTTTTCGACCGTTCGCTTCTCTGAGGATACATCTTCAACGTCCATCGCTTCATCCTTTCGATTTTCTCCCTCTTTAAGAACCTCCTTGTTGGAATCATGGATGATGTCTCGCACATCTAAAGAGGCCTTCTCGAATTTTTCTAACACCGTGTTGTAATCTTCGGTAAATTTTAAATCGAAACAATCTTTATTGTCGATTCGTATTACGTTTGTTAGGAGTTTCCTCCACTTTAGTTGCATCACCTTGACCGTCTTAGCGATGTACTTCAAGTGGATCGGGGTTTCTTTGATGAATACATTGTCGCCAGGTTCGAAATTTTTATCTTCCATGAAGAAGACTTTGGTGCCTAGGAAATCATCGTAGTTACCTAAAATATGAAAAAAATATATGGATACTTTATGGGGTTTGAGAACTATGGTATTTTGAGTCTATATTTTCTTATGTTCTTTTTATAAGTAATTTCAAAATTACTGATCTTACAGGGGCTACCTTTAACTCGGGAGCTTACCTTGAAACACAAAATTGCCGATTTGCACCAACGGATTATCGGTGTTTAGGTTGACCATTTTGAAGTAAATGTTCTCCTTTTGGAAGAAATTATGGTCTAATTTGCCATTTAATTCGAGGAAAAGGTAAATTTCTTCCTTGTTCATTTTGAACAGTGACCTAACCTTAAATTCGCTGATGCAAATATGTGAGAAGTTGATGCGTCAGGGCTGCCACTTAGTTTGACCGAAAATATACTACGAATTTGTATTTCAAGCTAATTTTAGTCTTAATCGATTGCAAAGAAGTTAAAAATTGAACTCTTTTTCCATTTAAAGTAAAAATGTTAATAATCATCCATTTTTACATCTGAAAATCAATAATTCCTATGAAATTTCAACCGCATCGAATTTCATTGAAGTATCAAGAAATCCCCAGGACCAACTAAAATCCCTAAATTTCCCGCGTTTTCATCTCTGTATGTAGTCTTTATTTAGATCTTATTTATATTTCTTTTATTTCATCCTTTTTATACTGAAATTTTAAGTTATTTTAATCATCAATATGCCCACGGTAAGTACAATTACTGTTGACTATCATTTATCATCAATTCATAACTAATTTCTACCTTGATCCTTCAAGGGAGACGATTCATCACCCCCTTCGACTCCAGCAAGCAGGAGACAAGCTATGACTTCCCCTGTTCAAGATTTCGAACCGTTCGAGGATGAAGGGGCTTTATTTGGGAACACATCACAAGCTGATCCTATGGAGAACGAGGAGGATGGGGAGGAATTATTCGGAGATAACATGGAAAAGTAAGGGTCCCGACAAGTAACCCAAAACTGTTAGTTGGGTAGTCCCTCACATAGTACTAGTCCTAAAGGTCCAAACTTGATGATTCACTTCCAACACTTTCGGGAAACTAGTTGATTTAATCAGGGAAGATTTAAACAGTAGACAGCTAGATGCAAAGCTTTCATTGTCAATCATATCAAAGGCATGCGTGGGAGCAGTAGGACTTTGCACAAATATGGTAGAATGTTCATTATTTCTACTTTAGCTTGAATCGACTAGAAAATGATATTACCTGTATAGTCCATTCATGGCAGATTTTATCATTAGGTGCTAGCAGTGCTAAATCCATGTGACCCTTGTCCATCAGATGAAACTGCTGTTTGTTCCTCGGACTTCGGCTCCTGAACTGTTTAAGCGTTAAAGAATTCTCTCCCTTAGTTCATCAAGTGGTCTTGCACCGACTTTGAATCCATTGTAGAGCACGAATGAATTGATTCCACGCACATAACCGACTGATGTAACTTCTTCTAAACTCACTATAATCTTTTTCTTTAGTGATTATCGTCCGATGCCGGGCTTGGATCGTTACGACATCGACAATTTAGACTACGAAGAATACGACCTCATGTCTGAAACCGACCGGAGAGCCGCCGACGAGGAGCTCCGTCGTAGAGATAGAGAAATGGGGATAATCCGAAGAGACGATCGCGAATTATTCTACGATAAGAGCGACGAAGAGGAGGAGCCTCAGCAGAAAAGGAGACGAGCCGAAAAGGCGATCGCTGGCGAATCTCAAGACGTCGATATGATCGAATCGATCGAAAACCTGGAGGATACGAAAGGTTTCTCGATCAAGGAGTGGGTCTGTATGGTCGGACCGAGGACCGAAATCGTCAATCGGTTCAAGAATTTCTTACGTACTTACAATTCTAGGGGACATTATGTGTATAAGGAGCGGATAAGGAGGATGTGCGAGAATAATCAGGTATAATTTTGAAATAACTGTCGAAACTGATGTTTCTCGATATTTCTGTACTCCCTCCACTTTGCCCCGGGAAGGGGGTAGGCTATCCACCGGCGGAGAATTACCGGTTTACAGGCACGTTTCGGGAGTACAATAGAATTTCCTTTTTACAGTCGAAGTTTCATCGTTGAATTCCCAACTTTAGCCAATGAAGAGCACGTTCTGGCTTATTTTTTGCCAGAGGCACCGTTCCAAATCTTAGATATCTTTGACGAAGTCGCCAAAGAGATTGTCCTGTCGATTTATCCCAGTTACGAACGAGTCACGTCCGAAATTCACGTGAGGATATCCGATTTACCTCTGATAGAAGAATTGAGAACGTTCAGGTTAGATTTCTTATTGCTGTTTCAGCGTGTAGATTTATAAGTAGGGAAACTGATGCATCGAAGTACACATCAATGCATTGCTCTATCCGCTGCATTCACAGACGTACGACACGTACGGCTAATGCAACGGATAGGAGATTTCCCCGTTTCCAAAGACCAATCAAATGTATTGAAGTATGCATTACACTACTCGCTGAGGTAGCGACGTAGGACTCGCCATTTACTGGCCTATTCACCAGTTACGATTTATAAGAATTACATTTACGCAGGAAACTCCACGTCAATCAACTCGTTCGGACTTTGGGTGTCGTCACGGCAACCACGGGTGTCCTACCTCAATTATCGGTGATCAAATTCGATTGTAACCGGTGCGGGTTCATCTTGGGACCTTTCGTGCAGTCGCAACATAGCGAAGTACAACCCGGATCCTGCCCGGAATGCCAGAGTACCGGGCCGTTTATGGTAAGTACGAAATAAGGGAGGGGAAGGGGAAGGAGCTATTTTCTCTTTCCGCTTTATTTCCGTGATTTCCCGGAATGTTTTCTTTTCGAATAATTTTGAATACGACTGCACCGGGGTCGTTTGTCGATTTCGCGCACGCCAATGCCCGATAAGACCGTGTACTCGCTACTCGATGTGAAATACTAATTTTGCTTTATTACCTAATTAAGGTAAATATGGAGCAAACCATCTATCGCAACTACCAAAAAATCACTTTACAAGAATCCCCCGGTCGTATCCCCGCGGGGCGGGTTCCCCGTTCGAAAGATTGCATCCTATTGGCCGATCTGTGTGACAGATGCAAGCCGGGCGACGAAGTCGACGTCACCGGAGTTTACACGAACAATTACGACGGTTCGTTGAACACCGACCAGGGTTTCCCCGTATTTTCGACGGTCATCGTCGCCAACCATCTGGCCGTGAAGGATTGCAAACAGATCGTCCAATCCTTGACCGATGACGACGTAAACGCCATCATAAAAATGAGCAAGGATCATAGAATCGTCGACAGGATCGTCGCGTCGATAGCACCGTCCATTTACGGACACGATTACATCAAGAGGGCGTTAGCTTTGACTTTATTCGGGGGCGAATCGAAGAATCCAGGTACGTATACCTTCGTTCACGTTAAGAATGCAGTGTGGGGGATGAAATTCTTGATTGATGATTGGCTAATAACCACACGCCCAAATTGCATAAAGCGCGCAGCGTCGTATCTGATAATGACACTTGATAGTTGTCACTAGTCTGGGCAAACAGCGGTAATTACGGAATAAGTTACGACAGCCTACATTTACACAGAACTGCTCGCATACAGCATCGGTTAGAGTGGGGAGTCGGCGATGCTGTCGTAACTTATTTCGTAACTGTACGTTGCTCCCGGTGTGTGCCCAGACTAGTTGTCACTTTGCCTTACATAACCTAACTTATCCGAGGAGTTTGGCCTAATTTGATTTTACCTCCGTTCTGAGCACCATCTACTGCATTCTTAACCTAAACTTAGCATAGATAAGATAGGAAGTGAGCGGATTTTTATTTCTTCTTGAAATGTCATGTGAAGGTAGTTATATTGAGTTGTAGTAATTTTTATGTATATGTTGCCATCTCTGGAAAGTATCCGATTGTGGAACTGCTGCTTAATTTTAGGAATAGTATTTACTTCATTATTAGTCCGGGAAACAGCGGTAATTACGAAATAAGTTACGACTGACTAGATCTATACAGAACTACTCGCATACAGCATCGATTTAGTACGGAGTAGAGTGGGGAGTCGGCGATGTTGTAACTTATTTCGTGATTGTACACTATTCATTACTGTACTACCATCGCTCTATTATAGAATTGTAAAAAATTAAAAAATTAATTGCCATAACCTTCCCTTCCCCATCGTTGAAGAATTTATGAAAATTAAAGCAAAACAACATCAAAGCTTTCGGTTAAAAGCTCGCCCGTATGTTATTTTCTCTTTTTTGTTTCTTTTACCCCCTCTTTTTCTTATTTTTTTCTTTTCTTGAACGCAAAAATTAATAACCTCGACTTTCAATTTTTTTAAATTTTGGATGATTTAAAAAATTGTCAAACGTAATTTTGAAAAACTTTCTAATTGCAATTTCAAAATTTTCCAATACACTTGAATTTTTTAGACATACGTTGATATTTAAAAAAAAATTGAATCTTGAGATTTCGAAATAATTTTTAAAAATCTGAGAATTTGAAAATTTTTAAATATCATATTTTAATAATTTTGAAACTTTTGATTTGAAGAAATTTTTAAGAATTCTACAATTTCGAAACATTTGAAATTTTGTACTGCCCTTTATGAAAAATATTTTAAATTTATATATATTCAAGAAATTTAAAAAATATATTTAAGGAATCTGAAATTGTGACATGTTCTAAAATATTGCGTTTTAATAATTTTGAAGTGTTTGGATTTTTAAAAATTATTTGATTTTTAAAAATCCTGTAATTTTGAAATTTTAAAGTTTTACCAAACTTTAACTTTTCGAGAAATATTGAAATTTTGAAAAACTGCCACTTTTAATTTAATTTTAAATTTCTAAGTGTTCAAGAAATTTTAAAGTATCCAAAATTTTATGACATAAATATATCAAATTTCAAGTACGAGTTAGGTACCGCCCACAAAAACAGAAAACGCCCACTGGTGGAGGCTCCGGACCAATATCGCGTATAATTTTGGCTTTTATCGAGCATTCGTCGATCTTTGACCGTTCCTGAAATTCCTCGAATTTTACAACTCTAGCATTCCCAATAGGCTATCAATCGAACTAATTCCTCCCACTTCTAAGAACCGCTCTTCGCTTGTTTTCTAATTTCCCCTTTTTTTTTTTTTTTTTCAAACAGGGCAAAAGCACAAAGTCCGAGGCGACATCAACGTGCTAATTTGTGGTGACCCGGGAACTGCGAAATCCCAATTTTTAAAATTCGTGGAAAAAATTGCTCCGCGCGCCGTTTTTACGACGGGACAAGGCGCAAGCGCTGTCGGTCTGACCGCCTACGTACGTCGAGGACAGACCAGCCGAGACTGGACTTTGGAGGCCGGCGCTTTGGTATTGGCCGATCAAGGAGTGTGTCTAATCGACGAATTCGATAAGGTAAGGAAAATCCCTCCCTGCCCCCTCCTTTTTTTGGAAATGGAGATGTGATTCATGAGATAGGAAGTCTCAAAGTCACTTTAGTACTGGTAAAGATGAGGCAAATATCTAAATCATCGTAAGAGATGGTCGACCTTGAGGAGATCACGGTTATTTTCCTCTCCATTTCCAACTTAACTTATTTAAAGATGTAGATGTGTGAACACGGGTAATCTAACTACCTCGATATTGTTGACGTCTCAAGGTCACAAGTTATATAAGGAGGAACACGTCACCCCGCGACAAACATCTAATAGGGTAATATTATTGAGAAGATTCGACCTTGAGAACTCGTTATTTTCCAAACAAAAAATCTATCCTTTTACTTTTTTCTCGTAACAATTCGTAGATGAACGATCAAGACCGAACTTCGATCCACGAGGCGATGGAACAACAATCGATATCGATCTCGAAAGCTGGTATCGTGACCAGTCTGCAGGCTCGTTGCTCCGTTATCGCAGCTGCCAATCCAATCGGCGGAAGATACGATGCCAGCATGACTTTCGCTGAGAACGTCAACCTCTCCGATCCGATCTTATCTCGTTTCGATATCCTTTGCGTGGTACGAGACGAGGTGGATCCTATCCAAGATGAACATCTCGCTAGGTAGGTAGTTTCGGTGATGTGTGAGTACAGAAAAAAAAAGGTTTGACGAAGACCTAGATGCCATTTGGTGAAAACTTAAGGGAAGGGGCATCGAGTAACAGTCTTTTGTTTTATGGGTCCTTTAGTTGACCGAACAACTACTTCCCGTACGCAAAAACTTTCAGCTTTTTTATTTACTTCACTTTTTTCTTTCGAAGATTCGTCGTTACGTCCCACATCAAACATCACCCGTCGAAAATGAACGATGACGTGGAAGAAACGATAACGGACGACCTATCGATATCGCAAGAGATGTTGAAGCGATACATCGTCTACGCCCGCGAAAATATACATCCCAAGCTGCAGAACATGGATCAGGATAAGGTCGCTAACATTTACAGTCAGCTGAGGCAAGAATCTCTGGCGACCGGCTCGTTACCCATAACTGTCCGACACATAGAAAGTATCATACGAATGGCGGAAGCTCACGCCAAGATGCACCTTCGCGATTACGTACAGGAAGACGACGTAAATATGGCGATACGGATGATGCTGGAGAGTTTCGTCGAGACGCAGAAGTACACCGTGATGAAGTCGATGAAACAGGTAAGGAGGATGATGGGTACGATTGAGTTTTAACGGCGGTTGCGTTCTGACCTCGGTCGTTACGTCATTGTTTATCGGCCAAATTCGAAGTAACCACGGGCATATTCTCGTATGATGATGAGTTGGTGCGTTGTTCAATTTGCCCCTATAGCCAGTGGCGGGCGCATTAAAAGTTTACACATAAGATAATGCATCGGTCGTCTTCGCGACGTAAGCAACGTTTTTAAAACAAACCTAGAAACCTGCGAAATAGTATTTACGGCAGCGCACATGTATACGCAACAGATCTCGTTGAGACTTGCAGTCTAATGACGTCGTACCAGCCAATTACTTTGACTCTGACAGTACTCTAGCATGGATATCGGCGATATCGATGCTAACACGCATACAATACGATGTAATGACACATGACGCCTCACCTCGTACACCTATCTTAACTACATATTTCC
Organism: Chrysina gloriosa; assembly: GCA_038088585.1. Classification (NCBI taxonomy): domain Eukaryota; kingdom Metazoa; phylum Arthropoda; class Insecta; order Coleoptera; family Scarabaeidae; genus Chrysina; species Chrysina gloriosa. The sequence goes on along the minus strand of CM076094.1, from coordinate 54,620,098 downwards.
TTTCTCTTTCTTTTCCTTGCGTAAATCTTTATATCCGATGGGTGCCGATCTTAGACCATATAGTACATGGACTGCTCATAGACCGCCATTTGTCGGCCACACATATGAGCAGTGATCGTGACGACGAAACCCGATGTTTTCCGATCGCACGTAACGGGTATTAACCTTAGACCATATACACCGTGATTAAGAGCACCTGTCAAGAAAAACTGACTGACTGAATCATGAGGTTAGAAACTATGTACATACTTATGATATGATATGCCGTTGTTGACGCGGATTAACCTGCGATCGGGAAACATCGGAAAAAGCCGATGTTTTCCGATGCCTTGGTTTCGATGGTTCCCTATCCTTATGAACAATCCATGTACTATATTGTCTAAGGTGGCGACAGTCAGCTATCTTCATGAAATAACAATTGACACATGACGTTTTGGGTGTTGTGACTCTATTCATTGAACAATAAAACTTTTGACGGATGACATTTTGACTTTTCGCCGCTTCACCTTCATGACGTAAAAATTGACATCTGACTTTTCATGTCTTGTAACTATATCTCATTCATTGGACAGTCCAATTTGGCAGATAACGTTTCACCTTCCACAGCTGTCTTCACGCCGTAAGATTAATCTGCTATTTTGTCTTTCCTTCTCTCGTCTAAATCCTTATATCCAATGGGTGTCGAAATAATACTTGACAAATGCCGTCAGACAGTTGACTAGTCTGGGCTAACAGCGGTAACAGCATATAATTACGAAATAAGCATCGCCGATTCCCCCACGCTTAATCAGTACTAAATCGATGATGTATGCGAGTAGTTCTGTGTATATGTAGGCTGTCGTAACTTATTTCGTAATTACCGCCTTTTGTCCAGACTAACATTGAATCATCCTCGTATGGCATGCAAAGCTATGGTGATGAGTTATACTCTGTTCCACATCGAGTTGACAGTATGCGCCTGATTGGAAATCAGATCTGCGTTGCCATTTCATCGTCATTATGATATATAAGCGCAAAATGTGGTAACGAAGCTTAAAATTGAAGGAGGAGATTTTTCTGTAATTTTTTGTCACTTCTCCATAAGACTGCGTACTACTAACTCGATCTGAAACACTGTATGGGTACATTACTAACAACATAACTGACCGCAATCAACGTGATCGACAAGCTCACGGCGCCACGTCACAAATGTGGGGATCACCTGATCAACTTAGTCGACGATTTGTCATACTGCATATCCTCGTTTAGGATAGAAAAGGATACTTTTATATAATTTGTTGCCATTACTCCATACGAGCACATACTATCAACTCAATCTGGAATACACTAGGCCATAATATTGCCATGTCACTAAATGATGTCACCGTCTTGTTTGGATCAAAGTTTTAACGGACGAGATATGCAAGGCCACGGCGCACGTGACAAAAGAGTGGATCACGTGATCAACTTAGCCGGCATTTTGTCGTACTGTAGTAATCGTGTTTCGCACAGCACAAATGATCCGAAAACGGTTGTTTTGCACGGCATTCGATTCATCCGTCATCTGGTTCGATAAGCATCCGATAGATGGCGCAATCCGCCGACTTTCGCAGGTTACTTCGGTCACGTGATCATCGCACGGCTATCCCGTTGGCAGTGATAAAAATCGGGGATTTACTCGATACGGAGTACGCAATCTCTGAGAGTTTTTACGAATTTTTCCAGTTTTATCGCACATTTTCGAAATAATACACGCGACTGGATGCTTTCGTGGATCGCTAGTTCATGTTCTATTTTTTCTTCTTTTTAGGTATTCCAACGCTATCTCCTATTCAAAAAGGATCATAGCGAGCTACTTTTCTACATTTTGAGACAACTGGCGAAGGATCAGCTGACATTTATGAGAGGCACGAGTACCGGTGACGCTTTTACGATCGAAATCAACGAGAAGGACCTCATCGATAAGGTTTGATAATTCCTTCTCTTTCTCATCATTAGCCTGGGCAAACAACGGTAACAGCGTACAATTACGAAATAAGTTACGACAACATCGCCGACTTCCCACTGTAGTCGATGTTGTATGCGAGTAGTTCTATGTAACTTATTTCGTAATTACCGCTGTTTGTCCAGACGTGTTGAACGCCCGTTCAATATTCCCTAATCTGATTTCTTTTTAGGCAAAACAAATCGATATTCGTGACGTAAAGCCGTTCTATCAAAGTAACATTTTCGAAGCTAACGATTTCGTTTATGACAGTAAGAGGAAGGTGATCATACATACTATACCGGAAACACTCGCTGAGGATTAACTCGAAAAAAAAGGCATCTCGTGGAGATCTGGAATTTTATATTTAAGAAAAAATGTTTTAATTCGTAAGATTTTAAATTGTTCGTTTATTATTATTATTTTTAGGTAATTAAATGCCTTGTTTTTTAACCTGTCCATTGGCTAAGTGGTGGAACACGCAGGTCACAATGAGTAGGTCCAGGGCTCGATCCGTGGCCGCAGTGAAGCGGATTAAAAGTCCTAACAATGCATCTGTTACCCCCTCCTCCCTATCGCGCACGAGCCTTGAACCGGGGATGGCACAGTATACGTATGTATACGGCTCGGTGGATCCGAAGTGACAGAAAATGATAATCCATATTTATACATGCAGAATCTAGTCTCGTTAAATTCCTATTGTACATGGTGCAAATTGGGCGAGGGTGCGGTAACGGTAGAATTGATGACGTCACGGCGGAAGGTTACAGATTGGAAACAGTTCGGCGCTAAAAAGACGATCGTCAAGTACTGTTAAGTTCCTTAGTGTAAATTCTAACCGATTTTACTGACAAAGCCAAAATCCCCGGTTTCGAAAAGAGGGTCCCGTTACGTAATTTTTACCGCACCTGTATTTCGATAAGTTTTGACCGCGCCTGAATGAATGTATTTAGGATTCGTTCCGTAGTTGCATATGCAGCGATGTACTTCTTGGTGGTGGCGGATCTTCGAACTAAACACGTTTAATTTCATTAACTTCGAATTCATTAATTCCTAACTGTACCGAGTTTTCAATACCGTTTCTTTGCACGACATCGTTTCTCGTTCTATCTAATTGATTGTGTTGAATTTAGTTTCATTAATAACGGTTTTGATGTTGTTTACACACCTTCCGTTTGAACTTACTTCCGCTTTGGGAAATTTCCAGACGTGGGTGCGAGTTGTTTTTTTCGAGACTTTTAGTTTGCAATGAGACGTTGTATCGTCCATTTTGAATCCTACGTTCTCCCGGAACAGTTGGTACTGTTAACTATTCGGTTTTTCTTCTAGAACTTTCTTTGAAAATTGTGGGGATGGAATCGGCGAGGATTGGCGTTAACAGTCGAAGCTCTGGCCTCATCGCGAGACATGGCTACGAATTCATTCGGTCAGGTTAACATACGTAAATCACCTTTCCCTTATCTAGTATTTAATACATTCGAATAAATTATATAAAAACAAAAATATTACAAAAAATTCTCAACTGTTTTGTAGTATGTGTATGTATGTATGTATATATCTGCATCACTTTCGTATCTGCCTCGTTCAAAAAATATTTACACACGCGAATAAAAGTTCCACGTCGATCTCGTATCGCCGGGGGCGCCAATGACATATTTGTAGAAAAAAGAATTTGGTGGAGGGGGAGGGGGAAACGCGAAATATCCCTATTATTCGGAGTCCGACGAGCTGGAGTGTTCACTTTCTGAACTACTACTACCACCACTACTACTCTCACTGCTCTCGCTACTACTACTTTCGCTTTTACTGCTGGAATTCGAGTCGGTGCTGCTATTCTCCGAATCGGAACTGCTGTCGGAACTGTCAGAATTGCTTGAGGTTGAGTCTTTGGTCGTTTCTTTCTTCTTCGAGTTGGTTTCCGTTTCGTGCTTATTGCTGGAATAGAAATAAACGGGAAATAATTTAATTCGTCGTCTTTTTGCCGCTGAATGGTATCTTAGAGGTGGGGGAGAGTGAACGAGTTTCCCTTATTTTGAAGGGCGGGTAGTACAAGTAACTATTCGGAAGAACCTATTGGTTCAAGTGTGGGATTGGATCGGGATTTATTCTGACGAATAAAAAGGAAATGTAAGTTATTATCTTAAGTTGGTGCTCCTGCATAATACTTATAGTTACTTCACTATTATAAGTTGGCACTAACCCGAAGTGTTTGCGATTGGTGGCACAAGTCGCTTGTTCTGTTTTATAGACGCCGAATTTGACAAACGATTTTCCCCTAAAAATCCCAAACAGTGATTTTGGGTAAAACTGTTTTATACTCAAAAGTTTCCAGTCTATCAGGTTGGTTAACTTGAATCGGAATTAAAAATTTAATCTCTTGTCGATATGTTGAGCATTTAAGTTGGTAATAGGGCGAATTTAGGTACGTCAAATGCATAAAGTTAGCGATCAAAATGCAAAGAATAGTTAGTCATGAGTAGTTTAGGAGGAGGGGGACAAGATCTGTTTGAAGTTAGTTATGTGAGATGATCGTTAGGGGAATTTTAAGATTAAATATACTAAACTAAGCAAAAAGTTCCCAGTCTATCAGGTTAACCACATTCGGAATTACAAAATTAATCTATTGTCGATATGTTAAGCATTGAAGTTGGTAACACGGTGAAGTTAGGTACGTTAAATGCATGAAGTTACCGACGAAAGTGCAAAGAAAAGTTAGTCATGAGTAGCTTAGGAAGGTGGCAAGATCTGTTTGAAGTTAGTTATGTGAGATGATCGTTAGGGGGATTTTAAGATTAAATATACTAAACTAAGCAAAAAGTTCCCAGTCTATCAGGTTAACCACAATCGGAATTACAAAATTAATCTATTGTCGATATGTTAAGCATTTAAGTTGGTAACACGGTGAAGTTAGGTACATCAAATGCATGAAGTTAGCGAAGAAAATGCAAAGAAAAGTTAGTCAGGAGTAGCTTAGAAAGGTGGCAAGATCTGTTTGAAGTTAGTTATGTGAGATAATCGTTAGGGAATTTTAAGATTAAATATACTAAACGAAGCAAAAAGTTCCCACTCTATCAGGTTAACCACAATCGGAATTACAAATTTTAATCTATTTTCGATATGTTAAGCAATTAAGTTGGTAATACGGTGAAATTAGATACGTCAAATGCGTGAAGTTAGCGTTAAAAATGCAAAGAAAAGTTAGTCATGTGTAGCCTTGACGGGAGGGGGGGAGGGGCGAGCAAGATCTGTTTCAAGTTAGTTAATAAATCCGAAAGGTTACATTTCATGGTATTTTACTGCAAAAATTCACGTGAGTTTGCCGAAATTACGCTACAAATCCACCTAGAACTCGAATTAAAATTCCTCTGAAAATTCCCCTAATAAAACTGTTTTAAGCCGATTGGTCAAATTCGAAATTTCTTCAAAATTAAATGAATAAAAAAATTTACGCCAAAAATTCCTGTGGATTTGCTGAAATTACCCTAAACATCGATTTTCTCCTGGAATCCAGATTAGAAATTCCGCAAAGATCCGTAAGTGATTTTGGTATAGTCAAATGTTTCCAGTTTCTCAGGTTAGCCACCAAAATAGGGCCACAACCACCGAAACAGAGCCACAGCAATCGGGATTTAAGATTCAATCTATTGTCGATAAGTTGGTAGTAGAGTGAAGTTAAATACGTCATATGTATGAAGTTAGTGATTAAAGTGCTAACTAAAGTTAGTCATGAGTAGATAAAGAAGGGGGCAGTAGTTTCAGGTCGGTTATGTAGCATGACCGTTACAGGAATCTTAGGATTAAATATATCAATTATTTAAAACTTGTGACGCCTGAAGTCTTCCTGGCAAAAAATCGAAAATCAATTTTCCCGAAATTTGGTTAGAATTATTGTATTTTACTGCAAAAATAAGCGCGAATTTCTCGGCATTACTCTAAACATTGGCTAGAAAACGATTTTCTCCTAGAACTCCACTACACTCAAATAAACCAAATATTTTTGCTGCCTCTGTATTTCTAATTCTGAAACTTCGTTCTTTTCGCCTAAAGCTCATAAGAACTAAAAGCGTCATTTAGCACCTTCCCTCCTAACCCAAAATTTTTAACCCTCTACTAGAAAAACTTACGTATTAGACGTATCTTCCATCGTCTTCAACTTTTTCTTCAGAATTTGCGTCCTGGAGGATCTATGCACATATTTCCTTTTACCTTTGCATTCGTACGACCAATGTCCGTACTCGAGACATTTCTGGCATCTGACGCCTTCCGGAGGATAAGTGGGTTGTTTTCTAAAATTAGAGGAAAGCATCGTATTATTGAGGGGCAAGAAAACGAAAAACGTACTCACTTCTTGCCGAAATATCCTTTCGTCGTCCCTAAAGTCATCTCGATTGGTACACTTTCGTATAAAATTATGATTAATTATATCTAATGGATGTTTGGTTATTTTGACGTTTGGAAAACAAAACCTCGCGTCGGTGGTGGTTTGGTTGCATAACTTGCGGTCTTGAGTAAAAATAAAATTTTCCCCCTTTTTTCGCCTCGGAGAAAGTGGAAGGGGATCGGAAAATTGTGATTAATTTCTCTTCTTTTAATATTTCATGTCGTTGATTTTGGCCTTTGCTGGTGATCCGAAAACGTTGGGAGATTCATTGCGTTGAAAATGTGATACTTTGTGAATTTTTAGAAATTTGTTTTTTTCTTTTGAAGGGGGATTACGACGACTGATTAAAAATTTTGCGTAAAATCCCCGAAAGGCACTAAAAATAAATCCGGGAAACTGTCGAAGAATGCTTTTTGTTGGATATCAAATTTCATAAAATTTCTAAAATGAAAATATTAGGAAATTGTTTTTTTAAACCTTTTATAATCGGCAAAAACAATTAAGAATCCACAATTTTTTCTGGCATTCCTCGAGATGGGGAAGAGATCTCAAAGAGGACTCGCCGAAAGATGGCGGAAATTGAAGTAAATTTGAAACAAACAGGAAGATGCTTACAGGAAAGTAAGAAGAGGAAGATGAAGAATTTTTTCAATTATTGCAGGGACGGGAGGGAAATTGTTGTGGGGTATTGCATTATTAATTTTCTAAGGAAAAATGTATACTTGCTTAGCGGCTTCTTTAGTGAAGAAATCGGAATTGTGGAATTGCGAAAATCCTACCCTGTCAAAGTTTTTCAAATTTCGCGGACAGTCGAAGTTGGTAGTTCCGGAAATAGTGGACATACTCGCCAATTTCTAAGCACAATGCATGCGAATATGTTCACTATTGCCGGAACTACCAACTTAGACTATCCGTAAAATTAAAAAAATGTTTACTGAGATAGATAGGATCTGTCGCGAAATTCTTGTACAGTAGAGTTTCGTTTATCCGACTTAAACTGGTTAACGGAATGTCGGATAAGTGAAAATGTCGAAAACTACTAAACTTCAAATTATGTTATAATTAAGGTTTGCTAAAAGAGTGGATGACGCGTTATCATTAAGTAGTGTAAACTGGTCTTTGTCTCCACTTAGGTGCAAGACGCGACGTTTACGTTCGGAAAAGTGAGGGAGTCAGTCCGGTTTACATTATCTAATGATAACTAGAGTTTGTTTAACCTTCCTATACCCACGCATACGGTCTGTGAGACCGACTTATATAGTATAGTATACGTCTTTCATTTTGACGTGAGTATAGGAAGGTTAAAAGGTGGATGACGTGTTATCATTAAGTGGTGTAAATCGGATTAAAGCTGTCACTTCTCCGAATTTTATTATTCAATGATAACTTATCAATAGGTTTGTCCGTAAATTGGCAACCGTTGGCAACTAATACTCAATGCGCATGCCCCGCTGGATACAGTTGCAAATTTGTTCTAAATTTAATGCTCTACGAACACAATAGAGAAGAAGGAATGCGTTATTTGTCCTAGAGGTGGCGCAAAACTCAGTTTTTGTGGGACTTTTAAAAAATAATTATTTATCTAAAAGAAAAAACAAAAACGACATCAACGTACAGATGTGGAACAGATCAGCACAGATTAATAAGTAACGAGTCAACGTTAGCAAATTCGGCGCTTGCCATTGCGCATGTCTCAAACTGACAAATTTTCAATTCTGTAAGAAATTATTCCGACGGTCTCCAACCGGTTGGAAATTGGATAAAATTCACTCTGTGAACGCCCAATTTTTAGTAAGAAATTTTGCTCTACGAACAAACCTAATGGCAACTTATCATTGAATAATAAATTTTGGAGGAGTGACAGCGTCAGTCCGATTTACACTACTTAATGATAACACGTCATCCACCTTTTTAACAATCTCATCCATTCTTTTAACACGTCTTAGTTATAATTTTATACATGACGGACCTAAATGTTTGTTGGTTTAACGTCCAATCAACAGAGAAGAAAAAAATGTAATTCACGGGAACGTTATACACTTAATTTATCTCTATAATATATTGCGTGACTCCATAGGCTTTGATGCATGACAATACAAGGGGCGAACTACCCCCTTCCCCTTCGTATCGGTTCATAACGTCTCGTTACGTTGTCTGATGCCCAATTTCAATTATTTCCTGTTGTTTTATTGATTTTCCGTAAGATTTGTTGCCCTCATGGATGATGTCCTCTATCCATGTTCTCCTTGATCTCGTTGATGGTATGCAATTCAGCACGGGTTTTGATATCCTCTGTTCATCTATCCTTTCGACTTTCTCATACCATATTAATCACAAACTACCTCTCCAAAAATCAAACAATAACAACTGACTGATAGGGCCGTTGTCTTTGTTTCGAATTACATAATTGATGAGATACAACTTTTACCGATGTAATATGGTGCCCGGTTCTTCAAACAAGGCAGAGCAAGCACAGCTTTAATTATACCTTCTTTTCCTTCGTCGGGTGTCCATTTGCCTTGCCAGGGTGTGTGAGTCTTTAGTCTTTAATTATATCTAAAAATCTAATTTATAATTGGATTCAAAACTATTGTCAAGTTCTAGGAACACCGATCTAATCATACGTTGAAGAAAAGAAAAAAGCACCAATCACTTTTAATCGATTTAATTAGAGTAAAGCTACTAATACATGTACATAATCCTAATTACCAATTACTTCGCCTTCTTTGGTTTCAACACGAAGTAAGCGATCAGCAATCCGATAGCACTATATGTGGCTAATGCTACCTGAAAAGAGGATGTCGAATTATAGCAACGATGGAACTTACATCGTATTGAAGCGAAAATGATAAACAGGTGACTATCAGGCTCACCCTTTGTAACCCGTCTTTAACACTCTAACTACTAGTCATAGTTTTTGTATATAAATTATGCGACGTATGGCAGTTAACGTGTTACAACTTACATTGGCTCTTCCTCTCATCGTTTCCCCGTTGAAGATACGGCTGATACCTTTCAGTTTGCTTTCGTCGACGTTTTCGTGACCCCCTGCCATTCCTGCAATCACCCCGTATCCCTAACTTAATTCGATTATCTTATAATAACAATTTCGTTACTTACTGTTGGATATTTAATAAAATGTAGCTTGCAAAAATGCTTCGAAGATCTGAACCTACACAAGATAAGCTTGCCCCAGAAAATACTCCCACCCACGATCCGAGAAAGGTGTAGTAAATCTCAGTTGTAAGACGAAGATGAAGCTAATAAATCGAGTGAATTCTAGAAACGCGTTATGTAATGTATAGAGACGGGTAAAAAGTTGGAATGGAGTTGGCGCCAAATTTTAAAGGTAACGGCTAATCTCTGAGCTTTTTCGTTATTTTCTTGTAGACGAAAAACGCTGCTATAAGTGAAAACGTAGCTAACGCGACCTGAAACGATTTATCGTAATTAATTTCGACATATCAGAATGGGAATAGAAAGGGGATGTTACGTTAGCTCTCCCTCTGACGGTCCTGCCGTTGAAATATCTGGAAAGTCCTTTCATGCTGGGTTCGTCGTGTGGATCGTGCCCCGACATGTTCCTCTCTCCAAGTAAAAGTCGCTCGAAAAAGTTAAAATTTTGACGTATGTACAGTTAAATGCCAAAAATTCGCTTATCAAAATGTACAGAGAGAAGCAAATTCAAGTGGCAACCACGTGACTAAGAATCTTATGTTGGGAACATTTAACCACAGAATAGAGAGAAGCGCAAAGTTAGTAATCTTGTGGTTGTAAAGCTGAAATTTGAATTTGCCGCCAGTCGCCTCGCTTGAAGTTAACTACAGTGTGAATGTAGGTACAAGCGAGGCGAAAGCGGAACACGTTGTGTGTTAGGAAAAAGATGACGAGCGATTAATTTATGGCCGGTCGTTCGAACATGTACAAATAGAAAACGTACGATTAAGTAAGTGTGTGTGTCTTATTTATGTGTAAGTAGACGCAGGATGTTTGTCTCTTACATGGTCAATTTTGTATGCGCATGGCTGGCAACCATATTTTAAATACGATAATAGTGGCTATATTTGGCTAGCTTCATTAATGTTATTGTTCCGGGATAGTTTGTGCACGTTGGATTTAAAACATACAATTATTGTTGTTTCATTGATTTAATTTTTGAGCAAATACTATTCTTTTAACATACTCAAAACTCTAATATTTTGCAATTAATACGAATAAATGTGCACTATTCGTATTTTCCAAGTGGCGTTGGCTAAGTTCTGAGCTATTTCGAGGACATTCAAATCGACTACATGAACATCAAAGCTGCCGACACGCCTTGTCGCTCTCTCTATTCTGTGCTAATGTCAAATAGTATTGGAAAATGTCAAAAGATTTGGTGATATTATTCAAATATAATCAGTTGCTATATTCACTCCGAAATTTGATAATAAATATTGATATCACCCTGCGCGGAAACCAGTATTTTTCAGACAATTATTTTGGATCTCTGTGGTAATATGCATAAACGAATAAACAATCAATTAATTGTAGAAGTGTAGGATGGGCACATAAAATAAACTCGCGTTATAACTATAGATATATTTAAACTGTCTCATAAACTGCACATAATCATAAAACGGATATCGTTACCATAACGTAACGTACATAGAACCTAACCTAACGCAACGAAAGTATATCCGGTATATCATACTTAACTTCACTCCTTTTCTCTAGCCAACCTTCTAACATAAAAGTATACTAAATACCAACGTACAATAAAAGGCCCTACAAAAGGATTAAAAATATTGCCTTCTTCTAAGGCTGAGGATACACATGCCAGTAAATCGGGAAAGTAGCTGGCATGAAAGTTACTGGCACAATACTATACCAAATTTCGTCAGGTTTATTCACACCTCTACATAACATAACATAACCTTGAACATAATGTGTGTGTGTACGTAACCAACTTCCGTCACGACTAACTACAATCGTCGTTCCTTACCAACCTGTCCAGCTTTGCCAACTTAAAATTAGACGGCAAATTTAAATTTAAACTTTGGAATACACACAGTAATGAAAAATGTCGGCGATATTACTCAAATATAGTCAGTTGCTACATTCAGTCAAAAGCTTGGGAATGAATATTGGTATCATTCTCTGCGGAAACCATATTTTTCACTATATTATCATTTTGGTTTTCTCTTTGTATTTGGCGTCAACCCCTATAATTTTTGCCTAGCGCCATCTTATGTATAGTAGATATTTATCTTTCTATACCGACAATTACAGATCTCTATATGCCATCTTGCAAACTTTTAGAAATAATTTATCGAAAATCAATATTTAGTGAATTACCGCTTTGCATATGTACAATCCTATTTGTGTTGTCAAGAAATTTAATACAAGAAACAATAGTTTATAAAATTTGTGCGTATGAATTACACATTATCTTACGTTGTTTTGTGCATACTGCCAAATTACCGTCGTTCAAGGTCGCGTTCAGCTATAGTGCAAAATAGAATTTTTAAGGAAGTCTTCAACGAAAAATCGTCGAAAACTTTTGGCGAAGCGGTATTTATCGATTTTTACCATCATTCCGTTTCGATTCTAAAATCTCGGATTTGTTCCGGAAATCGGTTCTAATTTCGTACTTTTCAAAACGCAATTTACCGGTTAAAAGCATCACGGTGGTCGCCATATTGGCTAACTTGTTTGTAACAACGGCTTGGCTTGGCCTTAAGAAGATTTCATTTCGGCCGGTAAATAGCGATTTTCTCCCGAAATACAGTTGAAAATAACTTAAATTCCAAGTTTATTTATCGTCTCGAAGTGTTTTTCGAAGCGTCGAATGTAGTGAAACGGTGATTTTCCACGGCAGCGTTTGCTTTTTCTTTGGTAATACGGCGACCGAAGCCACACCACACAGCACACCATTACGATGGCCGGCGAACAATTTTCCCTGTGTTGGGATAATTTCCACAAGAATATGAGTTCGGGCATGCATTCGTTGCTAGAATCCGAAGATCTGGTGGACGTTACCTTGGCGGTGGAAGGAAAATACCTGAAGGCGCACAAAATGGTATTATCGGTGTGCAGTCCCTATTTTCGAGAACTGTTTCAAATGAACCCCTGCAAGCACCCCATAGTATTTATGAAAGACGTTAGTTATACGGCGATGAGCGATCTGTTGACGTTCATGTATCAGGGGAGGTGCACGTGAATCAGGAGCAGTTGACAACCTTCATCAAAACTGCCGAAGCTCTCCAGATAAAAGGATTGACGAACGATGGAAATGTAAGTGCATATCTATCGAGTTGACTTGTTTCTATATAACAGGTTGATGTGGTACTGATTTATCTGTGTATATACACAATAATAATGCTTCGATTTTCTATTTCTGAGTTGTTCAAGATATGAAGTTCAACTTTTCCATAAGAATTTAGATGTATATAACCCACTTAGTAGTGACTGCGGCGAGTAGCAGTCTACAATCTTAAAAATGTACCTGTTACCTGACGAGATAACAACTGAGAAATAGAAGACTGACGTGTTATAACAGGAATCTGTATAGATCTTCGTATTCAAGCATCCTCAAACAATTACTGATTTATAGGGACTTATCGAGAATGATTGTACACCACGTGACTAGTAATATTTAAAATCTGGTAATTTTTGTTTTCATATGTTAATGCTATTTGTACATCACTATAATTTTTAGGACATATTTAACATTGGTGTACACTAGTTGTTGACAGTGTCTGCTGTCATTCTTTAGAGCAGGTATAGGCACCCCACCGGCCGGCGGGCCACATGCAGAGTAAGATTTGTCCGGTCCACCATTGCATTTTTCCATTACATATTAGCACAGCCCATCAAACTTGCTTCACAACTACGACAATGTATATTTTTCAAGATTACTTGCTGCATATAGCTTGTTTGGCTCCCTACAAAAAAGGTTGACCATGCCTGCTTTAGAGAGTTTGCTCAATTATTTTTATCATAGATTTAAAGTAACAGAACACCGCCGTTTTAAGGCGTTTCTGTAGAGGATAGACTAAGTGGAATGTGATATTAAAACTTTATACTACGCCACTGCTTGGCACTGTTTTTTTTTTTTTTTGTACATGTCCAATCTTTGTACGTGTACAAAGATTGGGAAAAATCTTTCTAGGAGAGATTTGTAGTTTGTATAACAAAATAATGGTAACTGAATTACCCAAACAAATCTTTGTGCAATCTACAAAGGCTAAAAAACTCTTTGTATGGAGTCAAAAATCTTTGTCTCGTACAAAAAAAAAAACTGTTGTCTGGTAATATATTACGCACACTACGGCTACTACCAACTGCTGGTATTGATTAGAGAGGGACGGGCAACCTGCTTTTATTAGATATAAACATGCAACAAGTCTTTGCCGTTACGACTTATGATATCACGCTCGTTTTTTCTACGGTTTCCTAAGAAATTCTCGTGGTTTGATCAGAAAAGGATAAGCGATTGGTTTTTATTAGATCTAAGCGAACTTCTGGCTTTTCATGTTGATTAGAGAGAGACGGATCAACTTGCTTTTATTAGATAAAAAACGAGCGAGACAAGTCTTCGCCATTATGACTTTTGATCTCGTCTTCGCTTTATTTACATTTTTAAAAATTCTCCCTTTTTAGTTAGAAAAGGATAAGTGATTTACTTTTAGTATATCTGAGCGAACTTCTGACTTTTCTTATTGATTGGAGAGAGATGGACAACTTGCTTTTATTAGATTCAAGCATGCGCAAGACGACTCTTCGCCGTTACGACTGTTAACTTCGTCTTCCTTTTTCCTACGTTTTTCTCAAAAATTCTCGGGGTTTGGTTAGAAAGAGATAAGTGATTGGTTTTATTGGATCTAAGCGAACTTCTGACTTCTCATGTTGATTAAAGGGAGACGGATCAACTTGCTTCTATTAGATGCAAACACGCAAGAAAAGTCTAAGTTGTGACTTTTGATCTTATACTCGCTTTTTCTACGGTTTGTACAAAATTCTCGAGTGTTAACTAGAAAAGGATAAGTGATTGGCTTTTATTAGACTTAATCGAATTTTTTATTTTCTTTATTTATTAGAGAGAGACGGGCGAATTGCTTTTGTTAGATACAAATACGCAAGTCAAGTCTTCGCCGTTACGACTTCTGGTCTCGTCTTCACTTTATTTATAGTTTTGTAAAAAATTCTTCACTCTTAGTTAGAAAAGGATAAGTGATTGACTTTTATTAGATCTAAGCGAGTTCTCATTTTTCTTAATGATTTTAGAGAGAGATGCACAATTTGCTTTTATTAGATTCATGCATGCGCAAGATGACTCTTTGCCGTTACGACTGTTCATTTCGTCTTGGTTTTCTCTACGTTTTTCTTAAAAATTCTCGGGGTTTGGTTAGAAAGGGATAAGTGATTGGCATTTATTCCATATAAGCGTACTTTTGACTTTTATTATTGATTAGAGAGAGCGAGAGACGCACAACCTGCGTTTATTAGATATAAACATGCAAGAACTACTTGCCATTATGACTTCTGATCTCACACGTTCTATTTACGTTTTTCTAAGAAATTTTAGAAGTTTTTGTTTGAAAAAGATAAGTAATTGGTTTTTACTAGATCTGAGCGAACTCCCGATTTCTCGTATTGATTAAAGAAGGACGTACAATCTGCTTTTATTAGATACAAACATGCAAGATAAGTCTTTGTCGTCACGACTCTTAATCTCGTCTTCGTTCTTTCTACGGTTTTCTCAAAAATTCTCGGAGGTTGATTAGAAAAGGATAAATGATTGACTTTTATTAGATCTAAGTGAAGTTATAATTTTTCTTAATGATCAGAGAGAGAGAGACAGGTTTCGTTAGAAAAGGATAAGTTATTGGCTGTATTTACGGTTTTCTAAAAAGTTCCTCCAGTATTGGTTACAAAAGAATGAGTGATTGGCTTTTATTAGATCTAAGGTAACTTCTGTTTTTCTTATTCATTAGAGAAGGACGGACAACCTGTTTTTATTAGATATAAACATGCAACAAGTTCTTGTCGTTACGACTTCTGATCTCACGCTTGTTCTTTCTACGTTTTTCTTAGAAACTCTCGGGTTTTGATTAGAGAAGGATAGGTGATTGGCCTTTATTAGATCTGAGCGAACTTTTGACTTCTCGTATTGATTAGAGAAGGATGTGCAGTCTGCTTTTATGAGATACAAGCATGCAACGTAAGTCTTCGTCGTTACGATTTTTATTCTCGTATTCGTTCCTTCTACGGTTTCCTCAATAATTCTCGGAGGTTGGTTAGAAAAGGATAGGTGACTGGCTTTTATTATAGCGAAGCGAACTTCTGACTTTTCTTATTGATTAGAGAGAGACGGACAACTTGCTTTTATTAGATACAAACCTGCAAGACTAGTCTTCGTCGTTACTACTTTTCATCTCGTCTTCATTTTATCTACGGTTTTTTTTTAAATTCTTCAATTTTTGTTAGTGAAGGTGATTGCAAGGATTATGGTGTACTTTTAGTTAGAAAAGGATAAATGATTGACTTTTATTAGATCTCAGCGACGGGGATCCTACTTTTATCAGCCATAATTTCCTCATATATGATATGCCCTCCACGGTGGAAATTTCTTTCGGGCCCTGTTATATGTCATTATCTGATATCGACGTTTCGTTGCTCATACTACCAGCTTCTTCAGGAATACCGAATACACCCGAAATAAGTTTTTACCACACTTTTGGGACTCACGCACAATACACCTATTATCTATTTAAAAAAGATGCTATAATGTATTTTATCGTTTTGAAGAACGAATCAACGACGGAAGTAGTCGACGATCACGTCGAAGAAGTGACGCCGTCTAAACAGCCTTCCTCTACCGTCACGCAGCACGAAAACGACGTCGTAATCTCGAAACCCACGCCGAAACCGAGAAAAACCGTCTCTCATCCGCCCGCCAAAGACAAAGGACCTCCTCTCCCGTCAGGGAGAAGGCCTCTCCGGCGACGATAAAAACGGACACAGCACCCCCAACCGCCGAACAAGCGCACACCACCGAGCAATTAATCCAACTCAAAATGGAACCTTTCGATTCCGAACAATCGGATATGACGCAAGCGGAAGCGTACGAAGAGAATCCGGACGATACGTTCGCGGACGACGGCGGCGACGAAGCGCCCATGGACGATTCCGAATATCAGACGATGTTGAAAGGAGAAGAAGAACCTCAAGCGGGGACCAGCGGCGACGGCATGGGCGAAAGTCAAGGTACGTGGAGCTTTTTTGTATACGGCTATGCACAAATTACCGGTCTTTTTGCTCTGTTTTTATTATCATTATTATTTTTTGTGGGGTCATTCTGGGATTCCGCAGGGTTCGAATTCAGGACCTATGCTTTGTGTGATAAATGAAAATTGCGTAATAAATTAGGAAATTATAAAAACGAAATATTTCTACTATTATTAGGGGTAAATGTATATATATATATATATTTCGTGACCTTTTTATACTTATCTTATATGATAGAGATCTACCACTAATAGGTCAATAAAACAAGGCTGGTTTTATTGACCTATTAGTGGTAGATCTCTATCATATAAGATTATTAGGGGTACAGCAATATATGCGATTTGCTATAGATAATGTGTGGGCCACATTAATCGATCAAAGTAGAGCAGGAAACGTGCGCCACTTGCGGTTCACGCTTTTTCACAGCGTAATCGCATTGCCCAAAAATTACCCAGGTTAGATTTGAAAGAAAGAAAGCAAAGAAAAAGGTTCTCCGCTAAACTTACGAACGTACTTATCCCTCGATTTACACTAAAGACAAATATAACGGTCCTTTCATAAAATGACAGAAATATAAGAGTACTAGCTGTTAAGCCTGTCCTTGCCAGGCAGAAGAAAAAGAAAATATAAGCTAAAATGTTAAAAAATTGAATTTTGCCACGCCCCTTTTTCGTCTTAATTCTCCGCCCACAGGCCTAAAAACAAAAACTCCGGCTACGTTAGGATTTGGCCTCGGCGTTTTACTTATATGCATGCCAATTTTCAGCTTTCTAGCCCATCAGTGTAATTCATTTTACATATAGAAACACAAAATTTAGCCAAAACTTTAATTACTGCTATCACTTTCGTAGACTATTAATCTTTTCTTCCTGATTGATACGATGTCACTTTCATCACTCCATATTGCTTAATGCGATTCAAGTTTGATATTCGATGAATTAGAAGGAATTTCAGAGCGGCGAAATTTGGTACTCAAATCCGTCATTAACAGTTATGTTTGGTTTTTGGTCAAATCTTTATAGATCCTCTCATATTGGGTTAAACGTTCATTAATATCTCGCTGAAATAGAACGTGTTCAACATTCGGGTCATTTCGTAGAAAATAATCACTCAATTTTCGCCCTAATTTAAGTCCTTCCCGGATGACTTTTGCTGTGAACGCCATCTGGTTCAGACCACCTCTTCATCACGATCACTATCGCGGTCATTTGCTTCATTAACCACGTCGACTAAATCATCCTCATCTAGTTCTTTGTCCGCCATTACTTCTACAACATCTGTCTTACAGCAGAATCTTCGCAACCTTCTCCTCCCATTGTATGCGCCATCTCCGTTATCTGCGAATATTCAAGGTCCAATGGTAACCTAGGATTCTCAACCTTCAACTACATCTAGTCATAATGTTTTCCAGCAAGCATTGAGTGTTTGATCTTTGATAGGTATAGGAAACTGCGCGTATCGTGATTTCTGTCGTTAGAATTGTTGCTTTTATTTAACCTTTGTTCCTGGCCTTGGGAGTCACGTTGCGTTCGATATCCTTACGTTATCGATAGCCTATCGATTTTCACGGTAGAGTGAACCTACATGCACAATTAATTTCCGTTTTCCGTTTGACGTATCTTCGGGATGAGGTCAGAAGATCGTAGACTTTGCTGGAGTAAACACGTTGTTTCGTGAAGCGAATTTTCTTCCAAGGGTTTTTTTCGTTTGAACTTTCGACATTTCTTCGCAGTTCCGTTGCCTTATTATCGTTTTTGGATCGCCAAACCGGCGTTGGTTATTGGTGAAGGCTCGGAAGGACCGATTAATCTCGTATTTATTGAAGCACGTGTGGCATCCGTAGCCATTTTGGTATTTTACCCCGTTCTAACGGTAAGAGGTTCATTCTATCCTGTGTAGTATCGTATTCTTAGCATATTCAATTAATTGATTGTTTTCTTTTGTAAACGAATCCGTTGGCCAAGGGAATCGGTAGTTATTATTAATTATTTAGGACACGTATATTCTCTGGATTATTAAATTATTAATTTCATTACCTACATATTTCCTTTTTTTAAATTATTTTTCGTTTTTGCCAATCTTAATTTATTAAAGACTCGTCAACGCTATTGGTTACTTGTTTTTTTTTGTTTTTATTGGGTTTTCCCCTTTTTACCAATTTCAAACCGGGAGATTTGAACCACGTCGGGATTCCTGCTTATCCAGGGTTACGCAGGTGGCGCCCTAAATTACAGTTTTTTGAATTTAATTCCCCACTTCCTCGCCGACTACCTGGCGTGCACCCTGCGGCGAGCAAACCTCATTCCTGGGGCGAAATTGGTAAACTTTTGAGGAGAATTCTGACTTTGAAAGTAGAAAATGGGGGTGCCAATACACGACGTAACAAGAAGTTTGGCGCCCAAAATTCTTCCAACATGCTTAACACAATCTAAGATCCTAAATTTTTTCAAGCATCGGGAATTGGGAGGGATTCATCATTTTCCATTTTTGTTCTAAAATATAAGGTTCGCTTGATGTGCAGTGCTTTAAAAAGTGGAAAATGGAAATGGAAGTGGAAATTATCCCTTGATCTAAGGGCTGCAATAAAGAAATCGTATTTTGGGTAAAAATATAACTTGCACATTTGCGTGTTTGTAAATCTTGAGGCTGGTGCATTATTAATTAAAGGAAGGGCCTTAAAAGGCAACGCCTTTTGACTTAAGTACCTTCTGACGTCTGGGACAAGAATGTTATGACCTCATTCATTGAACAGTGGCAGTGATCGGGGCCTTCTTATTGGCCGTCCAATGAACGAAAAGGTTGTTGATCTTTATTCCTTTAAATGAGTGTGGTATTTTTTGATTTATTAATAACCATTGGTTTCATTGTATGATCTCCTGAAGCGTTGCCGTAGAAAATAACTGTTATACGACTTATTGTTACTTTTTGACCACCTTAGCTTTAGCCAAATAGGTTCTTTCTAACATTTTTTTCCAAAATGATCCTGATCTCATCAGCATTGAAGACCTGGTTAGAAGTGTGGGAATTAAAGGTTATAATTTGAGCAAATTTTGCCCGGATATTTTTGCGCTGCATCTGAATCAGCAGACGCTTGTTCACCTTTCAATCTTAGATTATGTAAAGAATGTCCCTCTTTAAATCTTTCAAACCAATCATGGCTTGCCGAAAATAACGGCTTCTTTTCACCTGAAGACGTAGATGGTAACTGAAACTGAATTTTTTCATAAATCTTCAAAGCCTTGTTTGTAATTGCACTGGTATCAAGTGGTGAGTTGAGTTGGAGGTTGAGTGGTGTCTTCTAACCATGTCATTGATGCTTTTTTCCATATTTTCCATTGCTACATCTCGTAGAAGATCCAGCTGTTACACTTTCTCTAACGGAGTCTTCATTTTTCTTATTGTCCTTATTCCTGGAAGAAAATTTAACATATGTTACTCTGTTTCCATTATGTGGACTAGCTTTCTAAAGTCTCTAACTTTTCTTTTCATTTGTTTTTTTAATTTCTTTTGGCATGGTAAAAACAAACAAAACTATAATTATTTATCAATAACCAGTAAACCAGGAATTGAACAACAAAAACAATGATGTACACCTTTCCGCAGTTAAGAACTTACTGTACTAAATCACATGAACAGAAAGTTTGATTGTACATAAAAATGGGGAATCCCCATTTTTAGATTGGAATAAATGGAATTCAGAATAGAGGGGGAATAGTAAGTAAAAAATGACTATATAGAAATATAGGCGCCAATGTTACCAAGTGAACGGAATTAAAAAACGACTCAAGAATTTTCTTTTTTTTTTGTTCTTTTGTTGAAATTCCATATTTGAAAAACCGTGTAAAAGTGAAATCGTGTTAACCAAGTATCGCGTAAATCGGGGGATAGGATTATTACGAACAAACAAATACGCGTGAGTCACCGGGGATTCACACACGCTTCTTGTGTTTGTAAAAACTTTTTGGTTTAATTGGGATATGCTTTAGGAAAATATGTGAATTGATAGTAGCCCACATTTACGTAAAAATTACCGGTAAAGATGTTTCCTTGCATTTATTTTGAAGTCAGGCAGAAGTAACGAGTACAACGTAACTTGCAAGTTTCGGAGTAACAACGTGTTAGACTCTCGGGGAAGTCAAGGTGAAAAGACCTAAATTTTGAATATCGTTTATTTTGAAGGAAAAGTCGCGTGTACCCTCGGGGATTACGTTGAATCCCCGACACAGATTTGACAGTTAAATTATTAGGGTTATTTTACTCATACAATTTATTACCTGGTCCGTAGTAATATCAGAAGGAATCTTGTGAGTTCCTCATTATTCTTTATTATTATTATTTTTTAACTAGAAAAATATTTTTTTATAAACAAACGATTTTTATTGGGTGTTGTTTCGAAATGAAAGCATTTGTGTCACGATGATCGTTAATTAAGAGAGTCGCTCAATTTGCGCCAATAGCCAGCGGCGGGCGCATACGATTTTACACATAAAATAAAATATCGGTCGTTTTCGCGCCGTAGGCAACATTTTTAAGACCAACCTAGAAACCTGCGAAATAGTATTTACGGCAGCGTACATGTATACACAACAGATCTCGTCGAGACTCGCTTTGTTATACGGAAGCTTGTATCGAACCTCCGCCACTGTTCCTTGGCGCTTGTGAGCAACTCAATTAACGAGTTTATAGTAAAAATAAGTATATTGGATTTGCACTTTATTTTTACCATAACGAGATTTGATGCGGGATTATTTGAATTGCGGTGATACGAAAGGTTTCTTTAGCAGCCCTAAACCCTATTTTCTTTTTTTTTCCTTCAACAGCATAACACACATCTGCAATATAAATGTTAGTAGTATTTTCATGTAACACTTGAAGTTGGTTTAAATTACTTGTCCATGTCATCTAACACAAAGCTGAACTGGCTGAAGCGTATTAGCGTTAATACAAATAATGGTTCGTCATAGCAGCTATTCTAGCGAATTACCTGGTCAACAGGAAATGCATATTTTCCAAATTCCTTTGACAGAAGTTTATTACGTCCTCAATCAAAGATTTCATCACATTTGGCTTTCTTTATCGACATAGATTTTTTTTTAGCAACATAGTATATTGGAGGTTATTTACAGAGCCAACATTTAGAATTAACCAAGTTCAATACTTACTCTGTATAATTTAGGGTATACCAAATAGTTTGAAAAAGCACCGATCGAAAATAAGCAAAATAAACAAGAAAAATGTAGAGCAGCGAATATCAAACACGAAAACCAAACCGAGACGAGATCGTGCAACTTAAACTTGCACTCTTATTGGCTGGTTGTACAAACGCGCGCTAAGAACTAGTGGTACTAGTTCGTGTATTTTCCGCGAGGAAAATCGCGCTGGTCGCACTGTACTCGCATACAGCATAGATTTAGTACTGACTCTAGAGTGGCGAGTCGACGATGCTGTCGTAACTTATTTCGTAATTGTACGCTGTTACCGCTGTTTTCTCAGGCTAGTTATTAGTGCCAGGGGATTAATTTGAACACCGTAGATCTGTTAAGATTGTGAACTTTCGCCGAGAGCCACCTGTTGGAGGACGGGAACAGGACGAAACGTCGGAGATGCGTCGAATGCTACAGGCTATCGAAGAGCTTCGCAGGACGAGCGCCGTCTCCTTCAGAACGAAACGCGCCCCTACGGTTTGCGTCCCCTGCCGGAAGTACCTGTGCATCGATTGTTTCGTGGAAACCCACCAATCGTTTACGTAAATCTAGTCGTGGCGTGCGTGGATTAATGTATAGTCTGGGCAAACAGCGGTAATTACGAAAGAAGTTATGACAGCCTACATATACACAGAACTAATCGCATACAGCATCGATTCGATCGTAACTTATTTCGTATTTGTACGTCGTTACCGCTGTTTGCCCAGGCTATTAATGTATGTGCCATACGTATGGTAATAAATATGCGTCGGTTAGATTAAATTTCTTGTATACTTGGATCGCCCTGTGGTCGAAATTCGACAGAAAAGAACGTAATCGATTACGTTTCCAACGCATATACATTTTCACCTTTTCACGCTAACGGCTCTCACCTGCGTTCCGCTGCACGTATCGCGATGAAACATACATTCGACAAATCTGCATTGTAATACGAATACAACGATACATGTATCATCGCGATACGTGGAGGGAACACTCTAAAATACGTACGAGACGACGACGCGATGCCACGAAAACACCCCGAAAACTACGATTGCCCATGCCCATTTTCCGATTTTTCGATTCTGGCGTCCCTCAAGGTCGAGCGTCGGGCCCAATACTCCTTTCTGATACACTTTTATCCGATCTTCTCCCGAAAAAATCCGGTTGTGGTTCGGAACGTATCGTTATTGTCGTTTTAAGCTAAAAACTAAGATCCCCTCCCCGAGCGAGTTTTCGCATTTTCATTGCGTTTTTCTCCGACCTGTTTTAGAGTGGATGCATAGGCTGCGGAGGAGGGAAGGTGCGGTCAGGAGGGCTCGCAGGCGCTGCAAGGAGTGTTACAGGAAGACTCGCGAAAAGTTCAATATAAAGATTGCGGCGTCTAGGACCAAAAGGGTGACGACTTACTGTGAGAATTGCGCCAAACAACCGGCGCTGTGCGAAACGTGCTTTGCCGAAACTCATTGCTATGCCGGTGTTATTGCGTGACGTACCTGCGGCGGAGAGGTGTTGGGGGC
The DNA here is from genome assembly GCA_038088585.1 of Chrysina gloriosa. NCBI lineage: Eukaryota > Metazoa > Arthropoda > Insecta > Coleoptera > Scarabaeidae > Chrysina > Chrysina gloriosa. The sequence continues at coordinate 54,596,779 of CM076094.1, read as the reverse complement.
GCGATCGGATGAGGTGGTTGATCGTATTATGTTTGAGGGGTGGGGGCGTTCGCGTTGTTAAAGTTCGATTTACCGCCGAAGGCGACATTTAGGTTATCCATCGTAAAACTGATTTCGTGATACTCAGTTGCATCACAAGAGTGGCGTGTAATATGCGCCGTGAAATTGTTGGCGCCCTTAGGGCGACATATCTGGGATGCGTTATAAAGTTCCTGGCGCGACTAATGCGATATTCATGATACGCATCGTAAGACTAATGGCGCCAGTAGGGCGACACTAATGTGCATCGTATACCTACTGACGACAATGAGGTGTCAATAGGGCGACAATAAGGCGACACTAATATGCACTGTCTACCTACTGGCGACAATAAGGCGACACTAATGTGTATCGTATACCTGCTGGCGACAATGAAGCGCCTTGCATGGAATGTACTATAAATAAAAAAGTAAGTGGCGCCGCAACGGCGAAAATGATAATGTGAACCTTATACGGACTGGCAACAATGTGGCGACATGCGTGGAATGCACCATAAAGTAAGTAGTGTTGTGACAGGATCTAACACGTGGTTGACAATTAGCGCACTAAGATACGAAAAAATCCATCGGCGCCGCTCCGGCGACATGCGTTATATCATAGATTAAAACATTAAGTACTACTATTCACGCATCGGTATGTGCGATATCAATCTGTATTTGCTAGTTGTAACTTGAAGCTTTTGAAATCAGTTTAATTTATTTAATTTAAATAATTTTTTTGTTGACGGTTGCGTTGGGTATTAAGTAACCCAGTATGGCGGCAATTTAATTCTTTCTCTTCTTCGGGACGGAAACGACTGTTATCAATTCATATATTTTCTACAAAAAAAAACGCGAATTTATACGTTGAAGTCTCAGTCGAGATGATGAACTTGTAGGAAATTTTCGCTGGGAACGATCTCCGACGTCCACTTCCGTTTCTGCGAATAGACTAGATGGAAGATTGCACGTGATGGGCAAAAGTAAAAAGCGAGATTGCGTCGTCTGTTCCAAGAGAGGTCCGAAGGGTACTAGGCACGAAACGAGCGAATGCTGCGAGACTTGTCCGAGAAAACCGAGGATGCATATGGGTACTTGTTTCCAAAGATATCATACGATGACGAATTATAAAATCTAAAATTCGATTTTTATTTTTGTATTACGATAAAATGGAATTAATAAACACCGATTTTATCTTTGGCATTACGTTTTTTTAAAACTAAATCATCCTGTATGTATAGATATACATCCTGTAAGTAAGTACACTTCAATGGTAATAAGAATTCTGGTTGGACCTGCGCAGTAACATAGAGTGTCGTCATCTTTTACGCTCATATGGCGGAGTATCTGCATCTGCGTCGCACATTTACCCCTTTTTCTTTCCGCCCAGATGTGCGCGGTTATTTCTGTTGAAGTATAATTTTATAAGGATTAGTAATTTTTTCGTTTGATCAATGTCCTCTTCGAGTACTACAGAGATCGATCGAATCTGTCACTTTCGAGTATAGCAGGTCCGATGGGTTAATAGCAATAATTTGTGATTTACCACCATATAATGGATTTCATTTGTTTTCTCCCCTCGCTCGTTCGATGTCGGAAACTTGCTTAACTTGTCGTTACATTGAGGTGGAATTTAATTCATTATCACAGCGCCATCTTGGAATACTCTTTGAAAGTCATATTGGGGAATTCCATCCGCACCCCATGTATACAGGGTGCCGCTCCCTGTAAAGCCAAAACGCATTGATAGGATTTTTATTATCAAGGGAATTAGAAACAAAAATTGCGAGTCCTACATCTCGAGCGCAACTTAAACGTTCTTTGTTTGGAAACAATACAATTATATACAGGGTGCTAGAAAAATCAATACATTATAAAATAGCTTTTAACTTACTAGCTTATCTATTTTTTGTTGGTAATTGTTTCTAAAATTTAATACCTGTCGAATTTAATATTGAGTTTCGGCTAAATGACATAATAAACATATCCCCGCGGGAAGTGAGAAATTTGTTAATTATGACTAGTATAACAAACCATGTTTTCGAAAAAATATACACAGCGTGTTGGATGTAAAAAACAAATTCGTTATGGCAGTGCCATATTGGACGTATCTGCGGGTATTCATTTCACGTATATACAGGGTGCCCCGTCCTGTAAAACTTGTTGATAACGCGTTTACTGGCATTTTAAATAAATGGAATGGAAATCGAAAATTTGTGAGTCGTACATTTCTCTTTGGAAACTATAAAATCATATACAGGGTGAAGTATTAGGCGGTCGTTCTTTATCTATAAGTTGCTTCGAGATATTAAGAATGAGGTCTCTTTACATAGTTGTTCGTTTAGGTAGGATAGAAAACGTAACGTTTACGTCATCCCACGTTACTTTACGCGTAAATATGCTGTTATCTGCTTTTGTCACGGATCGAAACTGAAATTAGGACTTGCATTTTGTAATGAATTTTTATATGGTTCGATGGATGGGTAGAAATATGCACAAGAAAAATCTTTAGTTGTAGTGTAAATTTCAATATACATCATTGGCCAGTGCGGAATCCGGGTCTAGACCACGGTAGTGCGAGTGAGAACCAAGGAGAAGTTTTGCTGTGAACATGAGATAGAGATAACGACGCAAACCTCTCGTTTGTTCCCGTCCATACTACCGCGGTTTAGACTCCAACGTGCGCACCGGTCGACGCTGTATAGACGTGCTGTGTAAAATTCTACTTTCAATTTTACAGGTAAGGGTTTATTGTTTCCGCGAGTTTCTCGATTGACAGCACGACATTTCCCCGAATACGTTCCGCTAACACGCGGCGGCAGACAATCCTGCAGAAGATGTGTGGTATGCTCGAGCAGGAAAGATCTTGCGGGCAAGAGGGTACGCAGAGAATCGCGCTATTGCTGTAGAGAGTGCGGTGTTGGACTGTGCGTCGTACCGTGCTTCGGAGTATACCACACACAACGTGATTTTGTAACTTGCTAATCTTTGTTTGTACATATTTTTATATTCCTTCTTATTACTTTACGAGCAGAATTATATATTCTTTACAATTACTTTCTTTTTTATTTACTTTTACATTTTCCACTTAGAATTGATAATTGTCAAATAAACGTGTTTATTGCGACGATGCATTTTGAGTGATTGCATAGAAAATCTAATTCTGGGGGTAAGAACAATATTTACTACCAAAAGAAATGTTAAGTAAAGTATCTATACCGGCGGCGTCCCGTAAGTTGCTGGTCGAAGGCACTGCCACTGCGCTAAACGACCTTACTTCGACGATTTACTATACTTAGACTTATTACTCGCTATTTTGTCCAATTCGATCTTCTTGAAAATGCTCAGGTAGTGCGTCGTATCCGTTTACCCAAAAACACTCGACGAGATAATTACCCATCAATAGAACAAGTTACCTTAAAATCCATTTGGCACCAGATCGCGATGTCACTTTGCGGTCATATCCTTTTGAATTCATGTTAAGAATCCAGTACGTAGCGTTCTGAATCGAGACAATCAAAATAGACAGCTATCAAGTATGTCAATGCGCTGCGCTTTGTGTCATTTGGACGTCGTTATTGGTCAATCAGATTTAAGAAATTTGTTGCCCTTTCTATCCCCGCATTACATTCTTAACGTGAACGAAGTATAGGTCGAGATCATTGAATAACAGCCATACAAATTCTTGGAAAAAAAAAAATTCGTTCACTCTTCACTTCACAACTTCACTCTTTGTTGCCTAATTTTCTTTTAATCATTTTATTTTACCTTTACGCTCATTGACAAACTTACTATTACTTCATCTAATGCGAAGCTGAAAACAAAACTCGAATCTTTCATATCCTACCATAATCTAGCCTGTATATACACATACGGGGGTTATCCCGAAAGTAACGGATAAATTTGTTTCCTGTTGTGAAATACGGTAGCAAATATAATTAAAAGGGCGCAAGCCCAAAACCTTTCAACACCTGCGGTGTATAGGAATTAAAACTGAAATTTTAACAAGACAAAATAGAAAAAAACGAAAAACGCATGGTAGTTTTTCCTCAACTAACACAAGGAGATATTTGCTTTGCTTTAATGCAATATCAAACTGAAAACGGCTTCTATTGTGTGAAGCAGGGCACGAAACTTGAATCATTCGTGTCCTACCATAACGCACCTTGTATATACATATACTGGGGGTATCGTGAAAGTGACGGATATATTTGTTTCGTCCTTGTTGTAAAATATCCTAGCAAATTAAAATAAGGGGATTTCACTGTCAATTCAGTTTCAATTCGAAAAAAAAATTATTTGTTAAAATACATAAATTTGACAAGAAAAAGTAAGGATTGATTTTGTGTACACTTCGCAAAATTTTCCTATACCCCCTTTATAAAGGGATACGTACAATTTTATTATGACGCGTAAACAAAGTTATTCATTGGTGTTTACATCCCGCACAATCTCTCGCAATGTTGATTGTATCGCCCTAAATATTGCTTGCTTTTGTTCTGTCAGAAATAAATGCATTGATTTGGTGCGGAAAAGCACGTAAATTCAATATCCCTTCACATCCGCGGTGTACAGGAATTAAAACTAAAATTTTGACATAAAAACGGGAAACAATACACTACTCCCCATAAATAGGAAGCGGGCTGTTAGTTTCTCAAGTAACACAGAGGGATGTTAGTTTCGCTTTAATGCAATATCAAACTGAAAACGGCTTCCAGCGCGTAGCTAGGGATGGGAAGCCGGGCACGACATTCGAATCATTTATGTCCTACCATAACGTACCCTGTATATACACATACAGGGTGTATCCCGAAACTAATCGATAAGTTTTGGAAGTAATAGTAGAAATATATTCCCGATTTATTGTTCATATATTTTTTTCACCGCCTGATGTAATTTGTGCATAGCCTACTTATATTCTCGTTTTGCATTATTTTGTCGAATTTCTGATATGCAATTTCGCAATTTCACATGTTTTATACCAATCGATGTTTTTCTTTTCAATTGTATTGGTCCGTAGCTGTTTTTGACTTGTTTTTCTTGTAAAGATTTTTTAAAAAATGTGTAAGAAGTGTTGTACAGGGCTCTCACTAATGTGAAGCATGAAAAATTTCAATCGTTAAGACATTGTAAGTTGGCTACGGACCTCATCTCTTGTATATGATGCTATTGTTATTTTTATATTGTTGTTTTTTGTAAGGTTCAATGTGTGTATGGTGTTTAGTATTTGGGGGAGGAGGGGGGGATTAACTTTAGCCATCAGAAAGAAAGCAGGTAAGTAGCCCCGATTTTTTGCTTTTTTCCTTAGGCACCATTCTTTTGGTTCCTAAGCGGAAAATTTAGGGATTATGACTATCAGTTTTGGTTTGTCAAAAAACAAAAAAAAAAAAACAAGAAAATGACTTATAATTTTATAAGTAAATTCTAGGGTATATATTTTTAAACGAATGTGTTGGTAGCAGTGAAGCGTCGTCAGGTAATCAATGGGCTAGAATTGAAATGTTTCGTTCTACCGCCTACTTTTCGTCGAATAGTTGGTTTCAACTTATTCGGATGTTATTTCCTCCCTTATTTCGCCCTATCTCACCCCGCCTAAAAAAAAATTGAAAGGAATTTTTTTTTGCGAAGTGGAAGTGCAACTTGAACGTCGCCACGGAAGGTATTACTGATGGTGTGGTAATTTGAGGTACGTAACACGTTACAGAATCCTAAAAACATAGATTTTATCCGTTTTCTTTCGTCGATATGTTTGTATTTTAAAAAATGGCGTGTTTTTCTCCAGCATTATTGTGATCTCTCGATACTAAGAACATTTTTTTGTGGTCGCACGAATTTGTTCGGATCGATTAATTTCGGGACACGCGTTTCGCTGACAGTGAAGTCAGCGCCCCCTATCGGTGTCTTACCGGAATTACCAGAACTTTGCGGTGGTAACTGGTTAGTTACCACCAGTTTTTAGTGGTTTAGTGTTACTAAATACTACTTACACTGTAATCTTGGTAATAATTACTATCAAGCGATTTGTTACGTATTTATCGTAATACCGTGTGACCTGCGGATTTTAGGGAAAGTGAAAAGTTGGTAGACGGTATTTTCTTCGAGGGCATCATCGAACAAAACGAAGGTAAGAAATTTTTGACTTTGACGTACTACTTAGTAATTAGTTTAGAGACTGAATTAAATTTTAAATTCCTGAACCGTAACATGAAAGCTAAAAAACTGATGATCACAATCGACGTCTTGAATCTCCCTGTAGATATATTTGCCTAACTTTTCCCACCATTATCGATGACTCGCTGCTTTTTCGTATGGTATGACTTCAACCTAGGGGCGTTCAAGTGAAGTGTTACGAATCTAGAACTTTCACATCCGAGGTCATATATTGAATCTTTCGCTTAACACCTTAGGTTTAGGGTGCGGAAAATTACACGTGTTCTAGATTGGGTCTGAACGGTTTATGATGATCTTCAGTATTTCTGACGATCTGATTGGTTACGACCCAATCTATTGGGGGCGTGATGAATATATGGGTTTCACCTCTCTCCAATAATAACCTAACTTTATAATTAGGTAACGAGCAATTCTCGTTCCGGAAAAAAAAACGACTACGCCCCGTACAAAAGCACCGACGATCGTTATTATTGGATCACATCCCAATCGATAATTCTGTGATGACTTACTAGACGAGTCGGCAAAGACGATTCCGTGAGATTTACAAGTGGGGCCAAGTGCCGGTTTGTGTTAATAATGTACAATTATGATAACTTCCATACTTCCGTAGAGATAATGTAGGTTATTATTAATTAATAGTAACACTAATACATGTTAAATTATCATTGGGACGTTATTAATACGAGCCAGCAATCGTACCAACTTCTTAAGAATTACGGAATTGGACGATCTTCATCGACTTTAGCCAGCATTCAGGCTAAGAAGTCTAAGTCTAAGTAAATTGCCATTACGAAACCTGCCTTCTTAAACTGAATCCAGTATACTAACTACAAGGTTTTAAAAAATCCTTTGGCAGTAAGTCGTCGCACGATCCTCGATCGGGCCGTAATCCGATAATCGCCAGTGCGGTTGTACGGGGAGTAGTTGTATTTCGAAAAATTAGGTTATTACGGGAGAAATGCGGAATCCTCGTATTCATGTACCATCATTTTCCAATTCCTTCTCAGGACTTTCGTAACGTAGTTCGTAGTTTAAGCGTTCCTGGTTTAAAACGAAATTAATTCTAATGAGTTTTGGTCAGTACAACAACGACTTTCTGTTTATCAAATATATTTTTCGGCGATTAAGTCGTTATCCTCAGCGTAGCTAACACCGAAGTAAGGGGGCGCCACTTGTTGGATACCGAGTGGGCGTGTCTATTGCGCAATGGTGAAGTGCGCTCTTTTAAGAGCGCTGTGACGCGCGAGTTACGCCCCCGTTATTTCATGTCTTCTCGATTGAGGATGACGACTTTGCGAAGATAGTTAAATAATAAATAATATTTAATGAAATAATAATAATACGATCCATTGCCTTCGGTTTAGATCGGATTTCTGATTTCTGAACCATCGACTAAACTTAAATGTATGAATGAATTAAATGTAGTTATGGTCTAAACTCTAAGTGAATTACAAATACTGATTTTCTCTTGAGTGCAGTTGACATGTTAAAAAACACGCCTCGATATTATGGCGTGAGGTACGGGAATTGAACCCACTGCCTTCGGGTTTTGTAGTGAGTTCAATTCCCGTACCGCACGCCATAATTTGAGCTATTACAGACAAAAAAGGAGAAAAATAAAAATCATTAATTAACTCATATAAATAACCTCACTGAGGTTTATTTATTCGGCAACTTTCACAGAAAGTTGTGCAACGACTGCACTGCAGCCTACATTGCATATACCAATAATTATCAACGGAGGGAATAATGCCTTGCTTATCGCGGACTGCAACCGTAGACCGGTTTCGTCCTTATTAGGACTCGTCAGTACGGTATAGCACTTCCACGTATTACGCACTACTTAGTGCTAAGGAGAAGAACTATTTCACTGGAGGAGTAAGTAGGTTTTCCTTACAGAAGGTCCTAAAGGTCGGTTCGGAAGGGGTGAAGAGGGGCGGAAAGGGAGCCGGAGGGAGGGGGCTATAATATCTCGATGTCTGACTGGTTACGGTCCAAGGACGTTTGATAAAGTAGTTTGACTTCGTAGGTGAATTGTCTTTTCGACAGCTGGGACGGGAACTTACAATAATAATAGTAAATATGTCCGGTTTTTTTGATGCTTCATCCCGTGCAAAGCGCCGTAGCCGAGAGTACCTCAAGTACATGTCTGGGAACAATTTTTATTATTTAACCTATGGGTTTATGTATGTACAGTCTGATTTACCATGCCTGTATCATATGATAATTAAAATATTACATATACAGGGTGCAGTATGTCTCGTCAACTGACACCGGTTTGTGTTGGATAATTAAAGTATTACATATACAGCGTGCAATATGTCTCGTCAACTGGCACCGGTTTGTGTCGAGATGCTGTTTCATACCACTACTTGTTAGTATATCTCATGATTAGCCAGGAAAGCAGGGAACTTGTCTGGTTCCCGAAATTGTTGGATCATTTAGCGTGACGTGTGAAACCGATTACACCCCAACGTTGAACAAAATGAAAGCAAAACGAATGTATTTTAATCTTCGATTTAATCCGTAAGTGGAGACATACAAATAAAATCTATGACTTTTCACGTAAGCGGCGGTCTCAAAGACCGCTTATCTCCACCTTGCGCGTTAAGCGAACTACGTCCCGATCTCGAGAATAAAAATAAAAAAATCCAATCCTCATCCCCCAATGGAATGTGTTACGATGATACTATTTTTCATATGTACTTTCAAAACTATATCGCTGAGACGTGAGCATTTTGAGGGTATCCAGGTAGGTTTCCGGTAAGTATCGGTCGTCAAAGGATACAGGGAGTCCCCTACCAAAATCACCATAAGGACCTAAGAAGGTACCGTTCCGAAGACAGCTTACAAGTAAGTGAGTGATTTCGTTTGTTTATAAGGGGTCCTTCGCATATGATTGGAAATCACGTGATCCCTTTTATTTAGAAGCTTTGATTGCCTATACATATTCCGAGTTGGTCACACTGTTAATAATGTTGAATTCAAGAAAGTTGTTACCGAAACTGTTACTAGTTAACGTAATATGTGGACCTGAAATTTCGTTAGGGGTTTTAGGGGAATTTTGCAAGAAAGAACTGGTAACATGTTACTCTTTAACGGACACGAGTTATTTGTTTCGGTCGGAAGTTGGTAGGTTTGTGTGTTGGGAATTTTGGTTCCTCTGAGTTGGCGCACCTGCTCCCTGACAGCTCGTTTCTTCATCCGGCATTTTAATGACAAAATATGTGTGAAACGATTTCAGATTCGACGATGCACATCGGATAAATCCCACTAAGGTTATGAACTGTCCGAATACTATTTGGCAGGCCAAAAATCCGCCCGTTATTGACTGGTAATGCTAAATTTGGTTTGATTAACTTCCATTTTACGCATTTTCTTGCCCTGTTTAGTACGATTGGAGCAGCCACTTCGATTCAGTTCTGAATATTGTATGTGCAACGCTCCATAACCTTAGCGAGATTCGTCCGATGTTCATTGTTAAACCCGTAAACGTCCCACACGTTTTCCGTTAAGTACCGGATGATGAAACGAGCTGTCAGGGAGCAGGCGCGGAAACTCAAACAAATGAAGGCTCTCTAGACACAGACCAACTTCCGGACGAAAAAAAGAATAATTCCCCGTCGCTCAAATGTAACCAACATTGTAATAGGTTTGTTCGACCACAAATCACAAATCGGTCAGCACCAATCGGCTTTCAGAAAAATAGTGTGACTCTTTTCCACCAATCACATCCGTTTTGACTAGTTTCTGATTTATCTTTGAACAAACCTAATATTGGTTGCATCGATACACTGATTACGTGGTTTCCAATCATTTTTAAAAGTCTGTTATAATCAGGGTAATATGAATGTTAGAATTTTTAAAGAGGCCTCAGCTATTTCCTGTTTCGTTTATCATTGTTCTTTTCTCAATTCAGAAATATTGGGGGAATCACTGAGGGGACTTTTTTGTTTAATAACTCACCTGTCGGTATTTATTTCGTTCATAGCGATTTCCTATTGTTCTTTCTTTCCTAATTCAGAAAGGTCAACCAAGAATCCTTCGGGGAATCACTGGTGCAACATTCTTGATATCAATTTATCACTTTCATTGCCACCTTCTTGCCTTAAATGAGTACCGCAACTCAGTTTATAACGTTGGTAATATGATAACTACCTAGCTCCTAAATCTGTAAAGAAGCCTTAGCTATTTGATTGATTTTTTTCTCCTCAGTTCAGACATTTTAACTGAAATTGTTCGGGCAGTCATTGGCGCAATATGTACGGCGCGTGTTTAGAAATTGCAGGAATTGACCTACACTACCTTGAACTATTGGCGTAATAATTAAGTTTTACAACTTTGGCACTATTAAAAATATTGTTTGTCCCCCTTAAATTAAGAAATTTAAAAACGATAGGGGTCTCACTGGTGCAACATTTGGCGCAGCTTGTTTGGCTAACCTTGGATTTTATTTCTATTAGCACATTTTAATATTATCAGGCAAAATAGAGTACAGTATAACGCACTTATCCGGTTCGGAAGAAAGGGTACAGTATAAACGAAGTTCTGTAGGAAGAAAACTACATTATAAGTGGAAGTTGGATGGAACTAATTAGTACCGTATAAGCGAATGTACTTTATATCAGAGTCCGTTATAACAGTGTCATACTGTACATGTAAATAAGTACACATCAACAAATTTTGGTATTCCTGTTATGTCCTAGCAGCTAGTACGAGAGACGAAGTAATTATCGTCACCCCAAACTCACTCGCTCATAGGAAAATATATTCTTTCGCCGCAAAATTTCGACTTCTGGAAATAAATTCTTGACACTAACTTTCATAGGTTTGAACCCAGTACTCCTTAGTTCAAGCTGCTGTGGATTCCCATTAGTACATATGTGTTATTTGTTCTATATCCAAGATACTTACTGTTCACGTCATCAGCCCTGAGAGGCCCACGAAGATACATTCCCAGTATTTTTACCGGAAGACTATATTTGACGATCCCATCCTCGTTCCTACGGGAGCGAAAATAAAAGAATGTATATCTTTTTAGGAGGAAAGTGAAGAAATGAATGCCGAAACTCTGGGCTGAAAGACGATTTATACGAGTATAACTTGGCAAGTCTGAGTTTGTGTTTCCAACTGTAAAATACACGGAGCCCAGTTCTCTTTCTGACTTTTGCACATCGCGACGACTCCAAAACACAAACTCCTCTCACTTGCCAAGCTGTTCATGGACTTTGTTTCCAATACTTTCGAAATGGCGACGTGAAACTTTGGACTAACGCCGAGCTCCGATAAGACCGAGATTAGTCTGAAGTCCCATCCCTAAATAATAAACACGTACGACTTCCTAGATAGTAGGTCGATTCCTCGATCTGCGTGTGATTTTCAATGACCGTCGGGTAGTAGTTGTTTTGCCCAAAATCTACTTATAAGTAGTAGAAGTAATTACTGGAAGAAATCCTAGTCGTATTCAAGGAAGAAATTAATGTGCGAGAAGATGGAAGGCATTTCCGCTGCTTTTCTTTCCTTTTGCTTTTACCCGATCTATTTTCGTTTACCGGAATTAAGCAGTTTTCACCGGAACTAAATTATATGCGTAAAATTTTTGGGGATTCAAATGTATCGGATATTGAGCTTACGCTATGTAAGAACGTAAAAGAAAAACGAGGTTGCAAAATGAATTAACAAACAGAAGAAAATCGTCTTCTTCCCATTGTAATTTGTCCATTCATGGCGGGAAGGATCTAACAATCGACCAGAAGCAGAAACGATAGATAAAAATGAACGTTATTTAGTAAACGAAGCGTTCTTGGATTCATCCAAACCGAGAAATAAGAAAATATTAGTTTTTGGGAACGATATTTCTCCAATCACAATTGCCGAGAAAATTAAAGTAGTGTACGGTAATGACTCTCTTCAGTAAAATCAAGATGAGGGAATGCATTAAATTGGGGGCGTTCAAAGTGCGTTAAATAGGGGGCGTTCAGGAACTAGAAAAAAAAGACGTTGAAAACGTGTACAAATTCTGAATAAAATTCTTTGAAATTTGTCTTAATTATTGTCCCATCCCAGTTAACTATAGTGTATATATAGTATGTGTATACAGATTATTTTGATAGATGGCGCTCATAAACCAAAAATGACGTCGCTGGATATATCTAATGGCAACCACAGATTATGCATTGGGTCAGCCGGGTTATTTTGACAGTTTAATAATGAAGGCAATTCTAACTTTAGACGTAAAAGACAAAAAGGAATATCTAACAAAAGTAACTGATAATTACGAAAAAAAAAACTAGTTTAATTTGTTTTGCATTTAGTATTGCTTGCGTAGTGACCTAACCTACTGCTATTACTGGACCCCGTGTATAGTTGTGGCCATGTTTCTGTCGATATTGATCATATTGTTTCGATCTTCCTCCACATCGCTATACAAAAATAGGTTATCCTAGTTTAGAAACTGTGTACTCCACACCCATCTCCCAGATGAAAGCTAATTTTGTGAGGTTATGTTATGCTGATAAGTGCCTTTACTAATGTACTGCACAATTTACACCTGCAAAATTGATAAGACAAATAGAATAGTAGTCTAAACCTGGAGTACGGTTTGATGTAATCAACATTTATCTACCGTTGAAAGAAAGGGCTAACTGCGAGGGTGGGGGACACAATTTGCTTTGATTTAAATGTAAGAAATGCAAATAAAGTAAATTATATATCGTTATTGGCTGATTATTTCGAACTTGACCTTAATAAGTTGAAACTTGGGATTAATGCTATAAGACGGGGAATGGGGATGTTACGACTCGCGGGGAGCAGAGTATCATGTCACTGTTGAGGATTTTGTCCAAATGCTTTAAACGCAAATATTCGGAAGATGAAGTAACCTTTTCTTAAATTTTATTCATGCAAACGGAACTTGCTCTACAACTCGGAGACGTTCTTTTTTCCCTATTAGGATGAAAGATTATTCCGAGATGGGTCATCCACGCCATCTCAGTTCTCGAAAAAAACAATGATTGAATATAACCTAATACCAACGATTACAATAAACATTGCTGGTAGTATATCACATCTGTAAACTCCTCACGCAAATATCTAATCGAATCTGATGACGCGTGTTTCCTTACGAAACAAATCTGGACTAGATCTTCAAACCGTATCTTATTGAATGAAGTGTTGTATTTAAAAAGTTATTCCAAGATCGCACAAATTTAGATTCGCGATTGGTAATTTATAAAATTGAGCCTAGCGTATGTGATAAATCATACATAGGACAGTATAAACACGTCATAGATACGCGATTCGAAGGACATGTGGCACATCATTGTTGTGGTACAGCATATGAACGATACACGGTACGGCATTAAAATCGAGGAATTTCAAATTCATAAAATGTGTAAATTCGCTGCGAAGCGATAAGCATACGTAAAAATACTAATCCTTTAAGCAAAGACGACGGTTCCTTATGTCGATGTTACGGTGTCACGGCATCGTATGCTCACATATTTGTCGCGACACGATTAAAGGTGAATTTTGTCATATATCGACAAAAATGCTTTTGCTGACGGTCTAAAACCACCGATAGCAATAAATTACGCACTGAGAAGGATTTCATGATGCAGTCTGCCAGCTTATAAACTTATCAGGACACGATTAAAGAGGGAGTTTGTCGTATATCGACAAAGATTGCTCTGGCTAACGCCCTAAAACCACCGATAACGGTAAGTTACGTACTGGAAAGGATTTCGTGACGTATTCTGCGAGCTTATAAACTTACCAGGACACGATTAAACAGGAAGTTTGTCATATGTAAAAAAATTGCTATTGCCACCGTGCTAAAACCGCCGCTGGGGATAAGCCACGCACTGCCAAGAATTTCGAGACGTATTTCATGTGCTCAAGAATTTGTTGGGACACGAATAAAGAGGAATTTTGTGATATATCAACAAAAATTGCTTTTGCTCACGGTCTAAAACCACCGATAGCCATAAATTACGCACTGGGAAAGATTTCAGGACGTAGTCTGTGAGTTTATAAACGTATCAGGACACGACTAAAGAGGAAGTTTGTCGTATATCGACAAATATTGTTCTTGCTAACACCCTAAAACCACCAATAACGGTAAGTTATGTACTGGAAAGGATTTCATGACGTATTCTGCGAGCTTATAAACTTACCAGGACACGATTAAAGAGAAAGTTTGTCATATGTCAACAAAAATTGCTATTGCTACCGTCCTAAAACCGCCGATGGCGATAAGCTACGCACTGCCAAGGATTTCATGATGTATTTCATGTGCTCAAGAATTTGTCGGGACACGATTAAAGCATTTGCTGACGGTCTAAAACCACCGATGGCAATAAATTAGGCACCGGGAAGGATTTTATGACGTAGTCTGTCACCTTATAAACTTATCAGGGTACGATTAAAGGGAGAGTTTGTCGTATATCGACAAAGATTGCTCTGGCTAGCGTCCTAAAACCACCGATAACGATAAGTTAAGTACTGGTGAGGATTTCATGGCGTATTCTGTAAGCTTATAAGTGGATCAGGGCACAATTCAAGAGGAAGTTTTTCATATATTAACAAAAATTGCTGTTGCTAACGCCGTAAAACTACTGATAGCGATAAGTAACGCATTTGCAAGGATTTCATGATTGCTAACGCCCAAAAGCCGTCTTCGTTGTCACCTGATCCGTTTAACTTCCCTTGAATTCCCTAGGCCCATTAGTCTTTTCAGAATATATTAATTTTTCTTAGCCTTTGAAAGACATCAATACGACATTAGTCCATGTTATAATTTATTGTGCAGACCTCAACAAAGCGGACAGTCGTAGGAGGAGGTTGACCACTAGAATGCGTGTGGTCGTCGACGGCTTCGTTTATCACAACAATATTATCGCCGGATCACCCCTCTGAGGTAAATATACACTACCCTACCCTACCCTAAATTCTTAACCAAAAATACAGCCCTAAATCAAAAAATTCCTTTATAGATATTTAGGTTGTTCGGAATTACGTCGATCGGGTTGCAGAGGAAGAGCTACCCTACCCGTACACGGAGATCCTATGACCGAATTGAAGCTGACGCATCCCCATAACCACCCTCCCGATTTAACCGTGGAGGAGAAAGTCACGTTTATGAAGGAATTGCGGCGATTGGCGAAACGGATGGATCAAGCTAGTTTGAAGCACGTTTACGAAACCGTCGCCGAATTGTAAGGGGATTGTAAATAGTCGGGGGAGTTTGAAGGGTTGGAATTGCTAAAGGAGAGGTTTCGTTTTAGATATCCGATGGCCGCCGTTGAAATCCCGTTTAAGTCGATTTGTTCCTCGTTACATCGATGGAGGAAGGAAGATTTTTAGAATGTTTTTTCTTTTGTTCTTTGAAATCGGTTCGATGTTCCTTTTTTTTAAATGATTGATCCTGACAGTTATTATTTATATTGTAATAAAGGAAAAGTAGAATATTTGTAGAGAAACAATTTTTTGAAGTTACCCTCTTGGTGGTCTTCACGAAATCGATGGCGATTTCTAAGCTGATCACCATCTTGTGATTTTCATCTGTTCAGGCTTATATACTAAATAGGGGTAATCTTGAAACTAGGGGGCAATGGGGAGGTTTAAAGGGGTAAAAGGAAATAAACGATATTTAGGAGTTAGTGCAAAACACCACTTTCTTCCCTCTGTAGTGTATGCGTCTATCCTAAATATCCTTTTACACCTTTCTTGTCCCACTTTAAGGAATCGTGTTCCTAAAAGTATTTTTGCTCTACTCGCGTACCTCTCAGATTGCGCCCTCTTTAACTTTTTCGTAAGAATGCGGCTTCGGGTGATGTTCTCTTCTCCCTTAGCCGATATTGATGTCCAGTTGAGGTGTCTGAATCATTAGTTCTTCGAAACAAGGCAGGTAGATGCTGTCCTGTAGGTAAGATCAGATTGATTTGTTTATCTCAGTTTATTGGTTCCTTGGTCTTCGAACTGGGACTACGATCTCGAACACCAGAGTCGAAATCTGCGATATTCTGACCTGGTTTATGTCCAACCCGCCAAATTTTTTTTTTTTGTGGTACATAGTCTATGTAAGATGAAGGTAGTCGATTTCCTAGCCGTTTTGGTGATTCTCACTTTTAACCCTCCCTCAAATTTTGTTAGATCATTATGCTTTATTAATCACGAATCACAACCGCAGACTATAGTTTCGTCCTCGTTGGGACCGGCTTGTGCCCAATTTGGTCGCCAAAATTCCTTTTTTTGGTACTTAGTCTGCGTAAGATGAAGGTAGTCGATTTCCTAGCCATTTTGGTGATAATCACTTTTAACCCTACCGGTTTTGTAAGACCATTATGCTTTATTAATCACGAATCATAACCGCAGACAAAAGTTTCTCGTCCTCGTTGGGACCGGCTTGTGCCCAACTTGGTCGCCAAAATTCCTTTTTTCTGGTACTTAATTTGCGTAAGATGAAGGTAGTCCAATTACTAGTCATTTTGTTGATTCTCACTTTTAACCCTCCCAGTTTTGTAAGACTATCACGAATCACAACTGCAGACTATAGTTTCGTCCTCGTTGGGACCGGTTTGTGCCCAACTCGGTCGCCAAATTTTCCTTTTTTTGGTACTTAGTCTACGTAAGATGAAGGTAGTCCATTTATTAGCCGTTTTGGTGTCTTTCACTTTAACCCCGTATTTTGTACAGATTCTCGCTCGACACATGTACATACTGAAATTTTTGTTGCTAGATCCCACATTATTGCAATGGGGTTCGACGTTGTACCACGTACCGGAGAAACTTTCGTTCGCGGAAAAGGACGTTAGAGTTAAAGTAAAACGTCGCAGATGCGTACTGTGTTATAAGGGAAGGAAGCGTACGGATACGAGTTTCTATTGCCCCGCCTGTCCACGTCAGCCGCCTTTGTGTCTGAGCTGTTTCGGCGCCTATCACGAAGCAATTAGACTGATGATAGATAAAACGATCGGAGTAGATATTAAGATCGATTAGAATGTGAAAGTTGTATCCGTTTCAGATTTCTTGTATATTATATATGAAATAAATGCATGTTGAATTAGTTGCTTGTTTGAAAAAGTTTGGCCTCGGGCGGTCTAAAAGAGGAAACAAAAAACGAAAAAGTTTGGTGGTTGTCGATTCGCAAGAAATGTTCTCTCTCTCTAAGTATCTATCAAAATTACATTTGTTATCAAGTGTGGGAATCGCACAACGTCTTCCAAACTAAACACAAATTGAAACCATGCGGCTGTTTTACTGATTACAGACCGCAACCGCAGGCCATAGTTTCGTCCTCACTCGGACTCGTCAGTGCGATGTAGTTGGGGTTTCTGTTTATGTAAGATAAATTCAATCACTGAAGGGGTGGTGAAATTACACTTTATTAATCCCGAACCACAACCGCTGACTACAGTTTCGTCCTCGTCGGGATTCGTCAGTAGTCGATATAGTTGTGGTCCATGATTAACCAAACGCATCGCTCTTAGGTAAAATTGTTCGTAACTAAGATACAAGTTGCAGATGCTAATTACGGAAGAGCTGGCGGAATTATGCTTTATTAATCACGAATCACAACTGCAGACTATAGTCTCGTCCTGGTTGGGACTCGTCAGTAGTCGATGTAATTGGAGTCCGTGATTAACCAAACGGATCGCTTCTGAAGGTAAACTTCTTCGTAACTAAGATACAAATGGCTGTCAATTACGGAGGAGCTGGCGAAATTATGTTTTATTAATCGCGAATCACAACCGCAGACTATGGTTTCATCCTCGTTGAGAGCCGTCAGTATGATGTAGTTGGAGTCTCTGTGCACACGTTAACTACCGGCGAGGCGTTGAAAATGCGCTTTTTAATTACGGATCACAACCGCGGACTGTGGTTTTGTCTTCGTTGGGACTCGTCAGTGGTTGTGGTCCGCTTGTTTAAGCAAGCACACCTTCCCTTTGGATGTAAAAAACTGTTCGCCATCAAACACGGAACCAGAAAATGGCTCCCGTTTACGAACTAAACGCGAAATGGCACACCTCATCTGTGACATATAAATCGAAAACCATTGCTAAATGCGAGAATGTTATTGTGGACAAGCCGTACTGTACTCAAGAACTTCAATCAAGACGAAGCTGTACTATACGGTTATGGTTCGTAATTAATAAAGCGTAATTTTACCACCCCTTCATTTATTGACATATCCAACTTGTATGTCAGTTATCTCGGGGAGCGATGCGCTCGCTTAATTGTGGACGCTAACTACATCGTGCTGACGAGTCCCAGTGATAACGAAACTAGTCTGTAGTTGTAATTTGTAATCAATACAGGTGTTTTCAGTAATTGACGTATTGGACTTGTATGTTAGTTACGAACAATTTCATCTAGAGAATTTTAAAGACAGACCTCAAATACATCGTACTGACGAGTCCTCTTGAGAACGAAATTATTGTCTGCGGTTGCGGTCTGTGATTAGTAAAGCATTTCCGACATAACGGCTTGTATGTAAATTAGGAACAATTTTATTTTTTGGGAAGTGATGCGTTTGCTTAATTATGGATCCCAAATATATCGTACTGACGAGTCCCAACAAGGATGAAACTATACTCGGTTGTGATCCGTGATTAATAAAGCGTAATTTCACCGCTCCTTCAGTAATTAAGATGGACAAGTTGTATATTAGTTACGAACAATTTCATCTTGAGGAGCTTAAAGATAGACCTCAAATATATCGTACGGACGAGTCCCCGTGAGGACGAAATTATGGCCTGCGGTTGCGGTCTATGATTAGTAAAGCGTCATTCCCGACCTAATGATACAGGCAACTTGTATCTTTTGGGAAGCGATGCGTTTGCTTAATTACGGATCCCAATTACATCGTACTGACGAGTTCCAACAAGGATGAAACTATAGTCTGCGGTTGTGATCCGTGATTAATAACGCGGAATTTCAATTGCCCTCGGTAATTAAGACGGGCAACTTGTATGTTAATTACATTTACAATTAGCTCTATTGCGGACCGACTACAACGTGCTAACGAGTCCCAATGAGGACCAAAGTGTAGTCTGCGGTGGTGGTTCGTGATTAATAAAACATAATTCCCGACCTCTCATTATTTGGTCTATTATCATGTCTTCTTCTTCACTGATTGGCTGAGAAACTGCCTGGTAACGAAACTAATTTTGATAGGTCGTTAAAGAGAGAGAGAGAGAGAGGGAGAAGGAAAGAAACAAAGAGAAAACACTGTTCTTTAAGATTATAGGCTGTCGTATTTGTAAATTGTTTTGTATCTTTGAAATTGGTTGGCACTGACTTTCGGTCGAGGTTTCGGTATTTTCTTTGATTATCAAGTAAAAAATTAAAAAATTATTCCTTATAGTTTTCAAGGTGTGCGGCTCGACGTATTAAACTGACGGGAGTCTGAATTTAAGCAACTTTAAATCGCTTTGTCGACTTTTTTGTAGTCCTAACTCGTTTTAACGGCGGCTTTTAACGTGTTCTATGGTAATAATAATTTTCAACATCTTAAGTTAGGTACCTCCGATCTCGTCGTCGCTCGTTACATTAACCTAATTTTTGTTTACCAGATCGCTGGGAATCGATACGACAGCACATACCGCAGAAACTTTCGTTTACCGAAAACGACGTTATTAAAGTGAAACGCCGCAGATGCGTAGTTTGTTATAGGCGAAAAAAGCGTACCGACACGAGTTTTTACTGTCCGGCCTGCCCTTGTAAACCGGCTTTATGCATGGTCTGCTTCGCCGTCTATCACCAGGCGCTTAATCTTATGGTAAATACATAACAGGGAAAAGTAATAATAATCGTAGAACGTAAGCCTGCAATAAGTTTTCCTTTTTTTTTTTTAGTTTAGATTTATTGCATATTTTTGTGAAGATTTGATCAAATAAGTTCAAGTACGTC
Source organism: Chrysina gloriosa (assembly GCA_038088585.1). NCBI lineage: Eukaryota > Metazoa > Arthropoda > Insecta > Coleoptera > Scarabaeidae > Chrysina > Chrysina gloriosa. The sequence goes on along the minus strand of CM076094.1, from coordinate 54,576,680 downwards.
GCGTATTTGTTTGGCGAGAAATTTGATCTGCGACTCTCTAAAAGAGAGGAGGGACAAGATAATTGAGGAGGAATGTCGTAGAAATGGTAGCTCAACGTTCTGTAAACTGCATGCATGGCTTGACCGAAATTTCCAAGGAAATTGTTTGGCGATTGTAAAGAGAATTTGCTGTCGCGACTCATCAAAATTAGCCCCGGGTCATCAAGTAGTTCTCTAAGAAGGCTGTGCAATGGCTTATCAAGTAAGCACACATTGAACGTGGAAATTCGCGAGGTGGAGGTGGAGGGGATCATCTCGTTTTAATTACGGACCGCAACCGCAGACTACAGTTTTATCTTCATTGGGACTGGTCAGTACGATATGCAATTGGTGCGTGACTGTATTTGATCAAATCTCGTATTTTATCGTGTCTTATGGAGGTGTCAGTCTTATTACTGTAAATAAGAAAGACAAATGTGATAAATATCGAACAATCGAGAATTTAATTAAAAATTATTGGTCTGGGAGACCAGATAGTTCGATAGTGTTAAATATATTCTTATATTTACGTTATTCTCTGTATTTTTATGTATGTATGTAAATAAATGAAAAGACAAATTTATATACGTTTTTATTTAATTTTTTTGTTGTGGAAATTAAAAAGGGAAGAGCGCCACATTTACTAAATAGGTACAGTAGTAACAAAAAAAAGAACCACAGGTTTAATTGAGGTCTTCTGCACGGTAACGGTAGTAGAAGTTTCAACAACTTCACCAACACGCATTTGAAAAACTTAGTATATTCCACGATAATTTAAAGTCGAATGTAACGTTAGCCGTCATAGTCCAACAAGTATAAGTTGTCCGCTTAGTTTGGAGTCCGTCCGCGAAATAATTGGGGTGATCCTCGATAGAGGGTTGACTCTTCCACCCCACATCTCCCAAGTCTTGGGGAAGTCCCGGGTAGCTAATTTGCAGTTCTTCCTTGGACCTGAAGATCTAAATGTTAATTTATAAAAAGAAGTCCGTTTGCGAAATATTTGGGGATGATCGTCGACCCTTCGACTCCAGATATCCCAAGTCTTAGAGAAGTCCCGGGTAGCTGATTTGCTGTTCTTCCTTGAACCTGAGGACCAAGACGTTAATTTAGAAAAACGTACTTCTGTCTATTATAACTTACGTAGCATTAACGTTGTCCACAACAATTAAGAGCCACATAAACCGTCTGATGGTTGTTCAAAACAAGATTCTGAGGACGATTGGGGGAGCCCCTGACTTATCCTAAATGCCCAGTTGCATGACGACCTTAAGATCTCCACCCACTGGAACTTCGGGGAGTCCTGAGAATGATAGCAGGAGGTACCTAGTTTCTCGGAAACGTCCAGCTGCATGACGACTACAAGATGCCCATCTTCCGGGACATTGTGAAGTAACTGCGTGAGAGCAACGATTGAGACGGTGAGTTCTTCGAACAATCCAGTGGTAGTCAGATACATATGGCTGAATTGGACCTGGACCAATCGGCGTTTTGGTACGTCGTGAGACGGGCTCAGGAGGTACTACGTCAATGAGAGGAATTCTAGGAAATGGACGACTCGTGTTGGCGGATATTTGAAGACATTGTCGATCTCACATGGGAACATAGTTGCTCTCGAACCCGTAGGATCCGCAACTATCTCCTACCCTGCAACGTGGTAGTGGCTGCTTATTGAAGGAGTAAAGGGTCCAAGGTACATCTCATCCCTCATGCTGACGGATAGATCATGGAAAGTACCCCTGCGACTTTAGCCGTCTACAAGCATATAGCTGAGAGATGGCGCTGAAGATTGTTAGCCCATTCTTGTTGAAATATATCCTCACGTAGTGTGTGTATTCCAATGTAAAGTTAGGATCTGGAGGTGGCAGCAGCTATTCGATGTTGAAATACATCGAAATTTCCCGTTTAATCGTCTTACGACAGGTTTATAAACTCATGGAATGCATCATAAGGGCGCTGAAGCGTTGCATTTTTTCAAGTGAGTAGCGGCAAACAAAACCACATGGGGATATAGAATTCACGTACAGCAAAAATCCGTTTCGAACACATGTTAACAGATTTTCGAGCGGGTTCGGTTACGAAGTAAAAGTATAGAATAGGCGTGCGCACCCGCTGTCCCTATTTCTGCAATTGAGGCCGTTTTAACACTCGTAACATTCCAACCGTCAGCTGTTAGAGGTAACACTCACCCAACACGCCTTCTCGCTTCCAATTCAAAAAGATGCGTCTATATTTGATCAGCGCCCGCGAAACGATGGAATAGGCGTGCGCACCCGCTGTCCCTATTTCTGCAATTGAGGCCGTTTCAACACTCGTAACATTCCAACCGTCAGCTGTTAGAGGTAACACTCACCCAACACGCCTTCCTCGCTTCCAATTCAAAAGGTGCGTCTATATTTGATCAGCGCCCGCGAAACGATGGAATAGGCGTGCGCGCCCGCTTTCCCTATTTCTGCGATTGAGGTCGTTTCCACACTCCTAACATTTCAACTATCAGCTGCTGTAACACTCACCTAACACGCTTTTCTCAGTCACAATTCAAAAAGATGCGTGTATATTTGATAGGCCCCCGTAAAACGATGGAATAGGCGTGCGCCCTCGGTTTATTCATTTCTGAGATTGAGGCCATTTCAACACTCGTAACATTTCAACCACCGGTTGCTTGAAGTCGCGCTCTTCCCGGTCACAATTTAAGAAGATGCGTTTATATTTGATTAGCCTCTGTAAAACGATGGAATAGGCGGCGCGCCCGGTTTACCCATTTCTGCGATTTAGGCCCTTTACACACTCCTAACATTCCAACCACGGATTTCTAGCATTCACGCCTTTCCCGCTCACAATGAAAAAATATCCGATTATATTTGATGAGGCCCCGAAAAACGATAAAATAGACGTGCGCGCCCGGCTTCACTATTTCTGAGATTGAGGTCGTTTGAACACTCGTAACATTCCAACCGCGAGTTGCTAGCATCTACGTCCATGCTACACGCCTTTCCCGGTCGCAATAAAAAAGAATATGTGCTTATATTTGATCGTCCCCCAGTAAAACGATAGAATAGGAGTGCGCGCCCGGCACCTGCAACTTCCTCGATTGGTAACTCGGTCTCTTAGGAAATTTACAACAAACAGCCTACGTGGAAATATTTTCCGGTTATTGATGTGATCGTCGAAAAACTCTTGACGTTTCGGTGATCTTCAGCAGTCATTTAAAGACGGAAGATATATCTATGTTAAACAACGCACCAAATTGGCACCTTTCATTAGATTGGTTCCAACACACCACGAAACCAGTTTGTGTATCGTCGGGTACATGCGCAAAGCAAATTTTGAACGCTTAGTTTGCGCTGCGCATGTACCCGACGATACACAAACTGGTTTTGTGCTGTGCTGGAACCAATCTATTATTTACACTTAACCCATACCACTTTTTCACGCATTGGCGAATTGACGCAGCGCATTTTTTCGTAATGATAATTATTTTTCGTTTGTTTCCATAGATGGTCGTTGCAAATCCGATGGCACGCGATTTCCCCAATCGAAGACGCGCCGATATCACAGAATCGTCCATCACGGATTCTTCTACAATATTAGCACGACGAGAAGAGGCAATCGAAGGTATATCCGTGCTATCTACTTTTACCGAATTTCATTTCTTTATCTCGTTATTTCCCCTCTCCCACATAAAATGAAATTGAAGGTACTATCGTTGCGCCAATAAGAGGAATTCCGGTTGTTTGGCCACGGCCGTCCTGGCCACGAACGCCGCTTTGGAGGCGTTGACCATTTTGAGACCGCACAATCACCCACCCGATAACGCCATGGAGATGCGATATAATTTCGAGATGGAGCTCACTAAAGCCGTTAAGAGTAGCAACGCGTCGATTAAAAATCTCTACGATAGTCTAGCGGAAATGTAAGATCTTTACCTACCCTTAACTTCGCGAAAATACGATTTTCTTCTTTTTCTTTTAGTTATCCCGAGGCGGCTAAACTAGTCCCGTACGATCACAATCTCTGTAGCAGATTGAAAAGGAGGCGCGTCTCGCCACGAAATATGTTTAATCACGATTTCAATTAGCTTGGCGCCGGCTGATTGTTTGTTGAAATATTTGAGGTCTTAAGAAGACTGCTTTGTATATTCGAGCATAAATAGAAATAAAATCCAATTGTAAAGATAGCTATGTTCTTATTTATTCGCGTTACAATCCTCGCGATGTGTTTTAAGTAAGAATAAAAAAATAAATCTGCGAAGTGATCGTCGATGTTGATGTCGTTTTTTCTGTCATTTCAGCGTGTTTTGAAATTGCGCCGGCGGTAAAACCAAAAAAGCGAAAACCGACGCCGCAAAAAGTGATCCATAAAGGATTCGTCTATCACTTACGTTTACAGCACCACGGCAAGACGAGGTAATTAAAATTTTTCTCATTTCTAAATATGTACGTAATTACCCTAATGTTTAAAAGCGAGAAACAACATTGGCTACGTAGTAGGACCCCGAGGTACCCAATTTTCCCATTTTGTTTCGTTCCTTTGCCCTAAGCTTAACCCCCTCCGTTCCAAGGGGGTGGAAGGGAGGGTTAAGATTTTGTTAGAACGGCGACGAAACACGTTGGTCATATAGTCGAGCCCTGAAGTACCCCTATAAACTATACTCCTAAGATGGTCAAAAATGTTAACCCTAAGATACACAAGGAAGTTTTCGTTTAAATTCTTGAAAATTTGTGAAGGTTGTCACCTTTTTCCTACAAATAACGAAGAACATTGTCCCCTTAGTCGAGTCCTAAAGTACTCCTGAACTCGTCAGAGATAATGAATATTGATCCCGAGATACGCAAGTTTCCAGCTTGACGAAGTTCTCCTTCAAGTTTCCCCAACAAATTCCTGAAGATTTGTGAAGCTTATCACCTTTTTCCTACAAATAGCGAAGCACCTTGTCCACGTAGCCGAGTCCTGAAGTATTCCTGAACTCGTCAGAGATAATGAATATTGACCCCGAGATACGCAAGTTTCCAGCTTGACGAAGTTCTCCTTCAAGTTTCCCCAACAAATTCCTGAAAATTTGTGAAGCTTATCACCTTTTTCCTACAAATAACGAAGAACTTTGGCCCCTTAGTCGAGTCCTGAAGTATTCCGGAACTCTACAAAGTGATGCAAGAATGTTGATCTTAAGATACACAACTTTTCAGTTTGATCAGATTTTTACATTTCTCAAATAGATTCCCGGAATTTCGTCTAGGGTATGCTTTCCTTTCATAAGGAAGAACGTTGTCCCCTTAGCTGGACCCTGAAGTACCCCCAATGTTCTTAAAATTGTGAAAAATGTTTCTTATTCAATAGGGTCCTGAGGAAGTAGGTTTTCAATTTTTTGCTGAAATGAACGTAGAACATTGGACACGTGGTTGAGGCCTGAAGAACGTAACATCTCGAATTGATTTGTCTTTTTTTCTTCGCATCTTTCAACAAATTCTAAAAATATGCGCAAATTATCAACTTTTTCTTAAAATAACGAATAGCATTGGCCATATAATCGACGCCTGAAGTACCCCAATGTTCTGAACATAACGGAGAATGTTGATCACCTAGTAGGACTTTGAGGTACCCAACCTTTGGATTTTCTTCGTGTTCTTCATCTATCAACTTTTTCTAGAAAATTTTGCCAACATGATTGAGTTCTGAAGTACACCAAGAACATTGGACATATAGTTCTACCCTGAGGAAACTCATAATCTTGCGGTTTGATTGATAAATTGGCTTCTCATGTTTTTCAACAAATTCTAGAAAGTTTATGAACATTTTTCTTAAAACAAAGAAGAAAATTTGGCCCAATAGTCAAGTCTTGAAGTACTCCAAAAATTCTGAAAATAACGAAGAATGTTGGTCACATAGTAGGACTTTGAGGTACCCAGCCTTTGAATTTTCTTTGTAAAATTTTTATAAATATGAAGATATTTATAAATTTTTTGGACTTTTTCGGGAAAGTTATCAACTTTCGTTTGAAAACATTGGCCACATTACTTAGTTCTGAAGTACACGAAGAATATTGGGCAAACAGTCGAGTCCTGAAGTACGTCAACGTTCTGAACATAACGTAGAGCGGTAGCCACACAACAGGCTCTTGAAGTACCCAACATTTGCATTCTATTTTCTATGCATTTACCAAAAATTTCTCGTTTTGTTTTGGAAGGTTATCATCTATTGAAATGCACAAATTGGTATCTATCTTTTGGTTGATTTTGTATATAACGGCAAGGTTTTATTATGACATGATTCAAATATTAAAGTATGGAATCTTTTGAGAAAATCACGAAGAGCATTGGTTCCAGAACCGAATCCTGAGGAATCCCTATATTTAAAGACGTAAATTCTTCTGTTATAAATGTCCTAAGATCTATCGATTAAGTTTGCGTAATTTCATTGTAAATCTGTATTCTTGAAGATTTGGCCTATGCCTGAGGCACTCCAAATTCAAAAGGATGAAAATTAGAACTGAAATTTATAACGAAATTAATTATTCCGATTGTACTTCTGTAAAAAATTTTCAATGTGGCCAATTTTCCATGTTACGGTGAGCATTGGTCTCACTTAGAGCCCTGAGGTTTCTTTTGCCTCTTCGTCTTCTGCATCGTCATCTTCTTCCTCTGTTTCTTCTTGTCCGTCGTTGCCTTCGTCTGCATCATTTTCTTCTATATTTTCTTGGACTTCGTCTTCTTCTGCATCATCTTCTTCCGTATCTTCCTTGTCTTCGTCTTTTTCTGCCTTATCTTCCACTTCATCTTCTTTTGCATGATCTTCTGTGTCATCTTCTTTTGTATCTTTATCTCCTGCATCTTTTCGTCTGCGTCTTCTGCATCATCTTCTTTTCCATCATTTTCTTCTTCCGTACCATCATCTTTTGCATCATCTTCTTCTTCTTGGGCATCTTCCTCTGCAGCATCATCTTCTTGGGCATCATCTTCTTCTTGGGCACCATCTTCTTCTGCAGCATCATCTTCGTCTTCTACAGCATCATCTTCGTCTTCTACAGCATCATTTGTTTCTTCTATTTCGTCTTCCCCTTCTTCTGTTTCTTCGTTTTCGTCTTCTTCTTTTATTCTTCTCTTTGCCCTGTTGGCGGTTCAAGTTGAGGTATTTAAAATTATTAATAGAATTCTCGCTTCACACCTACAACGAAGAGTATCGGCGTTGGAATCCCGTCCTGAAGCACCCTCATCCTCTCATTATTTGGATCCAGTTTTCCGATACAACGTCATTTTCCCGTTCTGTTCAGATTTTGACACACACCATAGTTATCATCTTCGAGCATTTTCGAAAACAAAAAAGAACTTGATTGTTTTATTACACACACACACACACCCAATTTTTCTCCGCAGATACTTCCGTTGCGCCAAGGAAAGATACACGGGATGCACGGCGACGGCCAAGTTGGAGGGTAACGCTTCGTCCGAAAATTTGAAAGTGATACGACCACATAACCATCCTCCCGACGGCACCATCGAGATCAAAGTGGTTTTCGAAACGCAACTTAGGAAAGCCGTCCAGAGCATGACGAATATGGATAATAGGAGCATCTACAACTTGATCGCTACGATGTACGTCATCGAGCTAATTACGAAATCTTTAACCAGTCTCATTCGTCGTTTTCTTTTTGGTTTTTTAGTTATCCGGAAAGCGCGGAAATATTCCCGTTCGGTCCGCGACTGAACTGCAAGATGAAGCGTTGGAGGAGGGCGTTCTTAGAAGCTTAATTTAACTTGCGCGTATCTGCTTTGCCTTTTTGTGTATTCATCTCGTTTAATTAATTTGAATTAAATAAAGTAAGATGCTTCTGGAAAATTGGTTTGTTTTTCTAACCGTTGGGTGATAGGAAAAGAATAATAAAATTTGCTAGATTAAGGAAACCTCCGCTGGTCACCGATTATCTCATGTGTATCGTTTTAGAAGCCTCTGTTAAGCCAGCTAGGAAGAAAAAGGCCAAGCCCGATAGAATCATTATGAACGGATTTGTCTATCACACCAGCGTGGTCAGGCACAACCCCGCTGTGAGGTAAGTTTCTCGCTGACGAGGGAGTATTTGAAAGAGGAAAAAGCAAAATGTTTGGTCTCAAGATATCTACTTGAGGAGCCCCGGCGATAAATAAGATGAGTGGTGATTTAGACTTGCATTCCCCAAATTTTGAGTGTTGTGTTGTTCTTAAGTCTGCAATACTGAAATTTGTGTGTTTAGATTTTATTCCTAATCTTCAGTTCCAATTTGGACTTATCCCAGAGTACAGATCGCCTTTCCAGTCATTTCCGTCCATTTCACGTAAATTCTATGTTGCTTCTTAGAGTTGTCTTACTAAACTTTGTATTTGTGTAGTGTTGGACTTTGTTCCTATTTTCAGTTATGATTTGGACTTATATTCCCGAATCTGGACTCTGATTTCCTATTTTCGTCCATTTCGTGCTAGTGCTACATCTTTCCTGAAATCTACTATCGCAAAATTTGGATCTTGTACATAGACATTTGTTTTGATTTGGACTTATATTACCATGTAAGTCCAAATTGGGATTCCTATCAGTTGAAAACCAAATGCGGATAAGTCCAAATTCGAGAACGTGGAAAAAGTCACGGAAAGAAATATACCAAACGATCCTCCTCGCAACTTATCCACATATCTGATTCGATTTCCTTTCTGTATAAGTCCTTGGATGCTTGTAAGTCCACATGTACACTTACGGAAGTCCAAATTCGAAAATTAAGAAAATCCGTAGAAAATTTGCTTCGAGTTTTACGAATTAGCTAATATTTTGCTTTTCCCATCAGATTTGTCTTGGACGTAAGTCCAAATTTAGATCCATCTAAGTCTAAATCCGTTCTCATAAAAGTCCAGATTGATGAAGCTGGGAAGAAACCTCTAGAAACTTTGTAACTGTGATAACTTTTCGTTTGCAAATTAATCCATATTTTTCCTTTCCTATTAGATTTGTCTTCCACATATCTAAGTCTAAATTTAGATCGATACAAGTCCAAATCTATTCTCACAGAAGTCCAAATTGAAGGAGCTAGCAAAACCTACGAAAGTTTTCGAAATGGCTTTTCTTTTACACTTTAATCATCATCTTGCCTATCTTATCGAATTTACTTTGTACGTAAGTCTACATTTAGATCCATACAAGTCCAAATCCATTCACGCAGAAGTCCAAATTGTAGAAGCTGGGAAAACCTGCACAAACTTTCGTATCGACTATTCTTTGACAAGTCAGTCAACATGTTGCTTTTCCTATCATATACAAAAGTCTAAGTCCAGATTCATATAAGTCCAACTTGAAAAGCTCGAGAAAATCTAGGGAAACTTCCAATCGAGCTCTTTTTTACAAATAAAAACCAATATTTTGTTTGTTTGAATGAATTTACCTTCCCGCATAATTGAATCTGTACATGTAAGTCCAAATATATACTTACATAAGTCCAAAAATGGAAAGTAGTGACACAAGTTTATGAAATTTTTGTAATCGACTTTTTGGTTACAATTTGATCAGTATTGTATTTACTCGATTGTATTTTATTTGTCATATAAGTGCAATTTTAGATCCATATAAGTCCAAATTCACACGTCCATCAGTCCACATTGTGATACTCAGAAAAATTTATAAAGAGCTTACAACCAATTACTTTCTTAAATTAATTAATTATCCGATTGGATCTAGCTTTCGTGTAGTCCCAAATGTGAATCCATATAAGTCCAAATCTACACGCATAGAAGTCCAAATTGCAAAATATTCGTGCACATTTTTTGTTTACAAATATTGTGCTTATCCGATTTCATCGGTCTTTCCGTATAAGTTTAGGTACGAATCTAGATAAGTCCAAATCTTCACCCGAATAAGTTTATATTGTGCGATTAGGCCAAATTTTCCGCTCCAACATTCACTTAACCAATTGGGGCTCGCATAAGTCCAAATCTACAGGAACTCCAAATCCATATTCACATAAGTCCAAATTGGAGAATATTCGTGCATCGTTACTTTTTACAAGTTAACCGATATTGTGCTCATCCGATGTGGTAGATCTGCCGTGTAAGTTTAAATGTGAATCCCGATAAGTCCAAATCCATCCTCTAATAAGTCTAAATTGTGCAATTCGGAGAAAATCATGCGACCGTTCCAATCGGCTTTTTCTTAACAAATCAACCCAGATTTTAACTTATCGAATTGGACTCACGTAAGTTCAAATTTACAGAAATCTATAGGAAGTCCAAATCTATGTTCACATAAGTCCAAAACGGAGAATATACGTGCGATTTTTTCTACAAAATTAACCGGTGGGTGTTTATGCGATTTGATCGATCTTTCGTGTAAGTCTAAATATGGATCTGCATAAGTCCAAATCAACACTCGGATAAGTCCAAATTGCGCAATTTGGGGAAGACTATGTCACAATTCCAGTCCATTTTTTTAACGAAACAACCAACATTTTACTTTTATCCAAATGGACTTCCCGTGACACATAAGTCCAAATCTACGAAAATCTATAGAAATTATACAATGGACTTAATTTTAAACTCAAATTGCTTTGTTTTCCAGGTATCTAGTCTGTTCCAAATACTTATCGGCCGGTTGCCGCGGCAGGGCCATCCTCCCGATAAACGCCAATCACAACCTGCTGAGGATCACGCAACCGCACAATCACCCGCCCGACAATACCGTAGAGGACAAATTCGCTTTCCTCAGCAAGCTGAAGTTGGCTGTTCAAAACGCCCAGAGCGCCACGCCCAAGAGGGTGTTCGACGAGATGATGGAGCTGTAAGTAGGTACGGGACCCGCTCTTGCGACAACTTTGCGAACTTCGTCTTATTGTTGCAGATACCCTTCGGTTTCGGGCGAGTTTACCTACGAATCTTTGCGTTCGTCCCTGAGAAGATGGAGGAAAGAGGCGCGGAATTAGGATCGGGGATTCTTTTAGTTTTGTGCATGCCTGTAGATGATGTTTAGGTCCGGGTAAAACCCGTAGATCTGTGGATGGATATTGCTTAAATAAAAATGTACTCGAAGAAGTTGACTTTTATTTTGTGTGAGTTAGGACTTGCCCGAAACAGTCGCTTTGTGACTCTTTTTGTGTATTTGTTCCTAAGTCGCTTTGTGACTATTTTTTAAAGGTATTTCTCGTTAAATTATGAAGTGCCTTCTCGGTCAGAACTTCACTTTTAAACCAAGTTCACTAATACCCCTTGTTCACACTGAACACAAGTACACTATTACCCCTTGTTCACTATGAACGCAAATATTCGATTTTTAACGAGATTGACTGGATCTGTGGCTGGACCGCCTGCGTTTTGAAAGTTGGCTTATCCACAATGGACTTACGTACATTATTACCCCTGGTTCACAATGAACTCAGGTACACAATTATTCCTTGTTCACAATGAACGCAGGAACTTTATTACCCACTTTTTCACAATGAACGCAGGTACACTAATACTCCTTGTTCACAATGAACGGAGGTGGATTATTACCCCCTTGTTCACAATGAACGCAAGTATTCGATTTTTAACGTAATCGACTGAATCAGTCGCTGGAGCGTCTGCGTTTTGAATGTGGACTTGTTCAGAATGTACGTAGGTACTTTATTACTCCTTGTGCACAATGAACACATGTACAATACTACTTCTCGTTTATAATAAACAGGTACATTATTACCCCTTGTTCACAATGGACGCATGTACACTATTGCCCCTTGTTCACAATGAACGCAAGTACTCGATTTCTAACGTGATGGATCGGATCACTCGCTGAACCGCCTGCGTTTTGAATGTGGGCTTGTTCACAATGAACGTATTATCCCTTGTTCACAATGAACGCAGGAACTTTATTACCCCCTTTTTCACAATGAACGCAGGTACATTATTACCCCTTGTTCACAATGAACGCACGCACATTACTATCTCTTGTTCATAATAAACATACGACTATTATTATTATGCCTTGTTCAGAACGAACGCAGGTGTGCTATTACCCCTTGTTCGCAATGAACGCAGGTACTCGATTGTTAACGTGATTGATTGGATTACTCGCCAGGCCACCTGCGTTTTGAGCGTGGATTATCTGTATCCCAATTGTTCGCGGTCAAACGCCTTAACCGTTAGACCAGGGCCGTTAGAGGACTGGTTTTGCGCGGAAGATATTTTCAACATTTTTTATTAGAGGGTAAGGCGCCACGTCGACATTTTTGACACAATTTTAGACAAAAAAACAATTTGCAGTGCCGCACGCTTGACGGCGTGTGATTTGCGCGTTTTTGCGACTTTTACAATTTTTTTGCGCTTTCTCGGCAATCTTTTGGGATAATCTTAATAAATTACATATCGTTGAAATCAGCTCGTCGAGACGCTTCGATTGGTGTAGGTTTGAACGCGATCGGACGCAAATAACCTTGAACACGTCGATATATTCGTAACGATTTCTTAAATTTATCACAGCGCCTAAACTATCAACGATAGAAAGTCGATCTATGGGGTGATTCTGAATCAGGAAATCGAGGTATTTCGAGCGGTGTAAGAATGAATCTAGATCTGATTGAGGTCACGACCGGGGTGCGATTTTTTGCGTTTTTTGCGTTTTTTCTGATTTCCTCAGCAATCTTTTGGCGTAATCTTAATAAATCACCTATCACCGAAATCAGCTCGTCGAGACGCGTCGATTGGTGTAGAATTTAATGCGCGTTTAGATCATGACGACCGTTTTCTTTTGCGGAGTTTACGAGAGAGAAATACATCAAAATTTGTAACGCCTCAAGGTTAGTGTCAAAACGTCCTATTCTGAGCGAAAACGGAACTTTCCTGTCCCTTTTTCGGTTCGCGTTTAACCGAATTCGACGCGACTTGATACATCCCCTAATTTGATTTTATCTCGTTCTACTATCTTACTGGTCACGTGCTTGTCGCCGTGGCTACGGGGGTTAATTGGATTTAATGAAGCTCGACGTTAATCGCGTCGTCGTACGTTAGTTATGGGAATCTCGGCTTATCGGCAGATAGGAGATGATTTAAGTTATTTAGTTGGGCGGAATTGACGATTTATGACCCGCCAGATGGTGTCCGGTCGATATTTTAGTGATTGTGGTTCAAGTTAATTTACAGTACTACGCAATCGATAAGGGGATCGTACGTTGGAGATAATTTGTTAATATTTGTCTTAAATGTAAAGTAGATGGACTGGGGATGGGGGAGGGAAAGGAACAGGAGTCGAGATGGGGGAAGGAAAGGGATTTCGACAAATGATGGAGTTAAGAGACGAAACGAAATTTGGTATTTGTGCGACATATAGAGATTAGATTACAACGTAAAAATCCGTAACTCGCATAATTTACTTTACCGTCCATCCGGGGCACCCCCATAAAGGTTTCTTATACAGTGCGGTGGCTATCCGCACGTACATAATTTACTTACTTACTGAATCCAGTAGCTGTGGCTGTAAGAGGCGCCCTGACATTTTCGATGAAACAATTGTTTTGAGCCAGCTTGTATATCGATGACCTTGAAAATCAGTGTAGTTGTTAGGTTAGCTGTAATCGTCCCACTTGGTCATTTCTTATTGGATTTTGAGCTACAACGCCCATAGAGAAGTGCAGTCACCGTCAGAGGAATTGATTGGTGTAATGCCATCAAGCATTGATCTGGTCACAGTCTCAGGTACTAGAATCTCCGTGTCGCTTCGACAGTGTATCCCCTACTCCCATACTCAACGTCGTAAAATTGTCAATGTTGACAATGTCAATATTATTTTACGAACTGAGACTGTGCCCTTGCGGGTGTTTAATGACGTCACACCGATCAATTCCTCCGTCCGTGATAGTATAACCTCTGTAATCATTACCAAGTCAAAAACATAAGAAACCTATAAAAAATAACGAGGGGTCTAGACATGACGAAGTCATAGATATACAGGTATGTCTAAAATAAATGTATAAACATAAGAAGGACGGTTTTCCTCCTATTCTTATCATTTTTCGTTAATTTTCTCCGCCTTGCTCCTAACGAAAACTCTTTTCCGTCTGTTTTAGGTATCGCCTACTTTTTTCCGGGATTGAAACGGCCGCTACTATTTTTCGAAAATCACCAGTACAAGGTGGAAAGGGCGTGCGGCGAGTCGACGATCTGGCGGTGTACGGGATACGACACTGTCCGATGCAAAGCAAGATTGAAAACCTACAAGGACACCTTGCACCTGTTCTATAGGTATCATACGGACGCGTTGATCGAGAAGGACCTGTCGAAATGTAGCTACGTTCGGTCAGTGAAGGTCACCTATAAGACGGAGAAGCGGAAGCAGAGGAATAGATACGAACAATTGTTATTCGGAAGTTAGGCCGTTCGGGAAAGTTCGCGTTTTGTTTTCGAGGAAATTCGGACCAGAAACCCCAGGGACACAAATGAAGATTTTGTAGTCAAGAAATAGTAGATTTGTGTATCCTACCACTCTCGAAAAAATCGCGCCGACTTGTAGGATACAAATGTCTAGTAGTTTTTCGATTGTGCTGCCATCTGTTGACTGGAAGATCAAAAATCGCTGTTTTAACACGTATAAGCGGAGACGTGCGGTCGTTGAAACCGCTGTTTATTCGTATTCACTTATAGGTTAAGGGCCCAACCACGGATTTTGTAGTCGAAAGATGGCAGTATAATCGAGGATCTTGGAATGTGTATCCTACCAGAGTTGCAAAACAGGGCTGGCTTGTAGGATACAAGTCTCAAGCAGTTTTCGATTGTGCTGCCATCTGCTGACTGGAAAATCTGAAATCGCTGTCTTAACACGTATAAGCAGAGACGTGTGGTTCTTGAAATCGCTGTTTATTCGTATTCACTTACGAGGTTACGGGCCCAACCAGAGATTTTGTAGTTGAGAGATGGCAGCACAATCGAGAAACTTGGGATGTATAGTCAACCAGAGTTGAAAATCAGGGCTAGCTTGCAGGATACAACTCTCAAGAAGTTTTTTGATTGTGCTTCCATCTGTTGACTAGAAAATCTGAAATCGCTATCTTAACAGGTGTAGGCGATGGCGTGCGTTCCCTGAAATCGCTGTTTATTCGTATTCACTTAGAGGTTAAGGGCCCAACCAGAGATTTTGTAGTCGAGAGATGACAACACAATCGAGAAACTTGGGATGTGTATCCCACCAGAGTCAAAAAACAGGGCTAGCTTGTAGGATACAAGTCTCGAGAAGTTTTCCGATCGTGCTGCCATCTGTTGACTGGACAATCTGAAATCGGTGTTTTAACGCGTACAAGTGGAGACCTGTGGACGTTGAGACTGTTGTTTATTTGTGTTCCCTAAGGGGTCAAGGGGACGACCTAAGATTTTGTAGTTGAGAGATGGCAGCACAATCAAAATACTTGAGATGTGTGCCCTACCACAGTCGAAAAACAGGGCTAGCTTATACGATGCAAATCTCAAGTAGTTTTTTTATTGTGCTGCCATCTGTTGACTAGAAAATCTGAAGTCCCTGCCTTAACGCGTGGACGTGTGGTCCTTGAGACCGCTCTTTATTTTTGTTTACTTTTTATTCGCTTACGCGTCAAAGTTGTAAGGAAATGGCGGAAAAAGTCGTTGGAAGGGTGGAAATTTTGGAAAATTGTAACTTTCTCTGTGATTTGGAGTTTTTAACTTGTTAACTGAGCTTTTAATAATGATAATAGTAATAAAAAAATACTTTGGGGCTTTCGTTTTATTCGACCTCTTAATCCGCTCCCTAAGGAAAGAAAATGGTAAAAGTTTGATGTTGACGCGAAAAAACGCAACCTGAGGGTGATCCACGAGTGCTTAAATTAAAAAAAGTAACGTATTCTTGGTTAAAAGATTTGGAAAAACTTGTTTTTTTCTTATTTACGGCGCGATTTCTTCGTTGGTAAACCGATCTAACCGGCAACGTTTTGTTTTAGGAACGTTCTACTTTCTTCACGGCATTCGAAACCCGAAAATCATGTATCGAAACTACCGTTACAGGATGCACACGAAAAATTCTTACACGACGAGTTGGCGATGCGTCAATTACGATACGAAATTCTGTCCGGTGAGGCTTTCGATCACTGGTAACGTGGCGGCTTTTTCGCTGTACAATCACAATCATCAACCCGAGGCTGCGACCGTCGATCGGAGCGAGCTGATGTATTCGCGAAACATGGAGATTAAATGGAAGAAAACTAAGGCTTAAGGCTTGCCTTCATCTTTTTTTTGCTTATATTTCGTACCAATTTAGAGGAAAAACTTTATCTCATTCTTTAGCGTTGCATGGGATCTTGTTAGAACCTTAGGGATCCATGTTTAGATAATGATTCTGTATGGTCACCTTCAGGGAAGGTCCGATCATGGGCGTAAGTAGGGAGCCAGCCAGCTGATTATATATATATATATATATATATACATATATATATACGTCAAAGCATTTTTCTAGGAGGGGCAACGAATTTTCTGGCCCCCCGCTAGCTACGCCCATGATGATGATCATCAACTCCCATCGATGCGACTTTGGAGGTGACAATGGACCCAGGGTTAAACATTTTCTTTTGTTCGTTCTTTGACAAACAGCCTTTATCGAGGTTAGCTTAAAGATGAAAAAATATAATATATTCCTCTTGCTCTATCGTAGATTGTAATTTCCGTATTCCATCCATCAACTTGTAGTTGTAAAGCACATGAAATAAATCAATTTAAGCTTAAGTCGATCGTATTTTGTTTTGCTCATCCTTTCGAGGCTCTTGGTTTCTCATCCTCGCGTTCAATAACAGTCGTTAAACCCCACCAACACGGTAGTGGTTCATTCCGATTTTACTCGCTTCGTCCTAGACGGTACGGGTAAAACTGAACGTGTAACCGGGATACATAGAAAACTAGGAACGAACATCATAAGAATAATACCCGAGGAAATTTGATTTTTACCGTGCGATGATGCACCGTTCGGGTAAGATGGAACCAGGCGCGACTGTGTCATGGGCCCTTTGGTTCCGGTGTAAATTGAGCCTGGCAGGCGCACACATCCTAGGTAATCTACGCCTAGCAGATTCCCGCTTCCATCAGCGGTATCACCCCGACTATGAAAGGGCAAAATCAAATGATTTTGTCTAAGAAAATGATCCACCATCCACCGAAACTCTGCGACTGGCACAAACGTGCCAATGCTTAGATGATGATTGAGTAAGCTGGGCGTGGGATGGGTCCAATATGCAATGCAGAATTCCCTCGAGAAACGAGGACTTCGTCTTGCAACCAATGCGTTTGTTGTAATCATTGAGAAGCGAGCATTTCGTTTGCCAGCCGACTCGTCTGTTGCAGCCAATGAGAAACGAGCATTCGTTTTCCAACCAATGTTTTTGTTGTATCCAGTGAGAAGCTACCTCTTCGTTTACCAACCCAATTGTCTGCTGCAGCCAAAGAGAAACGAGTACTTTATTTATCAACCCACTCGTCGGTTGCAACTTATAAGAAAGGAGCACGTTGTCTTCCAACCAATGTTTTCGTTGTAGCCAATGAAAATTGAGCACTTCGTCTTTCAACCAATGTTGTTGTTGTAGCCAATGAGAATCGAGTACTTCGTCTTCCAACCAAGGTTTTTGTTGTAACCAATGAGAAACTAGTACTTTATTTGTCAACCAACTCGTCTGTTGTGGCCAATGAGAAAGGAGCGCTTTGTCTTTCAGCCAATGAGAAACTAGTACTTTATTAGCCAATCAACTCGTCTGTTGCAGCCAATGACAAAGAAGCACTTTGTCTGTCAACCAACTCGTTTGTTTCAACCAATGAAAAGCGAGAAACGAGCAGATCGTCTTTCAATCTGTTTTTGTTGTAGCCAACGAGAAGCTGGCACTTCGTTTGCTAACCCACTTGTCCGTTGCAGCGTATGAGAATCGAGCACTTCGTTTGTCAATCAACTCGTTTGTTTCAACTAATGAAAAACGAGCACTTCATTCGTGAACCAATTCGTTTGTTAGCTGAGTTGGAACGCGAGCAGGACATAATTGTCTTCATTTTATTTTTTTATGAAAGAATATTATTGGAAATTACACATTTTTGCATCAGAATCAATCAGAAGACAAAATTCGACAAATTAACCAATCGGAAATAAGCGTTTGTTTTCCCACACACCATCGGAAACGCCCACTGTCGACAAATCTAGTCGCTCGAAACAAAATGAGAATAATTTCGTTGTAATAACGTTGTTAGACGAAGCAGACGACGATGACCATAAATGCGGTTTGTGGGCGTTAGCAATAGCAACCATGTTGTTTTTAGCGAATTGCCAGACGAAACAGGTGTGTTATCTGTGGCGATAACGCCGTTGGCGGCGCGTGATTGGACTGCAATAACGACGAAGGTTGCGATTTGTGGGAGGCAGCAATAGCTGTCATACCGATTTTTAGTAATAAAGCCGTCGGAAATGAGTGGCCAGACGAAACAGCACTGATATGTTTGTTGACGACGTGGACGATGAAGTCTACGGTTTATGGGCGTTAGCAATCGCAATTGTGTTGTACATATCAGCAAGTGATTTAAAGATGACGACGATGAAACGTGCAGTTTTAGACCGTTGGTAATAGCAGTTGTGTTGTATTTAGCAACAGGTGGCTCATAGACGATGACTATGTGGGCGTACGGTTTTAGCGCGTTAGCCATAATCGCCATGCTGGCTCCAGTCATAAACTCTTCTTTAGCAAATTTGTGAGTCGAAACAGACACGTTGCCTTTGGTTATGACGATGAATGTTACGGTTTGGGGGCGTTAGCAAGTATATCGCGTTTAGCTGCAGGTGCTGAAACGTTGATCAGTATAAAGGGTGTAGCTTTAGGGAGGGTGATTTAGCGATATGTGCGCTGCAGCTTGCGGTTTGTGGGCATTAGCAAAAAGCAAGTGTGTTGTATGCGTAACAGCGTGTGACTCAAAGATTATTACGACGAAGCGTGCGGTTTTAGACCGTTAGCAATATCCGCCATATTGGCTTTTGTAATAAAGTCGTCTTCAGCAAATTGCGGTATGAAACAGCGACGTTATCTATGCAATAATACCGTTGGTAACAAATGGTTGGACTGCACTAACAATGAATTTACGGTTTGTGGGCGTTAGCAATTATATTGCGTTTAGTAGCAGGTGTTGCAACTTTGATCAATATGAAGGGTGTAGCTTTAGGGCGGGTGATTTGACGACGTGTACGCTGCAGCCTGCGGTTTGTGGGCGTTAGCAAAAAGCAACTGGTGCTGTATTTAGCAGCATGTGAGTCTAAGATTATGACGACGAAGCTACGGTTTTAGGGCGTTAGCAATAGCCGCCATATTGGCTTTAGTAATAAAGTCGTTTTCAGCCAATTGCGAGGTGAAACAGCGATATTATCTACGGCGATAAAACCGTTGGTAACAAATAGTCGAAGTGCAATCACGATGAGGGCTCGGGTTTTAGGGCGTTAGCAGTAGGAACTAGCTCGCGTTTAGTATCGGGGGCTACAACGATGATCAGTAATGAAGGTTGTAGTTTTAGGGTGAGCCGGTTAGTGCAGGCAACTACAAAAATAAAGAAACTCAGAAGAAGATAATTTGAGATATTATCGAAACGTCGAGAAACCGCTGATTACGTGGATCTTGTTTACTCGACGTTTCGCTGACCTTTCAAATCACCTTCAATTGTATGTTAGGGAATGGTAGTTTGTTAGATATAACAACATTTTCTTGCGAAAATAACTCTTCTTCTTGACCGGGAATAAGAAAATGAACTGAAATTTTTTGATTATGGTGTGTACGTGGTCACGTCCAGAAACTAGACTTTTCTTTTCTTCCAGGTACCTTCCATTTCTTCCGGGGAATGTACAACGGCAGGACGCTCATGTTTCGAAATTTCCGATATAAAAAGCAGAACAAGTACGGTTGCACGACGTATTGGCGATGCGTCCGGTATAACAGCAGCAGGTGCAACGCCAGGGCAACGACGAAGGGTGACGGAGGCTTGCTCACCAAGGGCCAGCACTTCCACCAACCGGAGAATATCGACTGGTCCAAGCTGTTATATTCGTGCGATATAAAAATGCGAAAGGAAAATGAATACGGAAGAAGAAGAACTCAGTAATGGGCGTGTGGTTTTAGCATTCGATATGTATTCATGCGGATATATTACTGGCACTTTATCAAATCGGTAAAACTTCGCCCCACGCAATTATTTAATTAAGTTAGGTGACACGTGTTTCGCTCTCAACGAGGGTAGGATCGTCGAATCGCGCTTTCCCGAATTTGCACGAATTGAATTTAAGAAATCGCGGTTCATTCGGTAAGCTACGGTTTGAAGATGCTAGCCTCGTTGGATATAGTACCAGTAATACTACACCACAGTCCTTGCAATCGCTATCAATTGGGAACGGAAAGTAGTTGTTTACTACTGTCTACTAAGTCATCGTGCTTTCAGTTTCAATCTTTTTTGTACGTGGAGTAGTTGTTTAATAGGTTGACTGCCTGACCAGAGGGATCGTATACAAACGTCGTGTCAGTCCCCGTATACGACCCATGGGAGTCCACCTGTTAACACTCTCTAGAAACCTGTCGCGCTTTTCAGTTTTAATCTCTTTGTGTACGGGGAGTAGTTGCTCACCTAACTAAATGGTCCTTACAACTATTATCAAGTACGGAACTACCGTTAGGTTGGTAATATTTATCTGTCGTGTAGTTTAGTGAATACAAAATAAATTTCAAGTGAAGCAATTCGTTCTTTCTCTGATTCCTATACTTCTTGTCTGGCGGTCTGTTTCGTTATTGTACCTCCAATTACAAGGCTGTATTTGTTGGCGGGGGATGGGATTGTGGATGTTTTGATCCCCCTTCCTCCCTGAAATGCGAGAAATTTTACACTTCTGCAATTATTTATTAAGAAAATAAGAACATTTTTTCTACCCTTACAATCCGCATACGTACGTTTCACGGTACCGATCATCAGCACGGTTTTGTGAGAGATTAATTTTCGTATGCAAATTTTATGTAGGTACATGTACTGTTGTTTTATATATTGTTGCACATAACTGTTTATTGGACTGTTTATGTAAACTAGCTTACACCTAACATGTTTCAATAGGAACCATCTTGTTCTAGTTCCGACTAGAACAAGAACAATTGACTCTTATAGTTGAGATGCATGGGCGGGAATATTTGAATAATTGCTATACAAATATATTGTCTAACACATATACTATTTATTAAGCTTAAAGGTAAATAGTCTTGCATTTTTAACAAATTTTTACAGTTTCAAACCTCCTCGAAACAAACCCTCTGCCGTTGGATCCTCTAATTTCCCTATACTAGGGCTATGCTAAGTTTTCTTTCCCCGCACCTACAAAACTTGCGGGCGCGGGGAAAGGAAAGTTAACCTAACGCAGCATGGCAAAGTTACAGCAACGCACCCCCTCCAGCTCCGCCCCTCGTCATTCATCCCTCTCTTCCCAGCCCTGTCCCGTTATATCGGAGATCAACGTATATTAGATTAGCCTTCAGCTGAAGTTTTCACCATATTCTGGCTTCATAATTCACCGATTGAGCGCGATCAAATTGGTTAAATCGATATACCCCAACTGGACTCAACTGGGCTCAGTTGGCGGTGAGGAAAGCATCGCCAGCGTTTTAACACCCTTTCATTACGAAAGTATGCCGTTTACACTCACAACCTTACGTGGCACCTAACCCTATGATTTCTGCGTGTCGTGCAATCTGGTTCTTGAGCGCGACGGGGCTGAAACGAAATGTTCCTCTAAGTTCTAGTGGCGCCTGATACTTTATTTTACCATCGTCCGGCGTTTCTAACGTCTTTTATCGTGAAAGTAAACCCCCTTTTTCACCCGCGGCCCTAACGCAGAGCTAACCGTTTGTTTCTGCGTGCCTACGAGACAATTTGACAGTTACCTGCTTCCTGAACGCCTCGCTTCTGCCTTGTTGCATCTTCAGGAGTCTTAAGACCCCTTTCCGCGAGTTTTAGTTTTTTTATTTACTTAATTCCGAGTCTTCCTACCGCGAGGTGTAAGACTTTTGATAGTCGAGTTGAGCCGATTTTAATTTGTGGTACACGCGGTATGGGAGGAAGCGCGTAGCACAATAGAGGAACGGGGGAAGCTTCCTTACCTCTCAACCGACAGATTCAACGTAATGGGATTGTTACACTATCCCTTTCGAATATAAGAGAAAGTCTATTTCCAAGTGACACCCTTTTCTCGTCCCCTTCGTGGCGAAACAAAGAGAAAACTCAAATTTGTCATTACCGTGCGCGCGTAGCCACCCGTTTAAACTAGACTTTTCCTCCTCTTCCAGATACATTCCATTTCATCCGAGGAAGACAGGACAGCACGACACTTGCGTTCCGAAACTACCGCTATAGAGTCGATCATAGGTATAGCTTCACGACGAATTGGCGATGCATCCGGTACAATGCCCGGAAGTGCAAGGCTAGGATAACGACCAAAGGTAGCGTAGCAGTAATTTCGGAGACACATCACAATCACAAACCCGACCAGAAGATCGATTGGTCCAAGCTGATATACTCGTGCGATATGGATATACAACGGGAAATTTGAGACAACAGAAGAAGAAATAAGTAACTGATGTTTAGTTTAGTATTACGGGGATGTTATTGGGTTGATAGAAAACTGCTTACTACTTAGCCAAAATATAAATTCAAAGACGAATCCACACAGACTTCACAAAACGACATTAATAGGCCGTGTTGGTTGGCCAGCTCGCAAAGTGGCTGTGCAATGGCTTACTAAGCCAGCACAAATTGCATGTGCCAGTAATTATCACGAAGGGCTTTTTCAATCGCAGACCGCAACCGTGGACGTGTCTAGCCACCACAGGGGTGATGTAGTACATTCTGTGGCTAGATACGTTCGGGCCTTAATTATCAGATCTGGGACATATTATTAGGATTATTTTTATTATTGCAGTGTATTGTTGTAAATACAAAACAAATTTCATCAAAAACAAGAAGAAGAAATAAGGAACAAATGTTTAGTTTACTATATTTTTGTACGGGAATATTATTGGGTCGGGGATATTGAATTTTTGTTGTCCATACAATATACATTTCAACATAACCAAGTCGTTGTTTTTATTTTCCCTCCACTTCTCCTAGCAACACCGTATGCCTGCCTGTTACGTTATTCTGCATCCCCGTTACGTATCTGCGTTTAAGTGGTCATCGCGTGTTAGGTTTTTGTGCCCTCGCCCGGTTTCATCGATTTTATTCCAGATATTATCGATCGGTATCAAATTTGGTGAATGGGCGGGGCAAAATAGAAGAAGGGGCGGTGCTACACCGATAAACGCCCTATTTTTATCCTAGGGTAAGGCCGAAAGAACACGCGCTAGATCGCGATATACAAAGATATACAAAGAACAGTACCACTGTGGTTAGTATCCTACGCGTGTATGGACCAGTGTGAGGAGTCGAGGCCGGCAAAAATATTTTTGCATCACATATTGATTCCCCATCACTCTCCCTACGCCTACGCCTTATATTTATGTGTTAGTTTAGATAGGTGCTAGTTCGCTCTAGCGAGGATCAGCATACCAATACTCTAGTACACCTACGTATTTAGGAGACTGACGAATATCATAAATGAGGTGTATTGATAGTGATAAATAGAGTTTGTTAAATAGGTGGTACCCGGCAAGAACGCGTGTCGGGGAACGTAGCGTACTGGAGTCAGTGCTAGACGCTGCGTTTGCCGACACATGCCTTTGCCCGGTACCACCCTTTTAACAAACTCTAATGATAAATACTCTGGGCGCGTAGCGGTAACAGCGCACAATTACGAAATTAGTTGCGACAGCCTACATATACACAGAACTACTCCCGTATAGCATCGATTCAGTACTTACTAGATAAGGGTATGTCGTAACTTAAGTACGTTGTAACCTCTGTTTGTCCAGGCTGGTGATAAAAATATTTTCCACCTGGTTCCCTAACCCACCCTTCCCCAAAACGGGAGGGTTGGTTTGGTTCATTAGTGAGTCACTGACTGAGAAGGGAGCGGGAGCAGGAATCTATGGGGTTCGATCGAGGGCAAGAATAAGTAAGCCGCTTGGTAGCTACCTCACTGTCTACCAAGGCGAGATAGTCACTATCATTGTGCTGAAGAAAACGTCAGTCGAAGCTAATTGGACTCTCACTTACATACCGCTTTCCTCACAACTTACGTATCAAATTAAAGCGGATGAAAATTCATAATAAATATAACGAAATTTGAAAGAGAGAGAGAGGAGAGAGAGAAAGAAAATGCCTACTACCATAGGAAAGGCGAAATTAATTTTTGAAGTAAGAAGTCAAGACGAATGTTTACTATTTAGACAAAGAAATGTAAACGTCAGCAAAATTGGGCCCATAAGTTTAGCAAGATCAAGTGGTTATTTAGACAAGTCGTGTCGGTTTAATTTCCAGTTTTCCACAGTACCAGCCTCAGCAGTGAGCTTGAATTCAGATTATGTTGGGAGCGTCGGAGCTGAAACAAAATGTTCCGACAAGTTCCAGTGGCGCCCGATACTCTATTCTACAATCGTCCGGCGTTTCCTACGTCTTTTATCGTGAAAGTAAACCACCCTTTTTCACCCACGATTCTAACGCGGAGCTAACCGTTTGTTTCTGCGTGTCAACACGTGTCTACGAGACAATCTGACAGTTACCTGTTTGCTGAACGCCTTGTTTCTGTCTTGTTGCATCTTTAGAAGTCTTAAGATCCATTTTCGCGAGTTTTAGTTTTTTTGTTTACTTACTTAATCCCGAGTCTTCCTACCGTGTGGTGTAAGACTGTTGAGAGTCGAGTTGAGCCGATTTTAATTTGTGGTATACGGCGCATGGGAGGAAGCGCGTAGCAAAATCGAGGAACGCGGGGCGAGCTTCCTTACCTTCCAACCGGCAGATTCAACGTAACGGGACTGTTACACTATCCCTTTCGAAAATAAGAGCTCCTGTTCCTGCGGAAAAACTGTTTCCAAGTGACGCCCTTTCCTCCTCCCCTGAAAAGATCATTTCGTTGCGAAACAAGAAAGAAATCTAATTTCTCATTACCGTGCACACGTAGCCACCTGTTTAAACTAGACTTTTCTTCCTCTTCCAGATACTTTCCATTTCATCCGAGGGAGACAGAACAGTACGACGCTTGCGTTCCAAAATTACCGCTATAGAATCCATCATAGGTATAGCTTCAGGACGAATTGGCGATGCATCCGGTACGTCCGGAAGTGTAAGGCTAAGATAACGACCAACGGTAACGTAGCAGTAGTTTCGGCGGCGCATCACAATCACCAACCCGATCAGAAGATCGATTGGTCCAAGCTGATATACTCTTGCGATATGGATATACAAAGGAAAATTTGAGACAGAAGAAGAAGAAGAAAATGCACCGCTTTTGTGGCTATTATTATTATTTTATTATTATTTCAGGGTATTATGAATGTAAAATAAATTTCGGCAGAAGCAAATTGCTGTTTTACTCATGTGACTTTTGGACTGATCCATCGATCCGGAGGATGCCACAGAGCCTGAGTGCTGTTCTGTTCGGGCTCCTCCTTCTAATTTACCAACTTCACCACGTTCCATTGACGACTGTTCCCTTCAGACATGCCACGTGTAGGGGTCCTACATGTAATATCCGAAATAATTAGATTACCGCAAAAGCGTGCAAACAGCGTTCGAATGGTTTAGTACCGCGTCTTTATTGAATAAAAGCTCTGTAAATTGAAGGTAGTAATTCGTTTTGATGAGAAGAACGCCTCTATACATAGCGTCCATCGTGTAGCACTTCGGGGGTGGAGCACCGTGCCCTGGGTATCATGTATATCTTAAGGGAAAATAAAATAAATCAGTGTGTACATATCGTAAGTTCCCTCCTTTTACATGCCGGCAATTTATGTCGCTAGAGGGGGAGGTACTGTTGCAATTCTCGGTGAACCAATCGGTAAGTGGCTTCACCAGATGGAATTTATTTGCCTTCCTGATGCCTGTTCCATCATCAAGTGTTTGAACGGAGTCCTTGACACCTACTTTCCCTCCTCCTCCTCCTGCCAGAGGTTCAAGCTTAAATCCTCAATTTCCTTAGGTTATGACGTCATGTACCAACAGTCGAAGCGCTGCAAAATATGCTGTATGTCTTCGTCCTAAATACGTCACGTCCTTTCCACTGCTTCACCTCCCAATTTCGGCAAGGGGTTGGGTGTTGATAGTGCAGAACATCATGCCGTTTCTGGACCAGCACGCCTCATTATGTTTGATATCATTTCGGTGGGTAAGCTCAAATGGCGGAATTTTCTCCCTTTCATCTTTGACGTGATGAGGGGGAGCGTGTGCGCTGTCCAATATAGCTATAATCTTTGGTGAGGCAATCGATCGCTAGCGGTACGCCCGGATACTTCGTTCTCCGTTAGATGGCGAAATAAAAGTTAACATTCGGTATGAAGTTGACGGTAACCATCTCTTCGCACGTCATTGATAGGATGATTTTGCATTAGCTTCTCAATTGTTTTGTTCCTTTTCTCCATCCTTGAAGAAAACCTCTTCCTGGCGAAAGGAGAAAGGATTTCACTAAAACTACAGCGTCTATTCTTTTTCTAGATATCTTCTACTTCTTCCGAGGAATGCACAACGGCAAGACGCTTATGTTCCAAAATTATCGGTATAACATGAGTCATAAGTCTCGCTTTGCGACGTATTGGCGATGCATTCGGCATAGGGGCAGGAGATGTCGAGCTACGGTAACGACTAAGGATGGCGTAGCGTTATTTTCGTGGAGGCATAGTCACCAACCCGAGAAGAAATTCGATTGGACCATGTTGATATATTCGAGCGAAATGAAAATCCGGAGGAAATTTTGTCGTAGGAGAAAAAGGAAGACAGAAGTCGTCGTTGTCTAGTTTAGTTTTCGAAATATTTTTATACGAGGATATCGTTTAGTTGAGCGACATTAAATTGTACTGTATTATTGTGAATGCAGAAAAAAAAATAGTTTCAACCGAGATAAGTAGTTTTTCTTCTTATCCCTCTAGTCCGATATGTTACGTTATGTCGAAACAGAAGAACGTTTGTATACCTGCATTTGTGTGGTCCTTCTTGTGTTTTCGCTCAAACTCCCTAAAAGTTGCTAGACCTTTCCGAACTCTGCAAATGTCGCCATCTTGAGAGCAAAGGTAGAGGTTCGCCGGTAATGCAGGCATCGTACCGCGCGTTTGGTTGTCGCCTAAACTACGTTGCGCACGCAACAACGGCCGGGAACAAAGGAATGAATACAAGTAAGAAAGCAGTCTCCAAGGAAAAGGAGAGTGTATCACAACAACGAATTTCGATTTTAGTTCCCTTCCCCTTCCCATTACCCTTTCTCATTTTACAAAAAAGCTGGTCGATGAGTCGTAGTTATCGTAACGAATACACGGTATGCAAAGTTTCGAACCCGTAAAGTTACTGGTTCTTCACTTATTATTGAAAAAAAAATTAAAACTATAGAAACCCTTAACATGGTAAAAAACTAGTATGTTCTCGTTACACACAGTACGTGTAAAGGTACGACATACAATTGTCAAAATAGTTTTGGAACCAATAAGAAAAATTTAAGTTTAACCGATCTTGAAATAAAGTATCGAACATCTTTAATGCAAAAACTTCTTTCTTTTAGTTCAGCCAGACACGTTTCATTGGAGAAAAGAAACTAACTAGAAATAAAATTATTAATCATTATAAAAGGCATCGATTAAAATATATAAAGCAATGTAACCATTTAAACACACACATTCAACACTTTCACATCACAAGAATTCCTAATTACCACTGGATATAAGAAATCAAGGACATGTGGGCATCAATAATATATACTTCTGTAACACCGTCACGCCAGTGATGAAGTGCTAACCATGGTAATAGTAAACATCTAGTTATTTGGAGAACGGAGAGATAATGTAGTAAACTTTGGATGGGGAAACGTTCTGGTATCCGAAAAATGAAGGTATGTTTGGTTGATGACCGGAAATGACAAGACAAAAAAGTAATCGAAGTACGATTTTACTGCGTTGAAGTTGGATTGAAATAGCAGTTTCAACTATATTTGGACCCAAAGGGTTTGAAAGGAAGTAAGCATTAAATAAACAGAGTTTCACCACATCGAAGAAAGAATTTAAGAGGGGACCCATAGCAAGAAGTTCATCGAATAGAAGAAATTACATACTGACATAGAAAACACAATAGGTAATTATTTTCAATTTATGTAAAATATTTCAAAAATCTTGTAAATACAATTTGTTATAATTCATGCTTTTTATGATATCCTTAATTAAGTGCTAAGCCCGTGCCATCTTGTTAATATAATTATCCAAATTATCAGTACACTATACATAGCCTAAGTTCCCCCGTTTTAAATGCCGTTTATACCGCTGGGGGTGCACTGTTGCAATTCTCGGTGAACTAATCCGTAAGTGGCTTCAGCAGATGGAATTTACTTGCCTTCCCGATGCTTGCTCCATCATCAAGTGATTGAACGGAGTCGTTGACACCTACTTCCCCTCCTCTTCCCGCCAGAGGTTCAAGCTTAAATCCTCAATTTCCTTAGGTTATGACGTCACGTACCAACAGTCGAAGCGCTGCAGAGTATGCTGTATGTCTTCGTCCTAATTACGTCTCGTCCTTTCCATTGCTTCACCTCTCAATTTCGGGAAGGCGTTGGGTGTTGATAGTGCAGAACATCATGCCGTTTCTGGATCAGCACGCCCCATTACATTTGATATCGTTCGATGCGTAAGCGTAAAATGGCGGAATTTTCTCCCTTTTATCTCTGAGATGAAGGGGGAGAGCGTGTGCGGGGTCCCACATAGTTATAATCTTTAGTGAAGCAATCGATGGCTAGCTGTACACCTGGATACTTCGTTCCTTGTTAGATGGCGAATAAAACGTTAAAATTCGGTATGAAGTTGACGGTAACGATCTCTTCGTACATCATTGATGGGATGATTTTGCATTAGATTCTCCATTGTTTTGTTCCTTTCCTCCATCCTTGAAGAAAACCTCTTCCTCGCGAAAGAAGAAAGGATTTCAGTAAAACTAAAGCGTCTATTCTTTTTCCAGGTACCTTCTACTTCTTCCGAGGAATGTACAACGGGAGGACGCTTATGTTCCAAAATTATCGGTACAAAATGAATCATAAATCTCGCTTTACGACGAATTGGCGATGCGTTCGGTATAGCGGCAAGAAGTGTCGGGCTACGCTAACGACTAACGATAGCGTAGCGTTATTTTCGGGGAGCCATAATCACCAACCCGAGAAGAAATTCGATTGGACCATGCTGATATATACGAGCGATATGAAAATTCAGAGGAAAAATTTGAGATAGGAGAAGAAGGAGGAAAGAAGTAACGGTCGTCTAGTTTAGTTTTCGAAATATTTTTATACGCGCATATCATTAAGTTGAGCGGCATTAAATTGTAGTGTATCATTGTGAGTACAAGAAAAATAGTTTTAACCGATATGAGTAGTTTTTCTCCTTATTCCTCTAGTTCTTGTGACAAAAACCTATCCCATATGTTACGTTATGTCGATTGCGTGGTTCTTCCTTTGTTTTCGTTCAAACTCTCTGAAAGTTCCTAACCATCTCCGAACTGTACCGGAGGTTTGGTTGTCGCCTAAACTACGTTGCGCACGCAACAACGCCCGAGGACAAAGGAACGAACATAAGTAAGAAAGCAGTCTCCAAGAAATAAGCAGCTTATTTAAGCACGCGGGAAATTTTACAAGAAAAAGCGAAGTGTGCCACATCCACGAAGTTGGATATTAGGTTCCGAGCCCTCCCCTTCCCATTTATCCCCTTCACCCGTTCCCTTCCTGGTTGTAGTTTTGTTTCGTAGTATCGGAGACGCATTGGGTATTCCAGGTCTTATCCTCTCAACAGGATTTTCACGAGGACCAAGGCTGCTACGTCATTTGGACGTTTGGTTATACCGTTGAACCGACTAAACATTTTCTGCAACCTGCTTTGGACAGTCTGGGCAAACAGCGGCAATTACGGCATAAGCTACGAAATAAGAACTACTCACATACAGCATCGATTTAGTACTGACTAGAGTGGGGAGTCGGCGATGCTGTCGTAACTTATTTCGTAATTGTACGCTGCTACCCAGCGGTTTGTCCAGGCTACTCTAGACTGACTGGCGGCTCAAGTAACAAGCGACCAAAGAGCTCCATGACAACAACACTAGCCGTCGACGAAATTAACGGTGCGCGTACAAAATAGGATTTCTCTATTTTGTACACCCATGAATTACGTCAGGGGTATCTCACACAGTTATCGTAAAAACCTCCTCATAGGAATACACGCAATATACTGCTATGAAATATAATCTGCTGACGTGAAGTTTTGTCTTTTATTTGACCTAAAAACTGTGGTAAGGGTAGTCCCGAAAGATAATTAAATGTTATGTTGTTTAAACTGAATACATTTTTAAATTAAGGTCTCAATTTAGTTTGATTGAAAACCTGTGTACTAACTCGGGTGAGATAATCGCGTCGTCCCAGCATCCGTAACAGCTGAAACAGCCAACGGAACTTTGTCTGATGCGATGCGTAAACATCTGCCGGCTGGCAAAGCAGTTCAAATCCGTACACATTCATCAATGATCGGCTGCTCCAGCTGTTAGGGCTACGCTGAGACGACACGATTATCTTACCCTAGTAATAACTTTTACGTTGTAACAATGATTTGTTTTACGAAAATCTCGTCCTAGTGAAACCAAGAAAAAATCTAAGTTGTTCATCACTGCTCACGTGGAAGCGACAATCACCTAACCTACGCTTTTTCTTCTTTTTCCAGCGACTTTCCATTTCCTTCGAGCAAGGAAGAATAGCACGGTACTCGTGTTCCAAAATTACCGTTATCAAGTCAATCATAAGAACTCCTTCACGACGAATTGGTATTGCATTCGTAATGGCACCGGGTGCAGGGCTAGGATGACGACCAAGGGTAGCGTAGCAGTCATTTCGGAAACGAAGCACAATCACGAACCCCACACAAATATCAATTGGTCCAAGCTGGTGTATTCGTGCGATATGGAAATCCAGAAGCAATTTTGAAACGGAAGATCAGAAAAATTCAAAGATCTAGATGAGTTTGGACGAAACGACCTTAAAAGTTGCGTTTATGGGGCAGTCCTAAAGGTAGCTGCGCAATGGGTTACTAAGCAAGCATAAATTGCTGTGGTTATACAGTGCTAGTTGCGTGGTATTCGTTTTGGGCGTTAGCCGGGTATCGCTGGTGATACTCAATTCCCCCAGTTTTCCACTGAGGACGGCAACTTAGTTGCCGATATACGTATCCGAAATTATTTCCGAAAGGTGTGCTATAAAGGTAATTTGATTCTTTTTACTACTTAGTTAGTTGTCCAATAAACGCACTTCCTAACGTCGTTTAGTAGAGAGTCATCCCGATTCTTCTTCGAATTCAATTCTGGTTCTCGTAAGTAATTTACTAAATATCAAAGGTGTTAATGTTAGGGCGCCAATGCACGAAGTTTATTTAGAAAAAGGTAGAATAGTAGTAGCAGCAATAGTAGTGGAAGTAGTAAAAGTGTAGTAGTGGATGTTTTAGTTTAGTATTCGAAATATTTTTATATGTGAACGCTATTAAGTTGAATTGTAGTGTATTGTTGTAAACGCAAAATAAATTTGAACCAAATGAAGTCGTTTTTCTTCTTAATCTTGTTGAATTGTTATAATTTTGGTTGAATAGACGCTCGCGGCGAATTTCTTATTTTAGGTACGCAATTTTAAATATATGCCGTACATACCAAAAAAAAAAGTAATCGATACTATTGCTTTAATACCTGATATAACATTTGTAGTCTGGGCAAATACACTACTCGCATACTGCATCGATTTAGTACCGACTAGACTGGGAAGTCGACGATGCTGTCGTAACTTATTTCGTAATTTTACGCCGTTACCGCTGTTGACCAGATTAAACATTCGCCAAATATTAACGTATTTAGACGTTGAACTGAAACTGTGACCAAGCTGTAGTAAATGTATCTATCACTAGACGGTGATTTACGGTGGGGTTAAACAGTTCACTGATTTAAGTTACAGCTTTTTCGGCGTCGAATGCAGTGCAAACCACACGAGTAAGTACCGAATCGCGTGAATAGACTTGCACAGGCCGCGTTGGCCCAACGGACAAGGGACGTACTGCAACGGTGGAAGTTCTGGTTTAGATTCTTAGCGACTTCAATTTTTTTGCCTTCTTTTTTCTCGCTGCAATCATCAGTGGTATTGAATTTAATAATTAAAAACAATCGAAAACAAGTTTTGCTACGTAAGTTTGCGATCAAATAAGAAAACAATTACCCTCTCGCCCGGGTGAAAATTTTACCTTGACGTTGAATATACCGCTATGAAATATAATCTGCTAAAATGAAATTTTGTCTTTTATTTGACCTAAAAAGTGTGGTAGAGGTAACCCGAAAGAGAATTAAATGTTATATCCTTTAAACGGAATATATATTTTTAGTTTGTGTGGGTGCGGTTTGATTGAAAACCTGGGTAATAACTTTTCCTTTGGAAAAATAACGCATTTTTTACAAAAACCTCGTCCTGGCGACACGAGAACAAATATAATTTTTCAATATTGCTCGCGAGGAAGCGGCTATTACTTAACCTACACCTTTTCTTTTTTCAGTCACTTTCCATTTCGTCCGAGGAAGGAAGGATAGCACGCTAGTTGTGTACCGAGATTACCGTTATAGAGTTCAGCATAAGAATTCATTCACGACGAATTGGACGTGCATTCGTAGCGGTACCGGGTGTAGGGCTAGGATGACGACCAAAGGTAGCGTAGCGGTAATTTCGGAAACGAAGCACAATCACGAACCCCACACGAATATCAATTGGTCCAAGCTGGTGTATTCGTGCGATATGGAAATCCAGAAGCAATTTTGAAACGGAAAAACGGAAAACTTCGAAGAATAATCTAAGGTGATTATGGGCAAAACGACCTTAAAGGATGGCTTTATGTGGGCAGCTAACGAAATAGTAGCTGCGCATTGGCTTACTAAGCACGCATAAATTACATCCGCCAATAATTATCACGGAGGAGAATTATTGCTTTATTAATCACGAATCACAATTGCAGATTATGGTTTCGTCCTCGTTCCGACTCGTTGGTGCGGTATATCCAGTCCTCGACTAGTAAATAAGGTTCGACAAGCGAGTACATGAGAAGTTATCATTAAGTGGTGTAAACTGGACCGACGCTGTCACTCCATCGCTTATCCCCGCTTACGTGCAAGACCCGACATTAAAATTCGGATGAGTGACAGCGTTAATCCGGTTTACACTACCTTTGATGCACTCGTTTGTCGAACCTTATCAATAAATCATCATTGCGGCGATACATGTGACTGCATCTCATGAACTGAAGAGATGTTGGTGTACCAGATTGGCAATTTGCGAATAGTCCACATCGAAGTTTTGTAGAGGATCATTTAGATTCTTGTTTGAATTCATATTTCGGCTTTCCTAAGTAGTTTACGAAATATCAAAAGGTGTTGTTAATATTATGGCGCCAGTGCACGAGAAGTATATTTAGAAGAAAGGAAGACAGTAATAGTGATAGTGTAGTAAGTGGATGTTTAGTGTAGTATTCGAAATATTTTTATACGTGGACACTATTAATTTGGTCAATATTGAATTGTAGTGCATTGTTGTAAACGCAAAATAAATTTTAACCGCATTCAAAGTGGTTTTTCTTCTTATTCTTGTCGAATTGTGACATTGCGATGTGATTAACCAATTGATTTGAAGGAAACTCGTTGTGGTGATCGGTAGGTACGTCGCCGAGTGTTTTTGGGTAAACGGATGCGACGCACCGCACAAGGGTTTTCGAGGAAAGCCAGTTTGGAACGAATATATCGAAGTAAATCGTTGGGATAGGGTCGTTTAGCGCAGTGGTACTGTCTCCAATCAGTATATATAGAGAAACTGTCTGTGTTTTATCCATGGATAAAATCGAGCTATGTCCTTTATCCAATCACCGACTAATTCGTTGGTACACTTCCTGAGCACACCTGAACCTAACTTGTGGCAAAGCGCTGTTGGTTACCAATTCCCGGTAACTAAACAGAGAGTGGTAGTCATGCTCCAAAACGGCTTCAGTGACATATATTACTTTTCGGCTCCACGTTGGGCGCTAACATTTTTACTACCGTTTACGCTACTGATTCCCGATAACAAAGCGCCGAATGGGGGTCATGTACCAAACCAGCTTTAGTAAAATGTATTATTTTTTGGCTCCACGTTGTGCGCTAATATTTTGGCTGCCGATCTCCGATAACAAAACACGGAATGGTAGTTATGCATCAAGCAGGCTATATTGATAGATACACTTTATCTTTTTGCTCCAAGTTGGGCGCTAATGCTTTTGTTACCGTTTATACTATCGATTCCCGAATAGAAGCCATGCACCAAAATGGCTTTATACAAATATAATTTTTCAATAATGCTTGCGAGGAAGCGACTAGTACCTAACCTACACCTTTTCTTTCTTCCAGCCACTTTTCATTTCTTCCGAGGAAGGAAGGATAGCCCACTAGTTGTGTTCCAAGATTACCGTTATAGAGTCCAGCATAGGAATTCTTTCACGACGAATTGGAGGTGCATTCGCAATAGTACCGGGTGTAGGGCTAGGATGACGACCAAGGGTAGCATAGCGGTAATTTCGGAAACGCAGCACAATCACGAACCCCACACGAATATCAATTGGTCCAAGCTGGTGTATTCGCGCGATATGGAAATCCAGAAGCAATTTTGAAACGGAAAAACAGAAAAGTTTAAAGAATAATCTAAGGTGATTATGGACAAAACGACCTTAAAAGATGCGTTTATGGGACAGCTCGTAGAGTAGCCGCACAATGGCTTACTAAGCAAGCATAAATTACATTTGCCAATAATTATCACGGATGAGAATTATTGCTCTATTAATTACAAATCACAACCGCAGATTATAGTTTCATCCTCGTTGCGACTTGTCCGTGCGGTATCTCCAGTCCGCGATTAGTAAATAAGCTTCGACAAACAAAGTTATCATTGAGTAGGGTAAACCGGACTGATGCTGTCATTCCACCGATGATCCCTAGTTACGTGCAAGAGGCGTCATTAAAATTCGGATGAGTGACAGCGTTAATCCCGTTGACACTACCTTTGATGCACTCGTTTGTCGAACCTTATCAATGAAGCATCCTTGCGGCGATACATATGACTAAAATGTGACTGCATCCCATGAACTTAAGAGATATTGGTGTACCAGGTTGGCAACTTGCGAATAGTTCATAGCCAGGTTTTGTAGACGGTCACTTAGACTCTTCTTTGAATTCATATTTCGGCTTTCCTAAGTAGTTTACGAAATATCAAAAGGTGTTGTTAATACTATGACGCCAGTGCACGAGAAGTATATTTAGAAGAAAGGAAAACAGTAATAGTGGTAGTGTAGTAAGTAGACGTTTAGTGTAATATTCGAAATATTTTTATACGTGGACACTATTAATTTGGTCAATATTGAATTGTAGTGTGTTGTTGAAAACGCAAAATAAATTTTAACCGCATTCAAAGTCGTTTTTCTTCTTATCTTTGCCGAATTGTGACATTGCGATGTGAATAACCAATCGATTTTAAGGAAACTGGTTGTAGTGATCGGTAGTTACGTCGTCGAGTGTTTTTGGGTAAACGGATACGACGCACCGCTCAAGAATTTTCGTGAAAATCAAATTTGGAACGAATATATCGAAGTAAATAGTTGAGATAGGCTCGTTTAGCGCAGTGGTACTGTCTCCAATCAGTATATATAGAGAAACTGCCTGTCTTTTATCCACGGATAAAATAGAGCTATGTCCTTTATTCGATCACCGGCTAATTCGTTGGTACAATCCCTGAGCCCACCTGAACTTATCTTACCAATTCCCGGTAACTAGACAGGGAGTGGTAGTCATGTTCCAAAACGGCTTCAGTGAGATATATTATTTTTTGGCTCCACGTTGGGCGCTACCGTTTAGGCTACTGATTCCCGATAACAAAGCGCCGAATGGCAATCATGTACCAGACTAGCTTTAGTGAAATATATAATTTGTTGGCTGCGTGTTGGGCGCTAACATTTTTACTACCGTTTAGGCTATTGATTCCCGATAACAAAGCGATGAATGGCGGCCATGTACCAAACAAGCTTTAGTAACATATTATTTTTGGCTCCACGTTGGGCGTTAACATTATGGCTACCGATCCCCGATAACAGAACACGGAATGGTAGTTATGCATCAAACAGGCTATAGTGATAGGTACATTTTATCTCTTTGTTTGTTAGTTGGGCGCTAATATTTTTGTTACTGTTTATACTACTGATTCCCTATAAGAAAGAGCCAAATGAAAGTCATGTACCAAACCGGCTTTATACAAATATAATTTCTCAATATTGCTCGCGAGGAAGCGACTATTACCTAACCTACACCTTTTCTTTTTTCCAGTCACTTTCCATTTCCTCCGAGGAAGGAAGGATAGCACACTAGTTGTGTTTCAAGATTACCGTTATAGAGTCCATCATAAGAATTCCTTCACGACGAATTGGACGTGCATTCGTAGCGGTACCGGGTGTAGGGCTAGGATGACGACCAAAGGTAGCGTAGCGGTAATTTCGGAAACGAAGCACAATCACGAACCCCACACGAATATCAATTGGTCCAAGCTGGTGTATTCGTGCGATATGGAAATCCAGAAGCAATTTTGAAACTGAAAAACAGAAAAGTTCGAAGAATAATCTAAGGTGACTATGGACAAAACGACCTTTATGGGGCAGCTAACGAAGTAGTAGCTGCGCAATGGCTTACTAAGCACGCATAAAGTACATCCGCCAATAATTATCATGGAGGAGAATTATTACTTTATTAATCACGAATCACAATTGCATATTATGGTTTCGTCCTCGTTGCGACTCGTCGGTGCGGTACAGCGAGTCCTCGACCAGTAAATAAGGTTCGACAAGCGAGTGCATGAGAAGTTATCATTAAGTAGTGTAAACCGGACTGACGCTGTCACTCCACCGCTTATCCCCACTTACGGACAAGGCGCGACATTAAAATTCGGACGAGTGACAGCGTTAACCCGGTTGACACTACCTATCATGCAGTCGTTTGTCGAACCTTATCAAGAAAGCGTCGTTGCGGCGATAGATGTGACTAAAATGTGACTGCATCTCATGAACTGAAGAGATGTTGGTGTACCGGGTTACATCGCAACTTGCGAATAGGTCACATCTAAGTTTTGTAGAGGGTCATTTAGATTCTTCTTTGAATTCATATTTTGGCTTTCCCAAATAGTTTACGAAATATCGAAAGGTTTTGTTAATATTATGGCGTCAGTGCATGTTTAGTCTAGTATTCGCAATATTTTTATATGTGGACACTATTAAGTTGGTCAATATTAAATTGCAGTGTATTGTTGAAAACACAAAATAAATTTTAACTGCATTCAAAGTCGTTTTTCTTATTATTGTTGTCGAATTGTGACATTGCGTTGTGATTAACCAATCGATTTTAACTGGTTGTAGTGAGTACACTTGAGCTTACCTTGTGGCAAGGCGCTGTGGGTTACCAATTCCCGGTAACTAAACACGGAGTGGTAGTCATGAACCAAATCGGCTTTAGTGAAATATATTATTTTTTCGATCCATGTTGGGCGCTAACATTTTTGCTATCGTTTAGGCTACTGATTCGTGATAACAAAGCGATGAATCGAAATCATGTACCAAACCAGCTTTAATAAAATATATTATTTTTTGATTCCACGTTGGGCGCTAAAATTTTTGCTACCGTTTAGGCTACTAATTCCCGATCAAAGGGTGATGGATGGCGGTCATGTACCAAACCAGCTTTAGTAAAATATATTTTTGGCTCCACGTTGGGCGCTAACATTTTTGCTACCGTTTAGGCTAGACATTTATTTATGTTCGGGCTTCCCAGGCAGTTATTCAGAGTTATTCATACGTTCGCTGCGTTTGTTAAACGGTAATGGGATAACATAGACGGGCAGTTTTCTATCCTTCCAAGCGCCTTGAGTTAGGCTCCAAGAACGGCAAAGGCGTCCCACACTGCTTCATTGCGGCGAAAGACCTTCCCCCATGAAACAATTTTTTCGCGCTTTCTGTAGCCAGACGATTTTCTGGTTAGAATCGTTTTCGAGTAATATCAACACTCTTCCGCACGAAACAAGAAAAATCCAAGTATTCTTAACGAAAACTAGTTCCTTACTTTCTTACAGATACTTTCTATTTCTTCCGAGGAGTGTTCAACGGGAAAACGATGATGTTCCAAAATTTCCGCTATAGGGTGAATCTTAATTATGGCTTCACGACGAGTTGGCGATGTGTCCGGTACGACGACGTGAGGTGCAGGGCCAGGATAAAGACCAAAGGTAGCGTAGCGATATTTACGAAGATTCATAATCATCTGCCCGAGGACAGAATCGACTGGTCCATGCTGCTGTATACGTGCCGTTTGGAGATCCGGAGCGGAAGAAAGAAGAAATAAGTAGCGCATGTCTAGTTTAGTGTTCGGAATATTTTTATATCGGAGAATATTGAATGTTAACGTATTGCTGTGAAATTTAAATAAATTTGAACCAAACACAGTCCTGTCTGTTCCGTCATGGTCACTTCCTGTGCTATGTTGACGATAAACGTACGTCTGCGTTCACGTGACGTCTTTCCATAAACGATGCCTTACCAACGTTACCACCTCCTGCCCTGTTGATCTGAACGCATGTCCCCGTAATGTGTCGTAAGTGATTGGTGAGGAGTAGCGTGGGCAGGCGCTTCCTTCTCTTTTAAATGGCGTATCCGATCCCAGGAACGTCGATGGGGAGTTCTACAGTCTTGGTTTCTCACATCCAAAAACTTCTTACTGTAAAGGGGGTCTTCCGACAGAAAGAATTTTCCCCGGGGAAAAGCTTTTTGTCCTACAAAGAACTCCTCCTGACAGAAGATGACCTCTCGGTAGCGAAACGGGCCTAAATCTAAATATTATTCATTACTGCGCGCGCGGTTACGTCCGGAAACTAAACGCCTTCTTTTTTCTTCCAGAGACTTTCCACTTTCTGCGAGGAAACCGGAAAAACCTGGTACTGACGTTCCAAAATTACCGCTACAGAATTCACGATCAGTATCGCTTTTCGACGAGCTGGCGTTGCGTCAAGTACAGGAGCAGTAAGTGCAAAGCTAGGATACTGATCAGAGATAGCAGTGCGGTGTTGTCGGCGTGTTATCACAATCACCGACCGGAGAAGGCGGTCGATTGGTCCGCACTGGTATATTCGCGCGATCTGACCATCTACAGGAAGAAATCGAAGCAGAAGCAGAAGAAGAGGAAGAAATGAGCTGCGCGTGGGTTAACGTTCGAAATATTTTCACACCTGCGAGAATATCATTAGATTAGTGCCGTCATCGACTTGAAGTGTGTTGGATGTAAAATAAACAGTTTTCTTGATCAACGCAAGTCGTTCTTCTTTCTATTCCTGTCCCTTTTATGTCGAAGATCGGGGTATACGAAGTGTGGCAATTTAATAATGTTTTCTTAGCGACGTTGAGTTATTTTTATGATCTGAGATTGGTCATGTTGTAAGGACTTTGGTTCGTGCGAACCTACTCTCTGACAATTGTATCAACTTCTTGATTGTTCGTTGATAAAACGTGGGAACGGGGGAGGGTGGAGGAGGAGGGATTTCCGACCGGCAGGTGCAATGTTTCGATTTCAAGCATCGGACCCCCCTCCTTCCGCCAGATATGTTGAAGATGTCGTTTCACTCCCTGCGTGTGTTTTGCTGGTCATTGTATGCTCCATAACACATGCAAGGATTTGACCGATGTTATATCGCATGGTGACGCACCCGCCACTTTTGTTGCTTTTGATATTGGAAGAAGAAACGAATGCAGCGGCGTGTAAATACGGAAGTTGAGATATTTTGAAGGACGTGAATAGCCAATGTGACGGTATTTGCGTGTGATCACTAAGGTTTGATAAAAGAGTGGATGACGTGTTATCATTAAGTAGTGTAAATCGGATTGACGCCCTTAGTTCTC
This sequence comes from Chrysina gloriosa, assembly GCA_038088585.1. Classification (NCBI taxonomy): domain Eukaryota; kingdom Metazoa; phylum Arthropoda; class Insecta; order Coleoptera; family Scarabaeidae; genus Chrysina; species Chrysina gloriosa. The sequence goes on along the minus strand of CM076094.1, from coordinate 54,536,539 downwards.
CGAATTTTAACGACGCGCCTTACACGTAAGCGTGAATATGAATATCGACTGGAAGTGCAGTGTTTCGATTTAAAACATCCGATTTTTGCCCCGCCGGAGGTATTGGAGAAGTCGTTTTGATTCTGTGTATATTTTGTTGATTGTTATATCGCATGGCGCTCTCTTGGTTAGAGGTAGGATACTATTGTGTGTAATTCATGTCATTTGTGACCCTTTGTCCTTTTGGGTTTCCTTCTCCCTCCAGATTGCTTTCTTTTATTCCATCTCGAGACGGTTTTCCTTCTTTAGAGGATCAATTTTTTAAATGCTTTTAGCCCGCTACGAGCTAGAACTTTTTTTTAAAATCTGCAGTCATTAACTCATTAGTACCCGCTGTACTCATTTGGGTACAGTTTACCGTACTAAAATGAGGACCGCGGGTACTAATGGGTTAATTTCTTTTCTTCCAGGCACCTTCCATTTCCTCCGAAGTAGACAGAACAACATGCTGCTGACGTTCCAGAATTATCGCTATAGGATCGAGATGAAGTACCGCGATTCGACGAATTGGCGATGCGTCCAGTACGATGTCAATAGATGCAAGGCTAGGGTAATTACCAAAGGGGACGTTGCGAGATTATCGGCGTGCTATCACAATCACCAACCGAAGACGGAAATCGATTGGTCCAAACTGGTTTATTCGAAAGATATGAGGATCGAGCAGAAAAACTTACAGCAGCGGAAGAAGAAGAAATAGGCAGTGGGCGTGCAGTTTAATATCCGAAATGAAGTTGGTACCATTGAGTTGAAATGTAGCGAATAGGAATAAATTTGATCCAAAACAAGTCGTCGTTTTTCTTCTTCCCCCTGATTCCCCTTACGATAAGACATAATTCTCTCGTTTTCCGATGGTTGCCCTTCAAATTAGCGCCGGAAGGAGTTGTCGAAATCTGAGAAATTTTGTACTGTTTATGTACGTGAATGATTGCAAAATTGTAGGAAAAATTAGGAATAGAAAAGAGCTTATGATACTTTGTTAGGTCACCATTTAACGCGATGAGGATGAGTATTGGGTTCCATAGGTCCAGCTGCATCTCAACCCCAATTACCATAAGCGGGCTTCTATTTCGACTAAACTCTTAGGTCTTGCAACTTAGTACTCCAAGTGATGCGAGACGTGCTCCATTGGTACCAAACCAGGAAACCTGGAAGTCTAGGGAAATGTGTCACTTCTTAGATCACACGATATAATCCGGGCGAGTGTGGACACCTACAGCTTCCCTTCGGTATTCGGCGATATTTCAACCAACAACTGCTGGGTAGCCGCGTCTCTGGGTGCATCCAGCAAGGCTGGGTCATTCCACAATTGTTGATATACCTACATATCTTGGGGGCGTCAACTTGGCAGAGCACTGAGGAGTTGGTACCTACCCTGTGTAAGAATCTGAGGCATTGGAGTGGTGCTGGTGGTTGTCCCGAGCTCCCGTCAGGACGACGATAGATGGCAATAAATGACACGGAAGATCCAGTCAAACAACCCATGCCCTGGCGAATGTGGGATTCTAGATCTATGGTACTTAAACTATCCTCACTGATGAACGCGGTTTGACGTAGCTGCTTCCCAAAACGCTTGAGTAGCTGAAGGAAATATGTTTTAGTTCTAGAAAGCGATTTGAAGATTTCGGGGATTTCTTGCTCACCCATACTCCTAGATTGTCCAACTTCACATCGTAGCTGGTGCAAAACATGCTCTTTTGGTGCCAAATCACGAAGCCTGGAAGTCTAGAGAACGATGGAAATATGTCACAACTTTGCGGTGATACGGCTAAGTGCAGCTGCTGAAGTGATTATTTTTCAGAATCGAGGAGAAAAACCGCAATTTGACCAACTGACGATACCTTCAGAATACAATCTCCGCATTTAAGACTAAGATAACGACCAGAAGCAATGTACTGGTACCTACGGAGAGTTATCACATTCATCAACCAGCGAAGAAGATAAGAAGTAGTGGAAGGGAGGTGTCTAGTTTAGTATTGAAAGAAAATAACAAATAAAAAGTAGAAGAATAAACATCTACATAACTCTCACATCAATGACCTCACTGAGGTTTATTTGGCAACCTTCACATGAAGTTGTGCAAGGACTGCACTGCAGCCTACATTGCGAATACCAATGTATGCTATGTTTATCGCGGGCTGCAACCGTAGACCGGTTTCGCCGTTATTATTACTCATCAGTACGGTATAGCACTTCCACGGCAAGTTTTGAAACAATTTTTCCAAGCTAAAAAAACGGTCAAAGAGATATTGTTAGGTTGCTGGCACTGTGATGTAGTAGTAGATCTAGTAGGGATGTACTCGATACAAAATAAATTTTAATCGAAGCATGTTGTTCTTAACCCTGTTCTACATCCCCTGTGTTACATCGAAAACCGGTGTGAACTTAGGTGGTTTCTAGTGGCTCCGCCCGTTTTGGCAGCTAGCTCGACACGCGGCGTTTTGCAGCCGGGTGACCTTGGATTATATCACCAACTCGCACTACGCACATACGCATAATCGGCGTTGCGGGCCTTTCCCCCAGTAAGAGAAAGTCCCTTTGTGTCCGTGTACACCAACATTGTCCGTGTACACCACCGTTGGCCGTGTACACCACCGTTGGCCATCTACACCACCGTTGGCCGTATACACCACCGATATCCGTGTACACAATCGTTATCCGTGTACACAACCGTTATCCGTGTATACCTTCGTTATCCGTGTACACCACAGTTGTCCGTGTACACCACCGTTATCCGTGTACACCACTGTTGGCCGTGTATATCACCGCTCATTCCAATTTTTTCTTTTAGGAATGCTCCACTTCATTCGCGGCGTAAGACACCCGATGGTCGTGTTCCAAAACTATCGTTATAAATACGACTGCCAGCTTAAACACACCACCAGCTGGCGATGCGCGAGTTACGGAAAGAGCAGGTGCAAAGCTAGAATGTCGATCGGTGGCAACATGGCCGTCTTCTCGCAAAACTCCCACAATCACCCGCCTAAGAAGTGTATCGACTGGTCGACGTTGATGTATTCGCGCGAGATGGAAATTCGCAAGAGGATATGAAATATGTATGATTATCGATAAACTATGTAATGGGATTGAATATAACAAGATAATAAAGAAATATGAAGGTAAAACCGATGTAAATAGATTTGGTCCTTTTGCAAGATGACCGCGAGTCAACAATCGGCTTGCTGTTTGGCCGTTCGGAGTTCAGAATCGAATTCTGCGTCTTCGATAATACTTGAATCTCAAATTTGGAGAAAATCTGATTATTTTCGCGTCTTGGCGCGATCTTTTTCAAAACTTCCAAGTCTGTGGAAAAGTGGAAAAATCGACTTAGATATGTAGAAGTGGGTCGGGTTGGGTATTAAATGAAAGATCTCGACGTGTTAGTTGGGGAAAAATAATTTTTAGTAACAAATGGGGGACTACACCTTCGTTCACGTTTAGAATGCATTGCGAGAATAGATAGGCGGATACGATATAATCGCTTTAGTGGGCCGTGTTGGATATCAAATAAAAGGTGTTAATTGGGGAAAAATCATTTTTAGTCACGAATGGGGGAATACACCTTCGTTCACGTTAAGAATGCAGTGCGGGAATAGATAGGCGGATACGGTCTAATCTCTGTAGTGGGCCGTATTGGGTATCAAATGAAAGGTCTCGACGTGTTAATTGCGGAAAAACCATTTTTAGTCACGAATGAGGGACCACACCTTCGTTCACCTTAAGAATGCAGTACGGGAATGGATAGGCGGATGCGATCTAATCGCTTTTAACCGTTGTGTGTTTAAAGGTTGTTTCTGCTTAATCGTAGTTCGCTTCCTTCACTTATCTGATGCTCCCTCCTCAATTCTAACCGTACCGTTTTCTTTTAGGCACATTCCACTTCCTCCGAGGTACTCGTAATCCGATCGTCCTCTTCCGAAACTACCGTTACAAAATCGACCAGAAGCATCCGTACACGACCTGCTGGCGTTGCGTCAATTACGAGATCAGCCGATGCAAGGCGAGGATGTCCATCAACGGTGACGTGGCGGTGTTCTCGCTGAATTGTCACAATCACCAGCCGGAGACGGCCATCGATTGGTCAACGTTGATGTATTCGCGCGACATGGAAATTCGACGGAGAAACGGTAAACCGCTCCCGTACTGAAAAATCGTTGGAAATCGAGTCTAGTGCTTATTTATTACCTACGATGTTATTGGGCATTGAATGCTAAGAGTTCCCAACGAATGTTGTTGTTGATGTTGTGATTGTTGTGATCGCGTTGAGCACGGAACTAGTTCGGCGTGTTAGATATCGAATAAATTAATTTGTAACGGAATAAGATTGTCTTTTTTTATTGTCCTTTATGTCCTGTGGATGGATAAGGCCGCAACATTCATGACTAAGACGTTTCTTTAATCCTTCGGCCGCTATGGACGCGCATACGCGTCTGGTTAAGACTATCAATGTGGACTGTGGACGCACGTGTACATTCGGAAAAGACTAGTGTTATGAATGAATGGCAAAAGTTATCGGGTATGAACGAATATATTTTTCTTTCCTTTCCGTTTGACTGAATCGCAGAATAAAATTTTCTATTCTTTCTTCTGTAGGGACTTTCCATTACTTCCGAGGCGTTCAAAACCAAATCATCGTCTTCAAAAACTACCACTATACACTCGAACGAAATCACGCCGGCACCACCAACTGGTATTGCGTGAAATCGAAAAAATGCAAGGCCAGGGTCTCGATTACCGGCAACGTGGCCGCATTTTCTCGAGCTTGTCACAATCACCCGCCAGAGGCGCTGATCAACATGTCGACCTTGATTTATTCGCGCGATTTGGAGATCCAAACGGGGAAACTAAAGTCGTCCTAGGATGATGGGTTGTATACTTCAAGCGAGCTTGTTTGTAACGTAGTAAAATAATAATAATAATAATAATAAGGGTTGGTATCACTAAATTGTATTATATGTAAACAAAGATGCAATAAATACGCTGAAATCTAAGCAAATCGCGTTGTCTTCTTTCTTGCGGCTTCGCCCTAATCGGAAGGGATCCTGGGAAATCCGCGAATCTGGAAAAGCTCAATTTAAAGGGATAACCAAGGGGGTGGTTTCCTCATCACCGAAACGCGGTTGGAATTACCGATTACACCTGTTTCTGCTAAAAACAATAAAATTGATGGAATTTTGAGAGTGGCTTACGTAATTCGCCATTAAACTCGCGTTAGTACCGATAACACCCGTTCGGCTATATCTTGACCGAAACAATTTTCGATGCATTTGTCAAAACATGCACATATAGCGCCATCTATGACACAATGGATAAAGCTTGGTCAACGTAACGATGCCTCTTGAAGCAAAGATGGCGGGTCAATGATCTGTACGTTGTTAGTGATGTACTGACAGGTAGACTGGGCAAATGTGCGGTATGATGAGTGATATATAAGGTTTGATAAAAGAGTGGATGACGTGTTATCATTAGTTAGTGTAAACCGGACTAGCACATCTCATCTTTCATCTCTCATCTGTTTTTTGTCCTCTGTAACATAATGACTCATCATACCGCATATTTACCCAGTCTACTTACAGGTTCTGTTACACTCGGAGAAATTGGCTGGTGCCACGTCATTAAACGAAGGTTCGGTCACAGTTCCAGTTCGTGCAGTTATATTGACATTGTCAATATATAAAATAAATAAAATTACCCTTACCACATCTTACTGAAAAATCCAGATACGTGAGTGTCAACAATGTTTTGGTGTGCTTCGCGCGTTCATTGTGTGATGTACATTGCGCAGTGCTTTGGTGTTCTACAGTGTTCCTCGTGAGCATTAGCCGGATTCGCTAGTCAGGAGCTGAGGATGGCAACTTAGTTGCCGAAATACGTATGTGGATTTTTCAGAAAGGTGTGGTAAGGGTATTTTTATTTATTTTATATATTATTTTAGCCACAGTCTCCTTATCCTTATTTACATTGTCAATACCGACAGTTTTACAACGTCGAATATGAGGTTACGAGATGCACTGCTAAAACCAGGCCAAGATTTCAATACCCGAGACTGTGACCGCACGAGCGTTGCAACGAACTTGAACTCGAACTTGAATCGAAAAGTTCGTTTCGATTGGGCGTGATTAGGTCAAAGTTTGCGCTGCTAGACAGTATACTTTTGTTGGCACGTGTAAATTTGGCCTGGCAACAGACTTGGCCCCAAATTAACCGAAATGAACTGGTCTAGATTTGTCCTGTCATTTAGCTCTAGTCTCATGTCTGCGCCCATACGTTGGGCCAAATCCGGCAAATCTCACCCCAAGGGAACGAACGTGTGAATCGCAAGTTCGTTTCGATTAGCCCATGATTGGGTCAAATTTCCACTATTAGACATCATACGCTTCTTGACAGACGTATAAATTTCTATTAATAGTTAATCAAGTACTTTTTGGACTTACACATTTTTTCTTCCGCCCATAATCACGAATTTAACTTTTCTTTTTTCTTTTAGGAACTTTCCATTTCGTCCGCGCTTTTCGTAACCAGGCCATCGTCTTCGACAACCATCGCTTCCATCTCGAACGTAGGTCGGCCTATACTTCCCATTGGACGTGCACGAAATCTCGCAGAAAGAAGTGTAAGGTTAGGATGTCGCTTAACGGAAACGTGGCCCTGTTCTCGTCGAATCGCCACAATCACCCGCCTCTGGAAGCGATCGATATGTCCAAGTTGATCTATTCGTGCGACGTGCAGATCCGAAAAAGATCGTCCGGGACGAAACATATGTAATTTTATTAAAGGAATCGCCTACGCAGGTCGATTCGTCTATATGACGTTTATATCATAGTTGAAATGTTGAAATTTAATAATAAAGAGGGTTAAAATCGTAACGAATCTTTCTTATCTTAGTGATGTAGTGACCACATGCGGGTAAGTCCAAGCAAATGCATGTATGTATGTCGTAACCTAGTTAGATACTTGTTTTATATATCTGCTGAATTGCCCCAAAAAGTGGTAGAGGCACCCGAAAAATGGATAAGATAGGATGAAATCTTTCTCAAATTAACTGCAGAATGCGCAGCACACAGGCACATTTGCACTCACGACTAGTCTGGACAAATATAAATAATTACGAAATAAGTTACGACAGTCTACATATACACAGAACTACTCGCATACAGCATCGATTTAGTACTGACTGGAGTAGGGAGTCGGCGACGCTGTCGTAACTTATTTCGTAATTGTACGCCGTTACCGCTGTTTGCCCAGACTATTCACGTCGCGCTCTTCTTGAACAACGTAAGGGTAAATCTGAGGGAAATTTTTTTGAGGATCATCATTGCGTACTGAGTGCCGGTGTGGTCGAGAGCTTAAGGTTTCGACTGCGATGTTGACGGTACGGGTTCAAATTCGACCGTGTGGGGTGGTAATGGCGCTTTCCTAAATGCGTGATGCCCACCATATCACCAGGTATTTTTCACAAATTGTGTTCAAAAAAGAAACACAGATTAGGCGGGTAAACATATGAACTGACAGCCAGGTGACCTTTCCACTCCCGGAATCGGTCATGGCAGACACGGCACTAACGCGCTTGACTGCAAACGAACCCTACGTAGGCCTTGCGAGTCTAATAGTCTTCAACTAATTTGGAAACCTGTCCATCGAGGCATTGGCTGGAAGTTATCGCATACGGAATAAGTAGAAAAGTAACTAAGATAACGAAGGTTACCGGCTTCAGAGCGACGACTAGGGAATAAACGGGAGAAAACAGCACAGATGAGCGGATTCGGAGCCACCGGAAAATACACCGGTTACCTGGTTCGGTGTAACTGGAAGGAAACGGCGGAGATACTAGGTTTGGAGTCGCCGGAAGAAACAACGGTTGCCCGGTTCGGTATAAACGAAAGAAAGCGGCGGATATACCGGATTCTAAGTCCCTGGAAAAGAACGACGGTTACTTGGTTCCGTATAAACGGATAATAGAGAAAGATGCCGGGTTCGGAGTCGACGGATGAAACAACGATTGCCTGGTTTGATGTAAACGGAAGCAAACAGCGGAGATACCGGGTTCGCAGTGGTCGGAAGAAACAACGGTTGCCTGAATTTGTGTAAACCGAAGAAAACGGCGGAGATACCGGATTCGGAGTCGCCGGAAAAGAATAACGGTTACTTGGTTCCGTATAAACGGAAAATAGAGAAAGATGCCGGGTTCGGAGTCGACGGATGAAACAACGATTGCCTGGTTTGGCGTAAACGGAAGCAAACAGCGGGAAAGATACCGGGTTCGGAGTGGTCGGAAGAAACAACGGTTGCCTGAATTTGTGTAAACCGAAGAAAACGGCGAAGATACCGTGTTCGGAGTCGCTGGAGAAAAGCAACGGTTCCCTAGTTCGGTGTAAACGGAAAATAGAGATAGGTGCCGGGCTCGGAGTCGCCGGACGAAACAACCATTACTTGCTGCGGCGTAAACGGAAAAGTGGGGAATATTCCCTGTTCGGAGTCGTCGAAAGACACAAGGGTTATTATTATTATTATTATCATTGTTTCAGTGTAAACCAAAAAGTGAGGAAGATGCCGGGTTTGGAGTCACCAGAGGACACAACAGTTACCTGGCTTGATCTAAACAGACATGCGGGTAAGATGCCGGGTCCGGAGCGGCCGGGAAAAATCGGTTACTGAATTCGGAGTAGCTGGAGAAACGTTGAAGATGCCGGGCTCGGAGTAAACCACACCCCCGGGGGCGGGACTTTGTATCATCGTTGGTTCAAATGTATCGATGAAACTAGCAGGGTGATCATACTGAGAAATAGACCGCGCCTAGAATCTCACCTTAAACAGTTCCATCTCGGACTCCAAAAGGGACCTGATTTGCACCACTAAATCCAATACTAAAAGCTTACCTTTGCTGCCTCCACCGCGAATTTGGAGTGGCAGCAATGTAGTGTGTGTCAAGGTTGCATCCTGACTTTCCTAAGGAGCTAAGGATCGTTGAACCTAAGCAAACGCTGCCCGCATCAATCTTGTGCTTCCGTGAATGTATGAGCCACGCCTGGAACCTCATTTTAAGCTGTTTTCTCCCCAACTCCTAAAGGGGCCCGATTTGCGCCACTCAATCGAAGACTAAAAACTTGCCCTTGCTGTCTTCTCCCGGATTGTGGAGTAGCGACAAGTGGCAATTAGACGTGTGTCAAGGTTACGCCCTGATTTACCTAGCGGAGTAAGAATGGCAAAGGTTAAACGAAATCTAAACATCGACCCTTATCGATTTTGCGTTGCCACGAATGTAGGTACCTCACCTAGAATCTCATCTTAAGCAATTGCCCCCTAACCCCAGAAGGACCCCGATTTGCGCCACTCAATCGAAGACTCAAACCTTGCCCTTGCTGCACTCTTGCATTGTAAGCTCTTGACTTCCAAAGGGGACCCGAGTAGCGAGAGATGGCCGGTTCACCGTCAGACCCTTTTACATTGTCGTTCTCGGCGCCTGGAATCTCCGGTGGCCGTGTTTGGAACTAACATGCGGGAATCGTTCAAAAAGGCGTATATGTTTGCGGCATTTAATCGAAGACTAAAAACTTACCCTTACTGCTTCCTTCACGAATGCGGTGCTCACGCGTAAAATCCCCAACAACCGAGGCTTTTTCTAACGAGGATTATAGAACATACGACTGCGATTGATCAAATTTGAAATAAATTAGACTTTCATACCTTTACGAACATACTCGCGTATTAAATACCAATTCTTATCGTCTATTCCATCTGTTTCTAGGCGTATTCTACTACTTCGCCGGCGTAAAGAATCCGGTTCTGGTTTATGACAAATATCAATACAAAATCGAACGGCAACAGGTCGACGCAGGCGTCATCTCGATCGCTTGGCGATGCAAATTGTACGAAGCCCGGAAATGCAGGGCACGGCTCAAGACGTCCGGCAACGAAGCCATACTTAACAACGTCATCCATAATCACCCGCCGGCCGCGTTGGACTTGGCCAAGTCCATGTACTCGAAGGTCATGACGGTGGTGCAAAGGTAACGTGTCCGTTTCGGTGGTGAAAAAGCATTATCGTCAGGTGCAAGTACGAAGTTCGCGATTGATGTTCGTTTTTTTTTCTCTTCTAGGGAGGACGTCAATTCCGGCCGATATAAAGTGGAGAAGTACTACCTTTAAAGCGGAATTTCGATGTACACAACCGCCGAAAAGTATCCGCACAGTGCGTATACCTTTCCAAAGAAAAATCGGTAGAACGCGGAAAGGGAGGGGTATACGCACATGATCCATTTCGTCCGCTTACTTCCTGACGGTTCTGGACATAAGTGAAAGCTTTCATTAGATCTCCAAACACATCTCCATGGTCCACATTTGAAATCTAATTTTTCAAGAATTAAACGTCCAGCAAAACATGCAAGACAATTATCTAACCGGAATAGCGGATAAGGAACAAAATTGCGCGAATGCGTCTGGACGTGAATGATGCTACTGGTTGTATTTTACGAAATTACTGTCAAAATAAACGAAATCTTAGAAAACAATTTGTGTGTTTTTAATTACATCAACTTTTTGTCCGATTTGCTTATCTCATTCAGCATATTTTCTTTACAAAAACATGTTTACTATTTACTGGTCTAATGTAGCTTCCTTCGATAACCTACAACTTTTAGGCAAGAAACAATCTAATCTAATGAAAAAAGCAGTAAATACTATTTCCTGTCTGCTTGATAAACCTAGTCCAAACAAACAATTGTTTTAAAACTTTTTCCCTATCTCTTACCGTTAGCGAGTTATACACATCGGCAGAATGCAGACATTTTCCATTTTCAACATCTTTTTCACGCACTAAGAACGTTTTTCTCCGCAGAAAAAAAGAAATTGCGTAGTACGTACCTATATGTGATGTACATGTTCCCAAAACTTCATAATTTGTTGAATTTCCGGGTATTCGGAATCTTCCCTTGTCAGGCAACTACGGACACGGAGTAATTATCTGAATCCAAAGACGGGAGATCGACGGTAAGGCCACGATCGATGAAATCGGATGTCAAAAGACAAATGACATCCAAGACGACAAGAAATACGTAGAAGACATATTTATTTCTTGTGAAGCCTCTGGGCAAAGTCAGCGTGTTAGGAGCTACGTTCTCCGCAACGAACTGAGGTTTTTGTCTTCTCATACGGATACATTTACAAAAACCTTTCACTTATATACAACGTCTTTCTCTGCCTAACCGCTTTTTTCTTGTAGGGACCTTCCACTTCCTTCGGGGTCTTCGAAACCCGATCGTCGCCTACAGAAACTACCGCTATAAAATGGATAATAAATATCGGAACAGGACCGGTTACCGTTGCGTGACTTACGAATTCACCCGCTGCAGGGCCAGGATGTCCATCAACAATAACCTGGTGCTGTTTTCGGAAAATCATCACAATCACGTCGCCGATACGACGATCGATTGGAACACGCTGATGTATTCGCGTGATATGAAGATTTCGAGGAGGAATCGATCAATGATTGTAGACCTAACTAATTAAATCCGATTACGTTTGAGATCTGGTTGTTTTTTTAAACTCTTTTCTTCGGCTTTACTAGAAACCCCTAGATACCCACTCCCGTAGGAATCGAAGAATTTTTTAAATGTTTGGGTCAGCCATCCGAAATTCTAGCGGGGTGGCAATTTCTCGGGGCCAAATTTGCCCCAAATTTGCTTCTCACTTAGGATAACTTTGTCACCATATTCTGCACACTAGTTAGCGAGCGGAAACTCAAGATACGGTCGATTTTCGAGCGCCGTTTTGTAAAATGCGCAACTAACGTCGGATCCGTCATCAGCGCTTCGAAACACCCCCGAATACCGATTTACGCGTGATTTGCTAAACTTTTCCAACTTTCGAACCGCCGTCTTTGAAATTTGAGTGCTAACGTAAATTTTCGTTTAGTTTTGTGTATGTCTCGACGGTATACCCTAAATGAGATACTACCCCGGACCGTGGCTTCTGTAGTTTCACGCTGACTCACAATGGGCTAACGAAGAGGTGGCCAAAATAATCTTTTCCTGAGGTTTTGTCTTAATCTTCGATGTTGACGCTTCATTGTCCATATCGTCTTATCCCATTTCAAGATATTTTTGGTGTATTTACCGTCGTCATCCCTTAAGACAGGCATGGGTAACCCCGGCCTACGGGCCACATACGACCCTCGAGTAAGATTTGTCGGGCTCGCCATTGAATTTCTCCGTTGTATACTAGCACGGCCCGTCAAACTTACATCGTAAGGATACTACAAAAGTGTATGTTTTTCAAGATTACTCGCAGCATAAAACTTCTAGCGGTCGCATCAAGAGAAGGTTGCCCATGCCTGCCTTAAGATATGGGCGAAGTATTCCTGATGGGATGGTGGTATGGAAAGCGAAACGTGGATATCAGAGTGACGCATGGCAAAGCTCGACGAAAATTTCTATCATTGGTATCGGACGTGAAAACCTGCGAGGAAATGGAACTGGGGCACAAATTCTTATCGAAGTTTACCCAGGTTTTGGTCACTTTTGACGCCCTCTTCGTTGCAGCTACGAAACGACTTGCTCACGTGACGCATGACAAGCGGTTTGTGGTTGTTCTTCCCTTAAGAGAGCAAAGCGAAGCTTGCCAACGAGGCTCGTTTTGCTTTACTTGGTCGGCGAAAATCGATGAATTCGAAGTTCAGAATCGAAATATAGTTAAGGCCCAAAGTATCGGAATATAAAATTTTGGAACCGTAACTGTAAATATGTATACGCTCAAAATATAATTTATCGAAGCATACCCCGGTTTATGCTACCATTGGCGCCCTCTCCGTGTTCAGGTTTCGTACTTGACTTGTTCACGTGACGAATAACAAGGCGATTGTGGTTGTCCTTCCCTTCAGAAAGCAAAGCGAAAGTTGCCCACGTGACTCTGCCGTTGTTTTTTTTTGGCCGGCGAAAATCGAAATACAGTTAGCGCCCAAAGTATCGGAATATAAAATTTTGGAACCGTAACAGTAAATATGTATACGCTCAAAATATAATTTATCGAAGCATACCCCGGTTTATGCTACCATTGGCGCCCTCTCCTTGTTCAGGTTTCGTACTTGACTTGTTCACGTGACGAATAACAAGGCGGTTGTGATTGTCCTTCGCATCAGACAGCAAAGCGGAAGTTGCTCAGGCGGCTCTGCCGTTGTTTTTTTGGCCGGCGAAAATCGAAATACAGTTAGCGCCCAAAGTATCGGAATATAAAATTTTTGGAACCGTAACAGTAAATATGTATACGTTCAAAATATAATTTATCGAAGCATACCCCGGTTTATGCTACCATTGGCGCCCTCTCCGTGTTCAGGTTTCGTACTTGACTTGTTCACGTGACGAATAACAAGGCGGTTGTGATTGTCCTTCCCTTCAGAAAGCAAAGCGAAAGTTGCCCACGTGACTCTGCCGTTGTTTTTGTGGCCGGCGAAAATCGAAATACAGCTAGCGCCCAAAGTATCGGAATATAAAATTTTTGGAACCGTAACAGTAAATATGTATACGCTCAAAATATAATTTATCGAAGCATACCCCGGTTTATGCTACCATTGGCGCCCTCTCCTTGTTCAGGTTTCGTCCTTGACTTGTTCACGTGACGAATAACAAGGCGGTTGTGATTGTCCTTCGCATCAGACAGCAAAGCGGAAGTTGCCCAGGCGGCTCTGCCGTTGTTTTTTTGGCCGGCGAAAATCGAAATACAGTTAGCGCCCAAAGTATCGGAATATAAGATTTTTGGAACCGTAGCAGCAGATATTCATTATGCGTGTACACATACAAAATTACTTAAGTGCGAATTTTTTGGGGGAATTTCCTAATTAAATTCTCATATGTACAAACATCAAACGTACCAGCATATATAGTGCTTATCTGGAAAACGAAAACTACTTCTCACAAAGTCGCACTGACGAGCGGTATAACCGCGAAACGCGCCTGCGAATGACGAAAGTGGCTTCCTAATTATACAAAACTAGTTTTACGCCATCTTTAACGTTCTCTTTTTCTAGGTACCTTTTACTTTTTCGCCGGCGCAAAAATCCGGTCTTAATTTACAAGAACTTCCAGTATAAGATGGAGAAAAAGGCACGCGCGTTCGACCTCGTGGAGGTGCGCGGACTATGAGAAATGTCGCTGTAAAGCGCGGATTCTGACCGCCAAGAACGAAGCCGCCCTCACTAGAACTTACCACAATCATCCGGCCGTCGATAGGGATATGTCGAAATGCGTGTACAAGAGATCCATGAAGGTGACAATGAAATCGAACCGCCGCGGTAGAGTGAGGTCGTGATTACTCGAACGAGGACGACGAGGCTGGAGTGTCCAGCAGGAACTTTCGCCTTATACTACGAAAAGTTTACTTTTCTAATCGCCTTAACGCTTTGCACCCTACAGACTGACAAATCGACCTGAAACTTACTTGCTTACTTACTTAATCCCGAAACCCGTTCGACCGTGAAGTGTCGAGTTGTGTGGAGTTGAGTTTCCTGGCTCCCGCTTCCATATTTGTCTCCACTTTTCTCCCTCTCTGCATCTTCCCCTCATGTCCTCTCACCTCTCCCCCTTACCTTGTATGCACTTTTAACTGCTTGCTCCCATGTTTTCCTTGGTCTTCCTCTTCTCATTTTTCCAATTTCTTTTGATTCATATATTTTTATTGCCCACCTTTCTTCTCTCCCTCGACCAGAAACACCAACTCGTATACTTTCCGGTTCAACATACCGAAATCTGCATCCACCATCGTAACGGTATGGCTCGGTATAACGCGGCACGTTTACAAAGGTGGGAGAAACACTTTGCGCTTCATTAGACCGGGGTACCACCGTAACCCTGGTCTAATGAAGTGAAGACGAGGCGAGCTCAGGGGTCAAAGCGTTAAGCATCAAAGTCGCGCTATCGAACTTGCTTCTTCGTTTCCATTTCTTACGTTTCCGAGGATGATCTTTACGGTATCTAGTCGAAATATTTCATTACTTTCCGCTTGCCTCAGATATGTCGCTGCTGAGTATAAGCACTATCACCGAATGTGGTCGTGAAAGCCTTCGCTCTCTATTTCGCCCAATTTTTCGCTGTTTACTACCATGTTTTTTCGACAGATTTCTTTCGAGCCAATCTGGTTAGAAATCACGCAATATCTTATTTGCTTATCTTATCAGTAGATGGCGGAGCGTTTATGGGATGACGCAAGGTGGTACAGTCACCCAGATGGAAGCATCTGATCAGTGGTGCAATGTGTACAATCAATATCTGGTCGGTTCGCTGCGCCGTGAACACACGCTTTCTTTGGGCGAATGTGGAAGCTCGCATCATCCCATAACTGATGGTTTATGGGATGATGCAAGCTTATACAGTCACCCAGATGAAAGCTTCAAATCGTTAGAGCAACGTTTATCATCAACACCTGACCGATTAACTTCGCAGCAATCAGGCGTTTTCTCTGGGCGACTGTGAAAGTCCTCGTTATCCAATAACTGATGGTTTATGGTATGATGCAAGTATACACAGTCACCCAGACGAAAACATCTGATCGCTTGTGTAACGTTTCTAATCAATGTCTGATATGTTCACTGCGCCACGATCAGGCGTTTTCATCTGGGTGACTATGGAAGCTTGCGTCATCCTAGTCTTTATGGTGTGTGGGATGACGCAAGCTTCCAGAGTTAGCATCTGATCGTTGGTGCAACGTCCATAATCAGCACTTGATCGCTTTGCTGCGCAGTGATCAGATGGTTTTTCAGAGGGGACGTGCAAGCTTTCAACTCATGGTTTATGGGATGGCCCAAGCTTCTACAGTCGCCCAGATAAAAGCTTCAAATCATTAGAGCAACGTTTATCATCAACACCTGATCGGTTGGTTGCGCAGCGATCGGATGCTTTCTCTAGGCGACTGTGGAAGCTTGCGTAATCTTATAACTGATTGTTTAAGGGATGAAGCAAACTTGTAGGGTCACCCAGGTGAAAGCTTGCAATTATTAGTGCAACGTTTATAATCAATGCCTAACCGATTAACTTCGCAGCAATCAGGCGTTCGCTTCTGGGCGTTTGTGGAAGCCCGCGTCATCCCATCACTGATGGTTTATGGGCTGATGCAAACGTCCACAGTCACCCAGATGAAAGCTTCAGATGATTGGTGCAACGTTTATAATCAACGGTTGATTGGGTAACTACGCAGCGACCAGGCGACTATGCGAACTTGCGTCATCCCTTAAACCATCCTATTTGTCACTATACCTCGGTGATTCTTATCATGTTTTCAAAGTTATCATCCCTTAGTTATGATGTCTGTTTATATACATAGATTTTTCCTAGCGTGAGTTGTGTTCCTGTGCAAAAAAGTGACTAGTTGTAATCAACCTGATATTAATAAATAATGCAATTCGATTGTTTCTGTTTTTCCTTTCTTTAAACAAAACGCTTTCCCTTAATTGTTTACCCTTTTTGCCTATCGGTGTAAGATTCGGAGTCACCGAGCCGTATACGTACGTATACCGTATCCGTTTGGGCTTATATCGAGAATACACGACAAATGCCACTTTGAGTGGACCGGGAGCGGTTAAAAGAAAATGTAATAAATGGATTCGAACGTTTTTAGCTACAACCCTAAAAATATACCGTCTTTTGGACTTACGTAGACCAAGAAAGCGGAAGTGAAGGGGCGTGGTTTATCAGACTTTTCTTGTGATTTCTTTTTCGTGAAAAACTTGGTGAAGAATTCGGTAGTCTACAAACAACTTGTACTAAATTCAATTCGAAGGTAATTTTACCGAACATTATTACTAAGGGTTGATAAAAGAGTGGATGAGGTGTTATCATTAAGTGGTGTAAATCGGACTTACGCTGTTACTTGAATGATAAGTTATCATTGAATAATAAAGTTTGAAGTGACAGCGTCAGTCGGGTTTGCACTACCTAATAACACGGCATCCAGTCTTTTATGAAACCTTAATTATTACTAATAAAAGTTGGTAGCGCGGTCTCTCTCTAGCCAAATGGAAAGTGAAGGGGGACAGATAAGGATGGAATTGCGTCTCGTTACGGCGTCACCTAAATTATTGTAGGTTAAAAAGTTAAAAACACGCGCACTCTCTCTCTCGCGCGCGCGCGCCCTCTAACTTGTTACATTTCAACCTATTCGAGCTTTACGAGTTACCGAGTTTCTTATATCAACTTCTACCAAATATAAACAAAAAGAAAAATAAAGCGAAGATGAAAGTCGGAATTTTTGTGTGTACAGTATGTTTTACAAATCGGTGCTTGTCTACGGTGTGATTCGAAACGACAAACATCAACAACTTTTTTTTTTTCGAATTTGACGCCCCCTATATCGATTAATCGAAGCATTTTTTTAGGGACGTTTTATTTCTACGCCGGAAACAAGAACCCGATGCTCTTTTTCGACCATCACATGTACAGGGTGGGCTATAAGAGTCCGCATTTGACAAGTTGGAGATGCGTTCGGTCGAAAAGCTCCAGATGCAAGGCGAGATTGTCCACGTCCAAGGACGAAGCGATGTTTACTTATTGCCTGCACAACCATCCCGTCGTCAAGAAAGATCTGTCGGAAGCCATCTATACGCACCGATTGAAGATTAATAAGAGGCGTTGTTCTTGCCGACGTTGTTAAATAAATGCAGAACTAGAAAAGGACGTTGTTTGTTTATAAACTCCCTGTAATTCTTCTCATAACCTCAAAAGTACCCATTGTAGTCGAAATGTTCTCGTTCATTCAATAATAACTAGTCGATGCAGCATTTAACACAGGTGGACTGTATATTTGTGACCTTTTAATTTTTGTTTTGTTTCTATAAACTTAGTATGTACTCGTGCATGGTGCTGGGAAAACACCAATGCGCAGACGTAAAGTCGTAAGTCTCATCTCTTCTCTGTGTTCCATCTGGCAGGTTTTACTAGCTTTTGTTAAAAAATGAAACTAATGAAAGGAAATGATACACGGAAAGTCAGAAGCGTGACCGATACCGTTACGATGCGGATAACCCACCTCGTCGGTAATAACGAAGGCGGTCCAGGCCGTGCTAACTCAGTGGAAACGGCGTAGGTTAAGGTCGTGAAAAATTAAGAAGGTGCCACTCCCCAATTGTGAAAGTGGATCACTTCTAAATGACTAGAGTCCAAGAGACCCTCCGTAGTAGATGGTGCGTGGTTATCCGGAAAAAAAAGTATATCAATTAAGCTAGTTCGTTATTTGGTTCACATGCTTCTGTAATCAAAGCCTTACAGCCACCTTACAGCTTAGGTGAACGTAATTATAAACAAGCATATATTCGAGTGACAAGTACTGAAAATCCACTCCCCTTTAAACTACTAATAGATTTGAATATTGTACTAATTAGCCAACGTAATAAAAAAAGAAACCTGCTTTACTCGAAAACAAATCTGCTACCCCCTCCCCCAAATTACTAAAATAATTGACCGATTGACGATTAGTTTGATCAGGAAAACTTGGGGAAAAGGAACTCAACAATACTATTAACTTTCCCGCGTCGAATTTCCATATATATCTCTGATAACGAACGTAGAGTGACAGCATTAGTCCGGTTTACACTACTTAATGATAACTTATCATGCACTCGTTTGTCGAACCTTACCTATCATTGATACCGCATCATATTATTACAATTGGCGTTAACAAAGAAACGCCCATGGATGTTTTCCGTTCCTGGAAGAGCTACAAACCTTAGAAGAAGGTATTCAAGTTTGGTAGGCTTAAAGTACTTGAGGAGCTGATTGTAATGGATTCAAACCGGATGCTTCTGCGACTTATCGTTCCGGAGTTATAGTAAGTAGGGAGAGAAGGGCGGTTCACGGTCCATCACTCGGGGCCGTGGCCGTTGAAGTGGTTTAACAAGGGCAGTTGCCGTTGAACCGCCTCGAGTGGTGGAGTGGTGGACGGCGAACCGCCCTTCTCTCCCATCATTGATGATTAGTTGTAGGCTGCTACCGTATCGTATTATTACAATTCGCGTTAACCAAAGAAACGCCACTGGACGTTTTCCGTTTCTGGAAGAGCTACAAACCTTAGAAGAAGGTGTTCAAACTCGGTAGGCTTACAGTGCTCGAGGACCTGTTTGATATGGATTCAAATCGGATGTCTCTGTGATTTCTCGTTCTGTAGTTATAGTAAGTAGGGAGAGAAGGGCGGTTCCTGGTCCGCCACACGGGGCCGTAGCGGTCGAAGTGGTTTAACAGGGGCGGCTGTTGAACCGCCTCGAGTGGTGGAGTGGTGAACCGTGAACCGAAGTTCTCTCCCATCAGTGATGATTAGTTGTAGGCTGCTACCGTAGTTGTCGGACTCGGGACGACTGGAGAATTAGTTACCGGATTCGGAACGGCCGAAGGATAAGCTCCAGTACTCGGAGCAACCGGGGGATTAATGACCGGATTCAGAGCGGCCGAAGGATCAGTTCCCGGACTCGGAGCGGTAGGAGAATCAGTGCCCGGATTCGGAGCGGCCAGAGGATTAGTCTCCAGATTCGGAGCTGTCGAAGAATCGATTGCCGGACTCGGAACGGCCAGTAGATTAGGTGCCGGACTCGGAGCTATAAATAGTAGATATGAACTTTAGTTTTGGACAAAGTTCCAGTGTTTGAACGACAAAACATAACTGTGACCCAGACTATTGTACTAAGAATTTAGATAATTATATTAACAAGATTGCACCGGCGTAGCTCGTAATTAACGATATCATCAAAAGCGTGAATTTGAACAAATTATATTTACAAGATTTAAGAGATATTTGACTTTAAATTGAAAATAATTACCTATTTTGTTGTGTGTGTGTCAGTATGTAATTGGATGCCCTCTTAAATTCTTCGGTGCAGCTCTATTTTCAATGGATTCCCTCTCTTAAATTCTTTCTTCTTCGGTGTGGTGAATCTCTTTTATTTAATGGTTACTTCCTTTGAAACCCTTCTGGTCCAAATAAAGTTGAAACTTCTATTTCAATCCACCTTCGACGCAGTAAAATATCGTAATTCAATGACTTTTTTGTCTTGCCATTTCCGGTCGTCAACCAAAATATACCCTCATTTTTTTCAGAAACCAGGACTACCCTACATTATTTCTCCGTTGTCCAAATAACTAGCTGTTTATTATTTACCATGGATAACACTTCATCTTGGCGTGACGTTGTTACAGAGGTCTATATTGTTGATGCCCAGGTATCCTTGGTTTTTTATATCCAGTGGTTATTAGGAATTCTTGTGATGTGAAAGTGTTGAATGTGTGTGTTTGCTCTCTATCTTTTAATCGATGCTTTTTATAATAATTGATAATTTTATTACTAGTTACATTTTTTCTCCCATTAAACGTCTCTGACTGGACTTAAAAGAAGAAACTAACACCCGCAGGGTAATTAAATGCTTAAAAGGTGGCGTGCGTGGTATCGAAAAAGTATAAATAGAACCCAACACTAAACCAAATGTCATTTGAATATGAACATCCAAAATTCCAACATTTACTGTGAATTTAAATATATTGAATTGTTTTCCGAGACAGAAATCTAAACGAGAAAATTCATTTGTATGTATTATGTAAGAAATCAAATAAAAAGTGTGTAAATCAATTCATATACAATTATTTTGCGTAATAAGAAATGAAATGTAACAGAAAAGAGAAGCGGATGTGGGATACGAGCCACGAACTCGTAGGTTGTTGGTCGGCTCTAATTATTCATTACGACTTTTTCAGATTTGGTTCTTGTCGAAAGCGCTTGAGTATTGCATCGTATCCGTTTACCCAAAAATACTCGACGACATAATTATCGACCACTGCAAGGAGTTCCGTTGAAATCGATTGGGCATCACGTCTCGATGTCTTCTTGTAAGATTGATCGATGCAATTTTGTTTTTAGGGATATTTAGTCGCCACTTTAGAATTTTTAATGATGTCGAATTCCGAATGGTTGCCAGATTTTGTCATTGCTATCACCATCCTCATCTTGATCATCATTCATCTTTCGCCCTTTTATATTCTGGGGTTACTGAGAGGGGAAGGGGCGTATCGGACTCAAATTAAAATAACTGTGTTCTATTAAAAAAGAAAAAAAGGGAAATTCAATTTCCGCTTTGGCGTGACGTCATACGTACACACGTGCTTTTCACTAGAATCATCGAATACGTTAATACTGACCTTGTTTTCTTTCTTTTCTTCCTCTCTAGAAACCTTCTACTTCTACGCCGGTATAAAGAATCCGATGCTTCTGCTCAGAGATTACACCTACAGGGTGATCCATCGCGGGGTGAATTCGGTCAGATGGAGGTGCGTCCGTTCCGAGAGCGATAGGTGCAGGGCACGCCTGATCACTACCAGGGAGGAAGCCATCTTGAACGATTTCGAGCATAACCATCCGAGCGTGAAGAGGGATCCGTCCAAAGCCATCTCTTCGCGCAAGATGAAAGTCACCTCGCGGAAGAAGAAGAATATGACGTTGATCGAATGATTGTGATCGAGATTGCCTTTTCATGTATTACCAATTTTGCCAGTATATTTTCTCATGTATTATGCCAGTATATTTTGAAATAAAGCCGAGGTTTTGGAATGTGGAATCGTTGAATTGTTGAACGTTGTGTAGAGTTTCGTTTTTTTGCGAAGTTGATGTAAGGTAGTCGAAGTACGGTGAGGTGGTGGTTCCGGGTTTGTTACTGTTCTGACTTTGAAATTTCGAGATCAAATAGTCGGAAATCCGGGAAAGATGGAAGAGGATGACGGTGCAAGTACCGCGATTGGGTCGATGTCGGAATTACGTAGCCAAGGTTCTTGTGAATCACAAATAAAAAGTAGAAAAATAAGAATCTATGTAACCCTCACAAAAAATCCTCACTGAGGCTTCTTCGGCAACTTTCAATTTTTGGACTATTGATGCCATTTTCTAGCTCTTGTGAATATCTTTTTGCTTCAGATTTTTGGTAAATAACTAACAAGGGAACGTGCCCAAGTGTCAGCCGTCGATTTGACTGAAACTTGGGAACGTTTCTCTTCAAGTTCGTTTGAGTTGCTTTTAGATCGGGTCTATAAGCTTAAGCCGGTCGAAAATCGGCTAAATTTAGCAAATGTTTACATCTTTTGTGACACTTTCCTCCACAACGGGCCTAAAAGCTCGAGTCGGTTGAAGATTGGCCAAATTTATCAAATTTTTACATCTTTTGTCGGATTTCCTTCCAAATCGGGTCTAAAAGCTTGAGCTGGTCGAAAATCGGCTAAATTTAACCAATGTTTACATCTTTCGCGGAAATTCCCTCCACATCGGCTCTAAAAGCTTGAGCCGGACGAAAATCGCCAAAAAATCAGCAAATTTTTCGCGGTCCTCGAAGTGTCGGTGATGTCAAATTTCGTCACATGCCCAAATTCCATAATAAACGATTTCTTCACTAACCCGCGTACTTTTTCAGGGACGTTTCATTTCTTCGCCGGCTCCAAAAATCCGATGCTCTTCTTCAACGGTTTCCTATACAAGGTGGTACAAAAGGGTCCTAATTCGACGACCTGGAGGTGCGTCGCCTGCGAATCGTACAAGTGTCGCGTCAGACTGAGCACGTCCAAGGACGTGGCGGTCTTCAACGATCGCGATCACAACCATCCTCTCGTCCAGAAGGATCTGTCGAAGGCCGTCTATTGGCGCCAGATGAAGCTGGCTACGCGAAGAAAGCAACATCATCAGCTTTCGTACGAAGTCCAGCCGTGATTCGGAGCATCCGGCGCGCGTCCATGAATTTCCGAAGAAGTGTGAAGAGATGCGATATGAGGTTGTAGTCGTTTTATAATTATGTTGATCTATGGACAGATATTTTAAAATAAATCCGTTTTTTTTTTTTGTTTCGAGCCGGTGTTCTGATTTTAATGCATTTAATTTCTTCTTTGTATTTGCGGAAATAGGAAAGATTGGGGTCTTTGCAAGCAGTCCCTGCCTGTCCGGGTACGTACGGATTCTCGTAAAGAGAAGAAGAAGAAGAAGAGGAACAAGATGGTCAAGACGAAGAAGATGGTAGAGACGAAGAAGATGGCGAAGAAGAAGAAGAAGATGAAGTTGAAGAACAGGATGATGATGAAGAGGAAGATAATGAAGAAAAAGATGAAGGAGAAGAATATGATGATCATGGGGATGGTGATAAAGAAGAAGACAATGAAGAAGAAGAGGAAGAAAAGAATCGTGACTAAGAAGAAGGAGAAGATGAAGAAAGAACAGATGAAGGAGAAGGAGGACATATACAAGAAGAAGAAGAAGATGGTGACGAAGAAGATGAAGATGAAGAAGAGGATGACGATGAAGAAGAAGATAACAAAGAAAAAAATGAAGGAGAAGAATATGATGATCATGGCGATGATGATAAAGAAGAGGAAGAAGATGACGATGAAGAACAGGAAGAAAAGAAAATGGTGACGAAGTAGAAGAAGAGAAAGAATTCTCCTTGATTTGAAGAAGAAGGAGCAGATGAAGAAGAAAGAGATGAAGAAGGACATGAACAACAAGAAGAAGAAGACGAAGACGAAGAATAAGCAATCCCCTTTCTGCACATTTGGCAGTTTTTCCTTTTAGGACGCAATAACGCTAGCTTCTAAGTTGGCTATGCCGAAGAAGTTAGTGGCGGTAGCATCGTTTCCTTTCACCATCAAAGATCCTGAGGTTAAATTGCTGAAAACGAAACGTTACTAAGATTAAAAAAATTCCAACGAGGATTTCCGACAAATAACGGTCACGTAAACTCATGCTGCCATTATTAATAAACAACAAATATTCGAAAAAGTTTTTGTTTTACTATCGATGATTCAGATTCAAAAACAAATACGTTCCCTTCAGGATTAGGCATCTTCCGATTTGGACCCTAGTATTCTGATTACAACCGCGATTAGATCCACAATTTTGTTTTTTTTTTTTCCTTGTTTGTCCGTGGTAAGTGGGTTGGATTACAATGCCCCCTTGGGACCTGCTGATACACTAATGATTGACTGCGGAACACGAATGGACTCGAAGTCACATGACCCGCCATTCTCGCCTGTGGTAAAGGGACTGAATGACAATACCTAGGGGCAGGGCTCAAATGCGCAGGTGGCAACGCCTGCGTTTTGATCTGGTTGGGGACCTACTGAGTGGGATATGCTCGGACGGAATTGATTGATGTATTGAGTGATTCATATGTTCGAAATCTTTTAAGAGCGTTTACCGAAAGTTTTCTTCTCACCGTGGAAGACCTTGATTCAAAAAGCAAAAAATACGAACTATTTAGGATTAAGCAACCTCCAGTTTGGTGCCCAACATTCTATTGTAGTGTACCCGCTGTAACCGCTACTGTTAAACCGGCTGAACGGTAACCGCACCGGTTCAGTGGACAGTAGTTTCAAACCTCGCCACCAGATGGCACCACTGCGTTAGTTCCAGAACCTCACCACCAGATCGCAGCACCACATTGGTTCCCCTCAATCTCACTACCAGGCGATGCAATCGGCGGAAAGTGAGGAGGTAGGTCGTGAACCGGTCATCCGTCCCTACTTCCAATTACATCGCAATGTTTTCTTCAATCCTCAAGATCCTTGACACCAAAACACACAATAGTCTATCAGTTCTGGGGCACGTGCTTCGCCGATAATGATGCCAACATCTTCAAACTGAATCGTATTAATACTGCCGGGTCTTTCGAATTCGCTTCTTGCATTGTTACACTTTTTCGCTAAAATACATGAGATTCCCGTTCGGCCGTATTCTAACGCAATTATGTTTTAGGTGTCTTCTACTTCATACACGGCAATAAGCACCCGATGCTCCTTTTCGAGGACTACAAATACAAACTGGTCACGACCAAGCACAATTCGATTATGACGACTTGGAGATGCACCAGGAACAATTGTAGGGGTCGACTCAGGACCTCCAACGATTTGGCGATCATTCACAATAACATGCACAACCACGAGCCCGAAAGAATCGATATTTCCGACGCAGTCTTGAGGAAGGTGTTGAAAATTAAGAAGAAGGCGAAGGTGGGGGGACTAACTAGTTGTTCCCGAAATTATTAAGGCTAACCGAGAGAAATCTGCATTCTCGCGGTTGATATTATTGTATTATGAGGTTTGGAGGTTATGGAAATAAATTTTGAGATGTTCTTAGGTTAGTTTTTATTTGAAGGTGTTTGGGTAGGGGGTGAAGAATTCTTTTGTTAATTTGTTAAATATTCCGATGTGGAGGTGGGATTAAAACCTTATCGAACGATGTCACGCCTTTGAACCCTAAGCTCCGTTGAACCCTAAATTCTTTCGAACCTTAAACTCTCTCAAACTCTAGGCTCATTCGAACACTAAAATCCTTCGAATTCCTTTCAATTATAGGTTCCTTTAAACCCTAAATTCTTTCGGATTCTGGTCTTTTTCGAAACCCAAATCCCTTTGTATCTTACACTCGTTTGGGCTCTAAGATCCTTCGAATCATAAGCTTCTTCGTTTTATCAGCATCGTGACCCAGGGGTTGATGACGTGCAAAACAATTGTCTTCCCGCGCTCTAGCGAGCTCAAGGATAGATGCTTAGAAAGTACAGATTTTTTTACTTTCGTAAATAAGTTGGGAATCCAAAACCTATTTGAGCCCTAAAGTCTTTCAGACCCTAAGTCCGTTTGAACTCTGGGCTCCTTCTAACCCTAAACTTTTCAGATCCTAAGCTTCTTTGAACCCTATGCCCCTTCGTTTTACCAGGGTTGATGACGCGCGAAACGCGTCTCCATGTTCAGGTGAGGACTCGAACATGTCGAATGAGTTAACCCCTTCGAACTCTTAAGTTGTTCGAACCCTAAACTCCTTCGAACGCTAATCTCCTTCGAACCCTAAGTTCCTAACCCTAAACTCTTTGGGACCGTAAATCCCTTCGAAGCACAAGTCTGCAGACCCTAAGTTCCTTTTAACCCTAAATTCTTTCGGATCCTAAGTTCCCTCGAACCGCATGTCCCTTTGTTTAACCAGCATCGTGACCCAGGGTTGATAATGCGCGAAACAATTTCTCGATGTTGAGGTGGGTACTCGATCGTGTCGAATGAGTTAACCCATTCGAGCCCTTAAGTTCTTTGAACTCCAAGCTCGTTCGAACATTAGCCTCGTTCGAAACCTAAGCTCCCAAGCCTAAACTCTTTCGGATACTAAATTCCTTCGAAACCCAAGCCTTTGTGGACTCTAAGCTCCAATTAACGCTAAGCTATTTTGGATCCTAAGCTCCATTGAACCCCGTGCCCCTTGGTTTAACCAGCATCATGACCCAGGGTTGATAATGCGCCAAACAATTTCTCGATGTTGAGGTGGGGACTCGAATGAGTTAACCCCTTCGAGCCTTAAAGCTCTTCGCACCCTAAACTCCTTCAAAGGCTAACATCTTTCGAACCCTAAGCTTCTAAGCCTAAACTCTTTCGAACTGTAAATGCCTTCGGAGGCCAAGCCTCTGTGGATCCTAAGCTATTTTTAACCCTAAACTCTTTTGGATCCTAAGCTCCTTTGAACCCCGTGTCCCTTTGTTTAACCAGCACCGTGAATCAGGGTTGATGACGTGCAAAGTAATTTCTCGATGTCGAGGTGACACTCCAACGTGTCAAACGAGTTAACCTGTTCGAACCTTAAGCTCATTCGAACCCTAAGCCCTTTGAAACCTTTTGGTCTCTAAGCTCCTTTTAACCTGAAACTTTATCGAACATTAAGCTCCTTCAGGCGCTAAAGTTCTACAAACTTTAACTTCTTCCGACTTCTAAACTCCTTCGTCTCATTGGCGTCGTGATTTAGAGCTGACAATTGTTACCACTTTGCTATACCGAGGTCAAGGATGATGAAGGTAGATGCAGAGGGCGGTACACCGATCACTTAAGTATCTGCGTTGCGGCTTCGATTTACAGCCCTACAAGCTTCAAAGCATTACCCAATTTTTACGAAATTCTTCAGCTTGAGATAAGGGCAGGCAAGAACGGTATTTAATAATTAGTGGATCCATCGAGGTTTGTGATTGCTGACGAACACTTGACATCCGTTAATTTACTGTGACGTCAGGAATATCATCCTAGGCTTCGCCAGGTGGAGTACAAAACTCCACAAGTTCGATGGGTGCTGATTCCTATTTCGATCCAAAAAATTTGTTTTTAAATAAAACTTTTACCATCATCTGACTTTGGTTTTAATCGAACTCGCTTAATTCAAATTATACAATGCTGATTGACGATCCGACCCGTATATGTTATATCGACGTTTTTATTTTTCAGAAATGCTCCATTTCTGTTCCGGCTCGAAAAATCCGATGGTATTCTTTCGAGACTACAAGTACAGGATAGGAAGGCGATCCGACAATAAAACGACATGGAGATGCGTCGGATATGATATGTGTAAGTGCAAGGCGAGGATCAGAACTTTCAGGAACGAAGTGGCCATCATGCAAAAGAAGCACAATCACGAACCGGATACGGCGAGGGCGCCGAAGATTGTGTCCTCGCAGCTAGTTTACGTCAAATGCGTTGACGCCGATTAGGAGGCGTGACCGGTGCGCTGAAATATTCTCTTCGATTGTACCGGATGCGATAAATATAAATTGTTAACCTTGAACGTATTTGTTTCATTTTTCCTGCCTTTTCCAAGTAAACGATAGTGTTCCTTTAAAATATAGTTCTCTTAACCGCAAGAATCGACTTGTGCCCCTGATTGCCTCCGATTTATCGCCCTTTACGCAAAACCATTCTAAGATATTTAGTGCCCGTGTGCTGGTACAACCGCTGTTAGTGGGTGGACCGGTGAAGTTTTAAAAAGGGTCAAACTGATTTGAGTGCAAGTACAATTAGCGCCACGAGAGGCACAAAGTTTCGTCCTTCAAGAAGCTGGGCTTCCGGGACTAGATATTATTTAGCCTTGTGATTAGGGGGTGGCCTTCCAACCGGAATTCCAACCCAAGCGCTTCCCCACCAAAGACCTTGAAGATACCCTTAGATACTTATTGGCATTAACAATGACCTTGGGCTTCGTACGCCGATTATAGAATTTCTGTAAACCTGACCTTGGAATCGTGTCACGGACTCAGAAGAAGTTTAAGATTCGACTTGCACCTCTGACTGCTACCGATTCGCCGCAATGTATCGTGACCGCCTGTCTTTGCCGGGAATCGAACCCGGAATTTTCCGCACCGAAGATCTTGAAGCTGCTCTTAGATACTTATTGGCATTTACCAATTTACCTTGGGTACGCTTATTCTAGAATTTCTATGACCTTGATCTCGGACTTGTATGAAACACATAGAGGGCGTGCAAGAATCGACTTGCACCCCTGACTGTTCGCTATTTGCCGCGTTTTGTCTTGACCGGGAATCGAATTGAAGATGCCCTCAGATAATTATTGACACTAGCAACGGCCATCGTCTTCGTACGCCGATCTTAGTATTTCTGTAATTTTGACCTTGGGTCATTTCAAGGACACCGAAGGAATTTTAGAGTGGACTTGCGCCCTTGACTGCCTTTGTTTTGCCGCGTTTTATGGTGACCACCCATCTCGAACGGGACTCGAATCCGAGACCATCCCCACCTAAGACCTTGATGATATCGTGATGAGCAGAGACCTCGATTTTCGTACGCCGATTGCTGTGACCCTGACCTTGGTCTTATGTCAAAGGCATAGAGGAAGTTCGAGAATTGACTTGCGCCCTTGGCTGGCTCTCAATTTTCCGTCTCTTATGATGACCGCCTAGACACAACTCGCGTGTCTCCAATAGTGAGTTTTATGCCCTTGATATCATACCATGGTCAAGGTGACAGGGACCCCAGATTCGAGGTCTTTAGTGCAGTCGATTATCGGTCGAGCAGCCTCCAACCGGCTTCGCCGCGACGCGACTCGTCAGCGGGGTGACTTGGTTCTTACCCAATGCTAGTCCGGCGTGCAGTTTTCGATGTACATGTAACGCAATGACTGTCGGGGCTTTTGATCGGGTAGTAGTTTTTTCCAGGCGATAGCCGTCCACGATTTAATTAGAGGATTGCGTGCTTACGCGAATTGATTTGCTTGACGGGACGGGAAAACCTACGAATTTCCTAGTTTATTCCTAATTATAAAATAAAATTTCTTACGAGTTAGCTTCAATTCAGTACCCACCCTCAAAACCACACGATCCTAATTCGTGAACGAACGAATGCCTTTTTCCCCAAACCAAACAGGAATATTTTATCGACGTTTTATTTTCAGAAATGCTCCATTACTGCCGTGGCTCGAGAAACCCGATGGCCGTTTTTCGAGACTATAAATACAGGGTCGGAAGACGACACGCGGACAAAATCGATTGGAGGTGCGCACGGTACAATATGTACAAGTGCAATGCGAGGATCAAGACTTTCAGGAATCAAGTGGTCGTCCTGTACAACGAACACAATCACGATCCGAAAATACGAAGGATGCCCTATATTCTGTCGTCGCATCCGGTTCAGGTCAAAGTCGCCGACGCCGATCGGACGTATGACGAAACGTTGGAATCACTGTTGGATTGCATGAATTAACGTGAAATATATCGATTTTTTCCTGGACGTACTTGCTTTATTTTTCTCCTTTCGTCAAAAATATGATGGCGTTCGTTCTAACAATGCCCAATGGGATTCTTTTAACCCCATCTTTGTTACGATTTGAAAACTCGGATGTATTCTTGCGAGATTATAGGTATAGGATGTCTAAGTGTTAAAGGAAGAGCACGAGAAGAGTTGCTCACTAGCGCTAACGAGTAGTGGCGGGGTTCGATATGACCTTCAGTATAACGAAGCGGGTCTCGATGAGATCTGTTGTGTATACATGTGCGCTGCCGTAAATACTATTTCGCAGGTTTCTAGGTTTGTTTTAAAAATGTTGCCTACGTCGCGAAAATGACCGATGTTTTATTTTATGTGTAAAATTTTATGCACTCGCCACTGTCCCTGATGGTTAACGCATGACGAAACATTGACATTTTCATCCAATTATAATATAATTCCGATTTCGTATATAATAATAATGTTCTGTAAATAATAGAGACTGATCTTGGCCCCCGTTCTAACTAATGGTGTTAGCAAAGGACGAGGATTAAGAGACCGTGCGGTGACTATCCCTTTTTACGTATAACCTATTAGCCTCAAGCCAGTTTGTGGCTTTAGATTTAAAGATAATTTATAATAAAAGTTCATTCTCTCTTTCTTTCTAGCGAACGTTATCTGTTTCTAATGTCCGATTGCACCATACAATGGAGGCGTACGTAACATAATCAAATACATTAAGATCTAGGTAGAAACATGTTGAAGTTGACGGAAATAGTGGAATGAGAAATGAATTCCAAATTCCCACACGAAGATGTGACGCACACACACACACACAGACGGTTAAGTTCACTAGAATGTGGCGTTGTTGGTCTATGCACTGTGATTGATTCCTTGAAGCGTGCAGTGCAGCCGGCTGGCGATCTGGGATTTGGGTTCTGATCTGTTTATTATTATTATTTCTATGCGGATGTTTAGTTGGACTGCGATCTAACCTAACTGGTATGTCACCCATGGTGTACTCAGATAACGGCAGTGTACACGGAAACCTCAAGGATACTCTAAGTTGATTTCTAGAGTTGCACACTCAGTTGGCGATCTCCGATTCGGATGATGATCTGGTTATTATTAATTCTCTGTAGTATACCTGTAGTGTACACGGATATAGTGGTGTACACGGAGAAGTTTTATGATTTTTGAAATTGACGTCTCGAGCCGCTAGGCGTCGAGGATAGAACAGATTGGCTATCTGCGACTTCTCTGCGGCTGTTTAGGTAGAGTTCGATCTGGTCTAGTTGATATGTCCCCTGTTGTGTACACAAATAACGGGAGTGTACACGGACATCTCAAGGATAGCCTAAATTGATTTCTAGACTTGCGAAGTCAGCTGACGATCTGCGATTTAGGTGACGATTTTTTTACTATGAATTCTCTGGATTGCGATCTGAGCTACCTAGTTGATCACCTTTAGTGTACACGGATAATAGTGGTGTACACGGAGAAGCTTTAAGGTTTTTCAAATCGACGTCTCGAGCCGCGAGGTGTCGAGGATAGAACAGATTGGCTATCTGCGATTTCTCTGCGGATGTTTAGTTAGAGTACAATCTGGACTAATTGGTATATCACTTGTTGTGTACACAGAAAACGGTGGTGTACACGGAAATCTCAAAGATACTCTAAATTGATTTCTAGAGTTACGCAGTTGTCTGATGATCTGCGATTCGGGTGACGATCTGTTTACTATTAATTATTTGGATTGCGATCTGAGCTACCTAGTTGATCACCTTTAGTGTACACGGATAACAGTGGTGTACACGGAGAAGTTTTAAGATTTTTTAAATGGACGTCTACAGCCGCGAGGCGTCGAGGATAGAGCAGATTGGCTATTTGCGATTTTTCTGCGGTTGTTCAGCTAGAGTGCAATCTGACCTAACTGGTATGTCACCCATGATGTATACAAATAACGGGAGTGTACACGGAAATCTCAAGGATACCCCAAAATGATTTCTAGACTTGCGCAGTCAGCTGACGATCTACGATTCAGGTGACGATCTTTTTACTATTAATTCTCTGGATTGCGATCTGAGTTAACTAGTTAATTGCCTGTAGTGTACACGGACAATAGCGGTGTACACGGATAAGCTTTAGGATTTTTGAAGCTGATTCCATTTATTATTAATTCTCTTCGAATGCTTAGCTGAACTGCGATTTGGTCTAGCTGGTGGTGTACACGGACCATAGTAGTGTACACAGACAAGCTTTAGGATTTTTGAAATTGATATTTCGAGCCGTGAGACACCGAGGGTAGAAGAGACCGGCGATCTGTGATTTCGGTAGCGATATGTTGATTATTAATTCTTTACGGCTGGCCTATCATGTGTGGTGTATACGGTCAATGGAGGTGTACACATACAATTTCTAGGATTTGGGTCGCGATTTGTTTATTATTAGTTTCCTGCGGATATTTAGCTGGACTGCGATTTGGCCTAGCTAGTTTATCACTTGTGGTGTAAACAGACGACTGTGGTGTACACGGGTAAACTGTCAAGTGTTGGGGAGACGTTGGTCGTCAAAAGTAATGTAACGTTGGTGAGTTCCCCCGCCATAAAAAGTGACATATTCCGCGACAAAAGTAGTCGAATTTTCGACTTGGCCTCTCTAACTGGCTAATAATATTATCCGTCTTGGTTAGAACGAACCTGAACGTTTTAATGTTTTATACGGCACCGTTTCCGATCATTTCAACTCGCCGTTTTTCGCCTGTACCGAGGATGATGACTTAATTGTCGAAACTATGGTAAGAATGAATGCATTTCGTGCTACCTTTTGAAATCTGTACTTTTACGATTATGATGTAAATTTAACAAACGACGATCTCGAACTTCCCCCGTTTCGAGATTTCGCCATCGTCATGGCCAAACCGGATTGATTCTAATCGTTTCTTTCTCTCTCTTAGGTACCTTCCACTTCATACACGGCGCGAAGCATCCGATGCTGCTATTCGACAACTACAAGTACAAGGTGATCAAGCGTCATCCGGATTCGACGACGTGGCGCTGCGTCGGCTACGACATCTTCAAGTGCAGGGGCAGGATCAGGACGTCGAAGGATTTCGCGCTGGTCGTCAACGACAACCACAATCACGACGCGCCGCTCACCGATCCGTCGAAGTGCATTTTCTCGAAAGTGATGCGGATCGAGAGGATCAGCACGAGGATGAGGAATTTCTTTAGCCAGGCGGACGCGTTTCGACACCACGTGTTCAGCTAATAATCGATTCGTATAGATCTAATGTTTTTTGATTTAGGAACGCCTTACACCGAAAGGTAGATAGGCTCAGGACTAAGTAAGTAAGTGACTTAGTGATGAGAAATTTTAAGGTTAAGATGATAATGTCTATTTTTCTTTTGAAAATAAAGGGGTGTTAATGAGTCTTGGCTTGAATGTGTGCATTCGCACCCTTTTACCTCTTGTAAAAGAAGTGGTCCAATTTCTTTGGTGAAGTTAGGAAGTGTGTTGGGGATACAAGTCGATGTCACATAGGATGGTTGCTTGGTTCAAAGGGATCCGAAGTTTGGTGTACAAGTTGCTTGTAAACCATGATCATCGAATTCGATTGGATGCTGGATGTTTTGAGTAGACACAAACCTACCGCGACTCTGGGAAACGCTCGAGGTTATTGTCAATTATTCCGGCCGAAATGTTCGAAGCAAAAGGAAGAACCTAAACCGTTATAGTAATGTGAACATTAGCCTTCGTTTACAAATAGAACAATTTAGTAATGAACTCTTTAAACTTGTAACAAACATTTGTCTAATAGAAAAATCCAAAGTAGGGAAAGATAAGTGGTTCGATAACCACCGCTTCATCGTTGGCAGTGGCGCCACCTGGGATCTTCAATGGCGGGGTTTAGAACCAGAGATTATCGTCAATTATTCCGGGCGAAATTTCCGAAGTAAAAGAAAGTAGCTAAAGTGTTATAATAATTTGAACATAAGCCTTCGCTTGCAAATAGAACAATTTAGTAATGAACTCTTTAAACTTTGTAACACGCATTTGTCTGATACAAAAATCCAAAGTAGGGAGAGATAGGTGGTTCAAAAACCACCGCTTTACCGTTCGCAGTGGCGACGCCTTGGATCTCCGGTGGCGAGATTTGGAACTAGCGCTCAAGGGCTGCTATACGGGCATCGCTCCGAAAGTTTTAAACGTTCACTGACCTGACGTACAGAGATCGCTCAAAAAGTTTTAAGTAAGAAAAATAGTCGTATACGGTGACTGCTTAAAACTTTTTCGTCAGCGCTTGAACGATTCCCGTATAGGAGGGCTCGAACGCTAGTTCTAAACCTCGCCACCGGAGATCCTAGGTGTGGCGCCATTGTGAACGGTGAAGCGGTGGTTTATGAACCGTCCATCTCTGCTTGCTGTCCTAAACCCCGTAGGGGACAGCACCACGACTTAACTAATCGCGAAAATTTCTGCTGAGGTCGGACTCATCCAATGAAGTAACCTGGCAAGCATGGCAAGTGACCTGAAATTAAATTTCTGCCACGTTAGTGTCACGTCACTTCAATGGAACTTGCCGGAGCATCTTAACGACTCCACGTTCCGACGTCTTCTCCACACTAATCAATCGAATTTTTGCCGTTCGTCCACCATTCTGACACGTTTTCATTTCAGGGACGGTCTATTTCATTAACGGCTACACTAATCGGATGTTGGTGTACGACAACTACAAGTATTACCTAATGAGACAACTCCCGCACGTGTCCTTTTGGCGTTGCGTCGGCTACGACCTTCATAAGTGCAGAAGTAGGCTTAAGACGTCGAAGGATTCGGTGTTGACCGTCAACGAGTATCACAACCACGAGCCGTCAGCGATCGATTTGACCGGCTGTATTCAGTCGGAGGTTATGCAAGTCGAACGGGTCAACGCGAAGACGAGCAACTTTCCTGAAACTAATCGTATACGCAATACCCGCAAGCAAGATGCTTAGCTTAATTAAAAATGTTTTGTTTAGAATGTCCTTGATGCTTTCCGGTACCGTTAGAAAGAAAGAAAAATAAAGAAAATTGCAAAGCAATTTAGAAGTTGTATTCATTACCTAACCTATAAATAGAATATCTAAAAAAGTCCTGCGGAGTACCACCCCTAAATTTTTCTAGTCGATATTGGAAGAGGATATGGGGGAGTGTTCTGACAATTTAATTTAATATTTAATGTTCCTGATTCGTCGCTCGTTATAATTTTTATTGATGTTGGTACGTATTAGAGGTGAAAGGTTCCATATCCCTCTCATAGGTGGAACTACCAAAAGTCATAGCAAAAAATGTACAACTAAAATTTGTATACGAAAGTTTCATTGTTCACAAAGCCGTACTGATGATCGGTATAACCGTGAAACGTACCTATACGGATAGTGAGAGTAGAAAAGAAGTTTTGTAATTTATAATTTGGTACGGGAATTAGGTACTAGGAGGACCATATTAGATCAAGACGACCGTTTACAAGGTTACCATTGCGGACTATGCTTATTAGGGTAAGATAATCGTGTCGTCCCTGCTTTCGTAACGGCTGGAGCAGTCAGCGGGACTGGCCACGCGCTTGTCTAATGCGATACGTAAACATCTGCCGAGAACAATTCAAATTCGTCACATTCATCGATGATTGGCTGCTCCAGCTGTTAGAGCTATGCTGTCATTTACCAGAATTTTTTTGTGGGTTTCAAATATTTTGGGAACCACTGATTTTTATCATGCCCGCGATTCGCTTAAATCCCAGTTACAGATCGTCTTCGTTCACTAGCGAGGAAAAGGGAAATGCAAATCTCGGTTGAGAATCAAGAAAGCATCGCTTCTTGCGTTCGTTTTCGAAACTTTTTGGAATCACTGGATTGCATCACAACGATAAAACTACAACAGTTCAAATACAATCTGCCCTTGTCTAATCTATTCTTCGACTTGTCTAAAGGTGGAAGGTATGTCTATGGTTGCAGTTAGATTGTAGAGGGCGTGACAGTAGCGGTAGACAAGTACCCGTCAAGGAACAGTCACCGAACGGCACCGTCATAGCATGAACAATTTGATATGTATTTATATTAGAGAGAGTGTGCTAAATAGCGTTGTATGGATTGTAAATAAACAAAATTACAATAAGAAGCGAGTATCATTGTAGCGGTCGACACAGTCGACAAAAGAAAGTTTTCCGCTAGCACCTCCGGTCGAGGAAGCCATCAAATACGTAAACGGTTTCTGTCAGTACTAATCGAGCTTAGAACGTAAGCGTCTGGCGAGTCACGATCGCGTTTTCTAACCTGCGTTATTTTTTAGGTTTCGTCTCCTACATCCAATCGAGAAACTGCGCCACCCATCTGGTGATAAAAATTACAGATACGTGCGGCACAGCGTCCACAAGGGCAGCGTCTATTGGAAGTGTCACCTGTACGATACGGGCAAGTGCAAAGCTAGATGCGTCGTCGGTTCGAATCAAACGGTCACGTTGAAAGGCGTCCACACCCATCCGTATGACCCGGATATCATGAGCGTCCATCGGGAATTTTACCGGGAGGCGGTGGTTATAAAACGGGAATAAGAAGAAGATGGCGGGGGGATCGAGGATGTTTGCGAAAACGGAAGAAGCGGAAAATACACCATCGACCAGTGTACAATTTGGGTCTGAAATCACGGAACTGCGTGTGTTTAAACCTGTAGCTTTAATTGTGATTCAAACCAGTGATTCCAAAAAGTTTTTAAAAACGAAGGCAAAACTGGTACTTTAATCAAGGTTATCATTTCCTTTTCCTTCCATTATGAACGACGGCGATCTGTAATTGGAATTTTATCCAATCGTCGTCGTGATAGGAATCAGTGGTTCCCAAAATGTTTTAAAACCGGTAATTTATATATTTTGATGGCAAGAAGACATATTGGAAGTCGTATAGGGTAGAGGGAACAAGGACAGATTGTGTTTAAACCTTCATATTTTATTACCGTATTCCAAAACCAGTGATTCCAAAAAGTTTTAAAAACGAAAGCAAACCTGGTGCTTTATATCAAGGTTATCATTTACCTTTCCCTCGATTATGAACGACCGCGATCTGTAATTGGAATTTTATCCAATCGTCGTCGTGATAGAAATCAGTGGTCTACAAAATGTTTTAAAAAATATAAAAATCACCGGTAATTTACATATTTTGACTGCAAGAACACATGTAGGAAGTTATATAGGATAGAGGGAACAAGGGCAGATTATTTTTGAACCTTTATATTTTATCACCGTATTACAAACCAGTGATTCGCAACAGTTTTAAAAGCGAAAGTTGAAACTGGTAATTTGTTGATTTTCAACCAAGGTTCTGCTTTTCCATTCTTTCGGTCATGAACGAAGGCGATCTGTAACGGAATTTTAACGAATCGCCACCATGATAAAAATCAGTGGTGCCCAAAATGTTTTAAAATATAGAAATAACCGGTAATTTGCAGGTGTAGACCAGGAGTCTCCAAACTTTTCAGCCTTGGGGCCATACTGATTACTTCAGTGAGTTCCAAGGGCCAACACCGTTTTAATTTTCAAGTAAATAAATCCGAGTTATTATCATTCTGTTTTTTTTTATACAATTTATCACAACAATAAGTTATTAGCTGTCGCGGGCCGGATTGATGACACTGGCGGGCCGGATTTGGCCCGCGGGCTGTAGTTTGGAGACCCCTGGTGTAGACGATAAGAAGACAAGGATAGGAGATAGTGGAGACAAGAACAGATTGTATTAAAACCTTTATATTTTATCGTCGTGATTCAAACCAGTAATTCCATACAGTTTAAAACAACGAAAGCAAAATACTGGTATTTAATTGATTATCGACTAAGATGTGCCTTTTTCTTTGTCTCGGTAATGAACGAATCTGTAACGGATTTTTAACGAATTGTCGTCATGATAGAAATCAGTGGTGCCCAAAATGTTTTAAAATATAGAAATAATCGGCGATTTGTAGGTTTAGACGATAAGAAGACAAGGGTAGGAGATAGTGGAGATATGGGCGGGTTGTATTTGAGTCTTTATATTTTATCGGCGTGATTCAAATCAGTGATTCCAAACAGTTTGAAAAATGAAAGCTAAAACTGGTGGTTTCTTGATTCTCAACCAAGATTTTACTTTTCCTTTCTCTCGATAATGAACAAAGGCCATCTGTAACGGAATTTTATGGCATCGTCGTCATGATAGAAATCAGTGGTTTCCAAAATGTATTAAAATCTAGAAGTAATCGGTAATTTACAGGTTTTGGCGGCAAGAAAACAAGGGTAGGAGTGAAGACAGGGACAGATTGTGTTTGAACCTTTATATTTTATCGGCGTGATTCAAATCAGTGATTCCAAAAAGTTTTAAAAACGAAACCATCAGCAGTGAGTAATTTCTTGATTTTTAAACAACCCTTTCCTTTTCCTTTGGTAATGGATGGTTTGTAATTGGAATTGGTTCCCAAAATGTTTGAAATGGAACGTTATCCGGTTGAGACTGATCCAGTACCTAGTTAAAAACTTATGTAATCACTGGAGATACACGAAATCTTCTGTACTGTTAGAAAGTTGTTTCCGTAAGCGTTTGTTTTGTTTTGAAGTTTGCAATCTTACACTTAGCGATGTATGAATTTAGAATTAAGTAAATAAGTAAGTTGGTACGATTATTTGCTTGATGTTCGAGGCAAAACCGTTAATGTGTAAACTGATTAACAATAATAAAGGAGTATATTTTCTTGAAATTGCGTTTTATTGTTTAACTGTTTTTTTTTTTCTCAATCTTAATTAAACTCTCTTATTTAAAATTTAGCGGTTTTTGATTTGCGTGCGAATGGGTAGAGGGGTGCGGTCGTGAACTAAATACTAGCCTAGTACTCGTAAAAGTCAAAGGGCAGTTACTCGCCGAGCAACGACTGTTACCGCGGCTCAGTGCGTCTAACTCCTCCAACACTTCAACTGTGTAAGAGTGTGAAAGAGGAAGAACAAGAAGATATTTGGGCGCGGCTAGGCGAAGTTTGGGACTGTACCGCTTCACGGCGCAATAACGTCTGACGTATGTAGGATAGTAGGCCGTGAAATGTTAATTGCGTACATTTGACAGTTCCCGTCCTAAAATTCGCTACGATTTATCACTGGTCTGGGCAAATAGCGATAATTACGAAATAAGTTACGAGAGACTACGTACACACATAACTAGACTCGCATATAGCATCGATTTAGTACTCACTATAGAGTGAGGAGTCGGCGATGCTGTCGTAACTTATTTCGTAATTGCATGCTGTTACCGGGCTATTTATCACAATAACTTTGTTACAGTCTCAATTTAAGACATACTCCGTTCCTCGGCCCGCATTATCGCTAGCCCATTTGTGGCGTGCGAGTTTTAAGACTTTGACGCGTACGTAGTCGTAGTGGTTTTTCGGGGCTCGTATTGGGTTAACAAGTCTAGTGTGGAAAGTTACGATGAAATCGCCCAGCGTACCTCAATACGTATGTTTTCGATGTTCGGCTCGATACCTCAGAAAGGATAAACGACGATGTATTTCAATCCGAAGGTAGAAACAAAGCGACCTTTTTCGCCATCCGTTTGGAGAGCTTCCGTTACTCGGACGGCCATCGAAACCCTCGGAGAGTCTCGTCGTATGGGGCCATCATCTACGGTAGAAATTATAAATTAACTTCCATCTTAGGAGATGGCGGTACAGTTTCCGCGTCTTAGAAATACGCAGTCACCGCGAGCGCGTGCGAACGGTAACCTTATCTCGTTTCACACCTATGCTTTTTCATGCACTTACACCGCCCTAAGGGATGGAGCTATCCGTGGCTAAACGGAAATGGTGATAAGCTTGCTATATTTACATGCCCCAGAAGGAGGTGGAGATAGAACTTATACGTAATTTCCTACTAACGCGGTCAGGTTATCCTCTTTTGAGATCTGCTGATCTCAAAACTCTCAAAACTCTCCGACCAGAAATGCAGCGTTGAGGGTGTGGGGTGGATATAGTGCTCATACGTAATTTCTTACTACTGACAGCGCGCCTTCTTCCTGATCCGTTCCTTTAAGTTCCGTTTATTGAATGGTTTATGAGGTGGAAATAGTACTGATACGTAATTTCTTACTACCGCGGTCAGGTTGTCCTCGTTTGAGATCTACTGACTGTAGAAAGGTCTCTGTTTAGAAACTTAGCGGTGGGGATGGGAGGTGGATATAGTCCTCATACGTAATTTCTTACTACCGGCAGCGCGCCTGCTTCCTGATTCGTTCGTTTCAGTTCCATTTATTGAATGTTTTGTGGGGTGGAGACAGTACTATATACGTAATTTCTTACTACCGCGGTCAGGTCATCCTCATTTGAGATCTGCTGACTGTAGAAAACTCTCCGGCTGGAAATTCAGTGTTGGAGATTTGAGGTGGATACAGTGCTCATACGTAATTTCTTACTATTGACAGCTGCCTGCTTCCTGATCTGTTCGTTTCAGTTCCGTGTATTGATTGTTTCGCGAGCCCCTAAAACTTGGTCGTCTGAGCAATCAGTTGCCATCTTGTACAAGGAGAGACGCAGCGACTAACGTACATATCCGCCTTATTTTATATCTGTTACGCTTCGAATTTCGTTATTACTAAAGTCCGGTTTTTCTTTCAGTTCTCGCCACCTACATTCGAGGAAGGAGAAATGCCTTTCAGTTGATGATCAGGAATTACAGATACGTGAAGCACAGGAGCAGCAATAAATCGACGTACTGGAAGTGCTATCTGTACCATAAAGGCGTCTGCAGGGCGAAGTGCGTGGTAGGAAGCAACCGTATCGTCACCTTTCTAGGGATGCACAGTCACGGCCCCGACCATAACATACTCAACGACCATTCAGTCCTGTTCATGGAGAACCTCAGATTTATACATACATAATTCCGTTAACGAACGCTGTATCGATGTATTTCTCTTTCCCGCCAATAATAATAATAAATTATATTTTTCGTTTTGGTGCTTTTGATTTATGCGCAGCCGGGTGTGGTCTTGGACTGCTGGTTTTACGGGTGTGACAACGCGTACGCGTGTACAGCACAGTAAATCGTGAAATCTTCGTTTCCTACATCGGACAGTTCACGTCCTCAAATTATCCAAGATTTAAACACCGTAACGTATGTATAAGTCCCTTTTCGTTTCTTTTCTTCTTTTTCTTGTCTTATCTTACCACCGAAATGAAGTACACGAAATTACCACACGTCTTCTTTCAGCTGTCGCCACCTACATCCAAGGACCGAGACATTTCTCTCAGCTGGTGATCAAGAATTACAGATACGTAAAGCACAGGAGCAGCAGTAAGTCGACCTATTGGAAGTGCCATCTGTACGATATGGGAATCTGCAAGGCGAGGTGCGTGGTCGGAATGAATCAGACCGTCATCCTGAGAGGGATGCACAGTCACGGTCCCGATCCGAACATCGTCAACTATCATTGCGTCCTGTTCAAAGAGAGACTGAAATTGATGCACATAAAAACCGGATTTCGTTAGTGCATGGGTCGAGTGGATCGCGCGAAATCGCGAAAAACGCCACGCACGTGCGTGGTATAGTGTTAAGAAGTGTAGTTATATCGAATAAAGGCTCTTGTAGAGTACGCGTATTCATTTTGAGGAAGAAACGATGTAGGTGCACCATGTGCGTTGGTTGTCCTTA
Source organism: Chrysina gloriosa (assembly GCA_038088585.1). Taxonomy (NCBI): domain Eukaryota; kingdom Metazoa; phylum Arthropoda; class Insecta; order Coleoptera; family Scarabaeidae; genus Chrysina; species Chrysina gloriosa. Next base: position 54,495,304 of record CM076094.1, on the reverse strand, counting down.
GATATAACATGAACAAGGAGCAACAAAGGCAGTTTTGAAGGCTCTCGCGATTTAAACCACGTTTATCGATTACGAAGCAAGGAAGGCTGATAATGACGTTTGCTAGATGCTGCTGTAAAGGGAGCATTACTTCGTGTATACTCGTGTATCCTCGGCGATTGCATTTTGATAGATGCCTTCGGCACGAACTAATGCTTTCCTTGCAACAGGACCTAGTACCAGTCGCCACTGTTATGAAAGCTAACCTCAATTGAAGTAAAGTGACACTTACTGCGAGTGCCAATTTCTTACGTTCTAATGGTCCCAAAAATATCACAACATCTCCAAACTTGGTGCAAATTGCGAAAGCCTTCGAAACGACAACAAGCAGCATGCGTAATTATAATTATTACTATTATTATTGTATAAGTTGGATAAGTCTGAACCCCGTCGTCGTCCCGTCGCAACACATAATACGCTTCTTAAGTTACGATTTTATCTTAAGTAAGAAACCCTGAAGATGTATCTCGATATGCGGTTTATATTGTAGCTTGCCTCCAATAAACTCGTTTATTGTACATTCGTGCCTTTTGATTTAAGGTCGGGAAGGTAAGTCCTTGAAATTCCCGAAGGAAACGATAACTCGATTCTAATTAGAGAGGATGGTGTGGGTGGATGAGGAAACAAAGGTAGGTCGTGGTGGGAAGTAAGCGAAATTAGTTAAGAATTCATTGCTACGTTAAAATTCGTTAATTTGAAAGTAATCGTTAATACCGGGGAAGGAAGGGACAGAAGGAGGTAAATGGGAAGCCTGAGTAGATAAGAAGGACTAAAGAAAACGGAGAAGGAGATGGGAAGTGGTTTTTGCAAAAGAAGCAGGAAAAGGTATGTATGGATGGTAGATAAAGGGAAAAGGGGAACAGGGGCGCGATGGTGGAAGTCAGGTCGAGGGGTAAAATACAAAACCGATAACAGAAGGGAAGGCAAACATGAATGGAAAAACGAAAAGAGGGAAAAAGGGTGTAAAAGAAAACGAAAAAGCTGATGTGGAGTGTTTACGGAAAAAGAAGGAGAAGGAAGGTATGTATGAATGGTAGGTCAGGCGCGAAGCAGAACAACGGCGAGATGAAAGAAGTGAGAGTGACACGAATGGAATGCAAAACTGATAACAGACAGAAATGCAGACATGAATAAAAGACGAGGGTAAAGATGGAACAGAGAAGGCCTGAGGAGAAAAAGAGGTTAAAAGAAAAACGGGGAAGCGCATAGGAATGGAAAAGGGAAAACAGGAAAGGTATGTATGAACGATAGATGAGAGGAGAGGGGGATAATAGTTGTGTAAAAGAAGATTTCGGAGGAGAGAAGTATGAAGGTGATGAGACGGGAAGATAGTAGAAGAGACGTATAATTGTCGTGAGATACTAAAAGTGGAAAGAGAGAGGGGGAGGCTTGTAGCTTCAAAGAGAAACTTTTGATAATTGTGAAGAATATAGAGACCTAGAAGAGGTCGGGCGGGGAGGGAGAGGGGGGGTTGCGGCGGGAATGGAGGAGATTGAAGAATGTTTTTGGTGGAAAAGTAGAGAAGGATGATTGTAATGAGAAGGGAAGAGATCAGAAAACAAAGAAAATTCAGAGGAAAGAGAAGAACTGAAAGATGTCTGTAGTTTAAAGAAAAAAGTCTTGATAATTGTGAAGAGGCCATGAGAGAGGAAGAGAGAGAAGAGGACAGGAGGTTGATTGCGGTGAGAGTGCAAAGGATGATAGTGGTGCGAAACTCGAAAAGGAGGATAGTGGTATAAAAGAAATTTTAGGAGGAGAGAAGATTTATTGTGATGAGAAGGGACGAGAGCAGAAAACAAGGATAATTGCTACTAACGACTAGAGAAGATAAGAAAGAGAGATACATGTAGCTTAAAGCAGAGAGTTTAAGTCATTGCGAAGAGACGAGAGGAAGAGAAGAGAAAAGGTGGATGATTGTGGTGAGAGTAGAAAGAGATAAGGATGATTGTGGTGCGAACCTAGAAAAGAATGACAGTTATGTAAAAGAAGATTTAGGAAGAGAGAAGGATGATTGTGATGAGAAGGGAGGAGGCAGAAAACAAGGATAATTCCTATGAGCGGGTACAGAAGATAAGGGAGAGAGAGATACCTGTAGCTTAAAGCAGAAAGTTGTGGTAATTGCGAAGAGACGAGAGGAAGAGAAGAGAAAAGGTGGGTAATGCGATAAGAGTGGAAAGAGAAGTAGGATTGTGGTGACTAACTAGAAAAGGAAGGAAGTTGTTGTGTAAAAGAAGATTTAGGAAGCGAGAGGGATGATTGTGAGCAGAAAACAGGGATAATTGTAATGATCGGGTCAGGAGAAGAGAGGGGGCGAGAATAGGACAGGAAGGTGATTGTGGTGAGAAGGATGACTGTGGTGGAAAGAAATAGTAGAATGATTTTGACGATGGTGGAAATTTAAAAGGGGACAAAGATGATTATGGTAGGAGGGGAGAGGGAGAGGAGGATTACGCAAAAGGACGATTCTGGTACGGAGGAAAGATAGAGAGAGAAGGAAGGTTGATTGTGGTGAGCGGAGAGAGGGAAAGGAATGAGAATGATAGAGGATGGATGGGAGAACTCGTGATAAGTAATGGTCAAATCGATTACCACTGGCCTGCTCAAATAAAACAGGTAAATAAGTAAATATTTTTCTCCGACTTTTCGGGAAAACGCCCTGTATATAAAAAAACACAATCGGTATTTGTAGTTATATACACCGTGAAGACGACATCGTTTGTCGTGTCGAATTTGGTGCGGTAAGGATAAATATATATCACCCACGTTCTGTCTTAAAATACATTTTTTAGAAATGTAATTTTGTCTGTCCAATGTAATTCTTTTCCGTTAATAAAACCGAAATTATAACAAATACGCTTTACGTTTTTATTATTAGGTTTCCTTGGAACAAAGTGCAATTTTCCAGCGTATCTATAGTTTCTTGACTGATACTCTGTCAAAAAATGCTTATAAAATTAGTCACGTCTTCCAATTTCTACCTCCTTTTGTTTTTGGAGGAATTAGATTTTTTTTTCCAAAAGTAACTTTTCAACCGAAATCGTTGATGATGAAAAATAAATATCGAACCAAATTTTTATCCATTGTTACCAGCCTTGAAAGTCCGCGAAGAATCCTTACAAAAATTAATTTCATCCCCATCCCTACCCTTTTTCCCCGAATAGCAATAATCCGAACAACGTATTTCTGCGCATGTTGACATACGTGTGACAACGTTTCGTGTTTCAGGTCTCACCTTCCTGATGAATAGCAGAGGTACGAGGTGCCTTTATTACCGGGATTACGTGTATTCGGTGAACAGAGTTTTTGGAAGCAAGACGTTCTGGAAGTGCAGGGAATACCAGAGGAATAATTGCCGGGCGAGGTTGACGGTTTGCGATGGGGCAATCAGGTCGGCGTTGGTCGAACACACCCATCCCCCGAATATGAAAGGGTTGATGAACGTCCCCTACTCCTCTTCCTCCACCTATTCCTCCGGAGGTCCGTTAACCGAGAGCTCCCTGTATATCGTTAGAAACAGATGACGTTTGAGATTGTTAATTAGTGCGTAGTGCAATCTGGGGAAATTTTCGTTTAATAAAAAGGTATTGCCTCTGAGTAAGCTGTGAAAAAATGGGGTATTTGACATATCAGAATGTAAATTGTCAAAAAAAAAGTATATGACAGCTGTCATTTGATTGTCAAAGTTGCGCTGGTCTTTCAATTTTTTACATACTTGGATGTCAACTGCCAAAAAACCGCTTTGTCTGTAATTTATGACAGTTTGTTTCTTTTGTTTCTCGAAATAGATGTCAAAAAATAATCTTAATAAATAGAAAGGGAATCCTGAAACCTTCGTTTTTTCCTTTTGCGATAAATCAATTAAATTTCCGTAACTTCGACTTAAGAAGCTGCTTAAATTTAAATTGTCTTCATAAGTTTGTGTCCAAGTTGTTGAATTTTTGCTTAATAAAAGAAAAAATGAAATGTTTGACAATTGGCTGGTAAGTGTCAAAAACGTATCGCTTTTATTTATGACAGTTGTCATTTGATTGTCAAAGCTGCGCTGATTTTTCATTTCTTTTTTAGATACCAGGGTGTCAACTGTCAAAAGAAACCGTTGTCCGTGATTTATGACAGTTAGTTTCATTTGTTTTTCGAAAAGTTTGTGTTAAAGTTGTGGAATATTAGCTTAAAAAAAGAAAAAATCAATTTTTGTCACTGTCAGCTGTCAAAAGAACATGGGCTTTCATTTATGACAGCTGTCACTTGATTGTTAGAGCTATGCTAATTTTTCAATAGTTATTAATTATACGAAGAGCAGTGCAAAAATATGTACATATGTCTTATGTTATATACGTTTAACAAAAAATTGTTCACAGAACTTGCGTCTTTTCTTTTCCAGACCAATCAAATAAATCTCCTTGGATTTCTCATTTTCTCGCAAGCTGCAAAATTGCATTTATAGTTTGGTCACGCTGTTGTTGAATCTTTTTTAATAAAAGGAAAAATCGAGATATGTATCTACTGTCAAAAAAGTTGTCGTGTGTGACATGTGCGGTTTTGTCGTTACAACTACATTGACGTTCCATATTTTTTTCTTTATATATTTGGATGTAACCTGCCAAAAAGAATGTAATCATTTGACAGCTGTCATTTACTTGTCAAAGTTTTGTTGATTTTTAACAATTGTTTATTATTAGAAGAGTGCTGTAAACTTATTGTCGTTTATATTATTGTCTCGAAATAAATGCTTTAACAAAATCGTCCCTACTTTCAAACAACAAAAAAAAGAAAACAAATCACACAACTCGCGTCTTTTCCTTTTTCGATAAATCAGGTAAATTTGCTTGAATTTCCTTTGAGAAGCTGCTTACATCGAAATTGTGTTTATAAGTTGTGGCATCGCTGTAGTTGAAATTTTCTTTTGTTAACAGAAGAAAAATCGAATCTGAGTAAGTCGTGGAAAAAATATATTTTTGACATACTCGGCTGTTAACTGTCAAAAAAGCATCTCAGTTGTCAGTTATGACATCTGCGGCTTTATTGTCAAGGTTCCGCAGATTTTTCAATTTTTTTTTGGTATATTCGAACGTCAACTTTTAGAACAAACCGTTGTTTGGCATTTATTACAGCTGTCATTTATCTATCAGACTTTCGTTGATTTTCAACTATTAGAAAGGTCATTATTCGACTATGACTATCATCCAGGCATGTACGCACGGGGATTGGCCTATTTTCTAGACATTCCAACATGCCAGGCTGACGACATTTTGGGAGGTGGGGAGGTGGACCCAGAACCAGCCATTATTACTCAGTAACGTATCTAAACGAGTTTCTTACGATTATCGAGTTATTCCAATCGCTGTGAAGGGACGCGTTTGTTTTGATAATTATGTTCCTTACGTTCCTTAATTATTAAGGTTCGACAAACGGTAGAGAGCAAAAGTAGGTACGTGAGATACAGTATTATTAAAAAGTAATATATTCTTACCTTTTATTGGCGTCTTGATGTCCACTGCGCCCCGGTAAGCCCGTAAACCGATAATTATCGAAAGACCGTTCACTTCCACGGCTATCGAATGACTAAACTCTCCGCCTGCTTCGCACCGACCAGAATCCCCTCTCGGCGCTTCTGTCGTAGCACGCGTTTGGCGAACCTTACTTATTATTAGAGTATTTTTAAAAGGTGGATGAGGTGTAAATTGGACTGACGCTATCACTCCTCCGAATTTTATTATTCAATGATAAGTTGTCATTGATAAGTTATAAAATTCGGAGTAGTGACAGCGTCCGTGCGATTTACGCTACTTAATGATAACACGTCATCCACCTTTTTAGCAAACTCTACTTATTATACTGTACAATCGTTTTATCAGTTCTTTGGTTACGGACCTCCGACTCTCGATTTCTCTGACTTTTGCCTTTTCTTCATTTTTCAGGAACGTTCTACTTCTTCCCCGGATGCAAAAATCCCATGCTCTTCTACGAAAACTTCATGTACAGGGTGATTAAGAAGCGATTGAACCTCACGTACTGGATTTGCGCCAATCACTCCTACTCCTGCAAGTGCGGCGCGTCGTTAAGGACCTCGCAGGAGGGCGCCGTCCTCTTCAATACCGAGCACAATCACGCGCCCGTCGAGAAGAATCCTAGGGACGCCGTGTATTCCCGTCGCATGAAGATCGTGAGGAAACGCGATAGGAGAAGGAACGAGACGGCGCCGGCTTCGAGATCGGGAAAGTCATAAGATCTTTGAAACGCTTTGAAGAAAATAAAGGAAGAGTTTCTTTAAAACGGATTTTATGTCGTTCTGTTAATAAATTAGTTTCTAGGAATAAAAGAGGTAATCTGTGTTTTCTTTACGTGCTCTATACTGATGGTGTAGGGAATCGTTAACACTTTAAAAAGCCTCTTTTACGGTAGGTAACCGACGTAACATCCGTCACGCTAGTGGTTGGTGCATTTTATGTGCCGCCGTTTGCGTTGTGCGTTTCCGTCCTCAGTGGGGGCTCGCAAGTCGAGCGACGCCCGAAGGGATCGAAAATTCGCCATGTGTTATCCAATAGAATTTGTCCCCTGTCGAAGGACGAAGAATCGAAAATTTTGGAAAGATACATGTTAACTTCGATTATCCCAAACTAGGCGCGGTTGGAGCTATATTATTTTATGTCATTAACATATATAAATCGGTAGTTTCCTATATTCCCATTCTAATTATCGCGAATATCGCGAAGTCGTCCGGTTTGTTTCGATAACTTTGCGCCGTTTCCCTATCGTCCTTTCGTTTCGTATCTCTCTGATTTGCTTTTTTGTCTTTAATTTTCAGGAACGTTCTACTTTTTCCCCGGTTACAAAAATCCCGTGCTTTTCTACGATAGCTTCATGTATAAGGTGGTCAAGAAACGATTGAAGGATACGTACTGGGGGTGTACCAGCCTCAATAATACGTGCAGGGCGTCGTTAAAAACTTCGCAGGAGGGCGCCGTCTTGATAAGAACCGAACACAGTCACGCGCCCGTCGAAAAGGATCCGAAGGACGCGGTGTATTCCTGTCGCATGAAGGTCGCTAAGAAATGGGATAGGTAAAGGAGTGAGATGGCGGCACCTTCGAAACCGGGACGAATTTCGGGGAAAGTAAGGGAGTTTTTACGAAAGGATAGGCGCGAAAATTGAACATTTGCCATGAATTAAATAAAGTCATCAACAACTTGTGAAAGGACATGAAAGTGTATATGCATATAACATATAACATAATCGAAATAAATAAGCAAACAAGCGATGAACATTTATTAGCAGTGTAATGAGAAAGGACAAAACATTTAAGAATAGTTTGTATTAACTGAAATCATTCGCCCAAAACCTGGCCGAAGGTTATCTTTAAAATTTCCTTCTCGCCGTCGTTCGAAAGGAAGCAGGTTCTGTTCGATAATTCGTTGCGATTTTTCGAACCCTTCAAGCATCGCCCGCGATATGCTCGACTTGCGAGCTCCCCACCGAGGACTGAAAGGTACAAAGCAAATGGCGGCACACTCAGAGAACCGATCATTAATGATCCCTTCTTTGCGGTATTCGACGTTACATCCGACACGTGCGAAGCATTTGATTCAATATTTTAGTTAGACCGTCCTTTTTCGGTTCAATTTTAACATACATCCTGTAGAAGTGATTTTAAAGTTTTTCACATTTTTGTGTGAGTGTTGGGAACTTTTCATTATAAATTTTTGTGAGTTTTGGGAATTTTTCGTCGCAAACTTTTATGGGGCGTCAAATATAAGGTTAGTTTCCGAGGTCAGATGCGCTATAGACTCGCACATTAGAATGAGTGCTCACTTCCCGCTTAAATTTTATCAACGACAAACATTAATTAATACTGTAATGAGAAACTACAAAATACATAAGAAAATCATGGTAAAATTTAACAGTTTGTAATAACTTCAATCATTCGCTCAAACCCTGGGTGAGCGTTAACATCTTTCAAATTTCCAGTTCGCCGTTTCTTGAATGTAAGCTGTATTTGTTCTTAAACCCATAACGACTTTTCGACCCCTTCAGGCTTCGCCCGCGATATGCTCGACTTGCGAGCCTCCACTGAGGACGGAAAGGTACGAAGCGAATGGCGGAACACACCGAAAGTCGGCTACTAACGACCTCTTTTCTGCGGTATTCGACGTGATATCAGACACGTTAGAAGCATTCGACTCAATATTTTGCTTTGTCCGTTCTTTCTGGTTAGAAAAATAAGATTCCAGCGATTTTTATTAATGGCCTCTTTCGAAATGGGGGAAGTCGTAAGATCATTCGGACGTTCTGGGAGCTTTAGGGAAGGTAGGGAAAAATACGAAGAAATCCGATTTGGGAAGTTTTGTTTCTAATCATATGTTGCTCTGTAATTGTCAAATATACTGATATTTAAACGAGAATTACTTTTTATTTTGTAATTTATTGCTGTAAAATAGAAATATGAAAGGCACACATCTAATTGGGGATTTTTATACCCCCAGCTAAGGAATATGTGCTTGTTGTGAGCCAATGGTTTCCGCCGTTATAAACTCCTATCCTTCCAGGGCTTCTTTTAGGAACTTAAATCGGAATTGTAGAGGGGGCGTTTGTAATAGATACCCTCTTTGACAGCGCAAAGTGCCTATGCGTTCATTGTGAACATGGGGTAATAATTAGTGTGGACAAACAGTGATAATTACGAAATAAGTTACGATAGTCCACATGTACATCGAACTACTCGCATACAGCGTACTGACTAGAGTGGGGAGTCAGCGATGCTGTCGTAACTTATTTCGTAATTGTACGCTGTTACCTCTGTTTGCCTAGATTAGTAATAATACAGTGGTTGTCTAATGCGTGCTGCTCACCACGTCAACGCATATCAGTCCCGGACGGATTGGTTCACGGCAACCGGGTGTGAAAGCGAAGATGCTGGATCGTTGACACCTTCGATCATTATTTCGAATTACCGACTTTCAACAAAAGGTTGGAGGTAGTCTAACATATACTAAAAATATATATATATTTTTGGATTCTTGTTCATATTTTCCCCCATCGCGTTCTTTTTCCTCGAAATTCCCACCCGAATTCACTAATTTGTCTCCTCTTCCGTTTTCAGGAACGTTCTACTTCTTCCCCGGCCGCAAAATTCCCTACTTTTCTACGAAAACTTCACGTATAGGGTGCTGAGGAAACGGTTAAAGTACACGTATTGGATTTGCTCCAACTACTCCTACCTTTGCAGGTGTCACGCGTCCATACGTACTTCGCAAGAGGGCGCCGTCCTCATAAATAACGAACATATTCACGCGCCCATCGAAAAGGATCTGAAGGACGCGGTGTATTCCTGTCGCATGAAGATCAGGCGGAGACAGGGCGCGAAAACAAATAAGACGGCCGCGCGTTTGAGGTCGAAAAACTTGTAAAATGTTCTTCGAGAAGGATGTTATTGGAAGGACGAAAAAGATGTTTTGTTGTGTGGAAGGAAAAAATGAACCAGAAGACGATGACGTTTATTTTGCAATTTCTGTTTTTGTTTTATGACTTTGTAGAAACCAAAGAAATGAACTAAGGTTCGACAAACGCGTGCACGGCGCAAGCGCCGAGAGGTCGGTGCGAAGCTACTGGAGAGTTTAGTCATTCGATAGCCGTGGAAGTTCGATAATTATTTCTTTACCGGTGTACGTCTTGGACATCAAAGCTTCAATAAGAGGTGCGTGTTGGATACAGTTTAAACTTCGACTGCTCGACTGCATCCAAACGAAATCGGTCACCAAGAACGAACACTCGAGTAACGACGAGAAAAACAATAAAAAAGACAACACATCGAAAATCGTGCGATACACGTTTTCCCTGTTTTGTTTGTTTATGTTATGTTTATCATTTAAATAGATGTATTCAGTATACCGTGATTTTCTTCAATCAATATTATTTTTTAATAACACTCACATACCTACTTTTGCGCGATACGCCTCTGACGTTGCCCTCGTTTGTCGAACCTTAGAAATATATCCTGTAGAATTCCAGAAAAAGTCATATTAGCATAAATGTAAATTGTGCATGTTCTAACTACTGTAATATTTTTCGTTAATAAAGATATACATTTACTTGTGCGAACTTGACAAGCTCTCTTCAACAACGACTTATGTCCTTACAGGTACACAAGCCAGCTAACATAGATACGTATGGTCAATCAACAAAGAAATTTTCAGGAAACGAATAAAAGGACATTGTGTGTGACATTGAGATCGAATAAGATAGAGCCTGGGGCGTGTAAAGCGTGATTGACGGAGGGGAATTTTGCTCTATTAATCGTAGACCGCAATCTTAGACTAGTTTCGTCCTTAATAGGACTCGTCAGTAAGGTTTGATAGAAGAGTGGATGACGTGTTATCATTAAGTACTGTAAACCGGAATGACGCCCTGCCCTTGCTTCTCCTAATTTTAAAGTCGCGCCTTGCACGTAAGTGGAAACAAAGACCGGTTTACACTACTTGATGATAACACGTCATCCACTCTTTTATCAAACTTTACTCATCTGTAAGATTCGACAAACGCGTGCTATGGCAGAAGCGGCGAGAGGGGATTTAGTTTGATGCGAAGCCAGGGGAGAGTTTAGTCATTCGATAGCCGTGGAAGTGAATGGTCCTTCGATTTTGCAATGTTTCACGGCTGACCGGGATATTTTGACGTCGTAAGACGTCAATAAAATGTAAGAATATATTATTTTTAATAATATACTGTTCTGTGTAATCTCCCGTACCTGCTTTTGGAGAGGTGACAAAAACATGTTTACTATTTGCTGGTCTAATGTAGCTTCCTTCAATGACCTACAACTTTTAGATAAAAAACGATCTAATCTAATGAAAAATATACAGTAAACATGTTTTTTCCTGCCTGCTTGATAAACCTCATCGAAACAAACTATTTTTGTCTTAACACTTTTTCTCTGTCTCTTACCGTTAGCGGGTTATGCGCATTTTCTTTACAGAAACATGTTTACTATTTACTGGTCTAATGTAGCTTCGTCCGATAACATACAACTTTTAGATAAGAAACGATCTAATCTAATGAAAAATATACAGTAAACATGTTTTTCCTGCCTGCTTGATAAACCTCATCGAAACAAACAATTTTTGTCGTAACACCTTTTCTCTGTCTCTTACCGTTAGCGGGTTATACGCATTTTCTTTACAAAAACATGTTTACTATTTACTGGTCTAATGTAGCTTCGTCCGATAACCTACAACTTTTAGATAAGAAACGATCTAATCTAATGAAAAATATACAGTAAACATGTTTTTTTCCTGCCTGCTTGATAAACCTCATCGAAACAAACAATTTTTTGTCTTAAGACTTTTTCTCTGTCTCTTACCGTTAGCGGGTTATGCGCATTTTCTTTACAAAAACATGTTTACTATTTACTGGTCTAATGTAGATGCGTCCGATAACCTACAACTTTTAGATAAGAAACGATCTAATCTAATGAAAAATATACAGTAAATATGCTTTTTCCTGCCTGCTTGATAAACCTCATCGAAACAAACAATTTTTGTCTTAACACCTTTTCTCTGTCTCTTACCGTTAGCGGGTTATGCGCATTTTCTTTACAAAAACATGTTTACTATTTACTGGTCTAATGTAACTTCGTCCGATAACATACAACTTTTAGATAAGAAACGATCTAATCTAATGAAAAATATACAGTAAACATGTTTTTTTCCTGCCTGCTTGATAAACCTCATCGAAACAAACAATTTTTGTCTTAACACCTTTTCTCTGTCTCTTACCGTTAGCGGGTTATACGCATTTTCTTTACAAAAACATGTTTACTATTTACTGGTCTAATGTAGCTTCGTCCGATAACCTACAACTTTTAGATAAGAAACGATCTAATCTAATGAAAAATATACAGTAAACATGTTTTTTCCTGCCTGCTTGATAAACCTCATCGAAACAAACAATTTTTGTCTTAACACTTTTTCTCTGTCTCTTACCGTTAGCGGGTTATACGCATTTTCTTTACAAAAACATGTTTACTATTTACTGGTCTAATGTAGCTGCGTCCGATAACCTACAACTTTTAGATAAGAAACGATCTAATCTAATGAAAAATATACAGTAAACATGTTTTTTCCTGCCTGCTTGATAAACCTCATCGAAACAAACAATTTTTGTCTTAACACTTTTTCTCTGTCTCTTACCGTTAGCGGGTTATGCGCATTTTCTTTACAGAAACATGTTTACTATTTACTGGTCTAATGTAGCTTCGTCCGATAACCTACAACTTTTAGATAAGAAACGATATAATCTTTTGAAAAATATACAGTAAACATGTTTTTTTTCCTGCCTGCTTGATAAACCTCATCGAAACAAACAATTTTTGTCTTAACACCTTTTCTCTGTCTCTTACCGTTAGCGGGTTATACGCATTTTCTTTACAAAAACATGTTTACTATTTACTGGTCTAATGTAGCTTCGTTCGATAACCTACAACTTTTAGATAAGAAACGATCTAATCTAATGAAAAATATACAGTAAACATGTTTTTTCCTGCCTGCTTGATAAACCTCATCGAAACAAACAATTTTTGTCTTAACACCTTTTCTCTGTCTCTTACCGTTAGCGGGTTATACGCATTTTCTTTACAAAAACATGTTTACTATTTACTGGTCTAATGTAGCTTCGTTGCTTGATAAACCTTATTCAAACAAACAATTTTTATGTTAACACTTTCTCTTTATCTCTTACTATTAGCGAGTTATGCACATCGTCAGAACGCAAAATTTAACATTTCCAACCATTTCTTTCACCCACTCAGAGTGTTTTTCCGCAGAAAAAAGAAAGAAAGTGCGTAGTATGTATGTATATGTGATCTACATGTTCCCAAAGTTTTATAATTTTTTGAATTTCCGCGTTCAGGATCTTCCCTTGTTATTGATGTTATTTTTAAACAATAGTACTCACATGAAATGAACTTTTCAATTATGTACATAAGTTTTATAATGTACACAATAAAAAAATACCTATTTTACTACCTAAAATCGTCTAAATAATTATGCCGCACCCTGTATAAATAGCATTTGTACACTTTCCTAACAACTATTAATTTCTTGCGTATCATCACGAAGCGATCTGCGTCTGTTTCGATAATTGCGTCCCCGTCACCTCATTATCCTATCGTACCCACCGATTTTCGGTTTCGAAACTCCCGGCCCGATTTCTCTGATTTCTTCTTTTCTTCGGTTTCAGGTATGTTCTACTTTTACCCCGGCTATAAGAATCCCAAACTTTACTACGAAAACTACACGTACAGGCCGCTCAGGAAAGGATTAACGGAAACGTACTGGGTATGCACCAACCCCAGGTACGTCAAGTGCGGCGCGTCGATGAAAACTTCGCGAGAGGGCGCCGTCCTCCTAAACGCCGACCACACTCACGCCCCTATCGAAATGAACCCCAAGGATGCGGTGTATTCCCGCCGCATGAAGATTATCAGGAAGCGGAAGAAGAAAAGTAAGAGGAGTAGGACGACGACGACGACGAAATCGACATACACGACGCGCCGGAGGACGATGGGCGAAGCAAAAAGAAATGAAACAAACGATGTTAAAAAAGAATTCCTCGATTTTCTTATAAATAGTTAGAAATTAATATTATTATTAAGTACCTTTTGTTACTGTTTATAGCATATTTTCCTTGTTTTTGTTTCTTTTTTGTATTAGTACCTGTAAGTATCATGAGTAGACCCCGGAACAAAGTAAGTTTAGGGCGGTTGATGCCCATCAATTATGTCGGCAACGTACGTCGCAAACGCTTGACGAATCGCATTAACGCGCGTGTATTTGGAGGCGGACCGTTCTTTAGTGGTGGGGATTGTTTCTTATCGAATCATGGTCATATGTGATCCCGGATACATACGATACTTACCCATTTGCGACCCGATGTTTGAATTTGAAGTAAATGGCCCAAATTTGATGAGGCACTTTCTATCTTATGTATTGTATAAATTATTGTCACTTGTACAATATTATCCAAATCCCCAAAAATGCCACGGTAGAAAACGAAAATGGCAATTCAATGAGCTCATTAGAAGATTCGAAGACGTAAGTAACTTGAAACGATCCTTGCAAGCTGATTTAGAAGCCAACTCGCAGTACGCACATCTGCACACTCGGTGCTTCGCGTGCCCCCCTCCATCCCTCCAAAATGAGAAGATGGCTTTTGTCCGTGTACACCACCATTGTCCGTGTACACCACCGTTCTCCGTGTACACCATCGTTGTCTGTGTACATCATCGTTGTCGATGTACACTACAGATGATAGAACACTAGACCGAATTGCAGGAGAGCTAACGAGTCAACCGATCAATACCGACGCTGGCAGATCTTCCCCAATGAGAAACGTTTTCTTTTGCCTGTGTACACCACCTTTGTTCGCGTACGTCACCGATGTCCGTATACACTACCCTTGTCCTTGTACGTCACCAATGTCCGTGTACACTACCCTTTTCCGTGTACATCACCCTTCTCCGTGTACACTATCCGTTTCCGTGTACACCACCCTTCTCCGTGTACACCACCCGTTTGTAAGAAAAATTTTTAGTATTAACCGACGACACTTTTAAGAACTCTAATTTACTTACGTTACCCGCCACTTACGTCTTGGAATGTTTATTATTTGTAAAGTACAATCGAACAAATCGAACTTGTGCACAATCATAGCACCAGGACTTTGTTGCATGGTCACCCGTTGCCACCAGCAACGCGCCTTAGTAAGATACAAGAAACCGTTCTACACCAATGTATAAAAATTTATAATCATTTACCACAAAGACACTACCTCTTATAAAATTCAAGCACAAACTAAAGACATTCTTAGTGAATAGAACATTATATAGAATTGGCGACTTTTTCGCATGCTCGTTCTGGGAGATTGCTGAATGAGCGCGTATGAAGAAGGTTTTACTGTGTTTTGTTTTGCGCACGTGTACACTTATTATACTACAGTTAGACTAGTTTATTGGACCTATTATGATTTATGGCATTATTTATAATGTCCGTTACGACTGTATTGCTTGCATGAAATATGCACATCTGACTTGTTCTACACGTTATTATCATTATTATTATCCCTGTGAACCATTGTTATCCGTGTACACCACCATTGTGCGTGTACACCACCATTGTACGTGTACACCACCATTGTGCGTATACACCACCATTGTTCGTGTACACCACGGTTGTCAGTGTACATCACCATTATACATGTACCCCACCGTTATCCGTGTACATCACCGTTATCCGTGTACACCACCGTTATCCGTGTACACCACCGTTATCAGTATACACTACAGGTGATAGACGAACTAAACCGATTTGCAGTATAGCCAACTATCAAACCGATCGAGACCGACTCTGATAAATAGGATATTGAATATAAAAGTTTACAATACTCTGAGAAGATATGAAACTTCCTAATGACAGTGGATCACCCGGTATATAGGTATATACAGGGTCGCAAGTATCTCGTTTAATTTCCATCATTCTCTTGCAATTTCAAACTAGTGTTGTAAATGCGTGAAAGTCGCATCCGCCCAGATACCTTCCTTATCGACCTCTCTAAACATTTCGGGATCTATTAATGACACACTATGCGTGTAATTTTATCGTAAATTTCTGCCATCTGGCGGATTTTCGATTGTATGTGTAAACATAAGAACATTTTCAAAAAGTGTTCTTAGTATATGAACAGGAAGATAACTTTGCATGTTACATATTTCTTAACCTGCTGAAAATTTTTACAAATGCAATTGTAATCGATTATTATAATATTATTACTGTAACCCTATAATTTAGTACATTTAAGTCGCTCTGTCGATGTTTCCGAAAAGGTCGAATAAAGAAGTTTAAGTTTGAAAACTTTTGTCTTTCTATATTCAAAAGAAGAAATCTAAAAGGAAGATCCTCTTTGTTATGTGTACATCGGGAGTGCTTCAACAGTCGAACTTGGGTCCTCTCGTTTTTAAAGTAGCTAATATTAATGACCTTATCAACCCCCTGCATCCTTCAACTTCGGCGTACGTAAATGATTTAAAGGGTTTTCAATAGGCGGGTGTGTGTCAGGTTGTCCAGTTGACTTGCGAGTACGGCCAGGCATCCAGCAGAGATCCTCGATGAGCGGAAGAAAGAGAAACGTCTCTAACGATTCTACGATAACGTTAACAGACACGGGAAATTTACCCTTATACTTCCGATTTTGACCTCGAGTCCAAGAATATTGCAGATGTAACGCGTAATTTACTTTAAACTACCGAAAAACGCAGCCTGCGCTAGGTACAATCCTAGGAGAACGTTTAAAGCTTCGCGGATAAAGCCGGGACGGTGTACGTTCTTTCGGACGTTGCTAACACTGTCAATCGACGAATTAAATCTTTGGTGCCAGCGCGTTTTTTCCTTTTAGCTTCCTTCGCTTCCCGATAGGCTAACTTAGGAAATAATTGTTTTCTATTAGTGACGGTAAGCAATCGCTGAATCACGGGAAATGTTGGGGCGAGAGGGGGAATTTACAGCGGAAAACGTACGGCTCGAAACGCGTCCCCCACCCCTAATAAGAAGGAAATATGCGGTGGTTGCTACGTGAATTCAGAATTCGGACTTTAAAATCTAAAAGGAAGTAAAAGCAAATTTCGAGGCGGTTACTGTTCATCTCCAAAATGCTGCGTGACGACCATGGTAGTTCTTGTGGAGGCGCTTCCGTTTATACCGAGTGTTTTGTAGAGTTGAGTACCCAGAAACAAAATAACTGGATCCTCAAGAAAAAGACGAACACAGCACTCAGGAGTGACTCAGTCAGGTTATCTCTGGGATATCTGTTGACAAGCAGAATCGCTTTCCGACTACCACAGCGTAGAGTGCAGATCAAAGATAACTTTCGACGAAATGGAGGGTCTTTGATGATATTCAAGCAGAAACGTTCTTCGACTAGCATAGCGTGAGATGACGGCCAAAGTCAACTTTCGACGAAATGGGTGTTCGTTGATGATACTCGTGACTAAGGGTCGACGAACGAGTGCAAGGTCAGAGACGTATCGCGGAAAAGTAGGTACGTGAGATTCAGTATTATTAAAAAATAATATATTCTTACCTTTTATCGACGTCTTGAGGTCCACGGCCACAAAATATAAACCCATAATTATCAAGCGACCGTTCGCTTCCACGGCTATCGAATAACTAAACTCCCCACTGGCAGTCGCATCGACGGCCTAAATCCCATCTCGGCGCTTCTGCCGTTGCGCGTCTTTGTTGAACCTTGTTCATGACTAAACTGGGCAAATATGCGGTATGATTGGGTCACCTGTCCTTGGGCCTCTGTAATATATTACATTGTCAAAAGGATAGGTGACTCATCATACCGCCTATTTGCCCAGTCTACTCATGATGCCCATCACATTCGTCGTAACACGAACCAACTTGCTGTTTTAATGAAATTGATAGTTTCCAAAACAATCGAACGTTGGAAATTGCGCGTTATTAATTTTGGCGATTAAATTTTGATTTTGTTCTTCTTCATACATTTCTTCCCTCGGCCTCCTTGGATTTCGGATTTCTCACCCTATTTTTGTTTGTTTCCAGAAACGTTCTACTTCTTCCCCGGCTCCAAAAATCCCATGCTTTTCTACGATAACTTCATGTACAGGGCGAAAGAGAAGCGATCGAATTACACGTACTGGATCTGCGCCAACGACTCCTACTGTTGCAAGTGCGGCGCTAGAATCAAGACGTCGCAAGAGGGCGCCGTCCTTCTGAATACCAAACACACTCACGGTCCAGTAAAAAAGGACACCAACGACTCGACGTATTCCCGTCGCATGAGGGTCACGAGGGAACGGAGAAAGGGCGGCAGGAAACGTTCGGAATGTTCTAAAGGAAGGAACAAATGAAGCGAAGAGGTCCATCATCCTCTTGGCTTCGCTTCGTTTTTCCTAATAGTTCCGTTATAATTCTGTTTAAGTTTGGAATATGCGAATAAATTTTGTGCAAAAAGTTTTTGGAAGTTTTCAAGAGACAAAAACCGTTAAGCTTAAAGATTGTGGGGAAATCCCATTGTTGAAACTAAAGAGCGGTTCTGAGAGTCCTCGGAGCCGTCCGTACAGCAAATCTCACGACGCGGATGGCGAAGCCGATGCCTTCCTGTATCACTCTTTAACCCCTTTCTTGGGACTTGCCTTTGTTACCCTCAGATATTCAAGGGGAAAATTGGAAATTTGCCACCCTCTACTTCGGGTGCCACAAGGCACTGGTCTTGTTTAGCAAATAAGAAATTCGGCTCCGTGCAACGATTTGAAGAAGAACTAGTTAGAATGGAAGAAACAATCACGAATGAAAAATTTCTTCTCGGTGCTTCTACATACCCCATTACCTGTTTCTTCCGTTCTAATTAGGTCTTCTTCAAGTCGTTGCTACTGTTTCGCCAGCTCCTATGTTCGTTGGTTAGGCATTTGAAGGGTCTTTAACTACAATCAATTCTCCTTCACTAGCCATAGCATTCAAATTGATTCACTTGCTTAACGAATTTAGGACTGTTGTGGATAGTGGGATCTGTCGGTAACGACAGCCGCCCCTGTTGACGTTATTCTACGTCTGAGGCACACCACCCCACGTACAGGGCTCTGCCCGTTAATAAACCCACCTCTAAAAAAGTTTTGGGTCACACCCCCAGTGGCGGCTCGTGATTTTTTGCGCAGGGGTGGCTACTGTAACCTAACTCTTCTCGGTGAATAAATTAAATTTTTATACCTATTGGTGCAGCATTGGAAGTGTAGAATAGAAATTGATATAAAAAGAGATGAAAATAAAATATAATTTATTGCCTAGCAGGAACGACGTAGAGGTAAAAGTAAAATCTTGCCTGGATAGGGAAATGGATAAAAGATGTAAGGTGATAGGTAAAAAGGTAATAAAAACTTAAAATAAACTCTTATTAAACTAAAAACAAACTCTAAAATAATAACACACTCTTAGCTCTCTTATAAATAACAAATATAATAGTTTCTCAAAAGCTCTTGGGTCACACCCTTTACTTTTCGAGCGATTTCCGTATGTCGGGCAACCACTCCGGGACAATTTTTTGAGCAGTCCCTGTAACCGATTTTTCTTACTTTTTCGAACGATCCCCGTATATCAACGTTAGTTCCAAACCCGACCACCGGACAGGTGGCGCCGACCGAGCGTATCCGAGCGCTGTCCCAAGCGGTGGAGTGGCGGTTTATGAATCGCTCATCTTTCCCTACTCCCGTTCTCCTTTGCCTTCGAGAAAATGCCATTTTAAATAAACAAACTATCAACTAGCTGATAAGTACGAACATATTCAATACGTTCTCATCGTTTTCTCTTTGTCGTTTCAGAAGTAACCTACTTCGTTAATAAGAGGGAAATCGCAGTTTACTATTTGACAATCATCTGTATAACGTTAATCGGTTCTTTAAAAATACGATTTTCTGGAAGTGCAACGAATATCCGAGATCCGCCTGCAAGAGTAGGGTTACCACTTCTGAAGGAGGCATACGATGCTCGCTGGTGCCCCATAATCACTTGCCGAACGTGGAGCGTCTGCAAAGGATCATGCAGGAGGTGGACGTCTGTTACAAGGAAAATCTGCGACTAACTTTCGTGAATTGTTGGGAGAAATAATGATTTGAGTTCACGCGTCGAAGAATTCCTTTAGTTTGTTAAAAAATGAATATTTAAGGTATATGTACAGTACAACCCCGTTTATCGCAATACCTCCGAATCAAATATCTCCCGTTTATCGCAATAACAAAGGGGCTCCCTCTCCTGCACTGGCCCGATTAGCTGTTCTTCGGCGCATGCGCCTTCACGAACAGTTTCACGCACGCTTATTATTCATATGTACATACTACGTGCCAAGAACTGCAAAAATGAACGGAAACCAGAAAACAAAAAGACGGTACGTAAACGTAAATTGCAAAAAGTCAATTTTCCTTTCATAAATCACTGCTTTTCATTTTCCATAGGAGGGGGAAGAAAGAGGTGAAATTTGTTGCGATAAATGGGTGAGGCGCGTTGCGATAAACTGGAGTTGCAATAAACGGGGTTTAGTGTATATATGTACATTTGCCAAATCTAACTTGAACGTTCAAGGTCAAAAAATGAATAGGGCGGTAGATTGGGGAAACAGGACACCTTTTTAAATATCCCCTCCACCTCTCTCGTTTAACCCCCTCCGTTTATTATGGCGAAGTTCGCTGCAGAAGTTCTACCGACTAGTCCCCCTCCCCTCCCCCGATATAATGGAAAACAAACAAACATAAACACTTTATTAGAAACTGCGAGACACAGGAAAGCAGAAATGCTCAGGAAGTTGTCCTTAACGCTCAATAAGGTGGTCGATGCGATGATAAACAAAAAGTGGTAGAAAACAGTACGTGCTTAGCCCTCGTGAAAGCTGCAATTAAAAAAACAATTGAAAGAAAGAAAAAAAGGGGCAACGACAAAGGTAGTAAGGTTAGGAACGGCCCACGGAACCACCGTGTCATGTTAGTGCTTGAAAGAAGCCAATGAACTGCAACGAGGGGTTAGTGATACAATGAAACTTGAAACACGGTTCTGACTACTCCCCGCCCCCCTCCCCTCCTCTCCTTCACGTGCCAGACTCCCAACAACGGAGTGCGCCGAGAACTGAACTGTTTGGTATGCACTGCACCACGCACGAGGCACTTAACGACATACGTTTGGAGTGTTTGCAACGAATTTGCGTTTGTTACGGTCTAAATTTGTCGTGTGCGTTTTAAATCAGGTCCCTTCAAGACGAATTGGAAGTCGCTTGCTTCCCGAACACCGATTTCAGCCTTTGTGACATCTTCCGAAGTGGTCTTTGTAGTTTGTTTTTGCTGTTTCTTTTAGACTTGTAAAACGCACGGTTGGGGCAAAGAAGTACGCGCCACGCTCTAACACGGACTGATCGAATCGAAAAGATCCGACTGAACGAGTCGCAAGAACGAAGTCAGTAGTGGGTTTCAGCCGATTCTGGGACCTCCACCTCGACCTTGAAGGTCGAGGAGGACGTCCCAGAATCGGCTGAAAACTAGGTGGTCACTCAAAAGTCACCCCGAGGATCAAGGTCATGTATTCGACTTTGAAATCTTCACGGTTGACCTTGAGAATGACTGACCTTGAAACATTCTTTGGCCTTAAGAAAGACCCTGACCTTGAAAACACCTATGACCGGTCAAGGTCATCCTCAAGGTCGTTTCTCAAGGCCATCACCAAGAGCGTTTTCGGGATCAAGGTCAGTCTCAAGGTTGAGGTCGTTCTTCAATGTCATCATCAAGGCCAAGGTCATCGTCAGTAGTCATTTCAAGGTCAAGGTCGTCCTCGATGCCAAGGTCATCCTCGCGGTCAGGTCCATTCTCAAGGTCATACCCAAGGTCAAGGTCATCCTCGCGGTCAAGGTCATTCTCATCATCATCGGGGTAAAGGTGGTTTCAAAGTCGAGGTCATCCTCAAGGTCAAAGTCGTACTCATCTTCTAGGTTAACGCCATCCTAAGCGAAGTTGAGGTCATGCTCAAGGATAGCTAGGTTCGGATAAACTAGTTTATAAAAGAACGTATAGTTGGTATAAGAAGCTTGAAACTTTATTAAATATGGGCGTTGCAGTAAGAAGAAAGAGTAAATCAGAATTATTCTTTAATGTGTATGAGATGTATATTGGAGAAGCAGATGCGTTACAATTGGATACAAATTCTGAGGATGGTGATAGTGATATGGAGCAGGATGAATTTATTGAAGAGGAAGAAGATGAGTTTCTTATGGAGGATAGTATCAGCGAAGGGGAATTGAGTGAAGAGGATGAAAGTGATATTAGCGAGCCGGAAGAAGAAGAAAATGAAAGACAAGATAACGAAAGTGATATAGATTCTGAAACTGAAACGTTTATATTGATTGGAAATATATTGGATAATATACATGATTTTGATGACTTTTAATTTCGATGGAGTTTGAAATTAGTAAGGAAGTAACAAGCATCTTTTCCCCAGGTTCAGACGTAGATTGAGACTGACGGCTGTATATAAAAGGATGCGATAGAGAATGGATGTTAGTAGTAAAGGTGGTAACCATGGATAGTAAATATATGGGTGGAAGAGAAACATGTGATTGTTATAATAAAGAAAGTGTATCCAATTACGTTAATGATGTTGAAGATAATTCTTTCAAAGATTCTAAAATAGAACTATTGAAGTCAGACGAAAATTTGCGGAAAGATGTGAACCTGGAACAATGTAAAGCGGGTGAGTCGGATGATGTTTGGGATAAAGTAAATTTATATACAGGGTCTTTTCTACGAAAAGCACCATGGAATATACCTGTACTGAGGATGACCTTGGCCTTGATGATGACATTGAAAAATAACCTCAACCTTGAGACTGACCTTGACCGCGAAAACGCTCTTGATGATGGCCTTGAGAAACGACCTTGAAGATAAACTTGACCGGTCATTGGTGTTTTCAAGGTCAGGGTCTTTCTTAAGGTCAAAGACTGTTTCAAGGTCAAAGACGTTCTCAAGGTCAACCGTGAAGCTAAGGTCGATTTCAAAGTCGAATACATGACCTTGATCCTCGGGATGACCTTTGAGTGACCACCTAGTTTTCAGCCGATTCTCGCGTGTGGAACTAAATTGAAAAACCTAACTACAAAAATTAACTGCAACCTCATCACGCAGGGAGACGAACGGAGAATTTCCAAACACGGGCGTGGTACCTACGTCCCGCAGTCGAACCGCTTTAAAAATTGAAAGTATAGAAAAGCAGGAGGCGGGGCGATTTCCGGAATGGTCGACGTTTTTATCGCATTTCCACGCTGAGGATAAATGTAAGCTGTAAAACAGGGAAAACGGGCGAATAGTGATCGTTCCTACCCCTTGAAGTCGGGATTTTCTGAAATAAATAGAAATCTACGTCACCGACCAACCTTTAGAAGCATCAGCTGAAAAGAAAGAAAATTTACAACTTCCAACTTCGAACCAGCGGATGTGACCGTTAATTTATTAATATATGGTAAAGCTGGTATGGTATAGTTAACGTAATCAGCAAGAACAATGGCAAATCGCGCGAAACGTTTTTGCTTAATTTTAGTAAAATTTTGGCCCCCTAGATTCTTACATTACAGTATTGTTCCTCGTAGACGTTTATTTGGGAGGTAAGGGATTTTTAAAAGTCGAAATAAATAGTCGGGCATTCAGTCAGTAGTCGGGTATTCTGCAATCTAAGCAGATGGTTTCATTGAAATAGCGACCCCAGGAAATAGCATATTATCGACAAGTGAATAATGCGCTCTGTCTCCGTCACTATTACAGATATAAATATTTAATAAAATAAAAATATTTAAATAAATTATTTACGCTTACTCGACCAATGATCCGATCATTAGTCGTATTTGAAACTCGCTACAATTATATAACAGGGCCGGACTCAAAACTGTAATTATAAATATCTTGCGAACGGTATGTTTGGCGCTCTTCGTTTATTAAGCAAATATTGAATATATTTTAATTAATACGGGGAGTGGAACAACTTGAGCATTCAAGAGATAGTTGGCAAGTTATATGTAAGCAACATCTTGATATGTTCCTACTTAGAAACAACTTAGTACCTATTCTGTGTGTAGCAGGACACAATTTTTAATCAAATATTTACATTGTCAACATTTAGAACTGGGTCAGTGACAGAGTTTAAAAAATAAATTATTTAGAAATTCGGATAGAGATAGTATAAATTAATCTCATAGGAATAAAATTTTTAACGTTATGAAATCAAACCAATTCTTTAACACCCCCTCCCCCTATTTCCTTCTTAAACGAAACCTACCCCCAACAAGGAGCGACCAAAGTGTCTGAAGTACGATTATTCGTATGTCATCGTGCAAATTCGTTTTTATAAGAGCCTTGATACATAGATTTTTGTCTGGAACATTTGAATTTCGCGCGCTAAAAAGGGCGCATGCGCCTACGCTTTTCGCCTCGAAACCTGGAAAAATTCATCGCCTACTCTCTCCAAATACGTCCCCGAACCGCAAACCGGATCCTCTCCAATAGCCCACTCCTTCCCTCGCTTCTTCCCCCGTACTCGCATATTTTACCCGTTTCGTTTCCCAGATTTCATCGTATTCATCGTTTATTTCGTTCTAGATCTGATCTAGTCGCGAACTAGACTAGGTACGAAATGCCTGATACATCAAGAGTACATCTTCTATGTCCATCGTAAGAACCTAACGGCAATTAATTGGAGATGCAGCGGTTATCGCAGGGTAAAAATGTCGAGCGAAGTGCATCACCGATTATTACGGCTACCTGAAGAACACGTCGGGTCAACACAACCATCTTCCGTATACCGACGCGAAGCGAGCGGATTCCTTTCATCTTCCAGGAAGTGGTGGTGGTCGGGGTGAACGGGAAATGCCGTAGGAGGACGAATAATAGTGATGAGGGGAGGGGGGGAAGGTAAACTAATTCGGTTGAACGATTTGACGATGAGAAATTGATCGACAAAACGCGTATGTTTCGAACCATTCCTTGCATCACCATCGTCAAGTTGCTCAGCTTTGATACCTTTATAATCAGTTCGATCCCGTTTTTACTTCTTCGGTATTCAAATTGTAAAAGTTAATAAGTTGGAAACCAAATTTTGTGATGTATGTAATTAACTTTAAAAAACAGAATTAAATAATTAAAAGAAAACGGAGAAATGGTTTTCTTCCTCCCACCTAAAGCTCGTCAATATCTTTAGAGCGATATACGAAGATATTTTAATATTTTTTCTCGTCGGCATTTTTTCCGGCGTCATAACGGATATGATACTACCACATTCGGCTTCGCCCCCGGACCTAAGAATGCCAGGGATACCAATGCCCAAAAATAAATTAAGAATTTTAATGTCATTTTGACAGGACGTACGTTAAATCGAACCGAAAAAGGACACACGAAACAAACTATGGCGTCGAATGCTTGTAACGTAACCTCGGATACAGCAAACACGAGATCGTTAATAGTAGGTTTACTTGCTGTACCCTCCATTTGCGTTATATGTTTCCGTCCTCAGTGGTGGGCCCGCAAGTCGAGCATGTCGCGGTCGGCGTTGAAACTGGTGGAAAAATCAGTTAACGAACGGAATATACGCTGGGTTCATTTTGCGTGCCGCCGTTTGCGTTATACGTTTCCGTCCTCGGTGGGGGGCTCAAGCAAGCCCTGCAGTCGATGTTAAAACAAGTGAAAAATCAGTTATCAAATAATACACGCTCGGTTCATTTTGGGTACTGCCGTTTGCGTTATACGTTTTCGTCTTTGGTGGAGGACTCGCAAGTCGAGCATGTCGTGGTCGAAGTTGGAACGGGTCGAAAAATCAATTATCAAACGGAATATAGTGGCTTGATTCATTTTGCGTGCCGCCGTTTGCGTTATACATTTCTGTCCTCGCTGGGGGACTCGCAAGTCGAGCAAACCCTGTACTCGATCTTGAGACGGGTCGGAAAACCGATATCAAAGAATATGTTCCGCGTTGAACGATGACGAATCGGAAATTTGAAAGATGTAAACGTTCAGCCGCGTTTTCTTCGCATTTCGAAGACGCCCGTTGATAAAAATGGCTTAAATCTTATTTTTCAAAACCAAAAAGTTAGGACAAAGCAAATCGTGGACTCGAATCTTGCGTATCGCCGTTTCCGTTATACGTTTCTATCCTCGGTGGGGGGACTCGTAAGTCGAGCAAACCCCTGCAGTCGACGTTGAGACGGGTCGAAAAACCGGTTATCAAAGAATATGTTCCGCTTCGAACGATGGCGAACCGGAAATTTTCACGTTTCAACGTTTCAACGTTTCAACGTTCAGCCGGGATTCCTTTGCGTTTCGAAGACGACCGTTAATAAAAAATTGCCGTCAAATGTAAGTTGAGGTTCCAAGGTCACTTTCGCGCGCGCACAATGACGAAGGATCAGATAACCCGCTTGCATGATCCTAGCTTACCGGGTGCATATCGAGTCTGTGAACTTTTCACCATGAATTTTAGGGCGAGAAATGAGGGTTAATGCGAGGTCAATTTCGTGACGCCGTTTGCGTTATAGATCTCCGTCCTTAGTGGAGGACTCGCAAGTCCAGCATGTCTTGCAGTCGATGTTGGAATAGATGGAAAAAACGGTTACCAAAGAGTATGTTTCGCTTTGAACGATGGCGAACCGCAAATTTTGTAAGATGTTAACGTTCAGGCGGGTTTTCTTCGCATTTCGAAGACGACCGTTGATAAAAATTGCTTAAATCTTATTTTTCTAAACCGAAGAGGACGGACAAAGCAAATGATAGAGTCGAATGCTTGAAACGTGTAACGGATGTCACGTCGGATAGCGTGACGAGATGTTAAAGGACCGGTTCGCCTTGTGTGTCGCCATTTGCGTTATACGTTTCCGTCCCTCGGTGGGGGCCTCGCAATTCGAGCATGTCGCGGTCGACGTTGAAATGGGTGGAAAATCGGTTATTAACCTTCCTATACTCACGTCAAAATGAAAGACGTATACTATACTATATAAATCGGTCTCACAGACCGTATGCGTGAGTATAGGAAGGTTAAACGGAATAGGTTGATAAACATTACAAATAAAAACAAACTAGACATATATATGACATGTGCGCCGTCATTTTCGTTATCGCTTTTCGTCCTCGGTGGGGGGTTTACAAGTGGAGCACGCTGCGGGTGATGGCGATACGCTTTGAAATTTCGCCAGGAGTTATCGAATAGACCCGGTTTCCGTTCGAACGACGGCGAACCGGAAATTTGAAGGATGGCTGTTAACTCTCAGCTACGCTTTCAGCCCCTAACTTCATCATGAGACTGAGAGGTCCTTCCCCAATGAATAGAAATCTGTAAATTCGAACATTCCCGGTATCCGGTCAGAATCCTGGTGGGATTATTGCTCCTGAGACTGCGCCTTTCCATAGTGTACATTTTACCCCCTTCCTCCCTCCATACTTAGACTTTGACCTATGTAAGTCGAACAAACCTCGCGAAATTTACTTTAAACTATCGACAAAGCTTCGATAACGGTTCCACTTTGGCAGATACGGGAAAATTACCCTTGTACTTGCGACTTTCGCATAAGTGGAACGGTAATTCCGACAATTCTGAAAAACTGGTAAGAATTCGAAGAAATTTTATAGGAACTTGTGAAGAATCATGAATTGGTTGAGGATTCTAGTAGTTTTAGGAATTCTAAAAATTGCACACATTCTAATGGCTTAAGCGGGTATGTGGATTTCGCCCTTTTCGCTCTTTCGGTGATTATCTAATGTATTGTGGTTAGATATTAGTCAATTATCGCCTGCAAAGCAACTATTACCCGTACAAAACGGACGGTGCGTTTGTATAGGAAGTAGCTGTTTTCGGGACGAACATTGATTAATAAAATACTACACTAATTAAGCTAGATCCATGTACTCGCCTGGTCATCTCCTAACCTGGGACTAATTCGGAAATTCTTATGGGTTTTCTCCGCCTTAATCTTTGCGAGTTTAATTAAATTTCTTTGCGGGCATACCCTTCCTAACTCAAGATTGATCTGATAATGTTAGAAAATAGGACTGCCATCGAACATTATTTCATCGTTTTCGTTGTCGTTTCAGAAGTCACCTACATCATCAATAAGAGGGGAAATCGCGCTCTACTGCTTAACAATTACCTGTATCACGTTAACGGAACCTCGAAGCACGGGACGTTTTGGAAGTGCAACGAATATCCGCGATCGGCCTGCAAAAGCAGGGTGACCACTTCCCACGGACGCATCCGCTGCTCGCTGATGCCCCACAATCACTTACCGAACGTGCAGCGCGTGCAAAGCGTCATCGATGAAGCGGACGTCTGCTACATGGAAAACCTGCGGCTAACTTTAGTAAATTGTTAGGAGAGATAATGATTCGAGTTCGCGACGAAAAAATACCTGTAGCACTGATGGACGCTTGAAGTTTTGTGAAGTTTAGCTATACACGGCTTATCCCCTTGCCGTGCAATATAGGGAGCGAAAGAGCAACGCTGCGCTCGAGCGTCATTGCCGATCGGCGTTTGGATCACCTGCGGAGAACCGTCGAGCCTCGTTCCCTCGCCAGTCTCTCCGGGAGAACCGCGAGCGGCGGCGTTGCAACCACTTCTCCCTATATTGCGGTGCTAAAGGACCAACCGTGTAGTATATGTAGTCTACTCATTAGTCTCATGCCCGTAAGTTGTAATTTCTGTAACGATGAGAGCGTCAAATAATATAAGTCTGATTATAACTTCGTCTTTATTTTTACAACGGCCATTACCCTCCCTACGTCACGTCTACAAGTTCCCAAGTTCGTGACGTTCCCCATTGCCAACTGGTAAGAAAAAAACCATCTCCGACCGCGCGAAATTTAAAAATACAATGCAACACCTCGATCGCTCTAAACAGAAACGCACGGCAACGTAGCCAAATGCTTTTTAAAACGTGATTCTTTAAGATATGTTCCATTATCTATTACCTATCCTCGTGCGACTAATAATTGTACAGGCCGTCTACTCTAAGTTTAGGTCTCAAGGTCACGTTCGCGCACACAAAGGCGGTTATCAAAGGATATGTTCCGCTTTGAACGATGTCGAACCGGAAATTTGAAAGACGTTAACGTTCGGTCGGGTCTTTTTCGCATTTCGAAGACGGCCATTAATAAAAATTGCCTAACTATAATTTTTCCAATCCCAAAAGGGACGGACAACGGAAATTATGGAATTGAATCCTCTGTGTTGCCATTTGCGTTGTACGTTTCCGTCCTCGGTGGGGGCTCGCAAGTCGAGCACGCCGTAGTCGACGTTGAAACGTGTTGAAAAACCGGCTATCAAAGAATATATGCCGCATCTGGGTTTCTCTTCGCATTTCGAAGACGGCCATAAATCAGAATTGCTTAAATCTTATTTTCCCCACCAAAGAGAACCGCAAAGCAAATTATGGAATTGAATGCTTGTAACGTAACGGATGTCACATGTCACAAGACACCGCCACATTAGCAACGGCGGCCATTTTTGTTGAACCATCACGCAGTCCAATAAAATCCTACATCTCTTATGACGTCAGTTGTTGGGCGTTCACTTAATTTATATAAATGGTCCAATGACCGTTGATGTGTTTCTATCCGGGCGGTAGTTGTTTTTTCACCTAATTACAAAATTAAGTAATTTACCGGAGACACGCCTAATATTCCATTGTTTACAACCTCATCACGACAACAACGCGATCGTTTCCCAAATTTATTTTTTAGAAATTTCATCCTGAATCTGGTTTTTTTGGTTTTTATTCCAGATCTGATTTACTCGGAGACCAGACGAGGAAAGAGGTGCCTGGTACATCACGATAACATCTTCTACGTCAATCATACCAGGCAAACCGGCACGTTTTGGGTGTGCAGCGATTACTACAAAGTGAAATGTCGATCGAGGTGCGTCACAGATGCCAGAGGATATTTGAGGAGGGCGAGTGGTAACCACAATCATCCCCTCACACCGATAGGATCAGGATGAGCGTTTTGGATCCTAAAGGCGATTGTAGCGAGGGGGAAGCGTGGAAGAATGGGGAGTGATAATAACGAGCAAATTCGACTGGAAGGATATGTTACGTAGTTCTAAGCTCACTTCAGATTCTTTTGTTTTTGAACCTTTCAATCGAATTTGCTTAGTCGATCATAGATATTTTAAGGAAGGATGTTTAGAACTAAAGTTTCCAATCTGTGGAACCATCGAAATGTACACTAAATGCTGTCACCCGTTCAGTTATTACCAATAAATAAAAATTGATACAAAATCATTTACTCGGCTATTATCAAAATTATTATGTACATGTTATGTGTTAAAACTAATATCGATATGGAAAAAGTTAAACAACTCGATCAGCTCATCAAGTCCTTGTAAACTAAATTCACTTATTTATGCTGTTGTAATATTCTTCTTCTAAATCGTGCAAATCGGCGGCGATATCGTCTCGTAACGACATCAATTTTTGATCACATTCGGATTGCTTGGTCCTAAAAAACACAAACTCATATCGAAATTCTACATTAAATGTAGATATATAAAGTTCCCACTTAAATATCTTTCGGATTACCTTCACCAGCAGACATAGAAAGTAGTGGAGATAATCCGAAAAACGATAACTTAAAATCTTTGAAAGATTTCAAACGTTAATTTCCCGTTGAAGATGACAACTTAATATGTTTGCTCCCACCTACAAGTATTCTCGTAGATGACAAACTGAGCATATCAATGTTGGCAATGAACGTGTTAAGCAGCTAACACAGATACCGTCATAATTAAAGGAATTATCCAGTGCCAATTAAACACCCGCTTGATCACTGTATCACTTCGCCATTGACAATGACAATTTTACAATGTTATGAATATGAGGTTTACTGTCGAAGCGGGACGGAGATTCCAGGATCTGACACTGTGACTGCATATTAAAGTCGAAATCATATGGAATGATAATCATTACGTTGGAGGGATTTCAATTCCTTTTCGATTTTGTACGTCCTGTATTACCTAAATAACTTAGAATTCTGCGCTATCGCCTCGTTCACTGATGGGAAATCATTCAAAATCAAATACTGCTTTATATCCGATACTAATTTCATCAACGATTCCCGGCTCTAACCATATTGGCTGCTCGGACGTGCATCTCGTAGGTATCCTGCTCGCATTGTGTCATCCTCGAAAGCTGGGTATCGTGCTCTCCTTTGGCTAGTTTTACAGTTTCTAAAAGGGAACAAAATTGTGGCTTTTAGACTATCATTAGAAGTGAACAAAATTGTGCCTTTTAGACTATTAATAGAAGGGAACAAATTTGTGCTTTTTAGACTATCAATAGAAAGGAACAAAATTGTGCTTTCTAGACTATCAGACGAAGGGGGAATGGAATTGAAGAAGTCAAGTAAAATACATTACAATTATTACAATTTGGTTTTGAAATGTTGAAACATAACCTATATACCTTCGAAATTCTCCACCATACTTTTAACGTCGTCTTTTAAGCGTGTCCTGTAGGATTTTAACAGGGCTTCTTTGCTCTGGGGCAAAGCTCTCGGAACGGACATTACTTTCTATTAAAATTGAAATTAAAATTTAAATAAATACCCTTAATATTATCGGATTTGAGATGTCAAAAACATAGGTTAAAAGCGCGTTCAGTTAGAACGAAGGGATGCAGTAAAGCGGCAATCGCTTTCAGCGCTTGGTTTGATTTCTAAGATCTGGGAGCTCGTTGTATGCATGTTCTTATTTAAAAGTAAAAGAATTTAAATTGCAATATCAGCAGCTCAATTTTCTATTTATTAAAATTCACGACCGAGGTTTTATTTGGTTCTAAATTGTTTTATTAACTTTTAACTAACTGGTTGAACGCACTACATGATTCGGCGATTGAATGACCATTGAGTCCATTTACCAGGGTAAAACAGCGAGTGGATTCAGCGCCCTCTTTGAGTGGCTGGATGAAATATGTTCGAAAACTTTCATTTTCTATGATCTTTTCTATGA
Organism: Chrysina gloriosa; assembly: GCA_038088585.1. NCBI lineage: Eukaryota > Metazoa > Arthropoda > Insecta > Coleoptera > Scarabaeidae > Chrysina > Chrysina gloriosa. Next base: position 54,463,694 of record CM076094.1, on the reverse strand, counting down.
TATTTCATTAAAATTAATTAAGAATGATTTAATAATAAAAAAGCGAATGTTGTTATACAACGCAGTTCTGTTTCTTACGTCGTTCAAGCGAAGTGTTGAAGTTTAAGCGGACTGAAGGTTTTCAGTTTGAACTTTTGGCGGTAAATTCAAATTTAATTGGCGTTATGTGTTTGTTTCTAAATTACTGTTAGGACCGATGAACACGAGAAAATCTTTTCAAAGTTGAATCCGAGCCGCTTATTATCCGTGGCTTAGACAAAGATAGTTCGACGTAAGTTAATATCACAATTATAAGTAAAATAAGAGAGAGGCACACAACTTTCAAACTTGCCCTTGTAGGGCGTGTATTGGTCTTCAATGCAAGTATTTAATTGCCGCCAAAGCAGAGAAATATTTGAAAATTCTTCACAAGTTTTCGCGTTTATTCCACATCGCTTTCGATGAAGGAGGGTCAAAACCTTTTGTATATCAGGTCAAAATCAATGACAATGACTAGACTACGAGAAGACAAAACACAGGTAAATTCTCTCAATTCATAGGCGCACGGAACTAATGTTTACTCCAACGCTATTTCCGAGCGCGTTATACAAGACAAGGTTTTGTTTTTCTCTACGAAAAACACAAGGTCAACAAAAAGCGGTCAGAGAGCTCTTTAGATTGTATTTATAGCACGTGCCCGATAGCGTAGTATACTCTTTTTGTCATTCTCTAAATTGCTTAAATATTTTACGCGATATGCATTCGTTTGACTCTCAACAAAACGACCTTATTAGGTGCGTTGCTGGGTAGTTCGTAAAGTGCAGTGACCGTCAAACTGTTTTGCATTCCACAAAATCTGCGTGAAAACGATTACTTTTCAATACGGATGAGTTTAGCGCGCGATCTCTAATGGACGGTTAATGTAAATTTCTTTTTAAAATTGTAATTGGTGCGATTTTGTTTTGGTACCGTAATCCGCATTTTGGGGAACTGCTGATTGACAAAATCATATAGGTGTTATTTCCTGATATTTCATCCAGGTTCCTTGATTTTTTTATATCAGCATCCGAGTTATATCTCTATTTAAAAGATGCTTCTGCTAACGTCAAACAGTAACCCTCAAACTTTTTGCAATTTTCAAAATCTCGGTGAAGATCGATTGATTTTTAATACGAAACTTCTCCCTTCGCGAGTTCTCTTCATATCTTCATATCTTGCTTCCGATAACGTCATGCAGTGACCCTCAAACTTTTGCAATTCCCAAAAGACTCCGTAAAAATTAGTGAAGGTGATTGCAAAGACTGTGGTGTCATTTACTGACACTATATCACATCGGTAAACTCCTCAACATACACAATTGTTTCATAATGAAATCGGTGACACGTGTTTGACTCTAAGATAGGCTGTGCTTTCTCACTTATAACTAAAAATTTTAATTCTAAATTTTTGGTTTTATAAGTTACATCTAATAAAATGTATATGCATATATATGTACTAACAAGGGAAGATCCCGAACCCGAAAATTCCAAAAAATTTTAAACTTTGGGAATATATACAACATATATAGGTGTGCTATACGCAATTTTTTTGTGCCGACATTCACTTTGAAGGGGTGAAACACCCCATCGAAAATTGACGGATTTTCAATTCTCTCCACACAACTCCAGTAAAAAGAAAGATAGAAGATAGGTGTAAATGCAATAGTTGCAGCATACATCAAGATCTTTCAAAATATGTGAGTATCATATATACAGAGTGTTCCGTCAAGCCTTGCGCTTATACTGTAGATGTTTTTGTAACAATACAAAGAAAAGTTTGAGATATAATTTGTGTGACTTTTAATTCTGCTTAAAACTATGTAGGGTGTTCTAATGTACAGAGTGTTCCAGAAGTAAATATCACCCTATCCTTGGTTATATCTAACAGAACTTCATATATTATATTATAATATATCGTTGACTTTGTTGTACATTGTTGTTGTTTCATGCATTTACACCTATCTTCTATCTTTCCTTTTGCTGGAGTTGTGTGGAGAAAATTGAAAATCCGTCAATTTTCGATGGGGTGTTTCACCCCTTCAAAGTGAATGTCGGCACAAAAAAAATTGCGTATAGCACACCTATATATGTTGTATATATTCCCAAAGTTTCAAATTTTTTGAATTTTCGGGTTCGGGATCTTCCCTTGTAAGTGACCTTCTTTAATTATATTTATCTTATATGATAGTTCTCTACCACAATTAGGTCAATTAAATTAAATTACATCTAATATAGCTGAGAACAAAGATCTTATTTGTTGATCTCTATAAGCTCTAAGACTAACGTTTGCTGATTACTTAATTCTATTGGTTTTCATTTTATTATACAAGTATAATGGTATTAAATTTACCTGACTGCCAGTATCTAATTTCAACATTATTTTATAACGTTTGTCTATTACTAATTTCTCATATCAAACATTTTCTGATTTACAACTTCGTATCCGGGACACACTCACAAGGGAGCAACGACAACTTAGAAATTTTGATTTCGATGAAACTGCACAGACTGAAAGTGTACCTTTGCTATAAGAACGACGAAATTTTTTGTAAGGGGCCGAACCCCTGATTTCAGAAAACGGTACCGAATAATAAATTTAGACGGCTAATAGTAAAGATATTAAAAAACGATAAAAAGTTTCAGTCGTCATTGATTGATGTACATAGATAAATGTCGTTCTAAATATAAAATACTTTGAATTCCTTATTATTTCGATAACGTTTCAAAGAAATACGAAATATATGCAGATAGATATGGATGAAGTAATCAAGTTCGTAATGTAGACAGATGTCAATAAACAAAAAAAAACACGCATTGTATTGATTGAGGTTACATCCTGTACATTTCCTGTCGACGTCCCTGGTCGTGTTTTACAACACACAGCAACGTGATTTAACTTCTTGCATTCTCCGCAAGTTTTTCGATAGACAGGTCATTTCCTCTTCTAATGGTTTAGGTTGCATTTTTGACATCGGCTTCGGCTTCCACTCCTCTTTTCTTTGTTTTTGTATTTGTTGCCTTCAGTAACAATACCATCAGTTGCTCTCACGTTGTTCAATGCTCTTGCTCGGGATTTGCCGATTTCGGCCGTTCTGCATACATCTATTGCTACTGTTCCGGGTTCCCCGAAAAAAAAACTCCGGCTACCGTACGCGCGGAGCGCTCCGGAACGGCGGCGCGATCATCTCGAGGGATGTAGTTCACTCGACTCCGGGGTCAGTCGAGGGAAATCACTCACCGGAGGCGATGCGCGCGCGCTTACGACCCCAACTCGAACAACAACCCTCTCTAACGCACACACACACACAGCGCGTTACATCTAATACGGCCGTCGTGTGGTAAAGTTCGTTCGCGTCCGTTCCGTCATCGGAGACTTAGTCAGGTGCACCCAGGACTACGTGCGATTCCGGGGGATGATCGATAAGAAAGCTAAAATCGGTATCGTACGATACGTTTCGATATAATTTTTTTTTCCCTCCAACGATAAGAACGCGTTTCCCTTTATGATTTTAATTTGGAACGCGCGATGATAACCTCGTCGGAAACTCCGTTCGGAGACGTCGGGAAAATCGGCGCGTCGGAAAACTCGCAGAGTCCGGGTCAACGTGACCAGGGAGGTGTGCCCCTCGTTTTTGTGTTTGAACTTTGCGTCCGGAAAGGAGAACTGCCTGTCGTGCGTGCCCGCGTACTTGGATTTAATTAGACGAAGGGGGTGTATTTCGATTTTTTCGATTTGTTCGATGTTTCGAATCGGAAGTGGAAGTGGATCATATTAGTAGAATGACATGAATGAGAACCGGACGTCGAGTGAACGAATACGAGATAGAGAATTCGGACCTGTTCGCCTCTCCCAAATTATGAAATAATGGTGAGTCTGTTGTAGGCGGAAACGATTTTTTTGTTTTATTTCTTACTTATGTTTCCTTCGGGAAAAGTGGAGGGAGGAATGAAGAGTTCCTTGGATGACCCGGTAATTTTTTTTTAGATTTCACAGCTAATGGATTTTCGTGCTATTTTCGTACAATTGGTGAGAAATGAGGCGAAGTTAGTCCAAAGTTTGTTTCATAAAACTATCCTTCACCTTTTTCCATTCTGGAACCCTTTTCTCTCAATTACAGTGCGTTTTACGTTGAAAGCGTTGGTCACGATCTCCACTCAACGCGCTTTTTCCCGATTTTTTCCCCTTTTTTATTCCCGATTTTAATTAGGGCGATTTTGTGTTTGAGATCTGGATACACATTTTGAGAATCGCTGATCTACCACATCATATACTACCTGCTAATATTATTTTGAAACCTTCGACCTTCTTTTCTCCGTTAAATTGCGTTTTACGTCACGTGATGAGTATCAAGTTAATCAGAAATTTAGGGGAATAGATGACCAATGCGTCCATTGTATTCGTTTAGCAACAAAGGGGCACAAATGACATACGTGCAGGTTACAACGGTAAATACTCCATCGTACTAGAGGATGCTTTTAATAATATCAAACCGTGATCCGTAAAAGGCGGTTTGATAGAGTCAAACAGTGACTCTCAAACATTGTGTGATCTTCAAACTTTTCACAATAATTGTATCCGTTTAATACTGAATGATTTTACTAACGATTTCCGGTAGGGTACAGACGAATCTTCTGTTAAGCTTTAACTTGGGCGACTTTATTTTGAGATAGCAATACATATTTTGAGTACCGCTGGTTTCGAAAATTGTACAATATTTCTTGATATGTCCTTTATTCTTCGCGAGCCTCTTTTACCTAGGAATCACATATTATTTTATACTCGCGTAAAAGGCGGTTTGATAGAGCCAAACAGTGACTCTCAAACATTGTGTGATCTTCAAACTTTTCACAAAACATTGTACCTTTTTAATACTGAATGATTTTACTAACGATTTCCGGTAGGTTACAGACGAATCTTCTGTTAAGCTTTAATTTGGGCGACTTTATTTTGAGATAGCAATACATATTTTGAGTACCGCTGGTTTCTAAAATTGTACAATATTTCTTGATATGTCCTTTATTCTTCGTGAGCCTCTTTTTACCTAGGAATCACATATTATTTTATACTCGCGTAAAAGGCGGTTTGATAGAGCCAAACAGTGACTCTCAAACATTGTGTGATCTTCAAACTTTTCACAAAAATTGTACCTTTTCAATACTGAATGATTTTACTAGCGATTTCCGGTAGGTTACAGACGAATCTTCTGTTAAGCTTTAATTTGGGCGACTTTATTTTGAGATAGCAATACATATTTTGAGTACCGCTGGTTTCTAAAATTGTACAATATTTCTTGATATGTCCTTTATTCTTCGCTAGCCTCTTTTTACCTAGGAATCACATATTATTTTATACTCGCGTAAAAGGCGGTTTGATAGAGCCAAACAGTGACTCTCAAACATTGTGTGATCTTCAAACTTTTCACAAACATTGTATCCTTTTAATACTGAATGATTCTACTAGCGATTTCCGGTAGGTTACAGACGAATCTTCTGTTAAACTTTAACTTGGGCGACTTTATTTTGAGCTGGCAGTACACATTTTGAGTACCGCTGGTTTCTAAAGTTGTACAATATTTCTTGATATGTCCTTTATTCTTCGTGAGCCTTCTTTTACCTAGGAATCACATATTATTTTATACCCGCGTAAAAGGCGGTTTGATAAAGTCAAACAGTGACTCTCAAACATTGCGTGATCTTCAAACTTTTCACAGAAATTGTACCTTTTTAATACTGAATGATTTTACTAGCGATTTCCGGTAGGTTACAGACGAATCTTCTGTTAAGCTTTAACTTGGGCGACTTTATTTTGAAATAGCAGTACACATTTTACGTACCGCTGGTTTCGAAAATTGTACAATATTTCTTGATATGTCCTTTATTCTTCGTGAGCCTCTTTTTACCTAGGAATCACATATTATTTTATACCCGCGTAAAAGGCGGTTTGATAAAGTCAAACAGTGACTCTCAAACATTGCGTGATCTTCAAACTTTTCACAGAAATTGTACCTTTTAATACTGAATGATTTTACTAGCGATTTCCGGTAGGTTACAGACGAATCTTCTGTTAAGCTTTAATTTGGGCGACTTTATTTTGAAATAGCAATACACATTTTAAGTACCGCTGGTTTCTAAAATTGTACAATATTTCTTGATATGTCCTTTATTCTTCGTGAGCCTCTTTTTACCTAGGAATCACATATTATTTTATATCCGTGTAAAAGGCGGTTTGATAGAGTCAAACAGTGACTCTCAAACATTGTGTGATCTTCAAACTTTTCACAAAAATTGTACCTTTTAATACTGAATGATTTTACTAGGGATTTCCGGTAGGTTACAGACGAATCTTCTGTTAAACTTTAACTTGGGCGACTTTATTTTGAGATAGCAATACACATTTTGAGTACCGCTGGTTTCGAAAATTGTACAATATTTCTTGATATGTCCTTTATTCTTCGTGAGCCTCTTTTTACCTAGGAATCACATATTATTTTATACCCGCGTAAAAGGCGGTTTGATATAGTCAAACAGTGACTCTCAAACATTGTGTGATCTTCAAACTTTTCACAAAAATTGTACCTTTTTAATACTGAATGACTTTACTAGCGATTTCCGGTAGGTTACAGACGAATCTTCTGTTAAGCTTTAACTTGGGCGACTTTATTTTGAAATAGCAATACACATTTTGAGTACCGCTGGTTTCTAAAATTGTACAATATTTCTTGATATGTCCTTTATTCTTCGTGAGCCTCCTTTTACCTAGGAATCACATATTATTTTATACCCGCGTAAAAGGCGGTTTGATAGAGTCAAACAGTGACTCTCAAACATTGCGTGATCTTCAAACTTTTCACAGAAATTGTACCTTTTTAATACTGAATGATTTTACTAGCGATTTCCGGTAGGTTACAGACGAATCCTCTGTTAAGCTTTAACTTGGGCGACTTTATTTTGAGATAGCAATATACATTTTGAGTACCGCTGGTTTCGATAATTTCACAATATTTCTTGAAATTGTAGCCTTTACCCTTTGCGAGCCTCTGTTTTCTTAGAAGCCTCGCTACATTTACGTAAAAGTCGGTTTGATACAGTCAAGCAGTGACACTCAAACATTTCGTGACCTTCAAACTTCAAACACAAAATTTGCAGCTACTTTTTCAAGACTGAATGATTTCATTAGCGACCTCCGTTCGGTTACACACCGAATTTCCTTTAAGCTCTAATTCGGGCGATTTTATTTTGAGATCGAGACACACATTTTGGGAATCGCTGATCTACTAGATCACATAATCTTTCCTAGTAAAGTGGATAGGAGTTAGTTCACTTTCCTCACAAGTCTCTTCTATGTTTGCGCTATATCTCTACGTAGAAGATGCTTCTAATGATGTCGAGCAGTGACACTCAAACTTTTTGTAATTGGCAAAATCTCCTTTAGTACGATTCTTTTTTGAGATCAAGATACTAATTTTCGGAACCAGCGCTTTAGAAGATTGTTAATATTGCTGGTTGAAAAGACGTCCTTGATATTATTGGGCAGTGACACTAAAACTTCTTTTGATTTTTAAACTTTTTACGTACTTCTCTTCAGGTTGGTAGATTTTAACCCGCAATCTCTGCTTGGTTCCCAACATATCATCTTTCAAGCCAAAATTAGTGCCCTTTTTTCGGTCTGAGGATACACATTTTGAGAACTGCTGATCCATACAATCGCGTATTTCTTCTTATTATTTAAAGTTTCTGTTTTATATTGAACATATCCACTAAATCTATACAGAAGGTGCTTAAGATTGTATACAGCAGTGATGCTCGTTATGTAATCTCGTAATGTAAAGCAGTGGTTTTCAAACTACTTACAGGAATGACATTTTAATAGCGATAGGTACATCTTGGAGCTTTATTGACTTACAAAATTGCGATATATTTCACCCACTCGAAGTCCTAATCCTCTTTTATATTGAGAATCGATACTAAATCTGTATATGAGGGGATTATGTGATGGTGTGAGACAGTGATCCTCAAACTTTCTGGAAAATTAATTTACTTTTAGGCAGGATGTTTTCATTCATGGCTCCTCCTTGGTGTGATGTCGTTAATAGATTGTACAATCGTTTGCACAGACTGGATAATCTAGTAACGTAAAGCAGTGGTTTTCAAACGAATCGTAGGAATTACCTTTAAATAGCGATAGATACATGTTGGGGTTCGCTGATTTACAAAATCGCGATATATACTTCATCCTTTCGAAGTCATTAGTTTTTTTATATTGAAGATCGATAATAAATCTGTATATGAGGGGATTATGTGATGATGTGAAATAGTGATCCTCAAACTTTCTGGAAAATCGATTTACATTTAGGGGGAGCTTCTCATTTATGACTCCAGCTTGGTGTAATGTAGTTAATAGCTTATACAGCTTCATTTTCACGGATTGGGTAACGTAGGAACGTAAAGCAGTGGTTTTCAAACTATTTGCAAGAAAGAACTTTTAAATAGCGATGAATACATGTTGGGGTTCGCTGACTTATAAAATTTCACCCCTTCCAACACGTAGCCCTCTTTTTATATTGAGTATAGATACTAAATCTGTGATCATGTGATATTGTAAAACAGTGATCCTCAAACTTTCTGAGAAATCAATTTACTTTTAGACAGGAGGTTTTCATTCATGACTCCAGCTTAGTGTGGTACAGTAAATAGTTTGTACAGTCATTCCAACGAATCGTGTAATGCAGTAATGTACATAAATCGGTGGTTTCCAAGCTTTTTACGAAATAGGTCATTTTCTTCCGAATTTTTTACTGTTTATTTCTTCGTATTCCGACTGTAGCTTCCTCGTTAGACTCATTTACCTTTCAACCGCCTACCACTTTTATGTTTGTTTTATTCCATTACACGATTTTCTCCCTTTCTCTTCTTCGTTCCTCTCGATTTTCCATTAAATTACGAAAGTACCCCTCTCGTCGCTTTCGTTTATTTCTTTTTTCCTTTTCCCGCTTTCAAACGACGCTCCAATTCTTCGTTTCCCTCGTCATATTTCGCTCGTTAATTACGCTACGGATGAATTTTTTCTCCGCGGCGATATTTCCAGTCGCTAGGTAATTTTTCGAAAAACATCGCCTCGAAAAATTCATTAAATTAATGGATAATTTCGCCCTCCGCCGTCGTCGTCGCCGCTAAAAGCGGAAACATGTCGTACATACCTATCCGGTAGCGGGTACGTCGCGGCGGCGGTTTCCTTTGAGCCGTATTAAAAATAGTTTCCCGTTTCCATCTCTTTACCCCCACCTCGAGCACCGTCAGTCGCCGGAAAGCTCGCGAAAAATGTAATTACTTTCGCCTTTACGTAAGCCACGTAGGTTTCCTGTTTCTTTCTTTTTTCCTGCGTCCTCGATTTTTCGCCGGAGCTTAGGAAGGAGTATCAGCAGTTTCCGGTTTAAGACTAACCGCGTCGGAGGTGACAAGGAAAATTCAATTTCAACCTCAATTTCGCGCGCGTGTGGAAAAAGATTGTAGTAATAACAAAAACGGAGGGTGTTAACTTCGTTCCTACCCTCCCCCTTCCCTGTTTTAGCATCTGCTTCGCTTCCTAGATATTTTTCTAAGTTAAGTCGGTAAACAACAGAAAAGAAGAACGAAGTTTCTTTGAAAAATGAATATTAACGCTTAGACTTTCGTCGAAACAAAAGCATCGCGAAAATTGCGGGTCACAGAAACAAAACAATGCATTTTAATAAAATTTTACGACCATACTTTACACTAAAGATAACAACATAAGAAATGAAAATACCCGGAAAAAGAAAAACAAATAAAGTTAATGGTGTCTACTATTGGGATAAACATTTTGAGAATCGCTGATCTACACAGTTGCGCGATTTTTCTTATTATTTCTTCTAAAGCCATGTCTCTATTTAATATTGCAAAAAATGGACTAAATCTACACACAATGCGCTTATGATTATGTAAACCAGTAATCCTCAAACTAACGGTTAAATCGTAAAAAATGTTGAGAATCGCCGATTTACACAATTACGTGATTCTCGTTAATATTTCTTTTAGGAGTCATATGTCTCTTTAATTTTGAGAATATTGGCTGAATCTATACAGAGACGCTTAGGATTATATAAAGCAATGATCCTCAAACGAAGTTCAAATTTCACCTTTGAAGATCGCCATTTTGTGACGACGCAGTTAAGACACGAACTACAAGGGCAAAGGATATATCAGAAAACAATTGAAATCTAATAAACGTTTTAAAATGAAAATTATAGTTAGCGCTCTTCTGTTTTGGTATCGGAAGGCACATTTTGAGAATCGCCGATTTACACAATTACGTGATTCTCGTTAATATTTCTTTTAGGAGTCATATGTCTCTTTAATTTTGAGAATATTGACTGAATCTATACAGAGACGCTTAGGATTATATAAAGCAATGATCCTCAAACGAAGTTCAAATTTCAGCTTTGAAGATCGCCATTTTGTGACGACGCAGTTAAGACACGAACTACAAGGGCAAAGGATATATCAGAAAACAATTGAAATCTAATAAACGTTTTAAAATGAAAATTATAATTAGCGCTCTTCTGTTTTGGTATCGGAAGGCACATTTTGAGAATCGCCGATTTACACAATTACGTGATTCTCGTTAATATTTCTTTTAGGAGTCATATGTCTCTTTAATTTTGAGAATATTGACTGAATCTATACAGAGACGCTTAGGATTATATAAAGCAATGATCCTCAAACGAAGTTCAAATTTCACCTTTGAAGATCGCCATTTTGTGACGACGCAGTTAAGACACGAACTACAAGGGCAAAGGATATATCAGAAAACAATTGAAATCTAATAAACGTTTTAAAATGAAAATTATAATTAGCGCTCTTCTGTTTTGGTATCGGAAGGCACATTTTGAGAATCGCCGATTTACACAATTACGTGATTCTCGTTAATATTTCTTTTAGGAGTCATATGTCTCTTTAATTTTGAGAATATTGACTGAATCTATACAGAGACGCTTAGGATTATATAAAGCAGTGATCCTCAAACGAAGTTCAAATTTCACCTTTGAAGATCGCCATTTTGTGACGAGGCAGTTAAGACACGAACTACAAGGGCAAAAGGATATATCAGAAAACAATTGAAATCTAATAAACGTTTTAAAATGAAAACTATAATTAGCGCTCTTCTGTTTTGGTATCGGAAGGCACATTTTGAGAATCGCCGTTTTACACAATTACGTGATTCTCGTTAATATTTCTTTTAGGAGTCATATGTCTCTTTAATTTTGAGAATATTGACTGAATCTATACAGAGACGCTTAGGATTATATAAAGCAGCGATCCTCAAACGAAGTTCAAATTTCACCTTTGAAGATCGCCATTTTGTGACGACGCAGTTAAGACACGAACTACAAGGGCAAAGGATATATCAGAAAACAATTGAAATCTAATAAACGTTTTAAAATGAAAACTATAATTAGCGCTCTTCTGTTTTGGTATCGGAAAGCACATTTTGAGAATCGCCGATTTACACAATTACGTGATTCTCGTTAATATTTCTTTTAGGAGTCATATGTCTCTTTAATTTTGAGAATATTGACTGAATCTATACAGAGACGCTTAGGATTATATAAAGCAGTGATCCTCAAACGAAGTTCAAATTTCACCTTTGAAGATCGCCATTTTGTGACGAGGCAGTTAAGACACGAACTACAAGGGCAAAAGGATATATCAGAAAACAATTGAAATCTAATAAACGTTTTAAAATGAAAACTATAATTAGCGCTCTTCTGTTTTGGTATCGGAAGGCACATTTTGAGAATCGCCGATTTACACAATTACGTGATGCTCGTTAATATTTCTTTTAGGAGTCATATGTCTCTTCAATTTTAAGAATATTGACTGAATCTATACAGAAGACGCTCACGATTATATTAAGCAGTGATCCTCAAACTGTGGGTAAAGTTGTAAAAAGTTTGACGAAGTTCGAGTTTAACCTTTGAAAATCGCCATTTTGTCACGACATAGTTAAGAGACAAAGTACAAGGAAAAAGGATATCTCAGAAAGCAGTTGAAATCAAATAAACGTTTTAAAATGAAAACTATAACTAGCGCTCTTCTGTTTTGGTATCGGAAGGCACATTTTGAGAATCGCCGATTTACACAATTACGTGATCCTCGTTAATATTTCTTTTAGGAGTCATATGTCTCTTTAATTTTGAGAATATTGACAGAATCTATATAGAAGACGCTTTTGCTTATATTAAGCAGTGATCCTCAAACCGTGGGTAAAGCTGTAAAAAGTTTCACGAAATTCAAATTTCACCTTCGAAAATCGCCATTTTGTGACGACTCAGTTAAGAGACGAACTACAAGGAAAAAGGGATATCTCAGAAAACAGTTGAAATCAAATAAACGTTTTAAAATGAAAACTATAATTAGCGCTCTTTTGTTTTGGTATCGGAAGACACATTTTGAGAATCGCCGATTTACATAATTACGTGATCCTCGTCAATATTTCTTTTAGAAGTCATATTTTGCTTTCATTTTACAGTATACAGTATTGACATTTTACAGAAGACGCTTAGGATTATATAAAGCAGTGATCCTTAAACTGTGGGTAAAGTTGTAAAAAGTTTTACGAAGTTCGAGTTTAACCTTTGAAAATCGCCATTTTGTGACGACGTAGATGAACTACGAGATGAACTACGAGGAAAAAGGGTATCTCAGAAAGCAGTTGAAATCAAATAAACGTTTTAAAATGAAAACTATAATTAGCGCTCTTCTGTTTTGATATCGAAAGACACATTTTGAGAATCGCTGATTTACACAATTACGTCATTCTCGTTAATATTTCTTCTACAGTCATTTCTCTTTTGTATTGAAAATGTTGATTAAATCTACAGGGAAGGTGCCTAAGACTATATAAAGCAGTGATCCTCAAACTATGGGTTAAATCGTAAAACATTGATTGAAGTTTAAATTTCATTTTTAAAGATTGCCATTTTGCGGTGACTTAGTTAAGAGACGAACTACCCGGAAGGAAAATATCTCAGAAAATATTTGACATCCAAGAAAAGTTTTAAAAATATAATTAGCCCTTTCTCCGTTTCGGTATCGCGGGACGCGTTTTGAACCTAAATTTGGTGTTGCAAATGGGGATTTTGGGATAGCATCTCCAAAAATAAACGCAAAAATTCTAATCTAGTTCCTACGTAAAAAAGGATACGGAGCAGGTATTAGTGTCATCCCTGTTTTAGCACCGGGCATGTTTATTATTTTTTAATTTAATCGGCGAGCGCAATTTGCTTGGGCGAATTTCATTTGCATTTATTTTTCCTTTTTAATTTCCTCCACACCGGCGTCGGCGTTAGAATAGTAAAATTTCCCGTCTTCGTTGAGGTATGTTCCAATTGTTTCAAACCTGTTGTCTAGAATTGTCCGCTTCGTGCGGGGAGAAAACTGGAAATTAAAGGGTTTTAGGGTACGTTTTAGTTCGACGGCTCCTTTGTGACCGTGTCCTTGATGATGATTGCTTTATTCGGATGAAATTCTTTGAAACTGGTGAAATGGCCGGGTCGATTGGGGGTTGAGCGTAAAACGCCTTTTCTGTTAGATGACTTACGAATTGGATGGAAGGGAAAAATTAGTTAGAATGATTATGACGATGCAATTTAAATGAAAGAAATCGGAGGTCCCTAAGTCGTACCGTTCCGGAGATATGGTACTTTAAAGTTCTTACCTAAAATTACCATAATTTCGTTCCAGGGCGAAAATTATTAGAGATGGCGCGTTCGTTCTTATTCCATTCGATTCCTAGGTGAAATCTGTTTTTAGAAAAGTCTATTCGATCGCGATTGAACAATAAATAAAGTAGTGAGAGCGATTTGAAATTTGGCCCAAAATGTAAATCTCGATTTTGAATGGAATTTTCGTCATTCGACGAATTTCGAAGCTCAGGATCATAAAAATGAGCTCCTTCGAATTGTGTATGAACGAACACAGTAATCCCGATGAGGGTGGAATATAGCGATCTTTTGCGTTTTCTTTGCTGTTTTCTTTACGGTTTTCTTTGAGATTTTTCGTTAACCGTTGGAGTAATCTAAGAAAATCATGACAGGTCGATTGGTCTACGATTCAACCTCCCAAGTCTCATAGCGGTCGAGATGGGTATGTGATCTTGGATATTTTAGCGGTTTCTTGCGTTTTCTCGGCATCCGTTTGAAATAATCGAATCAAATCATATACCGTTGGAATCAGCGCGTCAAAACGCGTCGATTGATGGAGGGTTGAACCTCCTATGTTCAATAAGGGCCGAGATGGTATGCGATATTGGCTATGTTTAGCGATTTTTGGCGTTCTTTTGCATTTTCTCGACAACCGTTTGAAGTAATCGAATCAAATCATATACCGTTGGAATCAGCGCGTCAGTGCGCGTCGATTGGTGTATCATACATCATTCGAGCTTCAGACATACTTCTACTGCATCGTTCCGAACTAATAACCAGTCTCTTCTTCTCCTTCTCATCTGACTCCACCTTCTTTCTCTTCTCCTAATCAGTAGCAAAACACTCAAGTCTTAGGCATACTTCCGAAATATACACCATTTCCAAGTCATCACGAGCTTCCTCCTGTCCTTCTCCCTCGTCTTCTTCAATTTTTCCTTCTCCGCGTCCTTCTACCGCCTCGCCCTGTATTTCTCGTTCCTCTTCTAACCTATCACAACGCAATCAAATATTAGACGTACTTGCACTACATCCACTCTTACAAATGTACTACGAGCTTCTGCTTGTGTTTTTCTCTTATATCTTATCTGTAACGTCACATTTTTTGCATCCCTCCCCCTATCTCCTTTTACTTCTACGTCTTCTTCTTCTTCTTCTTCTAATCAGCCACAAGCCACATCGCCTAATTCGGTAAAGGATCTTCACCACAAATTCTTACCATCCGATTTTCAACTAGCACCCCTATACGAACGTGTACCATTTTCACAGCGATAACGTCCAGCATCTGCGAGAATCGTCGCAGTTGGCATAATTGGTCGTCGTTATCGGCGAGCACGGCGCTCGACGCCGGCGGAAACCGGAGGGACTGCGCGCCATGTGTATCTAGGACGAACGTAGTAATGACGGTAATTAGTTTTATTTGCATACGTACCTCCGCGTCGGCCTGTTTGATGTCTGCGAGTAGGCGAGGGGGAGAGACGTTGTTATTTGAGAGTAGTCTGTTTAGATAATGTCGGTCGTAATAGTATCTCCCGGGAAGGACGGGCGATATGTGAGACGAAACGTATTTTTGGAATAGCAAAATCGTCCTTCTATGCGTCAGAAGAAAGTTGACAAAGAGCGATGTGCCCAAACCTGCGTCTTGAGGAATAGTCACAGATGAAACTTTACGATTCCATCCATCGGTGGAACTTCGGTCCATTTAAGTCCTTCGTCTCCAATGACGGTGTCTTAGTCCTTTCTTTACGCAGTACGGTGGCTATCCGCATATATGATTTTAAGATTACAAACAATAACGGTCCCAGGCCTACATCGCGGGGAACATCAGAAATTATAAGTCCATACCTTACTAATTCGTTTCGCCGGGTAGGGTATAAGCGGCCGGTGACAGATGCAAATAGATGAGATTAGAAACAGAAAGGGCGTCAACTTTGTGCCTCGAGGAACACCAGAAACTAGAAATCAAACCGATCGTTGTATCAGAGAAATTTTCATCTCGGTTATGCGATGTTAACTTTCGTTTAAAAAGAAATCGATAACGGTCCTAATTTGATACTCTGGGGATGATTTAAAGATAATGAAGGATATCGGTCCAAAGTATACACCGTGAGGAACACCGGAAATGAGAAGTTCGCAACATATTAGTCTAGCACGCGGTGAGTGGCATAAATTATCGGTAAAATTTGAGGAAATAAGATTAGATAGGGGAACGGCCTCAACTTCGTACCTTAGAGGAACACCAGAAACTAGAAATGAAGCCGAATATTAGAAAAGAGGAAGGGGAAAATGGAGTGAGCCCCGTCTAGATATCTGCGAATCGATAGTCTGGTCTAGATTAGGCGGTGTTCACTTTGAAGATTTTAATTTAAGAAACGATTACCGTCCAAAGTTGATACTTCAAGTGTGATTTTGGCAATCACAAACAATAACGGTCCTAACTCCACGTCATGAGGAACACCAAAAATTATACGTTTCATCATCTATTAACATGCTTTACGGGCTAGTGCGTGAATAATCGGACAAAAACATGAGGCGATAATATTAGAAAAAGATCGGTCCAACGTTGTACCTTGTGGAACACCAGCAATTAGAAATGAAACCGAATATTGGAAAAGAGGAAGGGGGAAGTGGAGTCAGTCCTGTAAAAGTACCTGCGGATCGAGAGTCTGGTCTAGATTAGGCGGTGTACACTTTGAAGATTTTAATTTAAGAAACGATAACGGTCCTAAGTTGATACCCTAAGTGCGATTTTGGGGATCACAAACACTAATGGTTCTAACTTTCCATCGTGAGGAACACTAGAAATTTTAATTTTGTAATCTATTAGCCTGCTCTATGAGGCAGATCGTGAATCGTCGGGCAAAAATATGATGGCAATAATATTAGAAAAAGAGTGGTCTTACCGTTCGATCCTGAGGAACATCAGAAACAAGAATTGAAACCGAATATTGGAGAAGAGCATGCGGGAAAATGGAGTCAGCCCCAAGAAAAGTGGAAGCAAAATTGAGGACAACTCCGAAGGGTTTGGGGATCAAGGATTAAATCTAAATTCTATAACGGTTAAGTCCAAAATTCTTGAGTTGATACCCTGAGGATTGTTCTAAGAATATAAACCAGGTATGGGCAACCTCCGGCCCGTGGGCCACATGCGTCCCTCGAGTAAGATTTGCCCGGCCCGCTACTGAATTCTTTCGTTGCATATTAGCACGGCCCGTCTTAATTCATAATGAATCATAAGGATACTACAAACATGTATATTTTTCAAGATTACTCACAGCATAAAACTTCTACAAAAAAGGTTGCCCATGCCTGATATAAACATTGACGGTCTCAAGTTTACACCAACGGGGAACACCAGAAATGACAAGTTCGCGACTGACCAACCTATTCCGGCGTGAAACGATCTGATCAGATAAGATTATAAAGAGCGAGGATCATAACTTTGTATCTTGAGGAACACCAGATTTGACGACGGAAACGATTGTTGCATAAGTGGAAAGAAAAGTGTAGCCAGTCTCTCGAGGTATCTCATGATCAAGGGTCCAGTTTGGAAACAATATAATTTGAACAACGATAATAGTCCCAAAATTTATACCACGAAGACGATTTTGGGATCATAAACGGTAATGGTCCTAAGTTTATACAACATGAGGAACAGCAGAAATTATAAATTCGTGATCTAGTGATTTGTTAGCCAGGTGGTAAATTGTCGGCGAAAGAAACAAGATTAAAAATGGGAACGGTCCCGAGTTCGTACCTTGAGGCACACCAAAAATTGGAGGAGAATTGAATGGTGGATAAAAGAAACGAAAGAAAGATAAATGAAGTCACTTTCGAGATATCCAGGACACAGAGTCCGATCTACGTTTCAACTCTTTAAAATCACAAACAATAATGGGTCCAAGTCTGTACCTTGAGGAACACCAAAGGTTCATACTTCCTTACGTAGTATACAATTCACATTTTCGTTCGTCTTATGTTCTTTGCGACGAAGAATCTCGTCTCCTCTCAATTTCTTCGAATTCCCCCACTTCTAGTTTCTGGCGTTCCTAAAGGTACCAACTTGAGACCCTTCTTCTTTTCGAATGAGAAATTCACCTAAATCGCTGCATGGTCTTAAGTTTCTACCCTTCTGTGGACTTCATTTCAATTTTCGGCGTTCCTCGAGGTTTAACTTTAACACCCTTGGTTTTCTGTTTTTTTTTCGCCACGCCATCCTTGCTATTCAATTGTTTCTTCAACCGTCGCTTTTCTTCAAGATCCAGACTTGTGATCCTTCCTTTTTCGCTCCAGGCGTTCAAATCTTTTGCGTGTCCGGTTATTTTTCTTTAACTTTCGGTGTCCCTCAAGGTTTACCTTTAGTACCCCCGGTTTCCTTTCTTTTTCCGCCACGTCATTCTCGCTATTCAATTGTTTCTTCAACCGTTGCTCTTCTTCAAGATCCAGACTCGGCAGCCTTCCTTTTTCGCTCCTTGCGTTCAAATCTTTTGCGTGTCCGGTTATTTCGCTTTAACTTTCGGTGTTCCTCAAGGTTTACGTTTAGTACCCCCGGTTTCCTTTCTTTTTTCGCCACGTTATCCTTGCTATTCAATTGTTTCTTCAACTATCGCTGTTCCTGAAGATTCAGACTTGTGATCCTTCCTTTTTCGCTCCTTGCGTTCAAATCTTTTGCGTGTCCGGTTATTTCTTTTCAAATTTCGGGGTTCCTCAGGGTTTAACTTTAGCACCCTTCGTTTACCTTTTTTATTCTCTACGTCATCCTTGTTGCCTAGTCTTAAATTGGAATTATTTCTCTCTCACCATAACAACGGTGATCCCCCGAAAAAGTAGATGCGGAAAAAGAAATATCTAAACTACCCTCATTCACCCAAAAATCATTACAAACATATGAAATCTCTGCCCGACGCCAGCCACCTACGCCCAAACTGTCTACTTCGAGCAAATTACTGCGGGGTGTAGGTGCACCGATCACGACACGTTCGTTTAGTAAATTAAAGCGGTCGACCGCACGAAACTACCCCTCGCGCTCGCGATCCGCACGAAAACAAGCGTTTAGGGGGAGAGGCGGCCGGAGACGAAACCACCGACATCATTAAGTTCATTAAATCGCCGCAGCAGTCAAGCGACGACGACGACGACGGTTATGATCCAGACGGCCGGCCTGACGAAATTCGAACTTTCGAATGGCGATACGACCCCGAAAATAGCCGGGGTAGTTTTCGGGGGTGCCTTTCGAATTTCGTCCCTTATTTACGATGTCAAGGAGTCAAGTAATAAAATCGCGTAGGTACTACATACGTGGCCTTGCCACCGCCTGTCGCGTATCGATTGGAAAGGGGGTCGAGGCGATGTCGCGTGTGTACGTTAGACGTCATTAAATATCAATTAAGATTGCCTATTTTAGATAATAGGACGGCGGAGCCCGTTAAATTGGACTTAACAAGGCGATTTCGGTGATTTTCGTTCTATTTTTTACCGTCGTCGTTAATGAGATTTTTGCCAAGAAACGACGATCTTCTGCTGTTAACTGCTTCAAGTTGATAAACAAGCTGGGTCCCAAGTTCACACCTTGAAGGACACCGGAATTTGAAATCTAATCGTCCATTATCGGTGAAGGTATAAAAGCGAAAAATCGCATAAATTAGATGCTACCTTATACTTTTATGGTGTTCCTCGTGGTGTAAACCTGAGGCCTTTACTGTTTATAATTCTAGTAACAACCGCACAATGTATGTAAGTCCTCAATTCCTCTGATCGTTGCGTTTCAACTCACGGTGGTGGTTTACGACAAGTTTGATAGTTCTGCACGTTGATCGTTTCAGCATTAGAAACGGTAGCGGCCCCAAGTTTACACCCTCAAGTACACCAAAAGTTGAATATCTAATCGTTCATTGTACAGGATGTAAATCAGAGGTGAAAGATGTATTAAAGCGAAAAATCGCGTGTAAATTGGACTCTAACCTATGATTTTCTGGTGTTCCTCGTGGTGTAAACCTGATGCCTTTACTGTTTATAATTCTAATAACTAACATTAAACAACCGCTTAACGTATGTAAGTCCTCAATTCCTCTGATCGTTGCGTTTCAACTCACGGTGGTGGTTTACGACAAGTTTGATAGTTCTTCACGTTGATCGTTTCAGCATTAGAAACGGTAGCGGCCCCAATTTCACACCCTCAAGGACACCAAAAGTTGAATATCTAATCGTTCATTGTACAGGATGTAAATCAGCGTGGAAAGATGTATTAAAGAGGAAAAATCGCGTGTAAATTAGATTCTAACCTATGATTTTCTGGTGTTCCTCGTGGTGTAAACCTTGATGCCTTTACTGTTTATAATTCTAATAACTAACATTAAACAACCGCTTAACGTATGTAAGTCCTCAATTCCTCTGATCGTTGTGTTTCAACTCACGGTGGTGGTTTACGACAAGTTTGATAGTTCTGCACGTTGATCGTTTCAGCATTAGAAACAGTAGCGGCCCCAAGTTTACACCCTCAAGTACGCCAAAAGTTGAATATCTAATCGTTCATTGTACAGGATGTAAATCAGAGGTGAAAGATGTATTAAAGCGAAAAATCGCGTAAATTTGATTGTAACTTATGATTTTCTGGTGTTCCTCATTGTGCAGATTTGAGACCCTCGCTGCTCGTAATTTTACTAACTTACAATAAACGATCACGTAACGTACGTATGTAAGTCTTTTATTCCTCCGCTTGTCTTTGTTTCAGCTCTTTGTGGCGGTTTACGAAATTCTGGCTACTTTTGACGTTTATCGTTTTAGGATTAAAAACGGTAGTGGCCTCAAGTTTGCACCTTGAAGGACACAAGAAATCTAATCTCTTTATTGCAGGGGACGTAAATCGACGGTGAAGGATGTATATAAGGGTAAAATCGTGTAAATTGGATTCTAATCTATGCTTTGCTGGAATTCCTCAAGGTAAACGACCTGGACCGCAACTTTTTATAATTTTGAAAAGCTTGCAATTAACAGCAACATCTTTTAAATATTCGTTTAACCGCTTATTTTGTTTCAACGTTAGCTATTCCTCGAAATACGAGCTCGAGGTTATTGCTTTTGGAATATTTTTGTTCCTGAAGGTGTAAGATCGAAACGCTCTAATTTTCTGTTCATTTCATTTAAACTTTTGGTGTTTCTCAAGGTTTCTTGACAGCTTATTTCTTTTACAGTGAATTTGACTAACGTGTTAAGTTATCATTTCTGGTGCTCCTCAAGGTAAACAGCTAGGGCCGTCGCGCTTTATAATTTTGAAAAGTTTGCAATAAGTAGCAACATAGCTTAAATCTACTTTTGATCCGCTGATCTCCTTTCAACGCTTGGCGTTCTTCGAAATACGGACTTGGAACCCTTGCCTCCGCGATCTTCTTGATCTTGAAGGTGTAAGCCTAAGACCGAAACTTTCTAACTTCTTGTGGATTTCCTTCGAACTTTTGGTGTTCTTGGTTTCTTGATAGCGTATGTCTTTTACAATGATTTTGACTAGCGTGTTAAACTATCATTTCTGGTGTTCTTCAAGGTAAACAGCAGGGACCACTGCTTTTTATAGTGTGGGAAAGTTTCCAATTAACAGCAACATAACTTAAATCTTCTTTTCATTTGCAAGGCGTAAATTTGAGATCGAAACTTTGTATTTTTTCTGGTGATTTTATCCCAACTTTTGGTGTTCTTCAAGGTCTCGTGATAGTTTATGTTTTTTTACAACGATTTTGACATAACATGTTAAATGATAATTTCTGGTGCTCCTTATGGTAAACTGGACTGCAACCGTTACGCTTTTATTTCCTTTCAATGTTGGGTGTTCCCCATGGTTTAAGTTTAGCACCCTCTGTTTCCTTTCTTTATTCGTTACGTCATCCTTGTTTTTTAATGTTTTTATTTTCAACCGTCGGTGTTCTGCAAGGTCCAGACTTAGGACCGTCCCTCTGTAGTTCCTGCGGGTTCGAAACCTTTACGTATAAGCTTATTTCCTTTCAATTTTAGGTACTGCTCAAGATTTAACTTTAGCATCTTTTGTTTCCTTTCTTATTTCGTTACGTCATTCTGGCTTGTTAATATTTTTCTTTTCCAACCGTTGGTGTTCTTCAAGGCCTAGGCTTGGAGTTGTTCCTCTTTCGTTCCCGGTATTCAAATCTTTTGCGTATCCGCTTATTTCGTTTCAACTTTCGGTGCTCCTCAAGGTTTAAATTTAGCACCCTTTGTTTCCTTTCTTTTTCGTTACGTTATCCTTGCCTTTCAATGACCAGACTTGAGACCGCGCCTCTTTCGTTCTTGGGGTTCAAATCTTTTGCGTGTACGCTTATTTCCCTTCAAGTTTCGGTGCTCCTCAGGGTTTAAAGTTAGCACCTTTTCTTTCCTTTCTTGTCTTGTTACGTCATCCTTGCTTTCCGTCAATGTTCTTCAAGGTCCAGAATTAGGACCGCTCCTCTTTTTGTTTCTAAGGTTCCAATCTCTTGCATAACAGCTTATTTCTTTTCAATTTTCGGCGTTCCTCAAGGTTTAGCTCTAGCACCGTTTGTTTCCCTTCCTTTTTCGCTAAGTCCTCCTTGCCTCTTAATGTCTTTTTCAATCGGCGGTGTTCTTTAAGGTCTAGACTTAGGACCGTTCCTAGGCTTCAAATTTTTTGCGTATACGCTTATTTCCTTTCAATTTTCGGTGTTCTTCAGGGTTTAACTTCGTCACTTGTTGTTGCCCTTTTTATTCCCTACGTCATCCTTGCTTTTTAATGTTTTTTCAACCATCGATGTTCTTCAAGGTTCAGACTTAGGTCCGTTTCCCTTTTTGTTTCTAAGGTTCAAATTTTTAACGTGATTGGTTATTTCGTTACAATTTTCGGTATTCCTCAGGGTTTAACTTTAGCACCTTTCATTTCGTTATGTCATCCTCGATTTTCGTCTAGGGCTTTATGCAGTACGTGGTATCGTATCCTTATATAATTCCCAGATTAACGCCGCGGCGAATCCGGGGTCATTTTTCTCCCAATTCTCTGCCCCCCGTTCACAAACCGCTTCTGACTCGCCTAAAGTAAACGATCGCGTAAATCTCGGCCTCGCATCGTTCCCGGCCGCAAATTTTCCGCGACTTTTGCCCGGTTTGACCGCGCGCCGATAGAACGAGGGGCCCCTCGGAATCGCATTAACTCCCTCGAATAATTTTCGCATTTGTCGAACCCGTCGACTCTGCGGCCGGGGCTTAAGCGAGGCGACGACGACGACGAACATCGCCGGAAAAAGACCGCCCTTTTATTAACGGTCGTCGACGGCGATGGGAATACTGATGCGCGTCCCCATTAATAACCGGGGTGATTCCCCCGTCTTGTCCGTCAGCGATAACTGGCGGAAAGAGGCGGGACGGGGGAAGGGGGAATCACTGCTGGCGCGTGGTCGGCGATAATTCTGCGCCCGATTATTAGGCGTCGGCAATTGCGTGAGTGGCGCCCCCGCCATGATCTGATAATGCTTTATGGATGGTCGTTTTGTTTCGTCTGGAAGCGGAAATGGGGATTTTCGTTCGGACCGGAAATCGTTTATTTAGTGTCGAAAGGTTAAGGATGATTTAGGGCACTGATGGCGGACCTTTTCG
Organism: Chrysina gloriosa; assembly: GCA_038088585.1. Taxonomy (NCBI): domain Eukaryota; kingdom Metazoa; phylum Arthropoda; class Insecta; order Coleoptera; family Scarabaeidae; genus Chrysina; species Chrysina gloriosa. The sequence continues at coordinate 54,440,359 of CM076094.1, read as the reverse complement.
AGAAGTGAGCCGAATTTTGTTTATTAATTTTTTTAGTACCAGCTTGCTGGGTCACTCGGAAAGGGGGAAGGAATGATGGTTAAAATCGACTTTTAAAATCCTCTAAAAAGTTTTCGTTTCCTTTTTTTTACAACCTTTACCTTTGCAAGTGAAGAGCGAAAAATGAAGTCGATGTCAAACAATTTTCGTGCTATTTCGGAAATCAAGTTTTCACATTTTTCTTCCCACACCATGCTGCTTCGAAATTCAACTGATTCCATTTCTAAATCACTCCGATCTTTATTCTTAGAAACCGTAACAAAATAATCATTGCTCTTCGGTATTGAACATGATATTTCGTTTGGAAGTTTAAAAGCAATTGACAATTTCTGAGAAAAATGTAGAAACATAAATTTCTTGGAAAAAGCTTTAATTCCTATTTAAGTAATATTTATTTTATTAAATTTAACGAAACATCGGTAATCGTATGTAAATTTTCCCAGAAAATCGTCTATTATATTTTTTATAAAAAATAGGCGCGATTTTCAAACGGAAAAATATGTCTCATAACTTCAAATGTGTTAAAATATTCGAAATATGTGGAAAAGTGCCGAAATATTCAAAATATGCAAAATTAAATTAGTGCTAAACACTTTTATTTGCCCCTAATTCGTATAGATCTTAAGGCGTTCAATTGTATCGTTGATAGTTGTCGATATGCAAAAGAAATATATAATCAGCAAGCCGATGTCCACTTGGGAATATTTTCTTATAAATTCAACATTAGAATATGAAACGGGGGTTTTCGTTCGGACCGGAAATCGTTTATTTGGGACGATTTAGGGCGCCGGATTTTTTCCCGCCCGCTTCCGTTCTCATTTCTGGCTGACGAGGTGAGTTTCGGGGCCATCGCGTCGATAACGCCGATTTATATAGTTCCAATTTATCTTAATTTTATGCGCGAACTTAATACTAGCGTGGAACTCTATTTTATTGGCGCAGCTTTTACTACCCTTCTAGCTCTGGCCGTTTGATCCGGAAGAAACGTCCGCAACCGAATGTCAATACTAAACGTTCACGCGCGATAAAATCCGGATAAGATAATCGGCCAACATTACCTAGATTAGCTTTTCGACGTTTATCCCTTCCTCCCCCTTTTCAACATACCCTCGACGGGTAAACACGCGAAGCTTCGACCTTTTCGACCCTCTCCACGAAGCTCGATTAGATCGAACGTCGCAGTGTTTAAAAGTGGCACCCGTTTCACGTGATGATGGTCCAGATACGTCGAGTGCAAGGAACACGAATTTAAAGTAAATAGAACCTCGTCGAATGGAGAACGGGGCGAAGACTACCCCATTGTCTACACTTCGGTTTGACGAACGAAATTTTGCGCCAGACAAGACGGTCGATTTGCTTCCCCGGGGATGCCCAGGGTGTGGGAGAAAGAGAGATAGAGACGGAGAGGAGGTCACGTGACGTGCTCGAGATTAAGCTCTTTAGAGATGTTTTACTTCGCCGGTCGACGGTCGTGTTGACGGAGTACATTCGACGAAAGGGTTTATGAGATCTTTCTTCTCGAAAGGGGGTGGGACAAAGACGTAAAGTTTTTCGTTTCAATGTTCTTTACTCCGATGCGAGACTGTGTGTAAACTTTGGAGTATATCATTTTTACGGAAATGGATTTCCAACCGTCATACCTTCCCTACCCCCGACTTGAGACCGAGCAATGGGCAAGTGTCCAAAGGTACAGGGAGAGGAACCGAATTGTCCACTATGCGGCCTAAAATTTTTAGTTGGAAGCAGTGAGATGTTGGTAGTAGTAGAATTTGACAGGCATACATAACCTACAAAAGATTTAATTGTCGTCCGAAATGTTGGTACTAGCGGAATTAGGAATACCTAATCTATACAAGATTTAAGTGTCAGCTTGGATGTGGGTAGTCATAGAATTTGACAGACATACATAACCTATACAAAATTGAGCTGTCATCCAAGATTTCGGTATCACAGTCCGTCTCAATCTTTAGATCCAATATGCGATAAAATAGGGATTTTGCGTCTTCTACTATCACCGTAATTAAATGTATATATATATATATATATTTCGTGACCTTTATACTTATCTTATATGATAGATCTCTACCACTAATAGGTCAATAAAACAAGGCTGGTTTGAACGATAGTTATATTTTCATATATATGATGATGAGCCTTGTTTTATTGACCTATTAGTGGTAGAGATCTATCATATAAGATAGCTATCACCATAATCTAACAATAATGCCATTTCTATGACCGGTTGCGATGTTGCAATGTTCTATCGAACGCAAATGTTATTAATATTATAACTGTCAGTTGTCAAACATGATTTCGTAACGTCAGAATCCATTTCCCGTTAGACTATAGTAGAATTTGACAGGCATTCATAATCTGTACACGATGGATCTGTCGACTGAGATGTTGGTATTAGTAAAATTTGACAGATATACATAACCTGCAAAACATTTAACTGTCGTCAGAGATGTTGGTAGTACTGGAATTTGACGATTGAGATGTCAGCTTGGATGTTGGCATTGATAGAATTTGACGGACGTACATAACCTATACAAAATTGAGCTGTCATCCAAGATTTTGATCATAGTCCATCTCGATCTTTAGATCCAGTATGCGATTGAATAGGGATTTTGGGTCTTTTACTGTCACCACAATCTATCAATAATGCCATCTCCATGTCCGGTTGCGATGTTGCAATGTTACATCGAACGCAAATGTTATTAATATTATAACTGTCAAATCAGCTGTCAAAGATGATTTAGCAACGTCGCAATTCGTTTCCCCTAAGACCGGTACTGCAATTTGAGACGCACTATAGTAGAATTTGGCAGGCATTCATAATCTATACACGATTGAGCCGTTAGCTGAGATGTTGATATTATACCTTGTTTCTAAAATAAAGAGACGAATTTCTGAACGAACCCCAAGTACAAATTACACTATCAAATCTGGAAATAAAATAACTGTAGAGTCCTAAAAAGAACTGGTATATGTTTATACTTCGAAAGAGGCAGAGAAAACACAAAAGTATAATAAATAGTACAATAACTGGCGTAATAAACAAATGTAAATACATTTAATAGAATTACGTATACGATACGATTGTAGCAAGATTGGTACAGTGTCATTCGGTGTTGCTTTTGACCAATCAGAATTTACTATAAAAGTGGCGTGTTCAGAAATTCGTCGCTCTATTTTTAAAATAAAGTTATTTGACAGGCATACATAACCTATACACGATTGAGCTGTCAGCTGAGATGGTGGTAGTAGTAGAACTTGACAGACATTTATAACCTGTATAAGACTGAGCTGTCATTCGAGATGTTGGTATTACAGTCCGTCTCAAACTTTAGACGTAGTATTGGATTGAATAGGGCTTTTGCCTCTCTTACTAACACTATAATCTATCAATAACCCCTTCTCTATGTCCGGTTGCGACGTTACATGTTGTATCAAACGCAACTGTAACTAGTATTATAACTAGAGTTTGTTAAAAAGGTGGACGACGAATTAACTGACGCTGGAACTCCTACGAATTTTGTTATTCAATGATAATTTATCAATTTTATGACCACTTTTCATTGAATAATAAAATAAGTTATCATTGAATAATAAAATTCGTAGTAGTGACGTCAGTTGTCACGTCATTCACCTTCTTAACATACTCGAATTATAACTGTCAGATGTCAGAGATAATTTAGCAACGTCGCAATCCTTTCGCGTAAGACCTGTACTGCATTTTAACCCTAAGACGGACTATAGTAGAATTTGACAGGCATTCATATTCTATACACGATTGACTTGTCACCTGAGATGTTGGTATTAGTAGAATTTGACAGGCATACATAACCTATACAAGACTGAGCCGTAATCTGAGATGTTGTTATCATAGTTCGTCTCAATCTTGACATGCAGTATTATTAACATAACCAATACAAAACTGAGCTGTCATCCGAGATGTTGGTATTAATAGAATATGACAGACACACCTAACCGAAACAACATTGAACTGTCATCCGAGATGTTGGTAGTAGTAGAATTTGACAGGTATCTTGTACTACTAAGATTTAAAAATTTGAATGTACCGCCATCATTCTTGCTTCACTACTTGTACTTGTACTAGGGATTTTAATAGGTTTAGGTCGGTAGCGAAGAGAAGGTGGGTCGTGTTATGGACTCCGAACGAGTAAAGGTTCATCCAGACAGTTTCTTTTTCTACAAATGTAAGTTTTATTAAGATTACAACCGTTTATATTTATTCCCCTCAGTAGTCGGGGAGACTGATTACAATACATAACCTATACTAGATTGAGCTGTCATTTGAGTACGTCGATGTGTCATCTTCAGCTTGTGTTGCATTTTGGAGATGGATCATTACAATAACAGCATCTCTCTGAATAATAGACGGAGGCAACAGATAACTTACGGATAACAAAACGGACGAAACAGGGTTGAAAACCTGAGAAAACAGAAAAGTTCATACCTAGAGTTTTAAGTACTGCCAACCGAGGGCGTTTCCAGTTGCTCACATGACCCAAGAGGTAATGGAAGTGTAAGTTAATTCAAGAAACGATGGCAGACTAACAAATGCGAAGAGGGAGAAGAAGAAGAAGAAGAAAATTTTTTCGCTGGACTGTATAATAGAAACGGATACTCCATCCTTATATCCTTACTTCCAACTGTTATTTCCACTTTTGCAACGTAGCGAAAAATCGTAATTGTTTCGGTTTGTCGAGTCGCAACCGCGTTCCCGTTCGATCTGCTTTTGGCAGCTCGGTTTTTATCCGCGCGGCGAAACGGTCCGTCCTCCTGATGGATCGTTTTATAAAAAGCCGCGGCGTTGCGCGTTCCATTGCATGCAAAAAATGCCATTATTCGCGGTAGGAACGCGTTCGTTACATGTGTCACCGACTGACCGTGAATCGTGATATCACGTCGAAAAGGTTTTTTCGAAACCGGTTCGTCCGATTTAGTCCGCTTTTTCCTTCTTATTTGTTTTTATTATTACGTTTGTTAACGCGACACTGTAAATGTCGTTATTTTATTCGAAGTATTATTACCTACTTACAACGGAAATATTGTTGTTCATTCCTTTTTAGGAATCGTGGAGAAACTGGGAGGTTGGGAGGAAACTCGATGAAACGGAAAAAAGCAACACTAAAAAGAAACAAACATATACATCTATGGGATTTATCCTGCAAGAGAATGAGATAGAATAGCCTCCCCACTCTTGTCTACCAAGCGTTGTATATACATATGTATGTTTGTGTGCGCCTGCGTATTACGAAGCTTTGGTACAAATATTATAATAAATAATCCCTATAATTATCCCACTCCCGATACTGCATTCGTCTCATTCTCTCACAGTTTACTTTTGTGAAGGTTTCACTTTTACCGCGTGTGAACAGCACGCATATCTTTTTTACGATGTTCTACTTCCGGTTCGTGTACGATTTCTTTGTTTGTTGTGTATTTTAATTGGAAGTAAATTGAATCAGACGTCACCTAACGGTATAAAATGTGAACAAGAAGAAGAAAGAGTACGAGAACAAGAAGAGATAGAACAAAAGGAACGAGAACCACAAATTTAGGAAGATGAAAAAGAAAAGAATAAGAAGGAGAACGGGAAGTATAAGAATAGAAGGAATTAAGCAGAAACAATATGAAGAAAAAGAAGAAGACGACAAGAAAGGCGAATGTTGAAAATGCTACTCCTTCGCAACTCCAAGTATATAAGACTAAAGAAAGATACAATAAGAATAAGAAAAAATAGAAGGAACCAAACGGAAAGAATAAGAAGAATAGACAAGAACGTATATTTCTCTCCTACTCATATCTGTATTAATTTCAGGCCCGAGCGAAAACGTTATTTCTTGGGCATTAGTCATTCTTCTCATCTCGTAACGTTCTATTGACGACGCATGCGTCTTCTTATTTGTTGGTTCCTTCTTGTTATGATTTTAACTAGAAGTGGGCTAAATTCCACGTTACCTAACGGCAGAAGATGAGAGAAAAACAGAAGAAGGTGAACGAGAACTACAAGAGGAAAAAGAAAGAAGAAAGAATAAGCAGAACAACAATTAAGTAACAAAAAGAATAAAGAAAGACAGAAAGAAAGAATAGGAAATAAATACAGAAGACGGAGGGAAAGAAGAAGGTTGAAAACGCCACGTCTTCATTCAATGTGTGTATTTCTGTCTTACTCCTAAATTTTGTTTTCGGCCCGTATGAAGAAAACGCCATCTCTTGGCGAACGTCTGCTTTTCCATTTTGTTTTCTTCCTGTTATTATTTTATATAATTGGAAGAAGATGAGAACAAGAAGAGAAAGAACAAATAGAGAAAGAATAAGAAGGAGAACAGCAGCACAAAGCGAAGACGGTCGATAAGGAAAGAATAAGAAGGAGAACGAGAAGTACAAGGATAGAAAAAGAGCAACAAGAAGGCGGTGAAGAAGACGAGAAAGACGAAGGTTAAAAACGCCATCCCATCACAATTAAAAGTATGTAAGAATAAAGAAAGAAAGAATACGAATAAGGAAAATAAAAAGAACGGAACAGAAAGAATAGGAGAAAAGTAAACAAGAAGACGATGGGAAAGAAGAAGGTTGAAAACGCCACGTTTTCATTCAATGCGTATATTTGTCTTACTCCTAATTGTAAGTTTCCTTTTCGGTCCGTGTGAAGAAAACGCCATCTCTTGGCTATTAGTCGTTCTTCTCATCTAGTAACGTTTTATTCTCGGCGCATATGTGCTTTTCCATTTTGTTTTCTTCCTATTATCATTTTATATAATTGGAAGTAGATTGAATCCGACATCACCTAAGGGTAGAAGATGGGAACAAAAAGTAGAAGAAGAACGATACCATGAAGAATAAGAAGGAGAACGAGCACCACGAAACGAAGACGATGGAAGAAGAAGGAATAGGAAGGAGAACGAGACGATCAAACATAGAAAGAATCGAAATAAGAAGAAACAAGAAGGCGACGAAGAAGACGAGAAAGACGAACGCTGAAAAATACCATTCCTTCGCAATTCAAAGTATGTAAGAATGAAGAAAGAAAGAATAAGAATAAGGAAAATAAAAAGAACGAAACAGGAAGAATAGGGGAAAAGTAAATAAGAAGACGCCACATCTTCCTACAATGCGTGTATTTCTGTCTTACTCCTAAGTTTTCTTTTCGGTCCGTGCGCAGAAAACGCCATCTCTTGGCTATCAGTCTTCTTTTTCATCAAGTAACGTTTTATTCTCGGCGCACGTTGGGCGTTTCCATTTTGTTTTCTTCTTGTTATTATTTTATATAATTGGGAGTTCCTGTAATTAGGCTTGCCTGTTGGAAATAAAGGTTAGTTCGTATTTTCGAACGCTTTAGATTACGCTTTCAAAGCAGGTGACTAGTTGAGAGGTTTACATCTGAGGGTTCTCGGAGCCGTTCGTCCAGCGAGATCTCACGGAACTGATGACGAAGCGGATGCGTAAGTTTCAACTTCGCAAATCCGAAAAAAATCGTATATCGCTCGTTACTCCATTCGCGAGACTTGAAGCGAAAAAAACCGACAAACCAAAACGGTTATAATCGTATAATTCGAGCGACCGAACGGATTCGGAGCGCCCGGAATATACGAAAACGTCACCGTTTCGAAGCGCACTGCCCAGCCCCTGCGTTCCATATTGTACATACATATTAATTCACGACGTAATTAAATTTTGTTTCCGATGCGAGAGCGGTAAACTGACGGCTATGAATTTTACATGCGCACATGTGCGAGAAATAATACCGAGCTAGCGTGGGGAAGGGGAGGGAGGGGGCATATTCGGGAGGCATTTGCCAGTTCGTGTATCTATTTATGTAGGTCGTCATTGTGTGTGTACGCGCGATAGCTCGATATGATGATATTTTAATGAGCGTTGCGTTTAGTTCATAAACGTGGCCGGAGGACGTATTTAGTCTAAATGAGAAACGCGACACCTGGCGCTCGATATTCGATATTGTCGCCGTTCCCTTCGATATCGCCGTTCGCTGCGTGAAAACGATTATTCAAATTTAAACGGGGAAAATTTTGGTACCTATCGCAGATGCGACCCGAATTGTTGGAGTCGCTCGAGGAAGAAAAAGGAAAAAAAAAAACACCACGTGTTCTTAGTCAGGATTGCTGAAACTTATTCCTACTTACATTGGTATGCCAATTTTACACCGAAAGATGCAATCGTTAAAAGATTAAGAAGAAGACATTGGTGGGCACTGCGATCGCTTATAAAGCTTCTAATTTTGTCGAGGAAAACCAATCTATCCTTACTTGCTTTTTACAGAAAACCTTAACAAATAGGACAATAGTTCCAAGAGCATGGAGAGAAAAAGTAGAAATCAGTATATTAATACGCAGTGGGTCGTCTTCTCGTACGTATCTTAGAGTGTTCCCTCCACGTATCGCGATGATACACATATCGTTCTTTTCGTATTACTTTGCAGATTTGTCGAATGTATGTTTCGTCGCGATACGTGCAGTGGAACGCAGGTGACAGTCGTTAGAGTGAGAAGGTGAAAATGTACGGGCGTCGGAAATGTTTCTTTTTTTGAACGATTAAGACGATTAAGATTCGAACGATTCTAAGGGTAATTTTTGGCGCTTCTTCGATTGACGTCATTAGCTTTTTAAAATAAAAATCTACACAACTCTCACAAAAATATCCTCACCGAGGCTTATTCGACAACTTTCAAGGACAGTTGTGCAAAGGACTGCACTGCAGCCTACACGCTTATACCGATAATTATCTACGGAGAGGATTGTGTTTTGTTTGTCATTATTGAAGCTCTCACAGAGAAGAAAAGTCAGTTTCACACCCACAAGTTCGAATAGTCTTAAGAAATCTACGCTACTCAACTGACGTCGACGAAATCAAACCCGCAAACGTTGGCAAACTCACCGAACGGAGAAAAATGAACACTTTCTAAATAGAGCAACAAAGGAACTCGGCAAACTAATGCTAGATCTTACGAATCAAGGAATTCAAAGATACTTGGAGCAGTTATCTCCCATGCCCGCAAACAACTATACGCTATGGAAAGTAACTAAGAAACTGAAGTGTCCACAGCTAACAATACCGCCAATAAAAGATAAAGATCAAACTTGGGCAAAAAATGATAAAGACGATGAAACTGATGTATTCCAATCATTTCCAAGAGAACAACCTCTAGAAACAGGGAACAAATTCCTAGAAGGGTTAGAATCGCCGTACCAAATGGAGCTACTGTTAAACAAAACAACAATAGCTGAAATAAGAAAAGTTATCAAGCATGAAATAAATCAAAAAAAAAATGGCCGGCGTTGACCTAATTACCGGGAAAATACTACAGGAATCTTTAACTCTATTCTGAGAACTGGACATTTTCCTAATAAATGGAAAATAGCTCAAATAATCATGATTTTAAAACCTGGAAAGGCTCCAACTGAAATTACGTCATATAGACCGATGCATGAGTCATTCTTACAGGAAAATCAACAATGTAGGTATTATGCCTTGGGGACAAGAAACGGAATTTGAGATTCGTTTTGTAGGGTCCCCCAAACGAAGGCGAAGAAGATGAAGATGATTAAGTTTCTCTAAAAGTTAAAGGTTGGGATTCATTCCTTATGGTCTTGGGAGCCGTCCGTACAGAAGAATTTACCAGATGAGTGGCGAAGAAAGTTGTTCAACCTCTTCTGAAGATTGGAGTCATTTTTACTGGAAAATCAATAATAAAAATAAGATATCCGTTCATAAAAGAGATTTTTATCGAATCAGATGACCTTTTGACAACGCAATGACTTGCAACACCGTCGTGCGTAGTTTCCTCAGAGAGACAGGCGAGAGAACGAAGCTCGACAGCGTTCCGAACGTTACTAACGCCGGTTGGCGATGATCGTCAAGCGCGGCGTTGTCAAATCGCTGACGTGAAAATGATTTTTAAACACAACAATATCTTCTTCTTCTTCTTAATCATATTCCTATCTACCTTTCGGTGTAAGGCTTGGATGGGGTCAAGTTTCCTATTTTCCATATAGTTCTCTCCACCGTTTTCTGTCTCCGGTCTGATCCTTTATAAAGGAACACAACAATATATCGATGTAATAACTGAAACGGACATGGCACGCCAGTCATTCATGGCAACACGGGCGATATTTTCCGGGACCAAACCGAATTAATGTACCTTCGCGGGAACGAAAAAGTCCCATTCGTTAATTGTGCGCCCATAAAAACGGAAACAATTGGTCGTAAAAATCGTAAATGACACCACCGACCACCTTCAGGACCAGACGAGGAGCCGTAACCTTTCGGTCTCCACTAATGAAATATCAACACGGCAAGATCTCGGCTGCCGCCTCGGCTTCGCCGCCCTCCAACCAGCATCGCCGGATCGATCCCGGTGTCACCGGCGAAATGCAACTGTCCGAGCAAACTAACCGATATCTTGTTGCTTTTTTCGTTTATTCGATCTTTTTATGTGCAGGAGTCTGGGAAGGCGGAGAGGGTAGGGGTGGGGGATGGAACGAGCCCCGCTGGTACAAAAACGTATATCGTTCCCGCCGACTTTGTATTTATTTTTCGATTTAACGGCCGATATCGAGTCGGGGCAATCTAAAATTAAATCAACGTTATCGACGCGGGCGGGGGTAGGGAAGGGGGAGTAACAAAGCGCGAGGGGGTCGTTAGACGTTGCTCGACTAATTACGGAGAGAGGGAGATAGAAAGAGGGCCGGTAATTGAATTTATTTATTCGGCGATATTTTCAAACGTAAGCCACGCATTGGGGGATGAATTGGGGTGAATCGGAGAGCGGGCCTGGGTGAATGATAATTGGTGAGTCTGTGTGGCTGTTTCTGAGAAGTTCAAATGTGACAATTTTTATCCTTTTAGACGTTAACCAAAGGAAATGTGAAAAAGATATGTAAGGACAGCTGTGTTTCAACTTTTGGCGTACATGGAGCCCCGCTTTCGTAAGTTTGCGATACCGCTTGCGCCGGTTGAACGCACGTATTATTAATTCAGCTTCTGACGTTGAGTGGGAACAGATCGGTTTGGGTGAATAAGTTTATTCCGTTTTCGCTTTAAATCTTGTTTTCGAGGATATACACGGAAATTCGACGCTGGGAAGTGTATAGTATCGTTAGAAGTTTCGCTCACCCAAGTTTTGCTGTTCAAACGTTGCCTTTCCCTCAATTCGAGGTGAATCTTCCTGTTTTTTGTTGTTAATTACAAAGTAGTTATCGCATCTTTCACGTTGTTGTAGGGAATTAGTATAGGCTGGTATAACTAGTGTACGCTAGAATAACTAGTGCAAGCTAGTATATTCGAATAACGAACTATTTTAGGAGCTCGAAGCTAGTTTTCCCATCAAGTGCGAGAAAACCCACCATCTTGGACAACTTCCGTCCCGATACCGAATACCACGCCGTACGGACGTCGACAACAGGAAATAACGTTCCGTTAAGTCCTGCTTGTATTTGATTTTATTTATATTTTTGTATCGTTGAGTTTCTGTGAAAGATTTCCTAGAATCTTGTAGTTGTAGAGTTAGGAAATTGGGGATTTGTGTGCGAGTAAACAGGGATTTTCTTACTTTTGTAAACAATTCAATTATTTTAATATCTTTAAGGGGAAGGGGAGAAATTCAGATTTGCTATATGTTATATACATTTTCGCGTTTATTGTTTAGTTAGAAGCTTAGATCCTGATGTGTCTAGACCAGAAACAACCCTCCCTTCTAATACCGGTATGTCTTTTCTATCTCAACGACAATAATTCTGTTTTTTTCTGAAATCGATGCGCTCTCTCCCTTTTCAATGACATCGGTTAGAAAGAAAAGGGAATATCAACTTTCGTCATATACAAACCGGAATATATTTTACCTGGTAAGCTTCTACAACTAGAGCCCCGTTTTTGCATTTTGGTATGTCTTACTATTTTATGCCCATTCAGCCAGTTTCCTCAGAGATGCTGAAATGCAGTATTCCTGAACAAGTTGGCAGCTTTGACCGAGAAACGAGGGAACGAATCAGAATATCAGAAACTGATTTCTCCAACGGAATCTGTTTGCCAAGAATATTGTGATTATATCTTAACAAAACAATATTCCCGCATTGTATCGAATCGATACTTTCTCTCCTTATTTATCACCCTTGGTCAGAACGGGTGAGACATATTCACGTTTATTACATACAACAAATCGATCCTTTCGACAGCTAGGTCGTGATTGTTATATGTAAACTTGATTCATTACTGCGTAGGGGTAGTTTATTCTCTGTTGTTACGTCTTATAGCCCTAACAATCAAAGTAATATTAAAATTCTATAAGATTTATTCCATGAGTAACGGCAATTTTCGCGAGTCGTCCCACGAAAATTTATTTATTCCGTCCGACGAGGTCGGACGATTCGAAACCAATTTCCGTTCAATTTCACCCCGCTTAAGGCGAGACGTTCTTTTCGTTGAAGGGGGCGGAGGTGGATGGGGACGGATAATTTTCCGCGAGGCCAATTACTTAATATTCGGGGCCAATTTGCGGGACGAGTCGTGCGAAGCAATAATGCAAATTAGGACCGCTCGCTGCGAACGTGTCTTACCCCTTCCCCTCCCCCACTCCGGCCCAACTCCCTTTTCCATTGGGCGCGTTTCCCAAAGTAATCCATTCCGTGGCAATTAATTCAATATTAATACTGATTTCGGCCGAGATGGGTTTCAGAAGGGACGGCCGGTCCGCCTACGTTTGTGGTAGCGATTAGAATCGACACGACGGGGGTATGAGGGCGTCTCAAGGTTACCGAAACAAGAGGAAGGGCGTTTTAATCTAGTTGTATCGTCATTTTAAGGGAAAGTTATAATTTTTTTAAGTACAAAACTTCAAAAGTGTGTCAATGTGCTCGAGGATGGAGGTTGAGGAGGCTAGCCGGAGGGATGGACCAGCTCCATAAAAGTGTGTCACCATGGGAAGTGTCATACTATAAAGACTTAGAGCCTTTGTCAAAGGTCAAGAAATTCGGAGCTTTAAGGAGAAATCTGTCTTGAGAGATCGAAGCCTGGAAGTCATACGAACATGGGCCTCGAACTTATGCTTATACTTTCGAGGATGAAGGCTGAGGAGGCTAGCCAGAGGGAGGGACAAGCTTCAGAAAAGTGTGTCAATGTGGGCGATGTCCTTCTCTGAAGATTTAAAGCTTTTGCTAAGTGTCTGAGAATTCTGAGCGTTAGGGAGAAATGTATCTTAAGCGTTTCAAGTATGGAAGTCGAACATAGGAATCAAGCTTATACCTATGCTTGCTAAAATGAATGCTGAAGAGTCTAATCATAGGGAAGGACCAGCACCAGAAAAGTGTGTCACCATGGACAGTGTCCTCCTCCAAAAACTTATAGCCTTTGCTGAAGGTCAGTGAATTTAGAGCTTTAAGGAGAAATGTGTCTTGAGGGATCGAAGCCTGGAAGTCATACGAAAATGGGCTTCGAACTTATGCTTATGTTCTCGAGGATGGAGGCTGAGGAGGCTAGAGGGAGAGACAAGCTCCAGAAAAGTGTGTCAACAGTGACCGCATCCTCCTCTGAAGACTTATTTGGAGCTTTAAGCAAAAATGTGTCTTAAGAGTTCGAAGTATAGAAGTCGAACATAGCAATCTTATCTCTTATGCTTATGCTTTCGAGGGTGAAGTCTGAGGAGCTTAATCAGGGGAAGAAACAAGTGCTAGAAAAGCGTGTTAATGTGGGTAGTGTTCTCCTCCGAAGAGTTAGAGCATTTGCTAAAAGGTCTGGGAATTCTGAACTTTAAGGAAAAAGGTGCCTTAAGAGTTTGACACATGGAAGTCGAACATAGGAATCCCACTTCTGTTTATGCTCTCGAAAATGAGGGTTAAGTGGGCTAGCCAGAGGGAGAAACAAGCTCCAGAAAAGCGTATCAATGTGGGCAGTGTTCTTTTCCGAAAACTTAGAGTTTTTGCTACAGGTCTGGGAATTCGAAGCTTTAAGGACCAGCTACTACAACGTACATGAAGCGGTCGAATAATCCCTGCACGCGAACGTTTTCCGGTGTATGTTGCCAACTTCTTCAGGAGTATTGAATTTCACTTTTGGTATCTCTAAAGAAATTGATTGACATCGGAATCACACATCCAGCCATCTTACGGTGATACTCGAAGAAAATCTCAACCTCAGAAACCGCGTATTACGACGTACATGAAGCGGTCGAATAATCCCTGCACGTACGCGTGCACAACAATTATACAGGATGGAAATAATACGAATTTCACTTTTGGTATTTCTGAAGAAATTGATTGACATCGGAATCACATCCGGCCATCTTACGGAAACGTGTGTTTTAAGGATTTGAGGTATGGAAGTCTAACATAGGCCTCGATCTTATGATTGTGCTCCCGGAAATGAAGGCTAGAAGGAGGAATAAGCTCCAGAAAACTGAGACAATGTGGATAGTGTCCCTTCCCATAGACTTTTAAGCTTTTAAATTTAAACATTTTTGGGTTTACCATAGAAGACCTACGATGGAACCTACGAAATTATGGTTAGGTGGAGCGATTTCGTTTTGACGTTTCGATTTCTTGAAAAAATACAACGACACGATCACGTTCCTATTCTGGCTTTAGAGGACATCTTTTTCAATGTGGCTTTTTCAATTGGCTTTCTGATCGATAGTAATTGCAAGATCCCCGTTTCGAAAATTTATGCTAAATTTGCTTCTATCGTTTGTCAAGAATGTATTGCCAAAATGCCCATATTACTTATTATTTAAAAGAAATAAAAAAATAATTAAACTGGCTAGTAAAATCGCCAATTTCTCCGAACTGGTTGTTCGAAGGAATTGCCAACTTTAGAGTCTGGAAGCGGGTAGGAACACGAAGCGCTTGAGGATATTTGAAAGAAACAGAAGTGCATATACCAAGAACCTAATGACCTCAGCCTTCTCCATCCGTATGCGTACGTTTCACGGTTATACCGATCTTCAGTACGGATTTGCAAGGTATAAAAATCAATAGTCATCGTCTTGGCAATCCAAGTTTGGTAAGTTTGTAAATTTTCTTCTGTTTTCCCTCCTCGGCGTCCTTTAACTTTCTGGGCTTAGGTATAGTGGGACTAGGACCATACCCTCAAGGAGAAGAAAGTGTGGTATTTTTACAAGAACGGAAAAGCTGAAAAGAAGACGTGTATAGTTTATTCCACAAGGAGGCTACACTGAAACGTGCGTGTCCACTATTACCTTGGTTATGTTTGACATTTTGAGGTTATCTTAGTGCATTACGTTTGAACTAATCTCGCACATAACCTCTTAAAAATACTAATTATAAGTAGAGGTTTTTAAAAAGGAGGGATGACGTGTTATCATTAAGTAGCATTGCACTGTTATACTGATCTTGAGTACGGCTTTGCGAGGTACAAACATCAATAAGCATTTTTCTTTTTGGCAACCCAAGTTTGGTGAGTTTGGAAATTTTCTTCTTTTTCCCCTCCTCGGCACATTTGAACTTTCTGGGCGTCTGATCACCTACTACTTCTATTGTCTTGCTAATACTTCCATATCTTCTTCAATTTCCCTTCTTTGGTCAATCTGGCGTCGACCTTCCTCCGCGAATTTTTCCCTGCCCGTGTTATTTCCTTCGCTGTTCTTTGCGGATCTACTCTTGCAACGCTCAAAACTCCATCCAACTCAGCAGATACCAAAAAGCCTGGCTGGAGGATAACGTAACCTAAGAGATTTTGTCTTTTTACGGCTTTCCCCGTTGCGAATATTCGATTTCCACGAAGAACGTCACTTTCGGGAATTTCCTCCGATTTTTCGTCTTCGACGCCGTTCATCGATCGGGATAAATTTCCCTCGCGTTCGACTTTACCGACGACGACTAAACGACGAACGCGGATGCAAATTTATTCCCCTTTTCCGTCGCGTTTTCGCGTTTTTCCTCCCGTTCGAACGCGAAGCGTCGTTTCATCCGACGAAGCCGGGGAAAAGAAACGGAATTAAACGGAAACCCGATTGAATTATATCCGAGGCGAGAGAGCGCGTCGAGGCGTAATTCGGGCACGGCGCCGGCGCCGATCGTTTACGCGATTAAACTTATTGTATCCGATAAACCGACGTCGATATCGAGACTGGCGCGCTGGATTAGCGCGAATCGAAAACTGAGGAAAAATGACGGGAAGGAAGGTGAGGAGATCGAGAAAATGCGCATCCCGTCGGTTTCTCCCGTTTCTTCGATTTTCAACGTCTTTTAACGAACCTGTCATCAGTCTCGTCCTTCGTTAACTGAAATCGGAAGTAGACTTCTTATATCATCCTCGGATTAAACTTCGAGCTCAAAAGTCGGCCAGATTTCCGTTTCCGATTTCGTTTTAAAGCCATTACCTACCGTCTCCACAGCAACGTTTTCTGGCTTTTCCAGTCTTCGACGCCGTTGTTGTGTTTTGGATGAAAGATTCGCGTTTTTGTGGACTGTAACTTTTAAAGAAAGTAACTCTATTTCATTATTTCAACATTTTCCATATTACTTCGTTCGTATTATTTCCATTCCGTATAATTGTTGTGCACGCGTACGTGCAGCGATTATTCGACCGCTTCATGTACGTCGTAATACGCGGTTTCTGAGGTTGAGATTTTCTTCGAGTATCACCGTAAGATGGCTGGATGTGTGATTCCGATGTCAATCAGTTCCTTTAGAGATACTGAAAAAGAAATTCAGTACTCCTGAAGAAGTTGGCAACATACACCGGAAAAAGTGTACGTGCAGGGATTATTCGACCGCTTCATGTACGTCGTAATACGCGGTTTCTGAGGTTGAGATTTTCTTCGAGTATCACCGTAAGATGGCTGGATGTGTGATTCCGATGTCAATCAATTTCTTCAGAAATACCAAAAGTGAAATTCAGTACTCCTGAAGAAGTTGGCAACATACACCGGAAAACGTGCGCGTGCAGGGATTATTCGACCGCTTCATGTATGTTGTAATACCTGGTTTCTGAGGTCGCCTCTTTTACTTCGAGAATCAGCGTAAGATAACCGGATATGATTCCGATGTCACCCAGCTTCTTCAGAAATACTGAATACGGCTACTGAGAACGAGTAGAAGCTAAATTAGGAGGCAGTACGAGGACGCGGAAACTTCTCAACACCTTGTTTACGACTGCCAGGGACTGAGTTATGTTAGATTGAGACAGTTCGGATCTGAATTTCTACAGCCAGAAGGGATAAAAGAGAAATCTCGTTCACAAGGTGCTAGTTTTTATTTAGAACACCGGCCCCATTAGAGCAACTAGCTCGGAGGGCTCAATAAATCAGTGGGCTTCGGTATAGTGGAGCTAGGAATACGTTGCTAAGGAGAAGAAAGCGTGCAAATGCTCGACGCGGGTTTCTGTGGTGCGATTTACAAGAATGGAAAAGGGGAAAAACGTGTATATTTTTACCCCACAAGGGGGCAACATTGTAACGTGCGTGTCCACTGTTACCTTGGTTATGTTTGATATTTTGAGTCTCCAATACGTTCTAAAACGTGTTCCACATTCGAAACTTGTTCCAATATTGCTTCCAAAGGTAGTAATATATGTGAGTTGGATATTTCGACAATGTACACTCGGTAATGATTACTAGAGTTTGTTAAAAAGGTGGATGACCCGTTATCATTAAGTAGTGTAAATCGGACCGACGCTGTCACTCCTTCGAACTTTATTATTAAATGGTAATTTAACAATGACAACTTATCATTGAATAATAAAATACGGAGGAGTGATAAGTGACACCTTTTAACAAACTCTACTTATAAGTGACAGAGATACGAATATTGCTCCATCAGCAGCGAGATAGACAGGTAATGGCACGTAAGATTATCACGTGATCCAAGCAGTCGGCGGTTTGTGACCATCTAATGAAGAAGTGAGTGAGGTAACCTCAGTGATCCAGCCTATGTGATGTGCAGTCTGGGCAAACAGCTATAATTACGAAATAAATTACGGCATCCTACATATACACAGAACTACTCGCATACAGCGCATCGATTTAGTACTGACTAGAGTGGGGACTCGGGGATGCTGTCGTAACTTATTTCGTTATTCTACGCTGTTACCCCCGTTTGCCCAGGCTAGTGATGTGTCGTGCTGTGGTATAATCTACTTTTACATCCGAACTACGTCGTCGATGACGTAACCGCCTTGTTTTGATAAAAATCCTCTATTACAGATTTCCCCTTTTCTTCCTTTTATTCTAATCCTGATACGATCTTAATCGTCGGAACTTGATCCAAGACGCTCGTACCTCGACAAAAACTCCCCCGTTTCTTTTATCGCAGCGCGATATTTCAAAACGGCGTAACGCGATATTCCCCCGCACTCCCCCTCCCGCGCTCGGGCGAAGAAACCGGCGTGTAAAAAATGAGCGAAAACAACCGCGAATTTTGGTCGGGACGATTTCCTGCGAAATACCCTCGGCTTAAACGCGCGGTAGGGAGGATTACATCGCGCCTCGTATTACCGCCACCACCGGAGGGGAGGGCGGGCGGTTGGTTGGGGACACGATCGACGTCGAGATAAAAACGCGCTTCTCTACTTTCCCCCTCCCTCCGGCTTCGTCTTTTCTTTTTTTCCTTTTGTATACATCACGCGTTATTCCGTTTTGGGGGGCCCGTGAACGAAATTTTAATTTATACAAACCCGGAGATCTACAGGTAGGCAATTCGTTTTAATAGCGTTGGACGAATTTCGTCGAGGGTGACGTTTCCGTCGGCAATTAAATTCGGTATGAAGTGGTAGTTACCGTCCCGGCAGCGCCCCCTCCCCCTCGCTCTGTACGCGACCGCTTTACGTCCGAGTTTCCGAAATATGGTCGTGTATAATCGAGGGAAATGGATCGTAAATTTCTTTTCCCGCGATTTAGGAGGATGGGGTTGAAGACGGTAAAACACGTCGAAATTAGAAATACGTGTCGATTGCAAATGGGGGAGGGGGTATTGATATATGATGGGGTGATGGATGCATTTCGCCTCTTTTATAATACGTATTGTGTCCCCTAGTAGCGGGTTTTGAGATTACCTCAAGCTAAGCCTCCTTGGCAAGTTTGGATGCCCGCAGAAAGTCAAAAATCTCGGTGGATGCCTCGATAGGGTACTAACCAACGTAGGTAACCCTATGATTATGATTGATAATGAGAAGATCATCATCCCTCAAAAAGTATAGGAATATTATGTGTCTTGATAGCGACAGCAATCCATCCTTGCCCGGTTGTAGCCTGCGGCCAACGATGCTCCAAAACAGAAATCTCCTCGAGGAGGCACGTGATCCGTATATCGATTCGTTGGATTTAATACCCCAATGCGGTGGAAATCCTAACGATCTGGTGACCTCGGATCGTCAATCGATGCAACTACCCTCGCGTAATTTAACCTTAATCACCGAGAAAGGAAAATCAAAAGTTTTCAAGTGAATTTTTCCGAGAATCGGGTGTAGCTACGGAGGATTAACCTCCCTATCAACCTTCGAAGCAGGGTCTCGAGTGAGAAAATTCCTACGCGATAAGGATCAAGCGAGGTACGGTACCACTTTCTAGGCAGATTCCTTGAACGATAAGGCCGAAACTCGCTAAAATAGCTCTGAAGAGGAAGTCGCACTAAAGCTAAATGTGATGTACGATGATTTCAAAAGTATTAAAAGAATTTGGAATTTAGATCAAAGAAAGAGGGAGGAGGAAAGTAAGCATATAACAATAAAGAACGGAGTAATAGAAGAGGTGTCTTCATTCGAATACCTTGGAAATCTAATATCAGAGGATGGAAATGAAGAAAGCAACTAAAGTCTACTAAGAACTGAATAACACCATATTCGCGAAAAGGGAAATCAGTCAGGAGACGAAAACCAATATAACTTAATTGCAAGTCCACTAATGTTCTATCAAGCGTAGACGTGGATGATAGAAATCAAACTCAAACTGATCATAAACGCAGCAGAAATGAGATATTTGAGAAGGATAGCTGAGGTAACTAAAATCGACAGGTCTATAAATGAAGACATCAGGGCCAAACTCAAACAGGAGCCGGTATTGAGGAGAATTGAGAATAGACAGCTAAGCTACGGTACGGACACATGGCGGGACTGGACCAAGACCGAATGTTAAAGAAGATTAACGAGGCGGGATTGGGAAGAAATAGAAGAAGGGGAAAGCCGAGGAACACAGGGATGGAGCAGATCCGCAGGATAGCGGAGGAAAAAGGTAAAGAAATGATGAGTATGCAGGAACTAACGCATAAAAGGAAAGAATGGAAATAAAGGAGAGCGGTACTCCAAATCCGATGCCCTAGATATGCAGAAGGATAAGGTGAAAGAAGAAGAGGGATTTAGACTTTTCAGGAAATGGATGGACCAGATCGAAGAGTGTAGGAAGGGAAAAGGAAAAAACCCTAGCGGACCTAAAAGGACTACCTGGAGACAGGATTGGATGAAGGAAATGGAACCCCAATCCGACCCCTCAAAGGGTATTAAGGATCTGATAAACAAGAAGGAATTTAGAAAAAGCGTTTCGACAGGTTCCTTTTCTAAAAAAGAAGGAACAAGCCAAACGATGAACTTAAATTGTAACAATGTCAGATTTCAAGTTCACGCCCTAACTCGCTCAGTGGCTCAGCTGTAAAGCATGCGCCTCGCAACGAGAAGGTCCGAAGTTCAAACCCCGGTCGCGGCGGAGCATGGCAGTTACCTCTAATGTGCTGGGAAATGTAAGGGAATGTCATTCGGTGAGCCAGGAGCGGTACACCGAAAAGGTAGAAAGGGTAAAAGATAAAGAAGAAGAAGAAGCTCACGTCCTCCCTACTACCATTTCATGATGGGGAGCATGAAATGGTAACCGGTAACCGCCCTTATTTCCCCATCTCCGACACATTAACCTCGCTTCCGGGTGACCTCTTTCGGATCGATTTCCTCCGATCTTGTCGCGCGGCTTTTAAAGCGATAAACTGCAAGTATTAGTTTTAGCGAGCGTCGCTTTAATTACCGCTTCAATTGTTTCGGCGCCGATCGATTTTTATGCGGATCCCTCGGTGGGCGCGTCCTCGTTCGTTCTTTCTCCTCGCTTCCTTCGATCGTAGTAGTGTTAGCTACGACGACGCTCGAAAGGAATCGCGATTGTCGTTTTTTCCCGCCCGAGCGAACGGGCGATTGTTTCGGCCCGAAGGCAAATGCCACCGTCGAGTAAACACGAATAGGGCACGATGAGGGAACGGAACGAACGGTGAAAGGAAGGAGACGAAGAGGAAAAAACAGGCGACACGGTCTCGGATAATGCGAGCAAACGATTCGGTTAGCGAGATGATAGATGATGAGAAGGGCTTCGCTCGAAGATGAAATATCGACTGGCTGATTACGAAGCTTTGTCTAGAAGTGAGGGGAACGGGAGGAGGGGGGTAAGTCGCCGCGCGAATGAACTTTTTCCTTTACAACAAAACGGGAAGTTTCTCCTTCTACTGGCCGTTGCAATGAATTTTAAGGTTTTGTGCGTGTGAAGTTTAGCAGTGAAGAAACAAACGAATTGCTTATCGAACCCAAACCTTACTCACTGGCTGCACTGAGCACGTCATACGAAATATTAAACAGCGGTTATGCACAAATGCATTTAACAGCAGTGACTATTGTAAGTTAACGAAGTACGCTCGATGAGCATAGACCATCAAATTTTACTGGGCACCAGTGCAAAGTGTGAGTTAACCGCACAAGTTCAATATTTACAGGAGAAGACCAGCTAGCCCCCACCAGATGCTTGTCCCCTAAGCTACCCATGTTAGGCGAGTTCCATTCATCAACGTTTGTCGGGTTCTCTTTCCCATGCTGAGGAAGTTCCGACCAAATGTGGGAACGAGATTGGGTACCTGCATGAAGTGTGGGTTCCAAGCGTTTGGTGCACAATTTGTGGCCTGAAGATGATCGCAGTTACTACCATCGCGTAGATGATCGAAACCCCGTGCCCCCTAAGCCCCAACGATCCACTATAACCTCTCCCGGGCGATGTCGGAGACTCACCGACCACCATATCACCCTGATCTAGGGAGGGTTTCAATATCGCATAAACAATATCCGGGCATTGGGGTGCCTTCGGTTCTCTCGCCCAACGACTCGTCCTTTACCTATTGTCCAAGGCATCGGGGACCGTAATACACCTACCACCGTGTATTGGAATATATATTGGGGAAGGGGTTGAACCTGGAGCCACTGCTGAGATGAATCGGAGATAACGCAGGTGATGAACTGAGAGAATTATCCCCACAGAAAGTCACTACCCGCACGAGTCCGATACCTACCGGAGAAGAGAGGCTAGCCCCAATTACCTATCTAGGCGAGTTTTCTCACAAACGTAGCTCAGTTCGTAATCTGTCGGGGTTTCGATTCTATGCCGAGGAAATTCCGACCGAATGTTGAGGACGAGGGTGCAATACTGAGGTACAGTCACACTCACTCGTGTAAATCTAGAAGATTTGGTGGAGTCGAAGCTCTACCTAATTGATGCCAATCCCCGCTGGCTTTGCCCGGAAATCTGGGTTCGAGTAACTCATGTTAGCCCTGCGTTATCCGGGAGAGTCGTGGACTCTCTTCAGTTGTTTAGGACGGTTGAGGTTAATGGAATTGGGTAAATTGGGGTGGGAATGGGGTTTCGGACGGCGCACGCTTTGTTTTAGGGTGACCCATGGGAGATTCCCCAACCTGAGACCAAATCAAAATTGTCTCCTCAAATTTTCGTCTTCCCCCACCTACTACGCTCTCATACCATTAAGTGTGAAAAGGACGTATCTGAAACACAAAGGCGAGGCTACCGTTCTAAAAATAACCTGGACAGTAGTAATAAAAGCAAAATCAACCTCATCCATTCGAAGCAGCGATTCCCCATCGATCTCGACGCGACCCGCTTTCCATTTTATCTCGCGCCATTTTTATGACGTCCTTAAATCATTTAATACCGACTGTGTAAAATCGTAAAATTTCAAAAGCTGCAGTTTCCGCGGACGAACAGCCGTCGTTCTTTTGTCTTCTTTGTCCGGTTCCGGAGTTCGTTCCCGCCCCCGTCCCCTCGTATCCGCACAATAACGGACGACGGAATGAACTCTACCCCGTTATAAATTAATAATCAACGAGAAGAGAAGATAGTCGGATGGCGTTGAATAAGTAATTTAACGAGAGTCGGTAGTTTTAAATTCTAGGGGAGCTGGCGAGCGCGCACTTAAGCTTTACGGCGTCCGGAACTCCGGAAAGATGCCGCCGCGTTCCGCTTTTGAAAGTTAGAAGCTGTAATATCGTTCCGGCGGAACGACGACGCCCGGTGTTGTGTCGTTGTTACGCGTTGAATAGTTTAAGAGTACGCGTCGAGTGCTCTTTGTTTCGATCAGCGAAACGCCGATTACGTTTAGGATTCTTGAAAGGGTTTTCATTATTTTAATAAGGTCGCTACGAGAGGTTTAGAAGGAACTGGAACAGATTGGATTCGATGATTCCCATCCGATTAACGAGATGTGAGGATCTTAGAAGATTGGAATTGAGGGTTGAAACGTTGTACGCCTAAATCCGTTTAAAAAAGTTTATATTGATCACGGTTTCTTAATACTTTGATGCGATCTAAAAGCATTATGCCACGAAGGCTCCCAACTAATCTCTTCCAAGGATGGGAGTATTCGTTTGGTTTACAGATGATTTGATTGAAGGAAAGACGTTACGGGGGTATTTGTTTAAATAAAACAGAGAAAAGTCCTGCCTTGGTTCGATGTTTTTGAATAGATGAATGGTACCCAGAGGTAACTGGTTCTCGATCACCCAGCTTAGTTGGTGTTCGCTTGTTCAGTGGTCAGAATTCCTCTTTAGCGCTGGCGCGAAGAAGATGCCAAACGGCTACGCAACACTGGTTTTCTTGAAAGAAGAATTTCCTACAAGCTCGGTTGTACGTTAGCTCTTGATCACCTAGCCTAGTCGGTGTTTGCGTGTCCGGCGGTCAGAATTCCCCTGCGGCGCTGGCGCGAAGAAGATTCCAAAGGACTACGCAATTGTAGTACTTCTCGTTCACTTTGCCTAGATGGTTTTCACTTGTCCGGCGGTTAGAATTCCCTTTTAAGGACTAGGCGAAAAGGGCGCGGAACGGCTAAGCAACAATGATTTTCTCGGAGAAGGAATTTCCTTCTGGCCCGGTTGTATGTTGGTTCTAGATCATCTCTCTAGTCGGTGTCTGCCTGACAGGGGGTCAGAATAAAGTAAGAAAGAAAGAGAACCTGATTGAACCCACGATCGGTCAAATTTCTTGCTTGGTTACGATGGTGTAGCGCTGCCGCCTTTAATGCTGATCTGTCGGACGAAGCATCACCAGCGATCTTTCGCCCGTTGTAGGTAATCTTCAGTACCAATATTGTTGGCTTTAAGAATATTTTGGAAACCAGCAAGGTTCAAGATTTAATTCCTCTGCACCACTCGCAGAATTGTATCGGTTTAGGTAGGGTAGGTATATGGGGTATGGCTCCTCTGGTATCATCTTCAGTATTAAAAAAGTTTTTATCGAAGCAATTCTTAAGACGTCGAGCTTTCTGGGGTGCCCTGTACTGGAAGAGATTTATTCCGTTAATTTATAATCCAATCCAGTCTTCCCCCTCCACCCCTTATCGACGAAACAAAGGTAGTAAAGATTGGTAGTCCTCACCGTCGACGTGCTGATAGCTATACATCTCTCTTACTCTCGCTCATCCCGGATTTAGCCATCAAATCGCGAAGGATTATCGAAGTCCTGCCTCTTCATCCCGGGACGAAACGGGACGGGACGAGGCGGGATACGATTATATTAAATTCCTACCGCGCCATTGTTAAAATATTGTTTGTTTTATGTGTTTATAACGGGGCAAAGCGAAGTTTGCGTGTGCGCCGAAGGCGCTCGCCAGGTACATCCTCCTCTATTCTCGGCGAGGATAAATAACAAAACAACAACGGTACGGCGTATTTACGAAACCGTTCCCCGAAGCTACGGATTCGCCTTCTCTCTTTTGATCTCCCACGTTCGACGTCGATGTTACCTCTCGATTTGCTTACGAACGAAAGTGATGGAAGATTCTGTAAGCGTCATAATTATTGAGCTCTAATCCTGAACAGCCGCTCCGGGGGTATCTTTTGCGGTTCGCCTTTATGCACGGGAACGCGGTCCAGGTGTGGACAAGGGTCCTAATTATGGTATTAGGATCGTTACATTTTTCCCCTTGCAAATTTTGAGACGTACGTTGTGATCCGGGAGGTGAGTTTATGGTAGAAACATGTATCGGGTTTTGCCGTATGTGGTTGGTTGATATCGACGTTCCCCTGTCTGATGTGCCGATTTCCTTATATTGAAACTCGACTTTCCTGAAGAAAGCAAGTTGATCTGGGACTTATGTTAACGGTCGTTGTACACCAAATGCAAAATGCCGCACATCAGACGCAGTTATCACAAAACGACGTAATTTAGAATATGAATTGTCTGGTTTTAGCTTATGCTAGATGGGGTACAAGTTGCATCCGATTTGTGGTATCTACTGCCTAATATTCAGTGGTCAAAGCGAAGACCACACCAGACGCAGTTATTCAAAAATTGAAGAAAGTGAATAAGGTAATTTCGGGTATAAAGGGTCTAGCTTTAGCTTAAGCTAGATGGAGTATAAGTTCTGTTCGAAACGTTATATCTATTTGTGGAATATTCAGTGATCAAACCAGGGAGCACACTAGACGCACTTATTCGAAAATGAAACAAAAGGATCAAGTCAATCCGTTCATGACTTCTGTAAGTTTAGCTTAAGTTGGACAGGTTGCAAGTTGCGTCCGATACGTCGCTTTCATTAAGTAATATTCGGTGGTCAAGACGGTGACCATACCAGACGCAGTTATTGAAAAATTAAAAAAGAATGGATAAGATAATTTTGAACATGATTTGTCTAGCTTTAGCTTAAGCTAGATGCAGTATAAGTTGCGTCCAATACGTTAGATGTATTTGTGAAATATTTAGTGGTCAAGCCAGGGACCACACTAGACGCACTTATTCGAAAATTAAAGAATATGGATAAAGTCATTCCGAGCATGACTTCTGTAGGTTTAGCTTAAGTTAGGTGGAGTACAAGTTGCATCCGATTTGTGGTATTTACTGTCTAAAATTCAATGGTTAAGATGATTACCACACCAGACGCACTTATTCAAAAATTGAAGAAAGTGAATAAGCTAGTTCCAAATATAAATTGTCTAGCTTTAGCTAAAGTTAGATAGGGTACAAGTTGCGTCCGATACGTTGTATTTATTGTGTAATATTCAGGGGTCAAGGCGATGACCACACCAGACGCACTTATTTGATAATTAAAGAAAACGAATAGGACAATATAATTATGAGCATGACGTATATGCGTGATGCTCAGCGCGTGGTAATTGTTGCGACATATTCATAGCTGTCGGTATTTTAAATCAGTGGACATCGGACGTAAGGTGTGGCACACCAGACGCAGTCATAACAAGATAACGTAATTTCGAACGTAAACGTCTAGCCTTAACTTATGTCAGATCAGAGGGTACAGGTTGATATCTATTGTAAAATAGTTAGGTATCGTTGTATTCTAGACTATTGCACACCAGACGCAAAATGCAATAGTAGTTCCAATGGTGATCCATTCGTTGTACATTGCGCGCTCTCTGCTGCGTGCAATATCCCAAAGTTGCTGTGTTATAGTTTATTACACATCGGACGCCATATGTAGCACATCAGACGCACATACTAGATACATTTGAAAAATTTGTAAGGTGATGTAATTGCGAACATGACGCATATACAGTATAATGTGGGGTATTTGTGGTGATGTACTGGTTGATTTTTACATAATAAATCAGTGCATACTGGACGCAAAATACACCACACCAAACGCACTCATTAAAAATGTACAAGGCAACGTAGTTGCGAAAGTGATGTACATAATATTAGGAGCGTAATAATTACTAACATTCGTTCATTAGTTATTCCATTATAAATTAGGGCACATCAGACGTAATACGTAGCACACTAGACGCACCTACTAGATAAATGAAGAAAATTGATCTAATACCGTAATAGCGAGTATCATGCATATAATGTATAGTGCGCGGTAACTGCGGTGATGTGCTCGTTGATTGTTGTATTATAAATCAATGCACATCGGACGCAATGTACGGCACATCAAACGCAGTTATTAAAAAATTGACAAGCTAATGTAGTGGCGGACGTAATGTATATATAATGTAATTAGTGCGATATGTTCATTAATAGTTCTACCATAAATTAAGTCACACCCGACGCAAAATTAAGCACACCAAGCACACTTATTAGAAAAGCACGGATAATACACAATGTAATGTAGTTGCGAACATGGTGCTCGATCTGTTGCGTGATCTTTGGTGGTTTCTATCCTCTGGACAAGTCGCTTTCCAACTAGCAAAGTACCTTAGAATTCTCCTGAGAGCACGAGGACGAAAAAATATATAAAAATCTCAAGTGTAAAATGCTGATATTTCGTGACAACCCATAGGACGAGCTGGAGTCCCGAATAACACAATAACATCCTAAAAGCTTCTCGTCAAATAATGAGAAAGGGAATAAAATGAGTAGAAGGAGGCAGGCCGTCTTGGCGTGCATACATCGGTTATATCGACAAAGAAGGGAAATTGAGAAATTTTCTTATCTCCAGAGACGTCGACGTCGTTCGTGCGGCGGCGGCCTCGAGGGAGTTCCCTCCCGCGCTCGCCGCCGCGTCACCGACGACGGGCCGTTCACAAAGAACTCGTCGTCGTCGTTAACAAAAGGAGAGGCCTTTCCATTCGCCAGACCGGGCTCGAATTCCCTCGAAGAAGATCGTCGACAAACGTATCGCGCGCCTCGGTCACGGATGCTACCCCGACGTAATCGCGCACCTGTTTGTCCACCTTTTTTCCGCATTTTTAAATAAATAAATGGCGCTGATAATATTTTCAGGCGAGCTGTTTGCCAGGCTCGTCGTTTGCCGACGTCCCCGCGGGGAGATAGAACGGGGACATTTGGAAGGAATAAATTGGCGAGAAGATGATGGTATCGATCCGACGGTTACGTACACAGTCGAAATGCGAGTATCACAAGGATGGGGATGTGCTATACGAGTAGTGTTGAATAATTTGAGTGAATATTCATCGTCTTATTGTTTTGCGAAAAGTTGCTGGTCGATATCAAACCCAACTTCCCAACGGCCACGCAACAATAGTTTTCCCACAGAAAGAATCGGGTTTGGTTATTGGTTGGTTCTTGACCACGCAGTCTAGTTGCTCGCAAGGGCTGACGAAGAAATTGCCAAACGGCTAAGCGACAATGGTTTTTCTCAGAGAAGGAATCTCCTTCGGACTCGGCTGTAGGTTAGTTCTTAATCAGCTAGCCTAGACGGTGTTCCGTTGTTTGGCTGGCAGAACTCTCCTTAAGGGCTGCTCCGAAGAAGATGCTAAACTGCTAGGCAACAATGCTTAACTTGGAAAAAAGATGTCTTCTTGGCTCGGTTATAGATTGGTTCTTGATCACCTAGGGCTGGTCCGAAGCAGGATGGGGATGCCCTATATGTGTAGTGTGGAATAATTTGAGTAGGTATTCATCGTCCAATAGTTTTCCACAGAAAGAATCGGGCTTGGTTATAGGTTGGTTGTTGACCACGTAGCCTAGTTGCTCGCAAGGGCTGGCAAAGAAATTGCCAAACGGCTAAGCAACAATGGTTTTTTTTTCAGGGAAAGGATCTCCTTCGGGCTCGGCTGTAGGTTAGTTCTTAATCAGCTAGCCTAGACAGTGTCCCGTTGTTTGGCGGTCAGAACTCCCCTTAAGGGCTGGTCCGAAGAAGATGCCAAACGGCTACGCAACAATAGTTTTCCTCACGGAAAAAAATGTCTTTCCGGCTAGGCTTGTAGGTCAGTTCATGATTACCTAGGCTAGACGGTGTGCCCTTGTCCGGCAGTTAGAAACCAAGAACAACGAAACCAACAAGAAAATAATACGAACATAACATAACACACACTTTGTCGTAATTAAAAAACTCCTTCTATTATTCGCAGACGCGTTTCGCGGTTATATCGCTCGTCAGTGCGATTTTATGGGAAATAGTTTTAATTTCCACACAAGCACTATATATCTCCAGAGGAAACCAGGGAATTTCCAAAAGGGAAACCAAAGAACACCACGGAAAGAAGACGCATTTAGTTAACATCGATCTTTCAACCTTTATTATACCAACTTAAGCATAGGGTGATAGAAATGATCTACAGAAAAGAGAAGCCGAGGAAAAAAGTAACTACTGGGAAAATCGAAATGGTCGCAAGTACGACTTATTACACATCAAATAAAAGCTCTTCCAGTGCGCATTAGGGATAAAATAATTTCGGGTACGAGACACGGTTTATTGAGAAAATATTCAATGAAAAAGTGAAAAGTGGTTCTGGACGAATCGCTTCGATACGCTCTATCACACAAACGAAGCAAATTTCACGAATTTTGAGGTCAAAGTCGTATTCTACACCTCCGAAAACATCTGTACACAGAATTTCATCTAATTTAGAACATATTATTTTTTTCCTGAATTTCTAAAGGGATACCCCTTGGAGATTTAGAAGAAAATCGAAATGGTCGGAAGGTAGACTTATTACACATTAAATTGCCATGGAGTAATGCAGATCGTGTCGAGTAAGCAATTATTTATTGTAAATAGCCGCGCACCAGACGCAGTACGCGACACACCATACGCACTTATGACAGGACAACGAGATTTCGGACGTAAACGTCTAGGCTCAACTTACGTTAGATGGACGGGTATAGGCTGATATATATTGTGAAATATTTAAGTATTGTTGTATTATAGACAATTGCACATCAGGCGCAAAATATAATAGTAGTTCCAACCATGATCCACATGCTGTACATTGCGCGGTATCTCTTGTGTGATATTCAGATATAGTTTAGTTATAGTTTATTACACACCGGACGCACTATGTAGCAGAAATTATAGATATACACAACGTTAACATAAGTCATGTGTTACATAAGTTGTGCATGTAAGCGTCTGATGTACATAATATTGTGTTTAAAATCCCCGCACACCGGACGCAGTGCCATATATATATATAACAAAAGAAGGAACGAAGAGCGCGCAATATAAAGTATTTGTGAACATGTACATCGCATAGTTGTTTAATGACCACTGCGTCATATATCACGCAAAATTTAGCG
Source organism: Chrysina gloriosa (assembly GCA_038088585.1). Taxonomy (NCBI): domain Eukaryota; kingdom Metazoa; phylum Arthropoda; class Insecta; order Coleoptera; family Scarabaeidae; genus Chrysina; species Chrysina gloriosa. The sequence goes on along the minus strand of CM076094.1, from coordinate 54,410,085 downwards.
CACTAGACGCGTTTATCAAAACCTTTTAAAAGAGGAGTGAGATAAAGTACTCTCGGATACGATGCAAATGATACACAGTGCAGTATTTATTGTGCCTTGATTCAACGATTGTCGTGCCACAGATCACGGCACACCCAACACAAAATATAGTGCGTCCTTTGAATTTATAATAAAGGAATAATAAAACAGAAGTTGGACTAGATAATGTAATTGGGAACGAAATTCATGTTATGTATCTTGCGTGATTGTTCAGCGATAATTGCGTTGTATTGATCACTGCACATCGGACGCAGAACGCAATATATCAGAAGTATTCATCGTGTTTGTAATAAGTCGGTGCTTATTGAATGTTATAGGTCATAAATCAACCAGGGTAAAGTGATTAGGAACACATATCATACGATGTGCAGTGCGCGTCATTCTATCACAGATAGCTGCACACCGGACGCATAGTATAGTGCTTCTTTCGAATAAATAATAAAGATGTGTGCTGTACTGCACGCTGCGTTGGATGTATCGCCACCAACAGTAAATAAACAGATTATCCCTATGCATCAGGCTCTTATGTATACAACTTAAATAAAGTACTTTTTGTTAACATCGACTATATCCACAGTTTACTTGTGGTGTGCCGTATATTGCGTCCGGTGTGCGGTGTTTTACAATACAATTGTTGATTACGCGACACAATCTGCAGTATATCAAGTCGCATTAATATTTACGTGGTGTGACACATCACCAACTTATAATGCACTCCTCACATTCCAACAGATCGAACAGAAAAATTAAAATTCGACCTTTGTAATGCGCTCCTGAATCATCTAAACGGGACCGAACATCGCGCGTGCCATTTTTCACTTATAACGCGCGTACTTTCGCGGGGAAAAACGGATCGAACGACAGGTTTACGATCGTCGATCCGCCCCCGAAACGATCGCCCGTCGGTAATGCCATCGACCGACGTAAAATATATACGCGCCCCGAAATTAAACATAAATATCCGTTTTATTGCCGCTTTTAGCGCGCGCGTGGAGTCGGTGGACTCCGCGTGTCGGCGTGATTGGGAAGCGGAATTGGCGAGTTTCCGAGTTTGTTTTCGTCGGGGAAACGTGAGACGAATGCCGAAGGCGCTCCTTCGGCGAGCCGGCTCTGATTTAATGCTTTATTTGCGCCCTATTTTTACGACGGAAGCGTCCGGGAGGTGAATTACTGGACGACGGGATAAGGCGATTAGTCTTAAAGGAGACAGCGCAAAAGAATTTAATACCGTCCTTTGTAGTAGAACATTTATAAAAGGAAGGTGATAAGAAACCTGTTTCGATAACCAACTTATCATCCTCAATAGGAAAAATAGGAGATAACGTGCCATACCGTACATGAACTGATCAGCGGTGATCGTGACTTGATGAGCGGCAAGTTATGTTTCACACCACACGCATCCCACTTTAAAGTTTTACAAGTAACGTTAGCGATGGACGCAGTAACGTTCATAATTTCAGAGGTACGTATGGTTGTTCCTTGGCATAATGTACATTGTGTCAAGTAAGCAGGCATTTATTGTAAATAAGCGCGCACCAGACGCAGTGCACGACATGCACAAATACGCAAATTATAGATGTGGTGACATAAGTTGTCCATGTAAGCGTCTGATGTGCACGATCTCGTGTTCGACATTGCCGCGCACCGGCCGCAGTGGATAGCATAACACATCACACCCACTTTATATATTTAAAAAAGAAGGAAGGAAGAAATGAACCGTACTATGTACACCACGTAGTTGTTTAGTGTCCACTGCGTCATAGATAGTTGCACACCCGACGCAAAATACAGCAGAACAGACTAATTAATAAGAAAAAGGACAAAACCAAAAAATAACGAGGAACGTAATACGCATGATACACCTCGCGTCGTCGTGTTATAAATAACGTTTGACAAACGAGTTCATGGTAAGTTATCATTAAGTAGTATAAACGGCAATGACGCTGTCACTCCATCCCTTGTTCGTACTTACGTGCAAGGCGCGGTATTCAAATTTGGAGGAGTGACAGCATCAGTCCGGTTTACACTAGCTATCATGTACTCGCTTGTCCATCCTTAGCTATATATTAGTGCAGATCGAACGCAAAATTCAGCACACCAGACGCGTCCATCAAAATCTTTTCAAAAGACGACTAAGATGAAGTAGTCCCGAATAGGATGAAAATGATACACTGCGCTGTATTTATTGTGCCCTTGTTAACCGATTATCGTGCTATATTGAGCACTGCACATCCGACGCAAAATAGAGTGCGTCATTCGAATTTATAATAAAGGAATAATAAATAAAACAGAATTTGGACTAGATAATGTAATTGGAAATGAAATGATATGTTATGTATCTTCTGTTTAGCGATAACTGCGTTGTATAGACCACTGCACATCGGACGCAGAATGCTACACATCACAAGTATTCGTCGTGTTCGTGATAATTCAGTGATAATTGAATGTTATAGATCGAAAAATCAATCAGGATGAAGCGATTGGGAACATAACGCGTACGATGTGCAATGCGCACTTGTTCACTAGTCAGTCTGTTACCGATCGCTGTACACCTGACGCATAACACATTGCATGCTTCGAATTAGTAATAAAGAAATAATAAAGTAAAGAACGGGATAAGATAAAGTAATTGGAAGCAAAATGCACGTGATGTACTAGGCGAGCTTGTTCAGCGGTCGTTGTGTTACAGATCGCAGCACACCGGACGCAAAGTGTAACACAACGAATATTAATTACGAAAATATAAGAAATAAATAGAACAAAGCGGTTATGAAGATGACGAATATGATATATGCAATGGGCGGAATTCAGGGAATGTCCTGTTATAGATCAATGCACACCGGACGCAAAATACAGCATCCAGAACAAAATAATGATAACAAAAAAAGATAAAGCAAGAAATCGACTAAGATAAAGTGATTAGGAATACGACGTATATGATGCACAACGCGAGCTTATTCAGCGGTCATTTTGTTACAGATAGCTACACACCGGACGCAAAATGCAACACAACCACTATTAATTACGAAAGTATAAGACCTAAATAGAACAAAGCTGTTAGGAAGATGGCGCATATAACAATAGAGTGGGCGGAATTCAGTGCTTATCCCATTATAGATCACTGCACACCAGACGCAAAATACAGCGTCAAGGACAAATGAATAATAAAAGAGAGAGAGATAGTAAAAGCGAAAGATCGACTGAAAGATAATGTAATTGGGAACATGACGGATATCATGTACAACCCGTGGTTGTTCAGTGATCATTGTGTGAGAAATCGCCGCACACCGGACGCAAAATGCAGCACACCACCAAGTATTTATCGGTAAGATATAAAAAAATAATAGAATAAAGTATATGTATATGATACGTATGATGACGTATATGATATATGTAATGGGCGGAATTTATTGAATGTCCTGTTATAGATCACTGCACACCGGACGCAAAATACAGCATCTAGGACGAGTTAGCAACGAAAGAAAGATAAAACGAAAAATAGACGAAGATAAAGTGATGGGGAACGCAACGCATATGATGTACAACGAGCAGTTGGGCAGTGGTCATTGTGTTATTCATCACTGCACACCGGACGCAAAATGCAGTACACCAGACGCACTTATTGGAGAAATGAAAAAGCCACGGATGAGATGAGACGGTTTCTAACATGATGCGCGGTACAGTTGGGTGTGTGTCCAGTGGTGGTCGTCTTATAAGATTGCTGCACGACGACGCAGTGCACACCATTCACGTCATTTGCACGTGGTGTTCATCGTGCGCTTTTCGCGTACGACCAGACCAAATTTAATGACGATCCCCTTGAATGTTTTTACTTTCTTTCTTACATCGATGCAGACGACACTCAGTTGTTCAAGCACTTGTTCTGGGTGCGGTGTGGGGTCCACTAGATCCTATAGTTTCTTAAACTCAAACAACAGACTACTAACTAAGTCTTAGTAACTATCTCTTTTGTAATTCTTAGTCATTCCTCACATCTACGAAGAATGATGTTTTACTAATATAAATAGTTGCTAGAGTCGGGTGTGCCTCGGGGTAACGATTTTGGACCACTTGTTTTGCTGTTATTTGTTACGCCAATATGTTTCCCTTTAAAGTGACATCCTCGGGGTTCTTTCCCCTTTATTCCCTTTCAGCTATCGTTATTTATCGTTGTAGTTATATTTTGAGGGTCCCTCCACTAGAACTGTTTTTCCTTATTTGATTTACATTTTCCTTTTTGATCTAAACCAAACTAACTTCTGCGATGACAACCACATTTGTCTTTCAATAATAAGTTGTGTATATTATTGGCCACTTACCTAAACGCTTATCTTTCGGACTATCTTCACCACTTCCTAAGTCAATCAGGTCTATGAAATACAAGCTGCAAATTTGAAATATTTGTCTTTCATCGAAAGTGTTGGAAATAATGCGAAAGATAAGGAAAATAAGAAGTAGTAAAGTTGAATGTTTTTAACCTCGACTAACCGCGTCGTTCTTTTTCGTCCTCCTTTCCAGTACTGGCCGGCATGGGTTGTTGCGACGCTACTGATCTATTGTTTCGCCGGCGTCCTACCCCATGAGGGTTCCAGCCATGTACTCCATATCGGCGGCATCTTCCCCATTCGAGGTCAGGGCGGCTGGCAGGGCGGGCAAGCGTGCATGCCGGCGGCCGAGCTCGCCCTGGAAGACGTCAATAAGAGAAAGGACCTCTTGCCCGGATACACGCTCAAGTTGCACAGCAATGACAGCGAGGTAAGTACCACTTAAGTGCATGTATATGTTACAATTGCGAGCCCCAAGCGGCGTAATCTACCGCGCTACGGGTGGGGAGGGGGAGGAGGGAGGGGGATATGAGAAGGGGGCGATAAAAATTTTCATGACGGCATGTGTTTCGGGATAGACCTAGAAATCTAAATTTGTATAAAGAGAGAGAAAAGAACTGATATACACAAGTTATATACATATACGATAATATGCCGCATGTTGTTTGAATCGCAATTGCGCGCCTGGACTGTCCTATATACATCCCATCACATTCGCTGCAGTTAATTTTATAAATTTCCAACCGTTGTTCGAAATTTTGTTTATAAAAGTGAGTGTAGCGAATGTTATAAATCATACATAGGACAGTCCAGACGCCCACCAACTACGCCATTCAAACGAACAAACAATTTATACGTTTGACAACACCGGATAAACTTATTCTACCATGACGATAATGTGCTACATATTCTTTAAATCGTGTAGCTATTGCTCGTCTGGACTGTCCTATATACATTTTATCATATTCGCTACACTTAATTCTATAAATTTCCAACCGTTGTTCCCAATTTTGTTTATAAAACTGAGATTGGCGAATGTTATAAAGCATACATAGGACAGTCCAGAGACCCACTAGCTACGCTATTCAAAGAGCATGCGGCACATTCATACGCTTGGCAACACCGTATAAACAAACCTATTCTACCATAACGATAATGTGGTACATGTTCTTTAAATCGTACAGCCATTGTGCGTCTGAACTGTCCTATATACATATGCTCGCGACGATATCGCCATCGTTATTCCTTAAGTAAAACTTCCGCTAGAATCATCATAAAAAAAAAGGATTGCAAGCAAGGAAATCGTCTTTGTGACGGAGGAGCACAGGTTCAATTTCTTTTTCCGCGCGTTTAAGGGAACTCGCGCGAGTCCCGTTTTAACGATCTAGCCGATATTATACCGCGCGTTTCTACGCTAGTCGTAGGGGTAGCACGGGGCTAACAGGGGGCGGAGAAACGGCTCGAGGGTCGCTCGATAAATTTGAATATCTATGCCAAGGCCGGGCCCGAAGGGCTCGCCGCGTGTTGTATACGAATATTTCGATTAAGTCGAAATTTCCATCGCGCGATTTGTTAAGAGGTGAAAGGGCTGGTTATTTTACGCTGCGCGCCGCCGTGCCGGCTTCGTCCGGGGCAAGGTTGGACGTCCAGAAGGTTAATTTCGCACTGCCACGTCATCGTGTTCGATATTTCGCTGGCCGTTCGAAAGTTTTCGGTTTGTATCGGTTCGGTTTCGAACCGAAGGACTTATGGGGAGGGGAAGGGCGGAAAACCGAGAAAAAGGTGGATAAGACGGCTATACAACTCAATTCGATATCCCACAGGACATAACGACTATCGCTTTGAACGAAGTCCAAGTAGTCGGGCAGCTCGCAAAGTAGCTGCCCAATAGCTTACTAGGCAAGGAACTTTGCAGAGAGTCGTCTGGATTCTTCTTCGATTTAATATTGTGCCCTTGCACACAGTCCAAATACTGCTACTAGCATCATACAAAATAGCACCATACAAACTAGCACCATACAAACTAGTACCATACAAACTAGCACCATACAAATTAGCACCATACAAACTAGCCCTAACTACTCTGTTCTTGTTGAGGGAAGGGAATCGCCATTGTTAATGAGCGCGATTTTGCGTCTGCAACCGTCTAACCAATCGTATGCTGTGGCATTCGCCGTCCAGTACAAGAAAACTGCAGAAAACCTGCAACACAGCTCACTGAATGAGAGCGGTGGCGACCTGATCGGACATAGGTCGGCTTGATTCGATCGCTTGCCAAATTTGATAAAACAACCGATTCCCGTAAGTAGTTCTCTATTTAGTCTTAACGAAAATTAGCAAGTCAGTGGCCTAGTGGTTAGGAAGCTCGACCACAATGCTGAGCGGCAGGGTTCAAATCCCAGGCGGTCCGCTCAGGCTTTGCCGTCTACTCAATAGCAAAACAATTAAGTACCTGACATCATCGTGAAGGAGACGCCCATTTAAAGCGTGAACCCACCACATCACCACGTGCCACTTCTTAATGAATGAATAGGCAGCCACCGGATGTAGGAATCCTGCTAGTTATACTTTGCGGGGAGCCAATGCTTCCCCGTCACCGTGATATAAATTGGCGCAATAATCGAACTACAATTGATTGAAATTAATAGACTTCAAAGTTATATATCTCGCAATTTACTAACCCGCTCGGATGCGAGCGAAATTTCCAATTTCGATCGTCGAATCGATCAAAGACCTCTCCGACGGGTCGGGATCGTGTCGCATATTGCATATTTCTAATAATGCATCTGGCGGGCACCGCATGCCGGCTGCCTAGCAAGCAGAAACGGCGGACTCTCCGACAGGACACGGGAAAACGGGCGAAATTTATGATCGTCGAGTTATAAACCCGGCGAGGGCGACATCGCCGAAATTTTAAATTAAATTATGAGCGCTATTACGCCCCATATACCTACAGACATACGAGCTCGAACGATAGAGACGAACCGACGTCTATCGAGCGAGCCGCCAGTACGTGGCGTAGTTGGAGCGGCACCGTTCGCGATTAAATATCGATCTTACTCGAAGTTATCGTGTGGAGGGGACGTTTTTGTATGGTGCAGTTAGTGCGAAGCAAGGAACGTAGAGTTTAAAGAGCTCTTAAGTTATTGTTTGTTTGAAGTTGGGAATCCGTGGATCAAAACCTAACTTTTTCACCAACGCGCATTGTTCACTTTCTAATTTTTTTAGATTGCACACGAAGGATTAGCGTCATCGGGTTCAAACTCAGTGGGCTTACGGTATCCGAGGGGGTGATTCAACTGAAACAAACCGCATGTCTCTACTATTTGTCGTTCCTAAGATATGGCACTTCCAAGTTAGAAAGAAACCTAAACCTCTAATTTCAATATTTGCTTTTAGCGCGAAAACTGTTAGAGATATCGCGTTCGTTCTTACTCTGTTCGAATCTCAGTTGAAATCCGATTCTAGCAGGGTTAATACAATCGCCATCAGGTTGTAAATAGCGCTATGAGAAACGTTTGAAATCTGTTCTTCAAAATTTCAATATTTGCCTCTGATCTGAAGGAGACACTATAAGATCGTATACTTCCGATAATCTTAGCGATTTCAAACTCGGTGACTTTAAAGTACTCGAGGAGCTGATTAAGAAGAAATAAACCGGAACTCCTGCGACCTACCGTTCTCGGAGAAATCACATCCTAAAGATTGATACTAAATTTGATCATAAAAATAGTTTTTTGGCTTTAACATGGAAAGCATCAAAGATGTCGTTGTCGTTTGTATATCATTCGATTCCTAGTCGAAGTCTGCTTTTAGGTAACCCTACTCAACCACGGCTTTAAGGTAAATACAGCTGCGAGAGCGATTTGAGGTTTTGCTTGGAATAGAAACCTGGATCCTTAACGAAATTCATTCTGTGTGAAAAGTTCATGTTCGAATGTCGAAATTATTTCGAATTATTTCGCACTACGTTTACGTATTACCCACTAGTCGGAAGTTTTTCCTAAAACACGAACGACAAACAGAATCAGCGTTTTATTTAGACGAACAGTTTGGCCTCGGTTGTAAACGAGGACGATGAAATAATTGGACGAGATTTCCCCGGTTGTTGCAGTCGGCAGTAAAAGGCTCACGATTCCGAAACTTTAACCGCTCGAAATGAAAGAAGTTTCCTCCAACGACAGCTTCGCCGAAGAAATTTACGTCGAACTTTTCGACAAGTATCATCAGACGTAATAAGTAAGGAGCAAATTGCGCACACACGTTTATGGAGATAAAGACGTCCCGGTTTGAAGGGGGAAATGCTTTCGACGTATCGCGAGTATACGAATGCTCATTTCGTTTGGATGAGGGGCAACTTTTATTTTCTCGATAACTTTCTGAACTTGCCAAGGTCCGAGAGAAGTTCCTTTCGTTGTCGTATCGAAATAATTGCGGCGAAATTGTGTTACAAAAAGATCAGGGAGATAAAAGAATGAGGTTTTTAGTAGCATTTGATTCAGGACGTGTGGATATATTTCTGCTACGAATGATGCAAATAGAAATGTATTGTTATATTATGTATATATTTACAATTCATATCTGAAATCGAAAATCCAAGACCAACGTTTGAGATTTCCAAGACTCAAGATTGAAGATACTAGATGCTAGTTACAAGATATGACTTACAAAATACAAGTTACCGGATACAAAATATAATATACAAGACATCAGACTCAAAATACCGGATACTAGATATCAGATATAAGGTAACAGATACCAAATACAAGGCATCAGATACCAGATGCAAGAAATCAGAAATCAGATAGAAGATACCAGATATTAGGTACAAGGTATAAGATAGAAGAGACAAACTATAAGATACCAGTTACCAGACGCAGGATATCAGTTACAAAATACGAGTTATAAAATACAAATTAGAAACTACCGGATACAAACTATAAGATGCAAGATATCAGATAGCGGACCCAAGATATCGGATACCAGAAATAAGCTATCAGATACCAGATACAAGGCATCATATACCAGATACACGGCATCAGATATCAGATACAAGGCCTCAGATACTAGATGTAAGATGGAGAAGACAAAATATAAGATACAAGTTACCAGATACGAGACACAGGATATCAGTTACAAAATACGAGTTATAAAATACAAATTAGAAACTACCGGAGCTATAAGATATAAGATATCAGGTACCAGATCCAAGAAATCAAATATAAGATGTCAGATACCAGAAATAACGCATCAGATAGCAGATACAAAGCATCATATACCAGATACACGGCATCAGATATCAGATACTAGGCCTCAGATGTCAGGTGAAAGACGTTAGATATCAGGCACAAGACCTTTGATACCAGATATAAGATGGAAGAGACAAAATATAAAGTGGAAGATACCAAACACGAACTACATGATACCAGTTACAAAATACGAGTTATAAAATACAAATGAGAAGTTACTGCATATAAACTATAAGATATAAGATACCAGATACTAGGCCCAAGATATGAAATCAGATTCAGAAATAAGGCGCTAGTAATAAGATACAAGCTATCAGATATCAGATACAAGGTATTAGATATCAGGTATAAGACGTTAGATACCAGATACAAGGGCATCAGATACCAGATGGCAGGTATAGGATATCAGTTATAAAATACGAGTTACAAAACACAAAGGAGACGTTACTGCATATAGACTATAGGATACAAGATATCAGATACCACACCCAAGATATGAAACACAAGATATCAGATACCAAAAATAAGGCATTAGATATAAGATACAACGCATAAGATATCAGATACAAGGCATTAGATATCAGATACAAGACGTCAGATACCAGATACAAGGGCATCAGATATCAGATACCAGGTATAGGATATCAGTTATAAAATACGAGTTACAAAACACAAAGGAGAAGTTACTGCATATAAACTATAAGATATGAGATACCAGATACCATATCCAAATGATACCAGAAATAAGGCATTAGATATAAGATATAAGGCATCAGATACCAGATACAAGGGATCAGATGTCAGTTACAAGACATTAGATACCAGTTACATGCCATCAGATACCAAGTATAAGATGGACGAGAGAAAGTATAAGATACAAGATACCAGATACTAAGCACAGGATACAAGTTAGAAAATATGAGTTTTGAAATACAAATGAGAAGTTACTGGATATAAACTATAACATATAAGATACCAAATACCAGGCCCAAGATATGAAACACAAGATATCAGATACCAGAAATAAGGCATCAGATACCAGATATAAGGCATCAGATATCAGATACCAGATATAAGATAGACGAGACACGATATAAGGTACAAGATACCGGACACCAGACCCAAGATACAAGATATCAGATACTAGATACAAGGCATCAGGTACCAGATACTAGATTTAAGATATAAGACATCTAATACAAGATATAATATTCAAGATGCCAGATACTAGATACAAATTACAAGATATTAGATACTATATACTAGATATCAGACAGTAGATACGAGATGTGAGGTACCAGATAAGAGATATCAGATATCTGGTATCTGCTTTCTAGAACCTAGCTTCTTGTAACTTATTATATTTTGTATGCTGTATCTGGTAACTTCCATCTTGTATCTTCTCTCATGCATCTGATATCTGGTATCTACTGTTTTATATCTTATATATGGTATTTGGTATCTTGGCTCTTATATCTTGTATCTTATGTCTTATAACTTGTGATTTGTATCTTTCATTTTCCCTCCTCCATTTTATGTCTTGTTTCTAGAATCTGGTATCTGATATTTGGTATGTTATATGTGATATATATTAATTGATAGCTCTATAGGTGATAACAGATATCACATATCAGATACCAGATATAACACACAATCTGGGAGGGATATGATGTAAGATACAAGATACAACTTACAAGCTGTTGGGCACAAAATGCACAATACCAAATATAAGGTACAAGATACCAGATAGCAGACACAAGATAGGTAATAAAAGATACAAGTTAGCAGATACAAGACACAAGATATAAGATACAAGTTACAAGATACTAGATATCTGTTGTCTGGTATCCGGTATCTGAAACTTGATATCCTGTAACTGATACCTGTTATCTGATATCTACTATCTTGTAACTTATATCTTATATCTTGTGGCTTGTATCTTTTATCTGATAACTTGTATCTGGTATCGGTTAATTCATAATCGCGTATCCTCTATCGCGTATCTGCTAACTTGTATCTTGTATCTCCTATCTCGTATGTGATATCTGGTATCTGGTGTCTTATGTCTTATATCTGATATCTTGTATTTTGCGCCCGAAAACTTGTATCTTGTATCTGGTATCTAGATACGAGATACAAGGTGCAAGACAAAAGGAAAAAAAAACCAGAAGATTCAGTATTCGATACACGAGATTCAAGATTTTTCTCTTGAGGATGATGACCTAGTTATTGATATATGTACGTACATATACGAACAATTTTATTTAATCGAGTTATTAGCTCTAATTATTCCTTTTTAAAAGGAATCTGCACCATCTTTCCGACGAAACTTTCTACCAGCTGACCCAATTATCTCTCTTTATATTTCCCTCTTCCCCGAGTTTCGCACTTTAACGCAACCCTTTTACTAAATTTGCATTTATTCAAATGGACGGCACCCCGCTTTCAGCTCGAAGTCGTGTCACCGACAGTAAAAAAGCGCCGACCAAATTAAAGCGACGCGGTGGCGGTCGAAAAAGAACAGACGAATCGGGAGCGAAAAAACGACGGGGGAAAAAGAAGACGGCAGAAAGGATTCGTTAGAAGAATAGAAGGAGAAGAAGAAGAAAAGCGGACGTCGTGGCGTTTTTTCTTTCGTCCTTCTTCGACTTCGCACCCGAAACGAAATTAAATTAGAAGTGATAAAGTTGGAGTAGTGAAACGTACAAATTACCCGATGAACTCTGCTGTTCTAACTGACTTCCGTAATTAGTTTTAAAGGCAAATATTTAATTGGAACTGACGGCACGGCGCGCGAACGGATGAATGCGCTTCTTGCGCTTTCTTGCGCGAATAATACCGGGCGAAATGGATCGTAATTTGTAAGAATTGGATTACTATAGTAATAGTTTTGTTCTAGAAACGTACGTAGTTTTAGAAATGGGGAAATGTTTTAATTGTAATTTCACTTCGAATTTAATTCTTGGACTTGAAACAGAAATGAACGATAACCATTACTAGAATGAGGACGTCAAGACATGGTTCGCTTTGATTCTTCGTTTGTCAATTACTTCTCATATAAAGAAGGCACTAGCTACGAGATTGTAGATAGAGAACAAAAACTGTGTATGCGATCTACTGGGGTAGATATGCGTAGAGTATAGGACCTCGAAAATACGAAAACGGGGGCTCGCTTTGATTTCTGCCAGCTTTGGTTACCAACCAACTACTTTTTGTAAGAAAATCAGATTACAAGCAATGCAAGAATGGTGCAAGCGATCCGCTAGATGGATATGACTACGACGTACAACTCCGATAACGTTAGAAGGTGGCTCGCTTTGATTTCCGCCAGCCTTCACAATCAACCTTTCACTTCCCATATCAAGAAGGTACTGTCTGTGCGATTATAGCTAGAGCACAAGCTATGCAAAAGATCTACCAGGCAGATATGACTAGATTGTACGACGTCGAGAATGCTCGCTTTGATTACTGCCAGCTCCGACTACCAACCAACTACTTCCCGTACAAAGGGGCTGTTAGATTATAAGCAAAGCAATCGGAAGTCTAGCTGTCCTATTCGATTACTTGAGATTCCGAAATAATTGCCGATTAAACCGGATGTCCTTGATTTCATATTGTTACAGTCGAAAAGTTGAATTAACTCACAGATTCCAGCGAATTTTTACCGAAACTCAGCGAGTCAAAAATATAAAGTCAAACAAAAGCGGCACTTAGCATGACGCATTTTCTGTTGTCAAACTTCGTACGGCGTGGTATTTGGTATCGGACGAAAGTTGTTCAAGATGGCGCGTTTTCTGGCACTTGATGAAAAGATGTCGGGAAACTAGCTTCTGCTTTCTATGATAGTTCTCAGAGGTTCTCAAAAATAAATCTCTGCTCTTTACTAGTCCTATATACTAGTTACACCAGCCTACACCAGTTATACCAGCCTACACTAGTTTCCTACAACAACGTTAAAGAGAACATGTAACGGCATCACGATTAACAAAAAGGAAGACTCACCTCGAATAGAGGGAAAAGCAAACGTACGACGGCCGATAGGTCGAACTGCAAAATTAGGGAAGCGAAACTTTCAGATTCATTCAACGATATTAGTACACTTTCCGGAGTCGAATTTCCGCGTATATCCTCGATAAACGAGACTTAAAAGAGAAACCGGAATAACCTAGTCACGGAGACCGATCTGTTCAACTCAGCGCTAAAAGCAGAACGATCCTCACACGCGCATTCAACAGGCGCAAACCGTATAAGAAACATACGAAGGCGGGGCGCCATCTACACGTCAATCGTTGAAGCGGGAGAGGCCGCAAGTAACAATACAGAAAACTGTAACAAAATCATTTCGGATTCAACCGGACGTTGTCAATCTGAGTCAAATTTCTGAATTTTAAACGATTTCCCGCGAAACCAGAAATCTAGAAGTGGTATTCTCTTACTTAAACTTTTGAAATTATATAAGCAGACATTAAGGAGGATAGCAGGCGAAGTATTGAAGAAATCATTCCCAAAGACTTTCAAGGGGAACTTTAGTTTAGTTCCATCTAGCCCTGAGGCGAGGAAAACCACAAACGATTTCACCTCTAAAAATGATTTTACGCATAATCCCGTCGTTTTTTTAAGAAAAGAAAAGTTTCTGACTCGTCACCAGTCCCCGAGCCCGGCTTTCTGAGCAAACAGCTATTTTCGGCGAAACCCTTTTCGTGTCGCTTCGCTCCTCATTTGCATACTTAACAACGTGTTAGACGTTCTTTGGCGCCGATAATACATCCCTCCACCCTCTCCCCCTTTCCACTTCATTCAATCGCGTTAATATTATTTGCCGCAATTAAAACTCGGCCGCCTCGGACGAAATGTCACGGTCGGCTTCGCCTGTATCGCTGCGATTAAAGCGGAAGATTGTGTGCTCGCCGGCGTATAACGCCCCCTCCCTCGGGAGAAAGGGATGGGGGAGGGTGAGTTAAAATGTCCAAGAAAGCAGATGGGGGAATCGGTTAAGTTAATGGGCCGGAGACAAACTAATTAGGAGGACGGCGTGCCCGATAAGACCGTGCACGTTTGCGGTGGTAATTCCGCCCTTTGTCTGCGTGCGAATTGAATTAAGATAAGAGAGGGCGCGTCAAGACGAATCTGTGCTTCTTCATCACACGATCGCGAAATCGTGTGGCGGAAGCGCGCCATGTACGTTGAGTCGCGTTAAAATGTTAAAACAATCGTTAAAAGACGGTTCGCTTTGACTTCTCGAAGCTTCGATTATCAAACGACTAATTCCCGTAGGTAGTGTAAGTTAGCGGATTCTGTGTCCTCCTCCGGTTTGCAAACTTTCACCAAGCCTGAGGTTCAGAGTAGTGCCACCTAGGATACTGTGGTGGTAAGGTGAACGATTACACGATGACGATGATGACTTCCAAGAATAACGAAACTAGTCCTCGATTATAGTCCGCAGTGAAAAAAGTATCGTTTTATATCAATTGGGTTCCGTTCACTCAATACGATTTTCTGCTAGACAGCAATGCCACGTTTCGACGAATTCATTCATCATCATCCGGAGCAGCGCCCCTTCATCTTCGGATTGCCCCTTCCCCCTCGCTCAAAATTATTCTTATTATCACGTCCGAGAGTTGACTTTCATTCATTCATTCGATGAAGATCTCGCCCCGCATTCATCGCCTACATTATCCAAATCCCTTCTTTCATGCGCCAAACAAGTTCATATAAGCGAATTCTGATCCGTTCAATTCCGTGCGGGCGGCGCATTATCCGGCGTCGTCCCGAAATTAAATTTACGTCGGATATAATGGGCACTAACGACGGAGATGTTCATAAAGTTTTTCCGCACTAAGAGAATTTTAATAATGCAGGAAGGTGGGCGGGGAAGAAACGGAAGGGGGAGGGGGTTATAACGGCACCGGCGATGAAAGCGTCGAAAATCCCAAGGCGATGCTCTCTCGGTCTTCGACTTCCGTCGAAGTTCGTTAATAAGAGAGGAACGAGAGAAAGAGTGAGGGAGAGATGAGGAGGAAAACCTTTCAGGTTTTAGTTCGTTTTGTTTCTATAGAGCTTTTAGGAGATTCCGGGTTTTATTGGAACCGCTCGCGTGTTGGAGAGTGAGGGGAATTTCTTGTTTATTTATCTCTGTAGAAACGAACCTCGTAAAACTCGTATAATGCGATTCAGCCACTTTCTGCGCTTTTTCCCGCAATTCTTGGTGATTTCCTCGGCAACCGTTGGAGTAATCGAAAAAATTCTACGCCGTTGAGTTCGGCCCGTCACGACGCGTGGATTGATGTCGGATTAGACGCCCTAAGTTCCGTAGGAAGCGAGAGATATGCGATTTTGCCCATTTATAACGGTTTTTGCGGTTCTTTACATTTTATCGGTAACCGTTAGGAATAATCTAAATCAATTGCATACCCTTGGAATCACCTCGTCAGGACGCGTCGATTGCTGTAAAATTGAAACTTGTAATGCCTATAGAAACCGAGATCTTGATTATTTTTAGCGATTTTTAGCGATCCTTTGCAGTTTCTCGGCAACCGTTTGGAATAATCAACACAAATTACATACCGTAGGCATCACCTCGTCAAGACAAGTCGATTGGTGTAGGATTGGACCTTCTAAGTCCCATAAAAACCGAGAGGGGTATGCAATTTTGGTTAATTTTAGCGATTTCTCGCGGTTGTTTACGTTTTATTGGCAACCGCTACGGATAATCTAAATAAATTATACACCCTTGGAATCACTTAGTCAAGACGCGTCGATAGGTGTAGGATTGAGCCTTGTAAGTCCCATAGAAACCGAGGGGGTATGCGATTTTGGCTATTTTTAGCGATTTTTGGTGGTTGTTTACCTTTTATTTGTAACCGCTACGAGCACTCTAACTAAATTACACACCCTTGAAATTACGTCGTCAGGACTCGTCGATTGGTGTGGGATTGAACTTTGTAAGTCCCACGAGAGCCGAGAGGGGTATGCGATTTTAGCGATTTTTGGCGATTTTTAACGATCTTTTGCATTTTCTCGGCAACCGTTGGGAGTAATCAAGACAAATTATATATCGTTTTAATCATCTGGTCAAGACGCGTCGATCTAAGTTCTATAGGTGACTCGGAACGGGTATCTGCAAGTCCTCAGTCAAGTTTTACATTCCTCCTTTCATCATAATTGCCTCATTCCCATTCCCTTCGCCCGTCAAGGCCAAAGCGAAACGAAATCGGAACTCGCTACCACCCGGAACGTACTTTTAAATTAGCCTCCCGCCTCCGGAACGTCAGACCGCCTAACGTCAAAATCGATTGGCATAACAACACGTCGAACATCGGCGACGGCGTCATTAAAGGGGTTGGAAAATTAGATCCTCGTTAGGTGTACGTAGGTGTCGGCTTCGCCAACTTTCCGGCTGCGGCTGGCAAAAACTTGGAGAGCAGGGGAGAGGTTGGTGGGTAGGTAGGTAGTTGTATACGGTCTCGAGAGCGAACGAGCTCGGCTATCCGGAAAGTATCCGTTCGCGATAGCGTTTCGGAGTTTTCGGAGCTTTCTCGTTAACTGGGTCGAGTTGGAAGTTATTTATTGCCTTCATTAGATCATTAGATCCCCGGCGAACGTTATTAGGCGATAAATAAGGCGTGCACGGAAAGACGTCTTTAGGCGGTCGGGGCGGATACGACGCGTCGAAACTTCGTCGGGAATTCTTCGGAAAATGCTTAGGTAAGGAGGTTAAAGGTAGAACTTTCGTTCGAGAAAATTATGCGTGAAGATGCGACTCGAAGGTCAAAACGTTCGTCGGATGGATTCGACGAAACGCGAACTGCCTCTTTAGTCCTTCACCCTAACCGGGGCATCTTTTAATATCGACGCAAATTTTGTTCGTCCTCTTATTTATCGCGCTAAAAGCCGCCGCCAATTCCTCGTCCGATTTTTTATAAAGGCGGCTTTCCGTCTGAGCCTTTTCAACGCTAAACGCAAAGGACGTGAAGAGCATTTCGGACGGAAAAGCAGGTTATGGATGTCAGTGGGTTATTGAAAGTTTCGAAGCGATAGAGGATATATGAGGTTCGGAAAAGTTCGGCAATAAACGAATGGGATAGAAATTTATGAAAGGGGGATAAACAGGGCGCGCCTAAACGGATTTATGAGATTCGTCCGTCGCTAATTCCCCGACCGTCCTGCTGTCATCTGTCAACTCTTTTATACCTATTACTCTTCGTGAATTCATATGTATTACTTCTACGTAAGCGTTTTAGGTTTGGACATCAACGTGCTACGCACTCCCTCTTTACGACGTGCTTTACGATACGGGAACCAAGCGGTAAAGGCAACAAAGTTCTTGAAGATTTCCAAAACATGAATTAGCACGGTTTCAAAGGACTAAGGAAGCGAGTAACTTGTCAAATTATAGCTCGAAACAGATCTATTGGCGGCAGAAACTCTCCGGCTGCAGTTCAGCGTAAGGGTGGGGATTGAAAAAAATTCCGGAAGGTGTTCAAAACGTTGTCAATTGTGGGCGCCACTGGTTCGGTAATTCAAAATCCTCACTTTTCCTCACAACATCGAAGTCAAGAAAAAGATGATCTAAACGTCAAGTCGTAGCACCGAGACGGGCCTAACGAGTACCTATCATCTGACGTATTTTACGTCTGTTAACGACGGTAAAGTCTACTCCCGTCGTGTCAAGTCGATAAGCAGTTATGTGATACAAAGAAAACACTAACTTGCAATTATAAACTTGAAGTTCGCTAGAATAAGATAGAATCAACAAAGTGTGTAATTAAAATGGACGAAATGGGAGGTATAAGAAATCAGACTTAGGGTTTAATTATATTTAAATTCCGTAAGCTTCATGAAATGCTAGTTGTAAGTAAATCAGAAAAGGATAGTCGGGAAGTGGTTGGCTCTTTAATTTCTTTCTAAGATCTATCGACTGCAGAAACTCTGCGGCAAGCGCAGCGGGACGGTGAGGGTTAGACTTTAATTATCTCTAAGGTCCCTAAGACGCATGAAACACTGACCAAATCAGAATAGAATGGTCAGGAAGTAAGTGGCTGTCTCCTTATTTACTTTCTTCGAGCTGTTGACTGCAGAAACTCTTCTGCAAGCGCAGCGTGAGGGTGTGGGTTACACTTTAATTATCTCTAAAGTCCCTAAAGGTCCCTAAGACTTATGAAACACTGACCAAATTAGAATAGAATGATCAGGAAGCAAGTGGCTGTCCCATTATTTCCTTTCTACGAGCGGTCGACTGCAGAAACTTTTTGGCAAGCGCAGCGTGAGGGTGTGGGTTAGAGTTAAATTATGTTTAAAGTGCCTGAACGTCCCGAAGACTCATCGAAATTGAGCACCATAGTACGAGATAGTCGGAAAGCAAGTGGCTGTCGTCTTAGCTTCCTTTCTAAAGATCTGTGGACTGCAGAAATTCTTTGTCAATCGCAGCGTAAGGGTGTGGATTGAAGTTTAATTATCTCTAAAGTCCTTAAAGGTTCCTCATGAAAAGCTGAGTAAATCAGGACAAGGCAGTTGGGAAGGAAGTGCCTGTCCATTTATTTCCTTTACACGACCTGTCGACTGCAGAAATTCTTCGGTAAGCGCAGTGTGAGGATGTCGGTTAGAGCTTAATTATTCCTAAAATCCACTCATGAAGCATTGGGTCAATCAGAACGAGATAGTCAGGAAGCAAGTAACTATCGCTGTATTTCCTTTCTAAGATTTGTGGACTGCAGACACTCTTCGGTAAGCGGAGCGTGAGGGTGTCGGTTAGAGTTTAATTATTCCTAAAGTCCCTAAAAGTCCCCAACACTCACGAAACACTGGATAAATCAGAAGGAGATAGCCGGAGAGCAAGTAGCTGTCTCTTTATTTCCTTTCTTGGATGTGTTGACTGCAAAAGCTCTTTGGTAAGCACAGCGTGAGAATGTGGGTTAAAATTATCCCTAAAGTTCCAAAAACTGGATAAAATAGAAGAGGATAGTCGGGAAGCAGGTGGCTCCTTTATAACATCTGTTAACTGCAGAAACTCTTCGGTAAGTGCAGCGTGAGGGCGTGGGTCACAGTTTAATTATCCCCGAAGTCTATAAAGTTCCTAACAATCACGAAAGACTGAGTAAATGAGAGAAGGATGGGCAGGAAAGAAGTTGCTGTCACTTTATTTCCCTTATAAGATCTGTCGACTGCAGAAACGCTTCGGCAAGCGCAGCGTGAGGATGCGGGTTAGAATTTAATTATCCCGAAACTCCTTAACACTCATGAAACATTGAGTAAATGAGAAAAGGATGGTCGGGAAGCAAGTGGCTGTCACTTTATTTCCTTTCTACCAACGGTCGAGTGCAGAAACTCTCCGGCAATCGCAGCGTGAGGATGCTAGTTCCTCGCGGTTGATTACTTCGTAGTGGAAATTCGTATTTGTCCAGCTATCAAAAGGATCGTTACTCTAACGGCAAGAACTAATGTATTCCACCGCGAAACGGATGGAAAATATAAATTTAGTTACGAATCCTATCAGGGTCGAAAACTTCGCGGAAATCAATTTCGAAACGTTCTCCCGTCCGCAAGTCCGGCGCGCGCTTTTCTACATTTCTATTTTTAAACGCGCCCGGCACCGCGTTCGAAGCTAAATCCGCGACGACGACGTCGACCTTCGTGACGGCGGCGATCGCCGATACGGCCGCGTTATCGAACAAACGATTCTCCCCCGTTTATATTCGACGCGATCGTCGCCTGATACGTCGACGTTATCTTTCGCGAGGACGACGACGGCTAATTCGGTAATCGGACGAATCCAATTTCGAGCGTCGCGTCGTGTCGCGTCGTCGATGAAAATGAGGAAAATCGCCGCCCGAGGGGCGAAAAGTACGAAAATTAATTATCTGAACGCTTTTAGTCGTGTTACGCGGAAATTCTCGTGAAAAAGGATTTTATCAAAGTCGTCGGCTACTTCGTCGTTGTGTTCAACACGTGACTGCTTTGAACCAAACTGGGAAATTATTGGAATTAGAATTATGCATCGTTAGAGGGTTAGACGAAATTGTTGCGGTTTATATTCGGATCGGATCAGTTAGAAGACGGCTCGCTTTGACTTCTGGCAGTTTCGACTATTACCGAAGAGCGATTTCCCTTCCAAAACTTTTGACTAGTATCAGATAGTATAATAATAACATACGTATCCAAGCCACCACGACTCGTCTTCTGTTGTTGATAACGATAACGATGACAATGAAGATAATGATAACGATGACGATAACGATAACACCTTTTCAATTAAATTAATGAAGACTTAACCGTACATTTAACAAAAGATGCCCGACAAGTAATTTACTTCCCGAAACAATCTTCCTAACTTTAACTCTCGTATCGTGCGGCTTTTCCCTATTTAAAAACGGAAGTCGTTAGTTGTAGCGCAAGCCGGATTATCAAGTTACGACTTGAAAAGAAGACGAGCGAACGTCCGTGAAGCGAGAGGGGTTAGTTATTAAGCGCGCGAACGGTTAGAGAGGGGGGTACGGGTGCCACCCATTCTTTCATATAAGTTCCACTTAAAATAATTTCCGCGGGGCGTATTATATTAAAGTTGATTTTGTGAAATATGCAACACGCGCAGGCGAAAAAAGAAAAAGGGGGAAAGAGAGACAAGGGATGCCGTCGAGAATAAGTAATTACCGGACGAGGACGGGGATGGAAACGAGGACGGGGAGGAGGACGACGACAGTGATGACGACGTGCCGGCGGTGGATAATTAAAAAAGTAATTTAGTTGGCGTTTTTTGAAACTAAAACCGAGCGGTTGTTTAAAGGAGGCGCGGGAAACGAGCGGGACGGTGTATGCAGTTTATTCTTCGCGCGATAAAACGTCGTTAAAAATACGAAACATGTGAGCGCCCTTGTTTGCGGGGATAATATCCAGGTTGTTAAAAAGGTAAAAAGTTGGCGGTGAAGTTTCGAGTGTATTCTGTTTCGTCATCCTAGTTCAGTGTGAGACTTTGGAAGAGGTAGGGAGGAGGACTAGGAGGGGGAAGGGTTACATAGAGGAGGAGGATTCGACAAAACAAGTCTTAAACCAGTCCGAAGTATATTAATTCTGAAGCAGCTTCCGTGAAGATGATAAATTAGCTGAAATTGCGGGTTCGCACGTTTCGGTCTCGAATATTAATCTCTTGAAATTCTTTTAGGTTCGGATCTACGTGGCGCACCCCGTTCGTCTTCTTTTTTCAGCAATTCATTCTGTTTTTGAACGATGTTTGTAGGATGTCTTTAGTAAATGGAGATAGCCCTGTTTACCGTCCACCGCTCAGTAGGTAGTCAACACCACGAGCATGTATACTGGGAGATAGTCAACACTCGGAGCACCCATGTTTGGAAGGTAGTCACAACTCTGGTCTGGAAGGTTAAAAATTCGCGACAACTCCCTCGAAAATTCAAAATTCGCGCCAATCCCCTTGCTTTTGGTCGGTAAAACAGATACCTAGATAATGTAGTTAAACGGGCTAGTGTCTGAAGGTGTCGCTTTTAGCCGGAAGGTATGGCTCTTGATCGGAAGGTATTGTTCTTGTATAGGTATCTGCTGGTAGTGCTGGTAACAGAAAACTGTAGGTAGGACCTAAAGGGCCACAAGGTAATCACAATCCCGGTTTGGAGCGTTCAAAAGTCACGACAACGCCCTCGGAAATTACAAAATACGCGCTAACTCCCCTGAAAATTCAAGATTCACGCCAATCCCCTTGCTTATGGTCGGTAATGTCGTTAAACAGATTAGTACCTAAAGGGGTCGCTTTTGGTCTGAGGGTGTCGCCGTTGGTCGGAAGGTATCGTTATTGTACCGTTAATTGCAGATAGCGCCGGTAACAGAAAACTGTCGGTAGAGCTTAAAGGGCCACAAGCTAATCACAATCCCGGTTTGGAGGGTTCAAAATTCGCTACAGCGTCCTCAGAAATCACAAAATACGCGCCAACTTCCTAGAAAATTCTAAATTCGTCCCAATCCTCTTGCGTTTGGTCGGTAAAACAGATACCTTGGTAATTGCGCCAAACAGATTAGTGTTTGAAAGTATCGCTTTTGGGCTGAAGGTATCGCTGTTGGTCGGAAGGTCTCGTTGTTGTACAGGTAACTGCTGGTAGTGGTGGTAACAGAAAACTGTAGATAAGGCCTAAAGGGCCCCAAGGTAATCACAAGGTCGGCTTGGAGGATTCAAAATTCGCGATAACGCCCTCGGAAATTCAAAATACGCGTCAACTCCATCGAAAATTAAAAATTCGCTCTAATGCCCTTGCGTTTGGTCGGTAAAACAGATACCTAGGTAATATCGTTAAACAGGTTAGTGTCTGAAGGTGTCGCTGTTGCTCGAATGGTATTGTTGTTGTACAGGTAACTGCTGGTAGTGCTGGTAATAGAAAACTGTAGGTAGGGCCTGAAGGGTCACAAGGTAATCACAACGCCGGTTTGTAGCGTTCAAAATTCGCGACAACGTCGTCGGAAATTCAAAATACGCGCCAATTCCCTCGAAAATTCAAAATTCGCCCCAATGCCCTTGCGTTTTGTCGGTAAAACGGATACCTAGGTAATGTCGTTAAACAGGTTAGTGCCTGAAGGTGTCGCTGTCGCCGTTGGTCGGAATGTATCGTTGTTGGACAGGTAACTGATGGTAGCGCTGTTAACAGAAAACTGTAGGTAGGACCTAGGTAGAGCCCTAGGATATTACGCATGACGTTACCAGAAGATGGCTCTCTTGATCAGAAGTTATTGCTTCTTGTCGTAAAGCGTGGCCCTTGCTGAGAAGTTGTCAGTAAAAGGATAGTTCTAGCCGTCTCTATATACAATATTAGGTAACCTTCGAAACCAAAGTTTTGACTACCTAGCAAACATTCGTGCTCGGGGTGTTGACTACCTAGTGAGCGGTGGGCGGTCAACCAGTCATCTCCCTCTACGGTCTTCAAACATCTTCTAACAAATGTGGCTATTTTTATTTTTGATTTTTCGTTACTCTTATTTGTTCAACTGACACAATGGTGTAGTTAGGGGGACCTGCACTGATCTGTGAGAACTTTGAAAATTTCTATTTGTATCTTTAGTTGGAGTTGGGAAGATGGTTTCAACTTCTCGGAAATTTTCCACAACTTTTCGCTAGTTTTGGTTCTTGGAATCAAACATGTGGAAATATTCAAAGTTATCTGTTTTGAATCATGTAGATCAGTTGATTCCTTCTAGTTGATTCGATGCTTTCTATCTTGTCTGGTTGGATTTATGTAAATCTTCGTCGTTCCTACAGAAATTTAACTTAGGACGCCGATATTTACCTCAATTTTCGTAATTTAAAAGCTTCGCCTCCGGTTCTCTTCTTCCTTCATCTGTTCTCCTCTTTCCTTCTTCTTACTCCCTTCAATGCCCACCTTGAGCATATTCAAAAATAAATAACAAAGCGGATCCGAAAAGCCCATTTAGAACTTATTACTTCTTCGCGTTTCCCCGACGAAAAATCAATAGGTTTCGGTTCGTATCGGAGGAAATACGACGAAGAGAAGAGCGGGGAATGGGGAAATGTCAACGAACGGCCTCGTCGAAATTTTCCCGCGTACTTCGCAGAAGTGGTGAGCTGCTTAGATAAATGGGGACCGAAGTAAAGCTGTTGTAAAGTTTTTGTTTCGTCGTCTTGCGAGTTTACTTTTGAAGTTTGTGTTGGTACTTTGTATAGTTGTCATACGCCGTTCGTCGTTGAGTGTTAGATAGCAAATGAGACTCGTAGATCCCGCGCAGCTCATATTTAATTCTCTTCGTTTTCGACTGCATAACTACGTCCTAATATTACAGGTTTGTGACGTTCCGTTGACGACTATTTCACTATCATTACTATGATTCTGACTATCACTATAACTAGAGTTGCTCACTAGCGCCGACGAACGGTGGTGGAGGAGGTGAACCTTCAGTATTAGAGCGAGATTCAATGAGATCTGTCGTGTATACATGTACGCTGCCGTAAATACTATTTCGCAGTTTTACGTTTGTTTTAAAAATGTTGCCTGGTGTTAACGCAAATTGAGTAACCTAACTGTAACGATTCCATCTGCTCTCTTCCTCGTCTAATCTCTTCTACGGTATTACATACTAACGTATGTATCTCCAATATGTGTACCCACAACTTGCTATGAGGTTGTTTTACTGAAACCCCTTGATGTCTTAGAATTTTGTAGCCCGCACTCCTTTAATTCGCCAAAACTTTTTCGGTATCTTGCGCTATTCGACGGTTCTACGTCTTCGTTCTTCTAAACTTCCTCATTGCGTTAACCTTCATTTCTCTGCACACTATTGCGTCATCAGCCAACTGGTTGAACGAAGGATGGATGGGACAAAGAAAATTAACGTTGTTTGGTTTTTAATTACCTAGCTTGGTCGCCGTTGACCAGTCCGGTGATCAGAATTCCCGTTAAAGGCTAGCGAAGAAAATGCCAAACGGCTACGCAACCACGCTTTTTCCGCGGGAAAGAATCTACTTCTGGCTCAGCTCCCACGGAGTCGAATCTTCTCTACTACCTTCTATTTCTTAGTTTGTTCCAAACTTCTTCATTGCATTAATTCCTACTAATGTACAGTTCTTTGTTGCTTCGTTACTCGTTTCTTCTTATTTCACACTCATCAATTCAGCTTCACTAGGAAGGACACGCCTGGGCGTCCTTTGATGGATGGATGGGACAAAGAAAAATCCTACCTTAGATATTCGTGAGTGGTACCTTGGAATAATTATCATAGTTTGTCCTTGACCACCAAGCCAATTCGGTCTGGCGGTCTGCCGATCAGAATTCCCGCTGAAGGCCAGCGAAGAAAATGCCAAACGGCTACGCAACGTTGGATTTTCTCGAAGAAAAGAATCTCCTTCTGCTCAAAGTAAGTGGTTGGTAATTTATCTTCTTTTTGAGATTTGTTGACTGCAGAAAATCTTCGGCAAGTGCAGCGTGAGGATATGGGCTGGAGTTTAATTATTTCTAAACTTCCTAAAACTCATGAAACACTGAGCATATCAGAATAGGATAGACTGGAAGCAAGTGGCTGTTTCTTTATTTCCTTTCTAAGATCTGTCGACTGCAGAAACTCTGCGGCAAGTGCAGCGTGAGGGTTTAGGTTAGAGTTTAATTAAGGTATTATTATGAGAAACTCAACTTCGCTAAACAGTACGTGACGCTACTAGTGAATTCCATAATGTGCTACGTCCTTACCCACACAGGGCGTTCCAAAGAGGATTGTAACTAGTTACAAAGGATTGATCCTCTAAGACGCTCAAAAGGGCGAGTAATCTAGAACAGGATGGTCCCAGAGCAAGTGGCTGGCAACTTATCTTCTTTCTGAGGTTTGTTGACTGCTGAAACTCTCCGGCAAGCGCAGCGTGAGAGTGTGCGTTAGAGTTTAATTAAAATACAGTAGCGGATTTCATAATTTGATTCGTGCTACACAGAGTATTCCATAGGGGGCTGTAACTAACAAACGACTAGTCCTAAGGACGCACAAAAATACTGATCAAATCAGAACTGGACGCACAAACGATGCTGTTTCAATCAGAATTGGGCGGGGAGGAAGCTTGCGGCTGGTCGTTTATCTGTTCTCTGAAATCTGGCCACTGCAGAAACTCTTCGGCAAGTGCAGGGTGAAGGAGGTGGATTGAAGTTTAATTACTTGAAGCTCCTTAGGACTAGAACTAGGATAGGGTAGTCAGCAGGCAAGTGATTGTCTCTTCATTTATAGCTGGAAAGTGGGTGGCTGTCTCTTGCTTTCCTTTCTATGATCTGTCGATTGCAGAAACTCTCCGGGAAGTGCAGCGTGAGGGTATGGGTTAGAGTTCAATTAAAATACAGTAACCTTATGAGAAATTCCACTTCGCTAAACTGTACGTGAAGCTACTAGTGGATTGCATAATTGGATATGTGCTTCACCACACAGAGTATTTTAAGGGAGCCTGTTAGTAGTTATAAAACAAGGAGTCGCCAAAACGCACAAAAGATACTGGGTAAATTGGAATGGTATGGTCCCAAAGAAAGTGGTTGGCAATTTATCTTCTTCCTGAGATTTGTTGACTGCAGAAAATCTTCGGCGAGCGCAGCGTGAGGGTGTGGGTTAGAGCTTAATTATTTCTAAAGTCTCTAAAACTCACGAAACACTGAGCAAATCGGAATAGGATAGTCGGGAAGAAAGTGTCTGTTTCTTCATTTCCTGAGATCTGTCGATTGCAGAAACTCTCCGGTAAGTGCAGCGTGAGGGTGTTGGTTAGAATTTAATTAAGTTACAGGAAACGTCTAAGAAATTAAGCTTCGCTGTGAACAGTACGTACAGTAACAGTAAGTTAGCAGTGGATTTCATGTTTTGATGTCATCGTAACTTGAACCAATTTGCTGATTTGACGAGTTGACAATTGATGATAGAAGGAAAGGATGTGAAGATGTACCCCTTAGTAGTTAATTCTTTTTCCCGCAAACTTATGTATCATTTTCAAGCCCAGTTTCGGCCATATCCATTAGTACTCAATAATTAGTAAAAAATGAACTGTCGAAATCAAAACCGTTGCGATGGTATCTACCCAATCCTTTCTGATTTCTTCGCGTTTTCCTTCCCTCCCCAAATCCCGCTTACAAACTTTCAATCAAATCTCTTTCGAAACGCTCCATTCGCGACTTTTCCGCCACTTTATATTCGAATCGACGTCGTAATATACGTACATACATCGACAAAGTAGCATTATGCGACGACAAATCAGCCTCAATTGAGAATTATATTGCGACCGGGTGCGTTCGACGGCCGTTCTCCGCCGTCGGGGAAGTACCGGAAGCACTCCCCTCCCTCCTCCCCCGATCCCCCTTTTATTACCGAGCGCCGTACGTGTAATAAATGCGCATCGCGTTACCCGGCTCCATTATTACAACCGCTTACCTTATAAAATATCCAGGCAGTTTGTTACCGTTAGCGGGGAGTCGAGTAGGACGTACGTTCGACGATGTACGCGTGTTTTTATCAGGATGTAACGGACGTAAATAATTCAATTTTATTTCGTTTTGTTGTGACGAGGACGAGGAAGATTTAAAACGGACGTCACACGTCACAGGAAATGATTTGGATTTATTTTAACAAAACAGATTCTATTTTTGCTGAAAGAAAATGGGGGTTCGACTCAGGAATGGGAAACGGGCAATAGCGGTCGGGTGGGGGAGGGGGTTGATGGGGAACGAGATACCAGAACGAAGTACAAAAATCTTCTTTAATCAATCCCGAAACGATCTCCACTCCTCGGATTAAAACACCCCAATCCAATCCGACCCAAATCAAACTTTCTTCCTCCGACCGGGCTTCGACATCGGCGGCTAAATCGCCACCCCCTCCACCTCCAAATTAGAAATTTGCCGTCTCCGGATCAAAGCGATCACGTCGACCGAGAAAATTGAATATAAATTATGCCATCGTCGGATTTTCCTAATTCGATAAAATTTCGCGGTTCCTCCGAGGCCTACGTACACGCCTGAGTAGGGGAAAATCGCTCGGTCGAAGGGTTAGGTCGGAGGAAAATTACTTCGTACAAAGCGGGCGAAGAAAAGATAATGAAAATATCTGAGGGGCTCTTTTGGAAGCACGCAGCGATCGCGACCGCAACGCCCGACGTTGTCGACGATTAATTTTCCGGCCTGATTTTCCTCTTTTTGGTGGATAAGAATTATTTATTAGGGGATTATTGACGCGGCAATGGGATTTTTCGTTCCGGCAGTTGGCGAAAATTGATTTATAATAACGCGGAGTTGTAGCTTGTATACGTAATTTACATTCCCCAGGATGGTTGATGTTACTATATAAGCTATCCAATTAAGAATTTCCTCTTCTGCACTTAAATACACATCTTTGCAGCTATTTACTGCTAAAGAAGTAGCAGAAGTAGTAGTGCTGGTATAGACAAGAAAACCTACACCTCACAAAGTCGTACTGAAGATCGGTATAACCGTGAAACACGTACACGAATGATGGGAGTAACTTTCTAATTGCAAATTCCCCAGAATCTTTCTGGAGCAGTAAGTTTATTTTACACATTTCTACGGATTTTAACAAACGCGTCCGATGTGCTGTACCGTCTTCGATATGTTGTGTACTACCTTAGCTGTGTTTTGCTCCGCGTTGCACGCACTGCGTCTCGACTTCGGCCTGTCTTCGATGAATTGCACTTCTCGCTCGATACGTTATATACTGCGCCCGAAGCGCTGTGTGTCGCGTCGGGTGTGCGATGCATATCATTCGGTATGCTGCTCGTTGCGTTTTAAGTACTTCCTATTGGGTTTTATTAAGATAATGTGTATCACTCATTGCGTTTGGAGTGCTATATACTGCGTCCGGTGTGCCGTTCATATCATTCATGTCGCTTATTTTAAATGCATTACTATTGCATGCAGCAGTATTTACGCACATCTGGTGTGCTATGCATTGCGTCCAGTGTACTTTTCACATCATTCGATGTTCTGCCCATTACGTTCTAAGTACTATCTATTGCGTCCTACTGAGATGCTGTTCCATTATCTTTGGTGTGCTACCCATTGCGTGCGGGGTGTCATCTACTGCGTCCGGTGTGCTATATACTGCGTCCGGTGTGCTGTTCATACCATTCGGTATGTCGCTCATTGCGTTAAAAGTGCTGCTATATTTGCGCTTTGTTTGGTTGTTATTCATTACCTTCGTAGTACTATTAATACACGTTTGGTGTGTTATGCACTGCGTCCGGTGTACTTTTTATACCGTTCGGTGTACTCTCCATAACGTTCTAAGTACTGTCCGTCGCATCTTATCGGGATAATGAACAGCACATTATCTTCGGCGTATTACTTAATGCGTTCGGGGTGCCATCTACTGCGTCCGGTGTGCTTTTCATTTCATTCGATATGTCGCTCATTGCGTTTTAAGTGTCGTTATATTGCATTTTAGTAGGAGTGTATTCATTATCCTTGGAGTATTATTAACACACGTTCGGTGTGCTATGCACTGCGTCCGGTGTGCTATGCACTGCGTCCGGTGTGCTCTTCATATCATTCGGTGTGCTACTCATAGCGTTCTAGCAACAGTCTATTGCGTCTTATTCATATACTGTTCTATTATCTTCGGTGTATTACCCATGGCGTTCGGGGTGTCATCCACTGCGTCCGGTGTGCTATTCATATCATTCGCTATATCGCTAATTGCGTTCCAAGCGCTGTAATATTGCATTTTAGTGGGACTATATTCATTACCTTCGGAGTACTTATTAATACACGTTGGATGTGTTACGTACTGCGTCCGGTGTACTTTAAACATCAATCGGTGTGCTACCAATAGCGTTGCAAGTACTATCAATTGCGATTTATTGAGATAATATGTACTATTCACTGCGATCTGAGCGCGGTTTTCATATCATTCGGTGTGTTGCCTATAGCATTTCAAATGCTGTTTATTGCTTTCATTCGGGATTACATTCAAGAGTACCATGAGCACGCGTTCGGTATGTTATGCACTGCGTCCGGTGTGCTCGTCATATCATTCGGTGTGCTACTCATAGCGTTATAAGTGCTGTCTATTACGTTTCATTGAATGATTGTTCATTACTTTCGGTGTACTATTTTTTGGGTTCGGGGTGTTGCGTCCAGTGTGCTATTCAAATTTTAGTACGCTGCTCTTTTAGTTCTACACGTCGTTTAAAGCGTTTTGTTAGAATCACGTTCAATACCTCTGGTGTATTACTCACTGCGTTCAATGTGCTATGTGTGCCAATTGCACACCGGACGCAGGGCGTACAATTCATACCGGTCAGTAGGCTGCTCATTGCTTTCGAAATTTTGCTGTCGGCAGACGTGGCACGGTGTGCGATTCATAACATTAAGTACGCTTATCATTGCGTGCAAAGTTCTGCTCATTGAGACCTAGGTTCTGTTCATTGCTTTCGCTATACCGTTTACTACGGTAGATCTACAATGACTTCGATGCGGCGAGGGTTACCTTTTAAGTGAAATCCCCATTCTAACGTTGCAGACCTACAAGGAGTGCAAAATTACTTGTCCTCCAGATGTTCATTCTCCAATGACACACACACTATCGACACCGACGTGCGTCGCCCTCCCTCAGCTTTAATTTCCAACTCGTTCTCGAGGAAGACCCTCTCCCCGAACAGTTCGTAACATTTAACTTTAACGCATCGCCGAAACCAGAGGGCGGCAATCGGAATCGCGGCGAGCGGAACGAGGTTAAATACAATTTTATGTATAATCGATGACACTCCAGATAGGGAGAGAGCGGATACAATACCGCGTTCGTTCAGTCCGTCCGTTGCCGAAAATAAATGCGAAATCGATATCGACGGAGCGTCCTTTCGCCGCGTCCCGAAATCGCCGCACGACCAGCCACCGCACTACCTACCCTCTCAGGAGCCGTGATAGATACTCTTTCGACCTGCCCGAGAGGACGGGGAAGGGGGCTCTCGAATTCGAACGTAATTTATTTAAAGCCGTGCGTTGTTTAGGAGAGGGCGAAAGGGAGACATCGGGAGGATGTTGATGTATCTTTGGAAAGCAACATACGAAATGGAAAAACTATCCCGATAAAGAATAGAATCAAAGAGCGATAAAGAAATTTAAGTCAAAGAAGAAGTTAGGTGCAAATTGGAAGTTTAAGATAACGAAGAAGTTTGAAGCGATGATGGAGGTCAAAATAATTAAGAAGTTTGGAGCAATGATTTCGTACTAAGCACTAAGACGATCAGAAGTTTAAAGCAGTAATTAAAATTAGAGTAGTGGAGAAGCAACAAAGGTCGAGAGCGACGAAGAGGTTCAGGGCAACGAGGAGGTATAGAAGATCAAAGGAGATTATAGCTACGAATAAATTTATGGAAAGGAATTATTTGAAGAATTTAATGAAGAAGTGAGAAGCAATGATGTAGTTTACGCCAAAGAAGGATGCCAAAACGACAATGAAGTTTAGAAAGACGAAGAAGTTCAAAAGAATGAAAGCGTCTACACCAAAAAGAAGATTAAAGCGACGAGGAAGTTTAAAGCATGAGGTAGATGTAGAACCGAATGAAGAACACTGAAGAACTGATGAAGTTTAAGTTAAAGAACAAATTCTAAAAAGACTCCCCACGGGACCTCTCGGTGCCAAGTTAGACCAAGATCCCGGAAATCCCCGGAGCCGACTTGAGGATGACCTCCGGAAAAATCCGAGTTGAGCTTAAACGACGCCCCACGGAACCTCCCGGAGCGAATTTGAGCCAAGGTCCCGGAAATTCCCGGAGCCGGCTTGAAGGTGGTCCCCGGAAAAATCCGGGTTGAGCTCAAACGACGCCCCATGGGACCTCCCGGAGCCAATTTGGGCCAAGATAGCGGAAATCCCCGGAGCCGGCTTGAAGGTGGGTACCCGGAAAATCCGGGTTGAGCTCAAACGACGCCCCATGGGACCTCCCGGAGCCAATTTGGGCCAAGCCCCGGAAATCCCCGGAGCCGACTTGAAGGTGGTCCCCGGAAAATTCCGGGTTGAGCTTAAACGACGCCTCACGGCACTTCCCGGAGCCAACTTGGGCCAAGGCCCCGGAAGTCCCCGGAGCCGGCTTGAAGGTGGCCCCGAAAAATTCCGGGTTGAGCTTAAACGACGCCTCACGGCACTTCCCGGAGCCAACTTGGGCCAAGGCCCCGGAAATCCCCGGAGCCGGCTTGAAGGTGGGCCTCCGGAAAATTCCGGGTTGAGCTTAAACGACGCCTCACGGGACTTCCCGGAGCCAACTTGGCCTAAGGTCCCGGAATTCCCCGGAGCCAACTTGAGGGTGATTCCCGGAAAATTCCGGGCTGAGCTTAAACGACGCCCCAGTGGACCTACTACAATAACGAGGATTATGTTGACGACGTAGTTTGATGCAAGGAATAAGTTGAATATTCAATGAAGGGGCGTTAAGGAATGATAAAGTTTAGGATAAAGAACAATTTGGAAACCCCGAAGTTAAGGTCAACAAGAAAAATGTAAGCAAAGGAGAAGTCTATTCCGCTAAAAAATTTTGAGCAATGTAGAAACTTAGGACCAGCGATAGAAGTAGAATCCAATGAAGAACGTTGAGGGAGTGATGAACTTTAGGCTAAAGAAGAAGTCCGAAACTGCGAAGTTGAGGAGAACACAAAACAATTGTAAGAAAAGAGGA
The DNA here is from genome assembly GCA_038088585.1 of Chrysina gloriosa. Lineage (NCBI taxonomy): Eukaryota > Metazoa > Arthropoda > Insecta > Coleoptera > Scarabaeidae > Chrysina > Chrysina gloriosa. The sequence continues at coordinate 54,377,332 of CM076094.1, read as the reverse complement.
AGTCTATTCCAATAAAGAAGATCGGGGTAACTAAGGAATTTAGGACTACGGTAAGAAAAATCTATGAAAAAGTTTGAAGAGATGGTGAAGTTTAGGCTAAAGAAGAAGTCCGAAATTGCGAAGTTGATGAGAACAAAAAAATTGGAAGAAAAAAAGAAGTCTATTCCGATGAAGAAGATTGGAGTAACGAAGAAGTTTAGGACTGCGGTAAGAAAAATCCAATGGAGGAGTTTGAAGGGATCGTGAAGTTTAGATTAAAGAATAGGTCCGGAACTGCGAAGTTAAGGAGAACAAAAAAATGAAATAAAAGAAGAAGTCTATTCCAATAAGGAAGATTGGAGTAACTAAGGAGTTTAGGACTACGGTAAGAAGAATCCAATTAAGAAGTTTGAAGGGGTAGACGTAGTTTAGGCTAAAGAAGAAGCCCGGAACTGCGAAGTTGAGGAGAACAATACAATTGGAAGAAAAGAAGAAGTCTGTGCCAACAAAGAAAATTGGAGTAACTAGGGAGTTTACGAGTGCGGCAAGAAGAATTCAAGGAAAAAGTTTGAACGGGTGATGAAGTTTAGATTAAAGAATAAGTCTAAGAAACTGCGAAGTTTGGGACAACTAAAAAATGTAAAGGTAAGGAGAGCTATACTACAATAAAGTAGTTATGAGTAACGAAGGAGTTTGGGGCAAGAAACAAGTAGAATCTAAAGAGGTCGATTGAATGAATGATGAAGCATCTAGTCCCGAAGTGCGAAGTTTAGAGGAAGGTAAATATCTAGTCCAATAAACGAGATTGGAGCAATGATGAAGTCTAGGGCAAGAGACAGAAGTGCAATCCAATGAAGAACGATGAAAGAATTATGAAGTTTACGTTGCAAAGGAAGTTCAGAACCGCGAAACTAAGGGCAACCAAAAATTTTAAGGAAGGAAGTAAGATTGAAGCAATGAAGTAGCTTAGGGCAACATTCTCTTTTACGCCCAGCAAAGATAAGGAGTGCGAGCTCGCCAAACAACAGGGGCTATCTTTGGCGAGGTCGCACTCCTTATCTTTGCTGGGCGTAAAAGAAAATGTTGCCCTAAGCTACTTCATTGCTTCAATCTTACTTCCTTCCTTAAAATTTTTTGTTGCCCTTAGTTTCGCGGTTCTGAACTTCCTTTGCAACCTAAACTTCATAATTCCTTCAACGTTATTTATTGGATTCCACTTCTATCTCTTGCCCTAAACTTCATCATTGTTCCAATCTCGTTTATTGGACTAGACTTTAAACCGGTCGATGATTTACAATGTCAACAATTTCAAAATTTCTGGTGCTCGAGTTTTCCCGCTTTCATTGCGAGCGGGTTTCCGCTCTGTTTTTCCGAAAGCAATCTAAAACGGTTGTACAACGTCGATTTTGTTGTCGTTTATCTCTAAATTTTATAGAGATAAGCGCATTGTCATCACTCGTTCGAACGGGTAGCTTCGGCGCTCCAATCGATCAGCATCAGCATTAACCTTTTAATCACCGGACGTTTTTACGCCACGTCGCTGTTTATTTTTTCAATCGTTTTAAAAAGCAAATCACCTCTCCGATCTAAACAACGTCCATTAAGCATAAACGTCCGTGCTTCGTTTTTACCCCACACGCACGCACCCCCGGACAAAAAACTCTCCGTACAGAAGAGCAATCATCAGTTTTGTTGTTTTGCGTTATGCACCCCACCACCCCTTTTTAGGACCGACGAGGAGAGAACGCAACTGTTGTTACTAAACGTAGTTCTGTTTATTTGGTTTTTTAGTTTTTTCGTTTTTCGTTTTTCGTTTTTGTTTTTGTATTTTATCTCCGGCGCGTCCCGCGTATTATTAAAAGAACGACTCGACGAGAAGTCGGGTAGGCCATAAAAGTTGCCAAGTATCGCAGTTTTCGAGCTTATTTATGAAAGTTAGCGGGCACCGCCGCCCTATTAGTTCGTACGCTAAACGTATTCAAATCTTTTGTTTTCCCTCCCTCATCCCAGCTTTATTTCCATTTGTTTGTTTCCTGTTTGTTTGTGGATTTTAGCTTTAACGGGCGAGGCATTATAAGTTCGTTTAAATGAGCGATGCGGGAGATTTTTAGTAGCAGGTGTAACGTTTTTATCGCCTCATGAAATTCTATTTCCTGGCGAGGGTGAGGCGGCAAAAGCGGGCGCGCGAAATGTGCATTTCGTAATTCTTTATGGGTTTCGTGCGAAGTCGAAATGAGCGCTGCCCGCTGGCAATGTTAAAATTTACTACGTTCGACTCGAATACGTGGCACCGTTTTATCTACTACCGTTTACAATGTCGACATTCACGATTACGTTGGCAATGTTTGCTAAGATTCAGTTCATTTTTAAAAGGAGGGATGAAATACGCAACGCATCTGACGCAATGAACAAACCGAATAACCTAGATTCCGATTATTACGATCAAATGAAAGAATTTTAACTATAATTTAATTTCTTTGGGCAGTAACCAATTCACACAATGTATTTGTAAATCTTTAACGTTCAAACTTCGGGTAGCAGGTACTTTCCCTTGGTCGTCCACTTGACTCAACTGGGATTTGTGGGGGTGAAAGGCGTTCGTAGCCGTCATTGATAGAGAAAATATTTGTGCATGCAAACACATGGTCACAGTAAAAAGTGGGGTAAAAATGCATGTTGTAGAATTTTTATTGTTAGAAATTTGTCACTTCGGTTTATACGGTTGTTGAAGATGCTTGTCTCGAGCTAGCGAAACACGGGTCACCGATTTTATTATAAACAATTGTGTGGTGAGGAGTTTACCGATGTGATATTTGTGTCAGTAAATTACACCACAGTCTTTGCAATCAGCTTTATTGAAACGTAGTAAAGGATGTGAACAGCACTCTTCCTCGTTGTTTCCGAATTATCGATTAGTTTACATCAACCGCATTTCCCGTTATATTCGTCCTGTCGTTTTACGAGCCAAAAAAGACTAAGCCTGCTCCTATAATTAAGTTTGGGACAATAACGAAGTTTTGGACAGGCGCTATAAGTAGAATACAGAGAAGAACATTGAAGGAATGATGAAGTTTAGGCTAAAGAAGAAGTTCGAAGCTGGGAAGTTTAGGAAGTCACAAACATTTCAACGAAAAGAGAAGTCTACGCCGATAAAGAAAAGCGGAGTAAGAAAGAAGTTTAGGGTAAAGGATAGAAGTAGAATCTAATGAAGAAGTTTGAAGAGACGATGAAGTTTAGGCTAAAAACAGAAGTTTGAAACTGCGAAGTTATTGAGAACAAAACATTATACGGAAAGGAGAAGTGTACTCCATTAAAGAAGAAGTTTTAAGCAGTGAAGAGGCTTAAAGCAAGGAATAAGTACAATCCAACGAAAAATTTGAAGGAACGATGAGGCTTAGGCTAAAGAAGAAGTTCGAAACTGCGAAGTTTAGGAAAACATAAACATTTCAACGCAAGGAGGAGTCTATTCTGAAAAAGAAGATCGAAGTAACAAACAAGTATAAGGCAAGCGATAAAAGTAGAATCCAATGAAGAAGTTTGAAGAGACGATGAAGTTTAGGCTAAAAGAAGAAATTCGGAACTGCGAAGCTATTGACAACAAAAAATTGCAAGGAAAGGAGAAATATGCTCTATTAAAGAAGATTGAGGCAGTCAAGAGGTTTAGGGCAAGGAATAAGTAGAATCTAACAAAGAAATTTGAAGGGGCGATGAAGCCTAGGCTAAAAGAGAAGCTTGAAACTGCGAAGTTTAGGACAGAAAAGAAAATTGAAAGAGAAGAAGTCTACTCCAATAATACAGATTGAAGCAGCAAAGAAATGTAGGGAAAGGGTAAGAAGTAGAATCCAATGAGAAATATTGAAGGAACGATGAAGTTTAGGCTAAAGAAGAAATTCGAAACTGCGAAGTTAAGGACAAGAAAACAAAATTAAGGAAAGAGGATAAATCTACTCCAATAGAGAAGATTGAAGTAACGAAGTTATTTATGGCAATAAATAAGTAGAATCCAATCGAGAACATTGAAGAAATGATGAAGTTTTGGGTTAAAAAAGAAGTTCAAAACTGCGAAGTTTAGGACCAGAAAAACATTTTAAGGGGAGGAGAAGTCTACTGCAATTAAGAAGATTGCAACAATGAAATAGTTTAGGGCAGGGAATAAGTAGAATCCAATCAAAAGCATTGAAGAAATGATGAAGTTGAGGTTAAAAAAGAAGTCCAGAACTACGAAGTTGAGGAGAACAAAAGATTTGAAGAAAAGAAGAAGTCTATTAAAAAATGAGTTTAATTGGAATTCAATGAAGAACTTTGAAGGAATGATGATGTTTAGGTTAAAGAATAAGTTCGAAACTGCAAAGTTTAGGACAACAACAAAACATGTAAAGGAATGAAGAAGTGTAGTCCGGTAAAGAAGATTGGACTAACAAAAAATACGTAGGTTCAAAACTGCGAAGTTGGAACAAGAAAAAATATAAGAAAAGAAGAAGCAATGGAGAAGTTTGAAGAAACGATGAAGTTTAGGTTAACGAAGAAATTTGGAACTACGAAATTATTGATAACAAGAAAATTGTAAAAAAAGGAAAAGTGTACTGCACTAAAAAGATTGAAGCAGTGAAGAGGTTTAGCGCAAAGGATAGAAGTAGAATCCAATGAAAAAGTTTGAAGAAACAATAAAGTTTAAGTTAAAAAGGAGTTTCGAAGTGCAAAGTTATGGACAACAGAAAAATGGTAAAGAAAGAAAACTTGACCTGCATTAAGGAAGATTGAAGAGGTGTAGAGTTCGCTTCGTCTAGTTAAATCGGACGTCAATCAATGAAGAAGTTTAAAGCAAAGAATAAGCAGAATCCAGTAAAGAATTTGGAAGAAATTATGAAGTTTAGGCTATAGAAGGAGTTCGGAACTACGAAGTTATTACCAACAAAAAGATTGTAAGGAAAGGAAACGTGTAGTGCATTAAAGAAAATTTAAGCAGTGAAGAGGTTTAGGGCAAGAGATAGAAGTAGAATCCAATGAAGAAGTTTGAAGAAACGATGAAGTTTAGGCTAAAGAAGAAGTTCGAAACTGCGAAGTATAGGATAACCCAAAAAATGATAAACAAGAAGAAGTGTACTCCGCTAGAGAAGATTGGAACGGTGAGGTAGTTTAGGGCAAGAATTAGAAGTAGAATTCAATGAAGAAGTTTGAAGGAACGATGAAGTTTGGGCCGAGGCAGAGGTCCGGAACTGCGAAGTTGAGGACAACAAAGCTATCATTTGCTGACTAGTAGGTGTAGAGTTCGCTTCGTCTACTTAAATCGGGCGTCAATCAATGAAGAAGTTTAAGGCAAAGAATAAGTAGAATACAATAAAGAAGTTGGAAGAAACGATGAAGTTTAGGCTAGAGAAGAAGTTCGGAACTAGCGAAGTTATTGACAATAGAAAAAGTGTCAGGAAAGGAAAACTGTACCACATTAAAGACGATTGAAGCAATGGAGAGGTTTATGGCAAGTGGTAGGAGTAGAATCTAACGATGAAGTTCAGGCTAAAGAAGAAGTTAGGAACTAGCGAGGTTATTGACAACTAAAAAAATTGTGAAGACAGGAAATGTGTAGTGCATTAAGGAAAATTGAAGCAGTGAAGGGGTTTTGCGCAAGGGACAGAAGTAGGATGCAATGAAGAAGTTTCAAGGAATGATGAAGTTTAGGCTAAAGAAGGAGTTCGGAATAGCAAAGTTGGGGGCAACTAAAACCAAATTTAAAGGAAGGAAGAAGTGTACTCCGCTAGAGAAGATTGGAACGGTGAGGTAGTTTAGGGCAAGAATTAGAAGTAGAATCCAGTGAGGAAGTTTGAAGAAACGATGAAGTTTGGGCTAAAGAAGAAGTTCGGAATAGCAAAGTTGGGGGCAACTAAAACCAAATTTAAAGGAAGGAAGAAGTGTACTCCGCTAGAGAAGATTGGAACGGTGAGGTAGTTTAGGGCAAGAAATAGAAGTAGCATCCAGTGAGGAAGTTTGAAGAAACGATGAAGTTTGGGCTAAAGAAGAAGTTCGGAATAGCAAAGTTGGGGGCAACTAAAACCAAATTTAAAGGAAGGAAGAAGTGTACTCCGCTAGAGAAGATTGGAACGGTGAGGTAGTTTAGGGCAAGAATTAGAAGTAGAATCCAGTGAGGAAGTTTGAAGAAACGATGAAGTTTGGGCTAAAGAAGAAGTTCGGAATAGCAAAGTTGGGGGCAACTAAAACCAAATTTAAAGGAAGGAAGAAGTGTACTCCGCTAGAGAAGATTGGAACGGTGAGGTAGTTTAGGGCAAGAAATAGAAGTAGCATCCAGTGAGGAAGTTTGAAGAAACGATGAAGTTTGGGCTAAAGAAGAAGTTCGGAATAGCAAAGTTGGGGGCAACTAAAACCAAATTTAAAGGAAGGAAGAAGTGTACTCCGCTAGAGAAGATTGGAACGGTGAGGTAGTTTAGGGCAAGAATTAGAAGTAGAATCCAGTGAGGAAGTTTGAAGAAACGATGAAGTTTGGGCTAAAGAAGAAGTTCGGAATAGCAAAGTTGGGGGCAACTAAAACCAAATTTAAAGGAAGGAAGAAGTGTACTCCGCTAGAGAAGATTGGAACGGTGAGGAAGTTTAGGGCAAGAAATAGAAGTAGAATTCAGTGAGAAAGTTTGAAGAAACGATGAAGTTTGGGCTAAAGAAGAAGTTGGAAACCGCGAAGTTATTGACAACAAAAAAATTGTAAGGAAAGGAAAACTGTACTACATTAAAGAAGATTGAAGTAGTGGAGGAGTTCATGGCAAGGCTCTCCTGACGATTGCTGTCGAAACGTTTAAGCTCTTCCCCGGTCATGGATGTCCCTGTGATCCCTTCATACTAAAAGTTATTTGTAAAAATAATTTTTTACAGCTCTTAACATTTTCACTACCTGCAGAAAAAAAGTTCATAAATCATTCAAGGCGCCGCGTCATTTTTTACCATTCCTTACCTGACAGGCGAACTACACTACATCTCGCACCCGTCGTCTTTCCGCCATCTTTTTGATGGACGATTCGGAACAAAAGAGAAACGAAACGGTTTTACGTCACGTTATAGAATAATTGATTAACAACAACGGAGGAATAACGTTGCGTGAAAATATATCGGGGGAAGGAAACGTCAGACGTTGATAATTTTTGGCGTTCCTTCCGGAGAAAATTACCTCGTATTACGTACGATAATAAATTCTTTATTTAAGTTGATTATGACCACGCAAAAATCGTAAATTTCCGGAAGATTAATGACGAGTGGTTCGGATTATAGGGGAAATAAAGTTTTGAGAAATTAATAGCGCGTACGGAAGAAAAACGGCGACGTTAGGCTGGGTCTAAGTTTAGGTACGTCGAGTCTAGATAACACATTTAAATGGGCAGATTCGGATCGGGAGAGGGGGTAGAATATTTGATTAGTTGATTTTTTCTTTATTGTAAACGAAATCCTTGGCGAGGGGTATCGATGGATGTTAATTTAATAACGTAGATTCTCTGGAACCATTGTTTTTATTTTAAAATCTCACTTATTGTATATAATTAGTCCATTAAAAAGCGTATTTCCCCTGCCTAAAAATTTGTTTTTCCTTTCTGTCCGTTCTGCCTAAGTATTAAAGATTCGTTAACGTTATTGGTCTTTCTTTGTTTTTATTGGATATTCCCCTTTCTAACTACAGCCAATCAATTTCTAATCCATTTTCGAACGCCGCCAGGATTCCTGCTTTTCTCGGAGTCCAGACAGCGGAGAGGGGGCGGGGGTGTAAGCGGGTGGCGCCCTAAGTTAGTTTCCATTTTCGAGTTTAATGCCCCACTCCCTCGCCGACTAGCTGGCTGGCACCCTGAGTGATAGCAAACGACATTCCTGGGGCGAAATTGGTGGCTTGGGGGATTTCGGACTTTGACTATAAGAAACGAGGGGCGCCAATGCACTACGTAATAAGCAGCAGACGAATCGGTTTGGGACAGCTGATGCAAATCAAAGGAAGAGTACAGCGACTACCGGAAATATGAGTTTATGTATTGTGTTTGTGTGTTTTTGTAAATGCCTAGACCGTATTGACTTGACGAGCCTAAGGCCTTCTCGGTTAACGGGTTAATAAAAATTATTATTATCATTATTATCGCATTATAAAAAAATTAAAAATTATTTTCAAACCGTAACACGGTATAAATCAGATGTATCTCCTCGCCAAATCGCTTCAATTGAGCTCCTACGTGTCTTCAAGTCGGTCAAAATCCTTCTTTCTTCCAGGCCCTACCTATATTACCTCTACGACTCTCTCAGCTTCGTACCTAGCGTCATCCGCAACATCCTCCTAATTAACACGACACGTGTGTTTTGCCTACTTCCCTTCCACCCCTCGTCGTCATCGAACGAATCTCCGCGTTCGCTTACGAATAATACAATTAAAGTTACCGAAGCACGACGTCGTCGACGAGAAAGCCGAGCCGAACGGGATGTAACCTCTCGATACATGTCTACGCCGGCGGCGCATCTCCCAAACCCTTCGACGCTCGACGTCGTTCCGGCGCTTTTTCGTCCCCCCTCCTTCCTTTCCCTCTTCAGGACGTCGAAGCCCGCGGATGCCATTAGCGGGAGGTTAACCCGAGGCGCGTATTTTCGGGGCGTTCGGCAGCCGTTCCCTTCTCCGGAGGGCTTTCGCTTGATCTAAGCGGAACGCTCGGGAATCCCGTAATGCGCCGAAACGTTATCTCCTCCCCCACCCCAAAAAAAAAGGAAAAAGGCGCGGTCGGAATACTTTCATCCGTCGATGCGTTTCCGAAGTTACTCTTCGACAGGTACGCGCGTGTGCGATTGAAATCGAAGAAATTCGTAAATTTTTTGGACTTGACTTCGTTACTGACAAGGGAACACCGCCAACCCGAAAATTCTGGTTTTGATAAAACTGTACCGACTGAAATAGTATTTTGCTACAAGAACAACTCCAATTTTCTTGGGGGCCGAATCGCCCGATTTCGGGGTACAGCCCCCCACAAACATTTGGACAATTTTTAAATTTTAGTAAATATCTCGGAAATTATCACGTATTTTTATTTTTCTTCAGAATATAATTTGAAGTATATTACATAGCTTCAAGGATGGCGCGAATTATATTCGGAGAAATTAAATAACGGGCGACCGGGCGCCTCCTACCCCCTTTTTCAGATAGTTTTTTTGTTTATAACAAATAAAGACGTTTAATGGGAGAACAAAATTTAACTAGAAATAAAATTACCAATCATTAGAAAAAGCATCGATTAAAAGATAGAAAGCTTTGTAACCGTTTAACACATACATTCGCCACTTTTACGTAACAAGAAGTCCTAATTACAACTGGATAAGAGAAATCAAGGACGCCGGGGCATTAAGGATCTAGACCTCTGTGACAACGTCACGTCAGTGATGAATTGTAGTAAACATCGACTTACCGGGAAATTCTCAGTACACTACACCGATATATGTGACACAATGCGTGCATTTTTTGTCTTTCGATATCCATCTACATTAAGTACTTCAGTACTTAATCCATATCTATCTGAATATATTTCGCATTTCTTTAAAACGTTATCGAAATAGTTACTAATTTAAAGTATTTTATATTTAGAAGGACACTTATCTATGTACATCAATCAATGATAACTGAAAGTTTATTATCGTCCTTTAATATCTTTACTATCAGCTGTGTAAATTTGCTAGTCAGCACCATTCTCTACGTAAAAGCCGACTTAATTTGTGATAAATTAAAAAGAGAAACTATTAAAACAAGGGGTGATAGGGCACGTCCGATCGTCCGTTATTTAATTTTTCCGAAAATAATTTGCACCATCCTTCAGACTATGTAACGCGTGTCAAATTATATACTAAAAACAAGAAAGATATCTGTGATAGTTTTCGAGATATTTACAAAAATTAGAAAACCGTGCAAATTTTTGGAGGGGCCTGTACCTCGAAATCGGGGGATTCGACGGCTAAAAAGTGCGTTGTCCTTATAGCAACGTGTTCTTTCAGTCTGTACAGTTTCATCGAAATCAGAATCTTTTGGGTTGACGGTATTCTCTTGTAAGTACCTAAGCAGGAACTGGGCGCGTCGATTATTGCGGGTTAGGGAGTATCCCTTGTCAATCACGGACAGCGACCGTGGACTAGTTTCGTCCTAACTAGGACTCATCAGTGCGGTCGAGCTGTTTGACATTGCCGATAACGAAGAATGAAACCGGGATAGTGCCCCCACCTCGCGGACTAAACCGCGAAACTAAAAAGAAACTAAAAACAAGAAAGATATCTGTGATAGTTTTCGACATATTTACAAAAATTAGAAAATCGTGCAAATTTTTGGAGGGCTGTACCCCGAAATCGGGGGATTCGACCGCTAAAAAATGCGTTGTCCTTATAGCAACGTGTTCTTTCAGTCTGTACAGTTTCATCGAAATCAGAATCTTTTGGGTTGACGGTATTCTCTTGTAAGTACCTAAGCAGGAACTGGGCCCGTCGATTATTGCGGGTTAGGGGAGTATCCCTTGTCAATCACGGACAGCGACCGTGGACTAGTTTCGTCCTAACTAGGACTCATCAGTGCGGTCGAGCTGTTTGACATTGCCGATAACGAAGAATGAAACCGGAATAGTGCCTCCACCTCGCGGACTAAACCGCGAAACTAAAAAGAAACTAAAAACAAGAAAGATATCTGTGATAGTTTTCGACATATTTACAAAAATTAGAAAATCGTGCAAATTTTTGGAGGGGGCTGAACCCCGAAATCGGGGGATTCGACCGCTAAAAATGCGTTGTCCTTATAGCAACGTGTTCTTTCAGTCTGTACAGTTTCATCGAAATCAGAATCTTTTGTGTTGACGGTATTCTCTTGTAAGTACCTAAGCAGGAACTGGGCGCGTCGATTATTGCGGGTTAGGGAGTATCCCCTGTCAATCACGGACAGCGACCGTGGACTAGTTTCGTCCTAACTAGGACTCATCAGTGCGGTCGAGCTGTTTGACATTTCCGATAACGAAGAACGAAACCGGGATGGTGCCTCCACCTCGCGGACTAAACCGCGACTATTACAAAAAATTTAACATAAACCAACGATACGAACATTTTCCCCTTATATTCCATCTTTTGTTGTTTCAGTGCGAACCGGGTTTGGGCGCCAGCGTCATGTATAACCTGCTCTACAACCAGCCCCAAAAGCTGATGTTGCTGGCGGGATGCAGCACGGTCTGCACCACGGTCGCGGAGGCTGCCAAAATGTGGAATTTAGTAGTGGTAAGTGCATCCCAGAACTCATATTTCTTCGCCGCCGCGCTCGTTACGTCGCACTGCGCTTCGGAGCCAGCCGAGCGAGCCAGCCGATTCTAGCGCTAGCGGTAAATCCACCGCCGAATCTCGCCCCGTCGTCCCCCTCCGGGGAGATGATATAAGGTTTCGTCGTTAATTCGGGCGCTGTTCTTTTTCGGGACGCTCGGGACGACTTCCAGCTCTCCGAGTCGCGATAGTAAAGCGTAATTCGCCCTAGTTTTCGGATAAGAAGTTAATTTGCGGATGCGCCGGGATAGATAAGAGCGACGAGGTGACGCAACCGGGCGGAATTTCCGGGGAGGGGAGGGGTGGAAGGTAGGGTTTTCGGAGCGCGAGAATTTTGGCTCCGGCGCGGCAACGGTGTCCGCGTTAAGACGTCTAGAATTTTATGGAACGTGGCGTTAAGATCTTAAGCGAAGATTTTTAGAAAATTATCGCAAAAACGGCGTGGTTGATGGTAATTAGGATATCGGATTACCTCCACCGCTTTCCACGTCAATAAAAGACAAATTAGAAATGTACAGCTCATATTTAATAATCTAATGTACTTACATTATATAATAATTTATACAATTTATTTGGGTTAGGAACACCCTAGTGGCTCAGTGGTAAAAATCACGTTGCGCAATGAATAGGTCTGGGTTCGAAACTCGACCGCGGCGCAAGCGTAGTAGTTTAAAATCCTAAAATGGATCTGCAACCTTCAATACGCTGCAGGAATGAAATGCCACTAGGGGGCAGGAGCGGTACGGTATACGTGCGTATACGGCTCGGTGGCTCCGAACCCTTACACCGAAAGGTAGAAAGGGTAAAAGATTATATATATATATATATATATATATAACTGGGTTAGGGCCATAAATAAAGACTAAATAATCATTATAAAAGAAAGTTCTTTCATTTTGTATCAACTCGTACAAGGAAAAGGACACGACCGTTTATTGTAGGGAAGACGGACTGCAAAGTTACTTAATGCATTGGCATACAAAGACTGTGTATATTGAAAGCTACGACACATCTCACATTGGTCCTCATCTGCAGATAAGTTTTTCCCTAAGTTCCCTTTTTAAGTACGTAATTTATCACGGGCCTATGTGTTTAGGTACCAGTTCATTTTTGACGTGTGTTATCGGTAAGCGACGTGCGACTCGCATTCTTTCGTGGGAATATAATTATTCCATTTAAGTTTTCCAACAATTTTCGTAAAAACTTCGACCAGCAGGTGCTGAGTATTGTTTATTTTTAGTATTTATCTTCATCACATGAACGAACACTTACTAAATTGGTTTAACATTTGACACGCTTTCTCTTGGTGGGGTGTGGTCCATCGATATGATCTTCGCGTCGAATAACGCGGGTAGTATATCATTTTATATTTATGGGATTTTTAAAATGAAGGGAATCTCCCCCTCCCTCCCCCTTACACGCACGCATTTCTGTTATTTCTGAGATTATTATTATATTTATTATATTATATTATAGTATACGCTTGAAAAGAGTCATTAGTATTTTTATGGAGCACACTAGACGCAGTGCGTCATTTCGTATTACGCGTCAACTAGAATTCGTTCCGCGTCAAGTGTGATTTCATCAGATTCGTATTGTGCGTTGTAATGTTCTATGTTCTACGTGTGGTGTGTGAAAGCTAATAAATAATTCCTGTAGATGACATATCAATTGCTGCCGAAATCGAGTCTTTTGAAGGTAAATTCAGTGCCAAAATTATTTCTGATGGAAAAACAGTCTTTTTCCCCGAAACCGCTCATTGGTTTACGTGTTACTTCGCCCATTATACCACAGTTTCGATCCCCTTGAGACCTAATTCAACTAACTCACGTACTACAGATCGCATTAGCTCGATGGTCCCAGGGGTACCAAGTGGCGGTCACGACAATACCTATCCGATATTCGTTTAAGTAAGCGAACGTTGTGGCGATTCATCCGGTGAACTTTTTGAGATCGGCGAAGAAGCACTGCGGGCCATTCCGACGAAATTGCAACTCGCATCGACTATCCGTTCGTTGGTGACGATGCGCTCGGGCGTTTTCGCCAATATCCACGTACACGAGCGGTCATTCGCGTTCCGCTAATTGCCGCTTCGATTCGCCTTAATTAACTTAAAATAATTTACGTCGGGAAGCCCGGTCCCGAAACCGGAAGCCGCTCGGAATTAGTCTATTTGGAGCCGGTTCGTGCGGTTAATTTAATTAAGAGCGCGTCGTTGCATCGAGAGGAGGAAGGACGGCGCTGTGCGTTACGTGACCGGTGCATTCGCGTCATGCACGTGGGATTTTCGGGGTGAAGCGTGTCGGGTTACGAAACGAAAATACTTGGAAATCTGGAGTTAGAAGGACCCCGAACGCGAGGCGATTTTAATTTGCCTTCTATCGAACGCAGCTCTTCGATTTGTCGAAGAAATTTTATATAATTTGATATTTAAAGCAACCTCTAACTCATATAGGTCAACTATTGCGTCAGATGCACAATTCCATCTAGGTCTGTAATATTGGCCGCTCGTCAGCGAAAGCTACGATGAGTATCTTGTATCGAAGTCGGAACACCGGACGCAATGCGTCCTTTCGTAGTATGCGTTAGCTAAAATCTGCTTGTCGATGCTTTTATCAATCACTGCACATCAAATTGTCTGTTGTGTACGCTGCACACTGGACGCAGTTGATCATTTGATAGTTTGCGTCAATTGTGATTTGTTGCGACTTCTATTTCGCGGATTTTCATACAATAGCACCAAACTACGATAAGAACGGATTACATATAATACTACACTATATATTAAAGGTTGCACACCATTTGATTATTCTGCGTCAAATGTGTTAAAAGAATTGCGTGTCGTATGTAGAGTCATACCAAATAAATTTTATAAAGTACTGCACATCAAATTGTGTGTTGTGTACACTGCACACTGGACGCAGTTGATCATTTGATAGTTTGCGTCAATTGTGATTTGTTGTGACTTCTATTTCGCGGATTTTCATACAATAGCACCAAACTAGGATAAGAACGGATTAGAGATAATGCTACACTATATATTAAAGGTTGCACACCATTTGATTACTCTGCGTCAAATGTGTTAAAAGAATTGCGTGTCGTATGTAGAGTCATACCAAATAAATTTTATAAAGTACTGCACATCAAATTGTGTGTTGTGTACACTGCACACTGGACGCAGTTGATCATTTGATAGTTTGCGTCAATTGTGATTTGTTGTGACTTCTATTTCGCAGATTTTCATACAATAGCACCAAACTAGGATAAGAACGGATTAGAGATAATGCTACACTATATATTAAAGGTTGCACACCATTTGATTATTCTGCGTCAAATGTGTTAAAAGAATTGCGTGTCGTATGTAGAGTCATACCAAATAAATTTTATAAAGTACTGCACATCAAATTGTGTGTTGTGTACACTGCACACTGAACGCATTTGGTCATTTTAATAGTTTCCGTCAATTGTCATCTGTTGGGACTTGTATTTCAGGAATTATCATGTCATAAGACCAAACACACGACGATTATAGACTAGTGACGATGGCACATTTTATATCTATAGTGGCACACCATCTGACACTGTGCGTCAAATGTGTTAAGATGTGCGTGTTGTATGTAGCGGCATACTCGAACATTTTTATAAATCACTGCAGATCAAATTGTGTTTTGTGTAAACTCCACACCGAACGCAGTTGATCGTTTGATGATTTACGTCAATTGCGTCAACATACCAGAACATAGGTACGAAGGCGCGGGAACGAGCGCTTAGCTACAATCTAGAAGAATCGATCGCCCAAAGAGTCAAGTACCGAACTTGCATAGGGAATGCATCTTGAATTCTCATCAAGAGGTAGAAACTGAGCAACCTTTTCGCTTCCCCCCGTTCCAAGTGGGATCTCTGTGCTGATACCGATTGAACCCCTCTAAGAGCCCCAACATTAAAAGACGTTGTTTTATTTCCTAATTCACGCTGTTTTATTATTTATATATTATAAGTTTTTTTCCTTCTATTCTTCTTTATCATATATTTCTCCATTTCCAGCGATTTATTGCCCTGTCACATATTCCTCTCCTTTCCTATTATCCCGCACGTTAGACTTCTCTCTTCCTCTTTTTGATCTTCCTCCTTTGTTCAACTCTCCCGACTTCTTCGGAAATTTTTGACCGGCAGTTAAATCCCCTAAGACTGTCATCCGTTTCGTCCCTTCCCTCCAACACGAATCATCCCTTCTTCAATCCCGACAAATTCTAACACACCACCTAGCCCAAAACGAATTAATCTTTCCGTAAACGAGCCGCTTGCTTCCCATAATATCTGTAAGTTGTCGGCAACTTTTATCGGCCGGACGTCCGCTTTATATTCATGGCAATTATTACGAGGGAACATTAGGTCGTTAGGACGTCACCGTCTCGAAGGGTCGAATGTATTTTTAATTGCAGATTACGCCCTCGGATCGTTCTACGCACGCCGGCTTTTGTTCGGACGCTGTTCTTGCTCGTTTACCGGCGGCTATGACCCCTCTCCTTCCTAACCCCGCCTCCTCTCCCCGCTTCCCCTCGCGGCGACGAAGAGACAGAAGGAACAGGACAGTCACATCGGAGGTGTTTTCGGCGTGTAAACCGGCGGACGCATACTCGATTCGAAATTAGGGTGAATTATTCATATTCGCCAAATGAGGAAAGTTAGTAACCGGGAAATGTTTGGTCTTTCGAGATTGGATTCGCGCTGTACGGCAAACAAATAGACGATGAAGAGGACGATGAGGGTGTTGATAAATTGATTGTTGAGGGAATAGGATGAGCATGAGGAAGTGGCTTTCGAATGGATTTGCCTGGCAGCGTTTGCGACAACTAAGCGGCCATGCGAAACGGAGATTTGGGGTAGCTGAGCGTCGCCCAGGAAATACGTAAATGGAGTAGAGCTAGAAGGAAAGTATGGAACAAACACGTTATGATCAAATGGACGGCAACGGACTTGTAAGAAGATAGCCACATTGTTTGCGAAAGAATACCTAGAAGTGAAGGGATTGTTGGGCGATAACTTTGGAGGAAGCCTTATTGAGACAGAACAGGCGATTAGCCTCACTTATATATAAGAAGAAGAGAGGAAGAGAGAACGAGAAGGAAAGAAGCAGAGAAGAAGAAAAGAAAAGAAGTAGAGAAGAAGAGAGGGATGGAAGAAGAAAAGAAGAAAATCAGAGAAGACAAGATGAAGAGAAGTGGAGAAGGAAAGAAGAAAATGAGAGGAGAAAAAGAGAAGAAGACAAGAAGAGTAGAAGACCACAAGACCAGAAGTCCAGAAGACCCTAGAAGTGACCAAAACTTCAGCAATGTTTTGGATCACTTCGTCAACATTTTAAGGCAAAGATAATTAGTTTGTTGCGTTTCTTCGGGCTTGAGTCGACTTTGGTGCCATTCCTAAAGGAATCACCAGCGAAAATTTAAGACCTCCAACGCCATCCATCGCAGCTTTTCGAAATTTATCAAATTGTGGAAGCTATTTCACTCTTCATTGGGTGAAATTTTTGAATTTACTCGAGTATGTCTCATACAAGTCACCAAACCTCCAACAACATATTAGGTAACTTCCTCAAAATTTTAAAATTGTGAATATGACTTTGGTGCGTCTCTTGGCGTTTGATTCGACTTTGGTGCAATTCTTGAGAATATCATACTCGAAAATTCAAGACTTGTAACACTTTCCATTCCAGGCTTTGGTGCTTTTCTTCAGGTTTGACTGGACTTTGATGGAGTTCTCGAGGCTTATGTTCTTGATCCAATAAATGCAACACTCTTCATCCCACGTTTACAAAAACTTATCAAGCTTTGGGCAAGTTATTTGCCCGAAATATTCGAATTTGTCCCTAGAACTGTGCAAAGCTTTAGCAATGTGTTGGACAACTTCCTCAAAAATTTGAAACCGTGATAATGACTTTGGTGCGTTTGTTGGTGTTTGACCCGACTTTTGTGCAATTCCTGAAAGTATCACCGTCGAAAATTCAAGGCTTGTAACACTTTCCATTTCAGGCTTTGGTGCGCTTCTTCAAATTTGACTGGACTTTGATGGAGCTCTTGATGATCCAAAAAATGCAACACTTTCCATCCCACGTTTACAAAAACTTATCAACCTGTCATAGCATCAAGCTAATGACTTTGGTGCGCTTCTTGGTGTTTGATTAGACTTTCGTGCAATTCTTGAGAGTGTTACCATCAAAAATTCAAGATCTACAACACGCATGGTTTCAGTATTTCACAAATTGCAGGAAGTTATTCCTCAGTTTTTGCTGGAGCATCTCCAGTAGAAGTCTTCAAGACTCCAGCACTATGTTAAACAACTTTCTCAAAATTCGAAGATTCTGGAAAACCACTTCAGTGCGTTTCTTAGGGTTTGCCCAAACTTTGGAGCAGTTCTTGAAGATTATGTCTTTAAAGATTCAAGAACTTAACCCCCCATCGAACTTTTGGAAATCTGGTGAACTGCATTTTATTATTTGCCCCCGGAAGGGACCATTGTACGTATTTGGAAGAATCCAAATTACTACGGTAGTTCTCCTGAAGAGCTCCCCCAAAGATAGCCATCGAATTCTAACCAGACCTTTCATAATCTCCCAAAAGCTAGCGCCTTCGGGCCTAGCCCTCTTCCCCGTTCAGAAGAGGAAATCGACGAAAATTTTCGGTACGTACGTCCGAATCTTAAAATTTCCGACTTTCCAATTCCTCTTAAAACTAATCAGCGCAAATTAACATCCGTTGTTTTAGTCGGCAATCCGATGGAAATCTCCAATTTTCTCGTCCGGCCTCGACTCGAATTTCCCGTTTAATTATCTTCTTTGAGGAGGCCCCCAATTCCTTTCTCCCCGGTTTCTTCGCCTAGGTGGTTAGGTCGCTTCATTATCGGCCGACAGGTTCGACATAATTGGACGCAAATTCGATTGAAAATTTCAATTATCTCCGATTTCGTTCTTCCCCGAGAACCGAAATGCGCCGCCCTCGTTCGTTCAGTTTACTTTAATTCCTTCGTCCCCTCCCCACCCTCCACCTTCCCTACACCCACGCCCCAATAGCTGATTAATTCGTTAATTCCAGATCTTACGACGACGAGGACGACGGGGACGGACTGGAAGCTCGCAAGGTGAAATCGTTGGAAGCCCGAAGTCTTCGACGTCGAAATTCGAGTTTCGAATTGATTAATGCTATTAGAGTAATTGCGGCACGTTTCGGTTGATATTAATCCATTTTCTAAATTGCCGGTTGTATTATTGATGAAGACAGGCAGAGTGGCAGCCAGAATGGCGTTCAATAATAAATTATTAGAGCCTAAAATTGTTGGATTTGTGGCGTGCGATCCGTTCGATCTAGGGGGAAAAATTTGAGTTATAATAAAAAGGAGATAAATCTGAGTCAAGTGAATAAAATTACATATTTATATCGAAAAACAAAACGGCAACTACAACTGGAGCTTCGTTTGCCTGGCACCTATTGAAGAAAGCTGTGCAATAACCTAAGAAGCAAGCACAAATTGCGTATAGCGGGCTAGTGCACAGCTCCCTCAGAAAGCTGCTATGGAAGCGGACCTCTATTGTAGATCGTTCTGAAGAGAGGTATCTTGATTTTTTATTTTCCTTTCCTTTCATGTTTCATACTGCTTTGTTAAACGAATTTCCGACATGATAGCAGACACTCACCTACGTAGGAACTGCCCCCACTTTACACCCTTATTGATTCCCAGCAGGATCGAACATATTTCCTTATCCAAAACCTTCTTAGAGATTCACAGTCCTACAGATTAGTAGTAGGTGTGATGGAGATTTCTCGCTTGTCCTTCTTCAGCTGGCCTGTGCCTATGTCCAAAAACAACTCCAAACGTATGCAGAAAGCATGCAGATCACCTCGATTCTATTAGGAGCTACAGTCTGATAAATTCCTGAGGCACCTCCAAGTCGAGGTGTATGGCTGCTGAGACTTGCGTTGGGCTTCACAGCCCGATTAAATCCCTACAGAATTGATGACGTCTCAAAACCTAGAAAAGTTCACGGTTCGATAGATTGGTAGAATGATTGGAATCCTCTGCTTGTACTCTATTCCTCAGGTTCCCTATACAGTCCAACAACTCCCAAGGCATATACATTGTCTCGGTTCTATTAGAAATCTATCGGACTTTGGGGTCCTATTGATTCCCAGGAAACTTCCAAGTAAACGCGTGTGCCTGCTAAAGATTCTGTTGGACATAACTCGACTGAATTTCAACAGGATTGAAGACGTCTCTCAGTCTAGAACCTTTTTGCGTTGCCAGTTCCATATTGATTCCTAGGAAAGTTCCAAATGAAGTCGTGTGCCTGCATAGGGTCCTGTTGGGCTTTACGACTTAACTAAATTTCACCAGGATTGAAGACGTCTCCCAATCTGGAACTATCTTGAAGGTCCTAGTCCGATACATTCGTAATATGATCGATATTCCCTTCTTGTCATCCGTTCTTCGGGTGATCTTTTGACGTCCAATAACTTCCGCCGCATATAGAAGTCTTTGGTTCTATTAGAAGTCTGTCAGACTAAGCAGCAATGTAAATCCGTAAGATATTTCAAAGGGAAGGCATTTCCTCTCCTTCGAATCCACCCAGTTTCATGACCCGACTGATCCTCTGATTCTCTAGCAGGACGCTTCGCTATGCTTTTGTGCGGGAAGTAGTTGCTCAACCCAGCTCCAGAATCCATTAAACCACCCTAAAAACTTCATGTGGCAGTAAGTTCATCGCCACTTAAGAGATCTGACTTGGAGGCTTACAGATTCCAATAGGGAAACCGAACGGTTGAACTGCGAAAATGTTCCCCTTTGTCCAGAGACACCAAAACAGTGAGTCTCGTGGCTATTATAGTGGTGTTTTCTCGTTCGACTGCAAAGGAGGTTCGTTACTTTGCCAACTCTTTCGACTATGGGACCTCAATCGATGGCAAAGCGAAGTTGAAACCTACGAGAATTGAACGAGGATCTATACCTTTCCATCATGTCGCCCCAGGTTTTGTACTGAACGTAGTTGCTTAACGCAGTGTCATGGTCCACTCGATCTTCCTAATAACTTCATATGGCGATAAGTTCATTGCCACCTTAAGAGACCTGATGACGAAGCTCACAGATTCCAACAAAGAAGCCAAACAATTGAACCGCGGAAAGTCTTCATCTTCGTCTAGAAATACCAAAACGGTAAGTTTCTTCTTCAGTTACTGAGGAGGGTCGTTACCTGCGAGTTCTTAAACCCTGGGTACCCCTACCGATGCCAAGTTAAGAAACTGGGAGAAAAACAAATTCGTCATTAAGGCAAGATGGTTAAAAAGAAAGAATAGCTGAGGAGAGAAGATCATATCGACTCCTTCGTTGTCTTTTGTTTAAGTCGGTAATTCTCAAAATGTGGCTCAAGTTAAGAAACTGGGGGAAGACACATTCATCATTAAGGCAACATAGTTAAAAAGAAGGAATGGCTAGTCGGGGAAGACCATATGGACCCCTTCGTTGTCTTTTGTTTAAGTCGGTAATTCTCAAAATGTGGCTCAAGTTAAGAAACTGGGGGAAGACACATTCATCATTAAGGCAACATAGTTAAAAAGAAGGAATGGCTAGTCGGGGAAGACCATATCGACCCCTTCGTTGTCTTTTGTTTAAGCCAGCGATTCTCAAAATGTGGCTCAACTTAAGAAACTGGGGAGAAATCAAATTCATCATTAAGGCAAGATGATTAAAAAGAAAGAATGGCTGAGGAGGGAAGATCAAATCGACCCCTTCATTGTCTTTTGTTTAAGTCAGTAATTCTCAAAATGTGGCTCAAGTTAAGAAACTGGTGGGAAGACACATTCATCATTAAGGCAACACAGTTAAAAAGAAGGAATGGCTAATCGGGGAAGACCATATCGACCCCTTCGTTGTCTTTTGTTTAAGCCAGCGATTCTCAAAATGTGGCTCAAGTTAAGAAACTGGGGAAAAATCAAATTCATCATTAAGGCAAGATGATTAAAAAGAAAGAATGGCTGAGGAGGGAAGATCATATCGACCCCTTCGTTGTCTTTTGTTTAAGCCAGCGATTCTCAAAATGTGGCTCAAGTTAAGAAACTGGGGGAAAAACAAATTCATCATTAAGGCAACATGGTTACAAAATAAGTAATGGCCGATTAGGGAAAATCATATTGACCCCTTCGTTATCTTTTGTTTAAGTCAGTGATTCTCAAAATGTAGCTCAATTAAAAAATTGGGGCAAAAGCACATTCATCGTTAAAGCAACATGGTCAAAAAGAAGGAATGGCTGAGCAGAGAAGATCGTATCGACCCCTTCGTTGTCTTTTGTTTAAACCAGTGATTCTCAAAATGTGGCCCAAGTTAGGAAACTGGGGGAAAGGCAAATTCATCGTTAAGGCAAGATGATTAGAAATATGAAATAGCTGGTTCAGAAACGTTTTCGCCGGAACGATGTGCAAACGAAAAAGTTTTAGAACCGCCGCTTTAGAAGGAAAACAACGAACATTTCCTCAACTACTTTTCCAATTATCCTTAGACATCCTCGACGTACGTACGTACGTCCATACGGACGTAAATATTTCATCGCGTTTCCGCGTTTTAACGGCTCCCGAAGCTTCGCTATCGCTAAACGCTTTCCGACGCTTTCGTACGGGGCGCGCTTTTCAATTCGCGACACCTTCTCAACCTCGTACCGAGCCGAAAACGACTGGAGCTCGTTCGCTTTCGACAAACAAAAGGGAACCGCCTCGTCCCCGGATTTCCGCGTCCCCGTATAATAAACCCGTTTACGGGATTTCGACACGCTATGGGCGTCGCTTTATGAAATATTTATTAAGAGCGGGCGACGCGACGGCGCGCGGGAAAGCTTCGCACCTGACCCGCTTTCGAAATTCCAACCGAATTTTCGACGGCGCGATAATCCACCGAAAAGCCGATCGCACGCACCGGCGAACCGGACCCGAACGACACCGCCGAATGAGATATAATATCGAAATAAAACGGAACGAAAGGGAACGAAACGGAAATTATTTTAATCGGATTGTAGGTGCATCGAACGCCTGCCCACCATTGGATAAATAATCCGGATCGAGTGTAACGTGAGTAACGGTTTGTGATTCTTGCATAGTGTTCCATGTGTGATGTATCAGCTAGTACACGATAGGTGATACAGACAAAAGTAGTTGAAACAACGAAACGAGAGCTGGACGCTCCCGAAGATGTCACCAAGGCATCTACACGCCGTTGGAGAAGCAGATAGATAGGCAGAAACAAACGGCTAGGCGTTAGGACTATGTTAACATGTTAGTAACCTCTGGACAGCTGTACACTAAAGTATCGGGCGCCACTAGAACTTATAGGAAGATCTCGTTTCACTCGCGCGACGATACGCACTAGAAGGGAAAAGTACTGTACCAAAGTACCATGACAGGGGAATGACGTTTGGTGCTCTCAAGTGTCAAGTGTCAAATATAGTACGTATGACTAGTAATTCGGAAAACGGTACAATTGGTGTCAGAAATCAGCATTTCCTGCGGTAGAATTGGTGTCAGAAATCAGCATTTCCTGCGGTAGAATTGGTGTCAGAAGTGGGACAGTGCCTATGAGAAACCGGAGAGAACGGTTGGAAAATGCAGGACGTTGGACACAAGGAATATGAAAGGGGGTATCGAAAGCGAAGACCAAGATGAAGGTGAGATTAGTGTGACTGAGTCAACGACTACAGAAGGCGAGCCTATAGCAGCACTGATGACCATGATATAGAAGATGGCAACGGGTCAACGGCATGTGGCTCAAGAAGTGGAAGCCGGGCAACATGAATTGCCTCAAAGGATTGAGCGTGGAAGACAAGAAATGGAACAATAGTTTAAAGTTGTTCATAATCAAACGTAAGCCGTTCGAGAGCATGTCAATAGAAAGTTCGAGGACGTCCAAGATCAAGTCGAGACAGTGAAGAAGCATATCGACACCGTTCAGGAGCATATCAGCAAGAAATTCGAAGATGTTTGAGATGTCCAGGAACGGCTACGGGTGACTTTGAAGGAACAGCAGAAGAAGTTTGAGGAGGGGATGGACAAAGCTGTCTAAGATGGGGGTTTTCTCGCGCTGGGGGTAAAAATGTCGGGAAACAAGCCGGACACATTCCAACTTATGCGTTAATTCTGAAATGTTCTTGAATAATCTTAGATCACTTCACTATACTAGTACCCTACCATAACGTGAAAGTAAAAATAACGGTATCGTAAATAACAAAAGGAAAACTCACCTCCAATGGAGGGAGAAGCAAATGCTCAACGTGGACGGTTAGGCGTGAACGAACAGCAAAATTGGGGAAGCGAAACCTCCAGATGCACGCAACGATAATATCTATTAACTTCCCAGAGTCGCATTCCCGCGTTTATCCTCGACAAACGAGACTTTAAAGCGAAAACGGAGTAACCTAGTCACGGGAAGCGACCTGCAAGCAAAATCCCCACGCGTGCGCCCAACGGGCGCAAGCTGTATCAGAAACTTAAACTAAACGTAAGCGAGACACCATCTACGGCAAAAGTTGAAGCGAGAAAGGCCGCAAGTAACGATACAGGACGCTGTAACAATCGGCCGTCACAAAGTGTCAAAATATAGTGCGTGCGGTACAATTGGTGTCAAATGTCTGCATTTCCTGCGGTACTCTCTTCTCTCCCCGCGGGTACTAGCCCCGGAAGGAGTCCATTCTGCATAGAACCGCCCCTTATTAAAAAATTACGTATTTACCGTAGTCCACGAGGAACAAAAATATTTACGAAGTAGTTCGACTTAACTATTTTGCAAAAGTCAAAACACCAGACGCGAAACGGATCCGGAACGAAGAACACGCGCTTAAAATTCATCCCGTCGTCTTTTCACCGAATTTCGTTTCGCGTCGCGGACGTAAAAATTCATCTCGCCGGCTCCTGCCCCGTCGTCGTAACCCGGTTCGAAATTAATACCGGCACGTTAAATATTCTCCTTCGGGTAGTGCCTAGGACGTCGGAAAAGGTAGCTCGCCCCGGAAAGGAATCCATTTATGTTTTTGAGGGCCGAACCCTCTGAATTATTTAATAATCCATCTTGCTTTTTACAACTTTATCTAAACGCGCGCATATTCGTCTCGTATTTCTAGAAAGACAGAGGGAAAGAATTTCGTTTTGCTCTACGGCATTCCGTGTATTACGGGAATATTTTCCCAAGTCCCTAGGTAGCTATCTTTTGAAGGAAGCTCGCTTTATCATCATTATTACCACTATTACCGAATGGTAGTCCATTACTATTATTATTACGGATATAAGTACTATTATTACCGTTATTATTATTACTATTTTTGTTATTATCATTTTTAATATCATTATTACAATTATGATTCTCACTATTATTATTATTATCATTACCATAAACACTAATTACAATTACGGATATCATCATGATACTATGCAGCACAATTACAAGTGTCATTATTACCTACTCTTACTATTACTACTCTCACTATTACAACTGAAATCATGATTGCCTATATCACGAATACCATTCTCATAATTACAACTATTACCACTGCCATTGTTACCACAACTATTAACTATTATAACCGTAATCATGAGTACCAGTACCACTGTTACCATTATCATTACTGTCATTTGTCTTATTACCATTATTACCGTCATTATTGCAATAACGATTCTTCTTCTTATTATTACCACTATTACTACTTGTCATTACTACCACTATCATTATTACTACTTCCGTTTTCACCTCCATCACCTTACCATTATTTTTATCACTAGCCTAGACAAAAAGCGCTAGCAGCCTACCATTACGAAATAAGTTACGACAACATCGCCGTCTCCCCCGTTCTAGTCGGTGCGCTGTATACGAGTAGTTCCGTGTATTCCTTGGCTATCGTAACTTATTTCGTTATTACCGCCGTGCGCTCAGATTATTACTTACTATTACTAAGTTTGTTATTACCATTTTTAATATCATTATTACAATCGCAATTGTCAGTATTATTATTACCATTAGCATGAACACTGTTGTTATTATAATGACGAATATTATTACTATTGTAATGGAAATCATGACTGCCTTTATCACCACTAACATTATCATTATTACCACTATAACCATTATCATTGTTACCATTATCATGATCACCGCTATTACTATTACCATTGTAATGATTACCATTACCATTATTATTATCATCGATATCTTTACTAACTGTAATCGTTACTACCATTACCACTATTACCATTACGACCGTTTGTCTTATTACCATTATTACCATCATTATTATAATTACGATTATCCTTGTTATATTACCATTATCATTACTACCACTATCACTATTACCATATCACTATTACCATCATTATTATAATTACGATTATCCTTGTTATATCACCATTATCATTACTAGCACTATCACTATTAGCATATCATTATTACTGCTATAATTTTTACCTCTATCGCCTTATCATTATTTTAATTACTACTACCGATTATTATTATTATTTCTACTATTACCTTTTTTAATATCATTATTATAATTCCCGTTGTCACTAATTATTACTACTATCTATCACTATTACTATTGCCATTGCGATTTTTACCATTACTATTATGATTACGAATGTCGTTACTTATATCATTAGTGATTACTATAATAACTCTAATTATTACAACCATTATCATGATCACCACTATTGCTATTACCATTATCATTATTACCATTACCATTATTATTTTTCTCATAATAATTATGGATATCATTACTATTATGACTGTAATCATTACTACCATTACCATTATTGCCATGTGTCTTATTACCATTGTTAGCATCATTATTATTACGATTTTCCTTCTTATTAGTACAATTATCATTACAACCACTATCACTATTACCATACAATTATTACTACTATAATTTTTAATTCTATCACCTTAACATTATTTTAAGTACTATTACCGGTATTATTATTACTATTACAGTTACCGTTGTTATTACTACTAAGGTAATCAACCAAACTTATTGTCTCCGACTTTGATGAAAATTTAATGATCCGAGCCGATTAGCCTCCAACGACTTCCTTCCCGGAATAAATCGGATTAAGCGTCGAAATGTACGAAGCGAATACGATACTCAAACGTCGCCGCCATCGACTTCCGGACCGACTTGCTTCAATTTACGACGATTGAAACTACTTCGTCGTGCTGCTCGACGGTGGGCGAGCCGGCCGGATTAAAAAGTTTAAACGGGACAAGATCGCTCCGGCGCTCCGAGGTCGGATCCGGAATTAATGCGCGCTGCATTTGCATATTTATGCAGCGCTCGGATTAGCCCCTTTTCGAAGGTCGATAAATCTTACTCAGGGTGACGTCCGATGTAAGTTTCGAGAGCGAAACTGGGGGATTGTCATCCGCAGAGAAATAAAAAAGAGACCCGTACAAATCGCAGTATAAAATAGCAACAGATCGCACGAAACGCGCACCACGTTGGCGCACACCAGACGCACACTATCGAACGGTATACATCGTTCGGTGTGTAATGATTAGAAATCAATAAATGTGTTCGTAGAAATTACGCGATAATACGCAGATTAACGATGGATAACACAAACAGTAGGCACTGCATTTCCTTCAAATAATTTGAATTTCGACATCAACTAGGTTATCATCTTCAGAAATATAGAAAGAAATTAATTATGGCGTATATACTGACACCCCAAGCGCTAAGTCACAGTTTGACGCAGATTATTGAATGATCGACTGCTTCGGTGTGCAGCCCATACGATACACAATTCGATATGGGTACAAAAGTTTATGAAAAGTTTCCAGTATAACACCACGCGCGATACGCACCTCGTTAGAGCACACGGGACGCACACATTCAAATGGTGTGCAGCGTTTGATGTGTAACGATCCAAAATTGGTTGGTATGTTCGTAAAATTTACACATTCAAGTACACATTTCGACCGATCACAATTGACGCAGATTACCGAATGATCAAAACAGTTGGCACTATATTTTTCTGAACAATTGAATTGCGACAACAATTAGGCTACCACGTACAGAAAAATACAAAGAAATCAATTATAGCGCACGAACTGACACACCACACATGGAACACTGTGCAAAATGCACACCTCAATGAATCAGAATTGACGTAGATTACCAAATGATGAAAACAGTTGGCACTATATTTTTTCTGAACAATTGGATTTCGACAACAATTAGGCTACCACGTACAGAAAAATACAAAGAAATCAATTATAGCGTATGAACTGACACACCACATACGGAATATTGTGCAAAATGCACACCTCAATGAATCACAATTGACGCAGATTGTCAGATGACCCAGCGAGTTCACTGTGTAGTACACACGACACACACTTCGATGTGCAGTGGTTTATAATAATCTTCCGGCATAACACTACACACGACACGCACCTCGTTGATACATTTGGCGCAGACTATGACATAGTGTGTGGCATTAGATGTGTATTGTGTCATCAGTAACCTACAATCACTCTATGTTCACTGCTATTATATGGCAATGCACAAAGTAAGCACCTCGACAGATCACAATTGACGCAGATTATCAAATGAGCAACCGCGTTTGGTGTGTCGTACACACGACACAATGCTTCTGCATGATATCACACACCGGACGCACCTTCTTAACACGCTTCACGCAGGCTATCGAGTGGTGTACAACTTTCAGTATGTAGTGTGTCATTATCACTAATACATAATCATTATATGTTCTCCGCTATTACATGATCATCTGTGAAATGCAAGCATCAACAAATCCCAATTGACGCAGATCATCAAATGACCAACTGCGTTTGATGTTCAGTACGCACGAACCGAAATTCGCTGTTTTCGTAGTTTATAACAATGTTCCAGGGTAACACTACACGCACCACATACCTTGTTAGCACATTTGACGCGGAATATCAAACGGTGTGCAATGTTCGATGTCTAGTGTTTCTTTATCGTTAATCCATAGTCACCGTATGGTCAATAATATTACGTGGTAATCTGCAAAATGCAAGTTTCTACTAATCACAATTGACGCAAACTATCAAATGATCAACTTCGTTCAGTGTGCAGTGTACACAATAAAAAATGCGATGTGCAGTAATTTATAAAAGTGTTCGAGTATGACGCTACATATGGCACTCGATTTTTAACACACTTGACGCAAAGTAATCAAATGGTGTGCCACTATCGCTAATCCATTCTTCTCGTATTTTTGGTGCTATCGCATGATAATCCGCGAAATAGAAGTTCCAGCAAGTCACAATTGACACAAACTATAAAATGCGTTTGGTGTGCGGTATACGCAACAAGCCATACGATGTGTAGTAATCTATAAAAATTGTCTGATATGACGCTACATACGGTACGTACTTTTTAACACACTTGACGCAGAGTGTCAAATGGTGTGCTACTGGCGATATGCAGTGTGCTATTATTCTACGCTCTCGCTCCTACTCCCTTGCTTTTACGCGCTAATTCCTACGCCCCCGTTAGGGTAGGAAGTGACTGCTAAGTCACTGACTAGTTCCAGCTAAAAACTTGCTTTTTACGGAGGTGTATGCCGGGTAAAGGGGGTAGTAACGGACATGTTGGAAAGCAAACAACAAAGCTTCGTTTCGGATATTCAACGAGATTCAGAAAGTAAAGATTCAACAAATTAAAGAAAAGAAAATAAATAAAAGGGTAACAATATCTTCTCGGAAACCTGCGAGATTCGAAGCAAATTTACCGCGGCTGCCGTATTCCGACCGCAACGTCCAGGTTTGCTCGTTTGTTAGTTAGTTAGTTTATCAGCTCTCGCCTCGCATACGTACTCGACGACCGTGTAAGTACATGTACCTAGGTATTACGTCATTACTTCATTAGCGTAATTGGAAAGGCCAGATATCCAATACGACCAAGACGGGGTGAGTTGAAAGCACTTATATTTACATCCGTATCTACGCCGAGGCACCGGCAGTATGCGGCGTATGAAATATATGGAAGGGCGGAAAGAGGGGGAGGGTCCGGAGGGGAGAAGTGCAGGGGAGGGGCGCTAGCATACGTCCTAATTATGCTCGAACGCTAATTTTTTCACCGGAAACGCTCCCCCTCCCCCTCCCCTCCTCCTCTCTGATGAAAAGTCAAATGTAATAGCTGCGAGCGAGCAACGACATCCATGATGATGACGACGACGACGACGACGATGACTTAACGGCATTTCCACAATAGGATTTTATCGTTTCGAACGCGCGAGCTCCCCGTTATAGGCGAAGCGCACGCGAACGTGCATGCCACCTCACATAGGACGGCCTTCTCCCCGTAACTAAGCAGATAAAACCGTGCTAGTTAGAAGTTTCGCGAATTTTGTTTTCGTACGCCCTCGACGAGGCGCGATTTACCAGCTTCGAATTTATATCCTCTACCCGCTTAAATTTTATCGCCGGCAGTCGCTTCAGGTGTTAATTTCTATGTTTATGGAGCGATTTCGGGCGCTTACGATCGAGGCCTCGCCGCACCGCCGTGCGAAAAGTTCAGGTGCTCGTCGGCGCTCCAACAGATGGAGGGAGGGAGGAGGGGGCCACCGGGAGAAAATCTACGTCGGGTCGTTTTATTCGCTGGAAATTCGAGATTACGCCTCGGACGATCGAGTTGATCCCGAGACATATTTATTTAGGTATTAACGGGATAATTGCGTACGGTTTCCAGGTGAGAAGGGTGGGAGAGGAAAAGGAGTGATGAGCGAGTGAGAGGGGTGCGTGTGGGTCGATTTTAATCCGACATGTTCGTGGAGTGGATTTTACTTTTGCTTATGTGTACAAAACTATTTTGGGTGATCAGGCTGCAATCACTTGTGCGTTCAAAACTCGGTCGATCCGGCGCGCGGTGGTTGGCACACTTCTTCTCGCGTTAAAAATTAAGTGTCTGGGTTCGTTGCGAACAGGGGGCTAAATAATGCGGCTGTCTAGAGCGTGATGTTCACAACATCATCACCATGTATCATTTTGGAATGGATGGGTGCCAGGTAACCGGGCGTGAGAGCGAAGATACGGCGGGCTCCTTGACGCACCCGTTTGCAGGACATGCTCCTTCATGGCGCGCCAGTGCCTCACCATTATAAGGAGAGGCGCAATAACTATCGGAACATGCGATTTCTTCCCGCCTTGGTAGGGTATTGCACAGCTCTCATGCGGAACTCCCTAATCAACGAATTTCGCTAATACAAGTCATCTTAAACTGACTAATTTAGATTTTCATCTATTTTCCCATGAAAATTCGATATTACCACTAATCGCCTATCCTTAGGGTAAGATTTGGAACACGAAGTGTTTGCTCCACGAATTCTGAGTTAGGCAACGTCTAACCTTCGTGCACGTCATCGTATATAAACAATTACTCAACAAAAGTCTAATCACTTTCACGCGCGGTACTAGCAGAAGTGATTGAGAAAGGCTTTTTCCAGACCTTGTAGGCCCAAAGCTTCGTTACACATTTCCAATTTTTTCTGTCCGTAGCCTTCCCTTCCTAGTCTGCTATTCCCTTATCATCCGCTCCTCGCCATCGTTTCCTCGATCTTCCTCTCTTTTTTTATTTCCCGGTGTTTTCTATTCTCCATCTACCCTTCTATTTTAGCTCATATTCTCCCTTCGGCCGGCGTATTCGACACTGCGATATCCATGTCGCAAATCCGAACGCCTTCCTCTGCGCCAACTGAGTCTAGATCAACCCAGAACCCAAGATCTGATGGGTCAGGGGCAATCCCAAAAAGGGTCCAAGCTCCCCAGGTAGGTTCGGTGCAAACGGTGATGGGCTAGTCATCGCAAGAAGAGATGAAAAGAAGATTGCCATTAGTAAGGTGGTAGGTTGTATCGAAAACAGCGATCCAACGACGTAAAGTACCCTGGGGGAAAGAAGGGAAAGAAGAAGCCAACGAAGATCAATGCAGGAGGCTAGGGATCATACCCTTGAGAAGGAAATGGAAATTAATGCGGTTTTCTCACAGAATAGTGGCAGTTACAGTTGGAGCATCGTGTACACTCGCCTAACGGTACTCTTTTAGATTTCATCGTGATTCAGGTTTTTGTCATCCTTCATTTTCTTGGTAAAAGCAAGGCGCCTCCACTTAGTACAAGTCAAGATTTTGCAGAAGAGGAAGGCAATTCGGTCTCCCTGCCTTGGAAGGAGATTTATACGTTGCTCTATCAAGGGGTCAACTAGCTTTGCTTCAACACACCCCGTTGAGAGAAAGAAAACAAATTTTACGATTACAGTTCGCAATTAATGAAGCATAATTTCCTCTTTCCTCGTTAGTTGGAACATGAAATGCATAAGTCATTCGTTAGAAAGCTGCTTGATAGCGTTGATGTTTTTCGTTAGGACAAATGATTTCCTACATCACTCAAGAGTAAGCCTGGTTCCCATGCACGTAGGTATTTAAAATGTAATCATACTCGAAGCTGTTTCCCACATTTCGCTGACGTACACGTACACACCACTTAACCAGCTCGATCCCGCAATCCTTTCGGGGGAATTCCCGCTGTATGTAAACGTCAGCATCGATTCGCGACGCAAACAGAATTCCCGACGGCTGCGGCGGAGGGGCCTTAAAGCGGATTTTTAAACGGTAATTGGTTTAATGAAGTAGGTACACAATCGCACGCAACGTACATCACCATCATCGCCACCGCAGCCGCCGCCGTCGCCGCCCACCCTTCAACTCTTCGCGAACGTGTACCTACGCGAACCGCGAATCCGTTCGAGGGAAACAATGGACTCGGTGGATGACGATGGATTTATGCGGGAGCCATTTGTTATGCGCTGTGCGGTAAATTTGCCCGCCATTGTACGGGGCGGAATCGTTAGAAAAGAAAAAAAACAACAGTGGAAACGAACGCAAATAAAATTGCAAGGTAAGCGCGTCGAAGAGCTGACGTGCACGTACAATGGAGCGCGATCGAGAATAGGAAATCGGAGATTGTGGTAAATGCGGTGCTTTGTCCTGCTTGTTTTTTCGGTTTAAATTCCCGGCGGTGTTCGGAATATTAGAATTTTGTTCTCGAACGGACAACGGATAAGTTGATTTGGATTTAGGGACAGTTATTTGCACGCAAAGGCTGATCTTCAAATTTCAACCGGTTTCGATTATTCGACCTTGCTTAACGTATTGACCTAATTATACTAGCGTTTACATTTGTTTGTTTAAACAGTACCCAATTTCGGTAGATACCTCAGGTACCTCGGGTAATCGAAGGAAAGCCGTAGGGTAGATGAAATAAGAAAAGAAGCAGTTCAAGAAAGCAAAAACGAAGAAGGACCCTCCAATCACAAAGAGAGGGTGTGCCGATTACTGGTTATGGCACCAATACCATGGATCTTTTGCTTCCTTCTGGGACTCGCGTTCTGGTGCCGTATGAACTGCTTGGAGTGCCCTGACATTATGAAACCTTTGCCCTACGCTGTGGTAGCCAGAACCGTTTCTGCTTGCCAGGAGATCTCATCGAGGATGACGTGGCAGGCGTTGAGTTTCATTTCATTTCCTATTTTCGAGAGTTTTAAGGATACGGTTGTTCCCCTTTTGACCATCACGAACTTCCGGAACGTTCGGCACGAAAGGGAGCACGTACCTAAGCTGCACATTGGAGTACGAGGAAAATGACGCATTTCATCTCTTGAGACAAGAAAAATCGAAAGTTTTCGATATGCTACGCAATTCAAATCCCAAACTAGTAAACTCCTCGAAAGATCTCTGACCAGGCACGTTTTAATACGGTCTAATACGAAAACTTCGCCGATATTTGGTCCTAGCTCACTCCATCTCTTCTCTCATCACCGCGGCTCGTGACATACGTCGACTTTCCCGCATACAACTCGAATTAATACGTCTCGCATACGGACACGATTACGATTCCTCCGACTTCTCCCGCTACAATCTTCGCTCTTTAATTAAATTTAAGCCGGTTCCTTCACGCAGATTCTCGTCGATTAGACGCGGTATCTGGCCCGGGAAATTTAATTTCGACAATTGTCGCGATGGAATAAATTACGAACCGGTACATAACCGCGCGGATTTATATGTATATCTCCCATCTCCCCTTCGCCGCTCCACACCACTCTCCACCCGTTTCGAAAATAATTGGAGGAAGAACGAAGGCGCCCTATCTCTGATAATAGTTTTCGCGCTACGGCGAAATTACGAAAATTTCTGGTAGAAACTTTAACTGCGGAAATCTTGCTTAAAATCGATATTTCTATTATAGTAAAATTTCAAATCGCCATAACTCCTTTATTTATTGACCGATCGCGATCGGGTAGGCCTTCCTAGAACCAGATTTCAAAAATGAATCGAATGGAATCAGAACGAACGCGTTCTCTCTAATAGTTTTCGTGCTACAACGAAATTACGAAAATTTCTAGTACTAACTTTAAAGCGTTGTAACTATACCGGAACGGTAAGTCGCAGAAACATGCGGTTTATTGCATTTTAGTTAGCTCCTCGGGTACTTTAAGCCTAGCGAGATTGAACTGGTTAGCGCGAAAAGAATGCAAAAATCCATACTTTGAGGTAGAAATTTTCAAAACTGGCTCTGCTATACTGACACCGCTAAGAAAGAGGGTAGGTTGGATTTAGATGATACATGTTGGTTCGAATTGAAAGTTTTTCCATTGGATCGACTTCTGGGGACGGAGTGACCATTACTAACGTAGCAGGAATGTCAACGGGATCTTTATTAATTTCCGAGTCCGTACCTTGTCTCTCAAAGAAAAAGCGGAATCAGTTTTGAACCAATCTACAAAGATCCCATCTCCTTAGGAAAGGACCATACATAATATCACGAAGGATAATAGGAGGGAAAACGACCGAATATGGCTATGTAAGAAGAATCAACGAAGAAGTCTACGAGGAATACAGATAACCACAAATAGATTTGATCTTTAAAGCAAGTGTGTGGCCACACGGATCAGAACCTGTGATTTTGGTGTCTTTATCGAGGGTGAAATTGCTCTCCTCAGCAGCAGTAGGGAGGGATGACCGATTCTAGGTTACACCGTTCGGAGCTACGGATAACGACAAACCACCCCTGTGACGTTAACAGGTACGGTTTGTCATTATCTCCGCACACACAGCTCTGAACGGTGGAACGTTGTGGCCTAGAATCCGCCACTTCTCCCTACTAGCTGCGTAGCGAGATTTTGCATTCCACAATTCTAGCACCTGTATCATTGTGCTAAGCCGGACTTGTACTGGTGGCGTAGATGTGATAAGCACTCCATGTCAGATTCTAAGCCGTTGTGAACCACCGACCGCTTCCTCCACGAGGATCATCATATTCAAACTTAGTCCGAAAGGAAATCTGCAGGTATAATGGGGCAACCGCCTAGTGACTGCCCTGAAATTTGATTCTGCTGTTTTGAGTCTACGAGGAGCGCATTTTGTCTAGGTCTCGAGCATCTGGAGAGGAATTTCTTTGCCTCCTTGTCCCCTAGGACTATAAGAGAATCCTTCGATTTTGGAGCTGAGCCATCTATAACCTCAATAGGACCGAGTACAGGCTATGCGACTTACGTGACGAGCCTTGGGGTGGTAGCAGGTTCTCCTTGAACGAGGCGCGCCATCAGAAGTAACTGGTAGCTTCTTCGTACCTGCAATCTTCCGTTTGCTTCGACAATTTCCGCTTCTTCCCGGTCCTCGTGACGTCGAATTCTTCTCATTTCCTTTCTTGTGGGGCCAGTTCAAAGGGAGCTGACACTCTTTTCTCATCCACGGGTGTGCAATTGGGACGCGCTGCTTCGCCGGAGGGGGGAGGGCGGGGCGGAACCGGATCAAAGTATTTCGAACGAGCATCCTCAAGTCGTCGTCGTCGTCTGACCTCACGTTGGCGTCTCCATCACAACCTTCCCGGTGTTGACAAAGAATTTGGGGTTCTTATTCGTCCCATTCGAACTTAGAATCAAGTTATTATCCAGCCGGACAACAAGGAAGCCAAATACGAACAAGAAGGATGAGGAGGAAGGTAGAATGGCAAAGAGGTAAAAATAAGGATAAAAGTGAAGTGTAGATGTAGAAACGTAAACGTCAGTACAATTCGCGTCATACGTTTAGCAAGGTAGAGTGGGCCGTGTTTGTTCTATTTCTTTCGCATTCTTCGAATCGGATCGAAGGTTTAGTCACGTGGACGAGAAATCTTATGACACTGCCGACATGTGATTGAGAAATAAAGGCGTTTGTTTACTGTTTAGATAAAAAATGTAAACGCTAGTAAAATTAGGTCAATACGTCCAGCAAGGTCAAGTTGTCCGGGAGCGGTCGAATTTTAACCAGGTTTCGTTTCCGGTTAGTTAGGAATGGCAAAGAGGTGAAAATAAGGGAAAGTGCTAAGAAGGTGTCGGAAAAGGTACAGGGGACCCAATACGTTCTTAACACTTTTCTCTTTATTTTTACCTCTTCCCCATTCTTCCCATTTCGCTTCCTTTTCGTTTCCCCTTCCCATTTTCATTTTGCCCGTCCCCATTTTCCTGGACATTTCTCTGTAGTTGAGAGGGATGGAATTATGCTTTCTTAATTGCAGACCGCAACTGCAGACTGTAAGTTAGGACAGGACACGTATGTACCTCTAAATCGGCAGGGAATTATATTTATCTTTTCATCTTTCTCCCAGCATCGTTCATCATGGCATTGAAACTGCGCCAAACACAAGTGCGACCAAAATTTCTGACCTGGGCACTTCCGATTTAATCCCAACGTTCTACATAACACGAAGAGTAAATCATCGTTCATTTCCCCATTCGCGTATCCGCCCGCCCGGTTCGAAACTCCTACGACTACAGGATCAACAGGATTTTAATCAAGTAGCGACGCCATCTGTCGGGGATTTGCGGTTAACTCGACTTCCCTCACCTGATTCCCCGTCCACTAATTAATCTTGATACACATCGTTTAAGCCTCAATCATTTTTAATTGCCCATTCCGCGAAGCGGATTCGATTGTAGCCGCCTCGAGCGCCCTTCGGTTGTCGCGACGGCCCGTCTAAATCCGTAATTACGGTTCCTCCGTTAAGATCCCGGAGGGTCTAATTCGGGAACGTAGTCGCCGTTATCTTCTTGTTTCGTTTTTCTACTTTTTCCCCGACGAAGACGAAGGAAGGGAAGGGAGGGGGCGGTCGGGACGGAGAAATCTTGGGGAAAAGACGAACGAGAGTGGGAACTCCCTCTCCCCTCGTCACCCCGGATTGCCCGACGCATAATTTAAGACTCCACGTCCTGGGATAAGATGAATAATAAATTGCTAATCATTTCGGGAGTTCTCCGTCCCCGCTTTTTCTTTTCGTCCTAATTACTTTCATATTCGGAGAAGTCGCTTTATTAATTCGCTTTTTTGCTCTCGACTTTTTTTTCATCTTCGCAGAGGTAGATTTGAATTATGGAAGAAAAACGGATTAATTTCGGGAAATTTGAATCGTTACGCTCGAATTCTCCCTTTGAAGTTTCTTTTTCGCGAAATAAGGCTTCCTTTACGAGAGGAGAAGTTCGTCGTGATAATCAAACGTAAAGTTTCGTACAACAGCGAAAGGTGGAAATATTCTCCAAGAAATTCCGTAAGATGGTTTCGAGACGACTTCGACGAAGTTGGTGGCGTGAACGGCGAGATGCGAGTACTTTCCGACAGGTAGAAGTAATAGCAAGCAAATACCTCTCGACCTCGCACGCGGTCAAGTAGGATGTTTATTATTTAGACGTAGAAACGTAAACGCTAGTAAAATTCGGGTCATACGTTTAGCAAGGTAGCGTGGGTCGTGTTTGTTTTATTTCTATGGCATTGTTTGGATCCGATCAAAGGTTTAGTCACGCGGGCGATAAATCCTATGATATTGCCGACATATAATTGAGAAATAAAGGCGAATGTTTATTGTTTAGATAGAGAAATGTAAACGCTAGTAAAATTAGGTCAATACGTTAAATAAGACAAAGTGATCCGCAAACTGTCAAATTTTAGCCAGCTCTCTCCCGTTAACTAGTAAACCGATGTACAACATACCCTTTGTTTAATTACGGGGGCGAGGGGGAGAGAGTTCTTTTCTCTTTTGACCAGCCTTTCTGCTTATTTCATTTTAGCTACAACGTTCCTTCGGTGGCCTGAGGTATTTGTAGTTACTACCGAAATTGGGGATCAACACTCGCTGTTGAACGGATAGTTTCTAGAAGAACTGTTAAAAAACGCACTTTTCACCTACATCGTTTATCGAGCCGGCTACTTTCCGACAGGTAGAAGTAATAGGAAGCAAGTAACTTTCGACCTTGTATGCGGTCAACTACGATGTTTATTATTTAGACGTAGAAACGTAAACGTTTGTAAAGTTCGAGTCATATGTTTAGCGGGGTAGAGTGGGCCGTGTTTGTTCTATTTCTTTCGCATTCTTCGAATCCGATCGAAGGTTTAATCATGCGGACGGTGAATCGTCTGACACTCTCGACATGTGATTGAAAAATAAAGGCGTTTGTTTACTGTTTAGAGAAAGAAATGTAAACGCTAGTAAAATTAGGTCAATACGTTAAGTAAGATGAAATGGTCCGAAAACGGTCTAATTTTAAGCTGGCCCCGTTTCCGGTTAGCTAGTAAAGCAAAATGCGACACACCCTGGTTTGTGATTTAGAGGTCGTTTTTCCTTCTTCTTCTTTTGACCGGCCTCTTTTCTTATTTCATCAGACTTACAACTTTCCTTCAGTTGCTTGAGGTACCTTTTGTTACCACCAAAACTGACACCCAGCACTTGATGTTGAACGGATAATTTCATGAAGAACTGTTGGAAACCGCACTTCTTATTTACAACCTTACCCGAGTCATTTATATATAGAAGGAGACGACGCTGCATCTTTACCGTTACGTCACCAGTAGCGGTTAACAGTTGACCGAGATGCTACGTTCCAAATCATGCAGGCACATAAAAACACTATGCTTGTGTGTGCTTGCACTTCATTATTTCATTATTTTCTCCTTGTTTTTTTAAACTAAAGCGTAGATACCGTAATAGTGTGGTTCATATAGTGGTTTAGAACAGCTTTCGAAACCATCATGCAGACCTGTTTCGTTATGTAAAGTTGGGATTTAGTTTCATTTAACCGCCTTATCGGTGAGAGGTGGGTATGAAATTTTCTTTACGAAACTTGACCGAAACTTACTTCTTCTGTCGCTAGAAGGTCTACTATTTTCCTTAACTTAAGTTATTTGCTAATATTTAGAAAATGTTTACTGTTTAGACAAAGAAATGTAAACTCTAGTAAAAGTTAGGTCAATACGTTAACTAAAGTCGCGGAATCGAAATTTTCTGTGTGAAGCTTGATGGAGACTGATAGCGAAAACTGTCACCTACTTCTTGCGTCACGCGAAGGTTCAACCTTCCTTACCTTAAGGTATTTGCTGATATTTAGAAAATGTTTACTGTTTAGAGAAAGAAATGTAAACGCTAGTAAAATTACGTCAACACGTTAAGCAAGGTCGACTAATCCGAAGACGGTCTAATTTTAACCTGGTCTTTCCTTTCGGGTTAGCTAGTAAATCGAAATACGACAGTTCTAAACAAAAGAAATTCCCGCGGCTATTACTTGGCCGACGCTAACTTGATCGGAACCCTAAACAAGCTCCATTCTCGTACCCTCTTAAGCCCCCTCTAAACCTGCCGGCGTTTACCCTTTCGCGCACCACTACCGTACCGCTCGCTCCCCGGTGCCCCCTCCATTTACTTTTCGATAAATCGCCCGCCGCCATTATGGATTTACGGATCGCCGAGGCTATTACACAGCATCCATTTACTATGGGGTCCGTTGAAAGGCGATAATTAACACAGCCCAGAAAGCTTTATAACGGCGCGATCGGGGGACGGAGCTAGGGGTTAGCGGGGGCGATAATTTGATTATCGCCTCCGACGCGGG
Source organism: Chrysina gloriosa (assembly GCA_038088585.1). Taxonomy (NCBI): domain Eukaryota; kingdom Metazoa; phylum Arthropoda; class Insecta; order Coleoptera; family Scarabaeidae; genus Chrysina; species Chrysina gloriosa. The sequence continues at coordinate 54,338,088 of CM076094.1, read as the reverse complement.
ATGATGGAATCGAGCGGAGCGCTGGTGAAGTGCCTCTCGCTGTATCAGGTACGTAGTGTAGGTTTAGAATCGGCACGGATGCGACGGGGTAATCTAATGCGGCGGACGGCCAGTTTGTACATACATTCAAAGTGTGTTCGCGTTGACGTGTCGGTAATGAAGTTTTAGATAATGCAACGGCTGTCGCGAGCGTTTCGAATTGATCGCTGTTTATAGATGCGAAGCGTGGCGTTCGGTGTTGCTGTGTAGTCGTAAAGATTTCGATAGAACGTTGCGAATTTCGTTGGAGATTTCGAGATCTACCGGTCGAGATTTCTCGAATTTGCACTGTCGCAGAATATTGTATTTGTTCACCTACAATTGTGCCTGTCGCATTTCCGATTCGCACCGAAACCATGAATTAATAAAGCCCCAAACTTCCACTGTTATGGTTAGAAGTATCCTCAATCGCCTATTTCATACCCGGAGAAAATCCGACAGACTTTCCGACAGTTGCGGCCAGTTCACGCCCTATCCAAAGGAGAAAATCCGCTTCAACTACATAGTAGACAAAGAAAGAAAGATGTCGCATTCGACTCTTTGCGAAATCGCAAAATCGCAAAGAATCGTCTTACTGTTGCGACTGATATTACATTCATCCGAAATTTTCGACAGATTTTCCGACAGTAGTACTTTCGGGGAAGGCCTTCGTAGCGCCATTTTCGATGAAATAGTAAAACCTTCCTTGTTAAATTCGTACTAATACGAAACGGATATATTGGTAAAAGACAAGCTCATAGAAAATTGCTTGATCATCATCATTATCTGTCGGAAAATATTGTCGTATTGCGTTTCCGCGCCCAGTAGTGAAGCACTAATTGATAGAATTATGTGAATTTGCCTAAAATTATTTTCAGTACCATCACTCTTCAATTCCAACAAGTGTTGATGGACTTTGCGACAGTATAAGCACTGTCGTATTTCTATCTCCCACCAAACATGAAGTGACAACTATTAACGTTTTGCCAGTACGGTTAAAATTGCTCGCGGAAAGATATTAGTAAGGCGTAACGATGATATTAACGGAATTGGCTCGACATCGTATTTGTTCCTTTGTTTTTCTTTCCTTCGATCTGTCGGAAAATACTGTCGTATTGAGATTTTCTAGAAAATCGTTAAGTATTAACTGCTACGCTTCTATTAATGTGGCTAGAATTACCTTCAGTAGCTCGCCATCAATTTGAAATCTTCACAGCAAATTTTCCGACACTGCTGTTTTCTTAAGAGCACTGTCGTATTTCCATTTCTCACAAAATCACGAAATGACAACGATTAAAATGTTACTAGTGCGGTTAAAATTGCTCTCGGAAAGATATTGGTATGATATAACGATGATATTAACGAAACTTGCTCGATATCATATTCGCTTTTTGTTCTTTTCGTTCGATCTGTCGGAAAATACTGTCGTATTGCTTTCTCGCGCACAATTGATAGAATTATGTGAATTTGTCTAAAATTATTTTCAGTCCCATCCCTCTTCAATTCCAACAAGGGTCGATGGATTGTGCGTCTGTATAAGCACTGTCGTATTTCTATCTCCCACAAAATCACGAAGTGACAACCATTACAATTTTTATAGTGCGGTTAAAATTGCTATGGGAAAGATAGTGGGAAAAGGTAACGATAATATCAACGGAATCGGCTCGACATCGTATTTGGTTATTGTTTTTTCGTTTGACCTGTCGGAAATACTGTCGTATTGCTTTTCCTTCCACAATGGTGAAGCATCAACTGATAGAATTGTGTGAATATGTTAAAAATTATTTTCAGTAACATCCGTCTTCAATTCCAACAAGTGTCGATGGATTTTGCGACAGTATAAGCACTGTCGCATTTCTATCACGAAAATCACGAAGCGACAACGATTAAAATTTTACTAGTGCGGCTAAAATTGCTCTCGGAAAGATATTGGTAAGAGGTAGCGATGATATCAACGGAATTCGCTCGATATCGTATTTGTTTCTTTGTTATTTTCCTTCGATCTGTCGGAAAATACTGTCGTATTGACATTTTCTAGAAAATCGTTAAGTATTAACTGCTACGCTTCTATTAATGTGGCTAGAATTACGTTCAGTTGCTCGCCACCAATTTGAACGAATTTTCCGACAGTGCTGTTTCCTGAAGAGCACTGTCGTATTTCCATTTCTCAAATAATCACGAAATTTTACCATTACCTTTGGGAAGATATGGGTAACGATGGGTAACGATGTTATCGCCGAAATTTGTAAGGCATCCTATTTGTTTCTTCCACGAATTTATCTGTCGGAAACTACTGTCGCATTACCGATTTCCATAGAATCACGAGGTACTCGTTAAAAACGTGTTAATGGGACTAAAACCACCTACATTAACAGCTTTTAATCCGAATGATTTCCGAAATAGTTTCCGACAGTATCGATCTTCTAGAAAGCACTGTCGTATTTATTACTATTTTTTTAAATATAAATTCCTGAAGTACTACATTTCAAACTGTACTAACGCGGTTCGAAATACCGTAAGAAGTATATTTGGGAGAAGGTAACGATGATATCGGTCACGTTCGTCTGATATTATGTTTTGTCGCTTCGCTGATTTTATCTGTCGGAAAGCACTGTCGCATTGTTTTGTATTGTTTCCCTAACGTAACGTAACGAGGTACTTTTTGTTAAAAGTATGACGATGGGATTAAGACCACTTGCAGTCATACGCTTTTAATTCTGAATGATTTCCGACAGAATTTCCGACAGTTTAGATTTTGCAATAAGCACTGTGGCATTTCTATTTTCCAAACGACGCTCCCGGAGTATGGGATAGCGATGATTTGTGAGAACTCGCAACAGATTGTATGCGTACTTTGCTCCTTCTATCTGTCGGAAAATACTGTCGTATTATTAGTACCTATAAGATTTCCTAGATACTGCTTGTGAAAATCCAACTAATGCGGTTGAGATTGTCTTCTGTTGTACGTTTTCCATTGATTTTCCAATAGTATCGTTTCTTCGGGAAAGCACTGTCGCATTTTTATTACACAAAGTTATGAATTATTACACAATTGGTTAAAATTGCTTTCGATCTCGAACAACTTGAACGAAATTTCAAATTTTAATATCGTATTATTGACTCGTGAACGTCGTTATTTCTTTTCAGATTTCTTTGCCCCCACCCCCTCCGCCTGAACAAGACGAGCAAGAAAAATTTATTCAATCCCCGATTTACGGCCGCCAGTCGTAAAACTCTCCCGATCTAAGTTTTCTCGTTCGAATAGCCGCGGCGGTCTACTATTACATATTTATGTTCCAGAAATCGTTTAATTTTATACAAGAACATCAAAACGGGAAAATAATCCTTCGCTGCCGCAGAGTTACGCGTGTTTTTCTCTTTATTTACGCAATAAAAAGGCCGGTTTTATGAAAGCCGCTTTTATTTGCTTTCTGCGGGCGAATTATGAATTTCGCAATAAAACGCTAATGCCTATCTTGGAAGCCGTGACGGACGCGAAGGAAACGGCGGAGGCTTTTCCATTGAGCTTATAAAAGCACAGCTTTTATCGATCATCATCATGATCGAGTAGCTCGCTGGATATCGGCTTGTCATCCCAGAGAAGATGGCTGCTTCGTCTGGATACTTGCTGCCAAACCGATTTTATCGCCTAAGTCCAATGTGAATATCATTGCTAACGCCCTAAAACTACATGTTTTATTGCCATTTCCGTTGGGACTACTTGCTAGGAACAGATTTATAGTTGCCGTTGCTAACGCCCAGAAACCACAGCCTTCATCATCATCATCCTCGTTGCCCCACCCGATGTAAACGACTTTATCCTTAAAAACAATATGACCGCCATTGCTGACGCCATAAAATCACACACTTGGACGTCATGGTCATCAAGCTACTCCCTGAAAATCGTGCTATCATTCAAGGTAAGATGTCAATTTGAATGTCATTTCCAACGTCCAAATCCTACGGTTTTTATGGCGATTGTCGTTGAAATGTTTTTGGTAAAAGATTTCTAGTTAAAGACAATATAGTTGCCATTGCTAACGCCCACAAACCGCAGCCTTCATCATCATCTGCGTTATCCCATCTACTGTAAACGACTTTGTCCTTAAAGACAACTTGACCGCTATTGCTGACCGAAAATGGCGGGCTCGTCTCGCCGCTCGTTGCCACGAGCTTCATAGCTAAAGTCATTCTGAATATAATTTCCAACGCCCAAATCCTACGGTTTTTATGGCGATTGTCGTTGAGATGTTTTTTGGTAAAAGATTTCTAGTTAAAGACAACATAGTTGCCATTGCTAACGCCCAGAAACCGCAGCCTTCATCATCATCTTCGTTATCCCATCTACTGTAAACGACTTTGTCCTTAAAGACAACTTGACCGCTATTGCTGGCCGAAGATGGCCGGCTCGTCTCGCCGCTCGTTGCCACGAGCTTCATAGCTAAAGTCATTCTGAATATAATTTCCAACGCCCAAATCCTACGGTTTTTATGGCGATTGTCGTTGAGATGTTTTTTGGTAAAAGATTTCTAGTTGAAGACAACATAGTTGCCATTGCTAACGCCCAGAAGCCGCAATCTTCATCATCATCCTCGTTATTCCACCAGCTGCAAACGACTTTATCCTTAAAGACAACTTGGCCGCTATTGCTAACGCCCAAAGATCACAGCCTTGAAGGTCTTGGTCATCGACACACTATTTGAAAATAGTTTCACTTCTAATGCCCAAAACCTACAACCTTTATGGCGATTGTCGTTGAGCTATCTTGTACTAAGAGCTTTGCAGCTAAATACAACATAGTTGTCATTGCTAACGCCCAGAAACCGCAGCCTTCATCATCATCCTCGTTATCCTATCTGCTGTAAATCACTTTGTACTTAGGGGACAACTTAACAGCTAGTGCTGACGACCTAAAATCGCAACTTTCAACGCCACGGTCATCGAGCCACATGCTGAAAACGATGTTATCATCCAAGGTAGGATGGCGGCCTCGTTTGGCGGCTCGCTGCCAACAGCTTTATCGCTTAAGTTAGTCTAAATGTCATTCCTAACGCCAGACAACTACAACTTTTATTGCTATCGTCGTTGTGCAACCTACTAGTAACAGCTTTATCGTTAAAAACACAATGACTGCTATAGCTAACGCCCTAAAATCACAGCCTTCACATCGAGCCACTTGCTGAAATAGCATCATCACTTAAGTCATTTCGGATGGCTGCCTCGTTTGGTGGTTAAGTTAGTCTGAATATCATTGCTAGCGCCCTAAAACTACAACTTTTATCGCTATCGTCATTGATTCAATTGCCAGCAGCAGTTTTATCGTGAAAGACAACATACTTGATATTGATAACGCCCAAAAACTATAGTCTTCATCGTAATCGCCGTTGCCCTACCTCTTGCCAATGGCCTTATTGCTAAAGACGATATTACTGATTTCAACAGCGCCCTAACACCACAAACTTCACCATCAACGTTATAGAGTCATTCGCTACAAATCGCGTTCATACGAGATAAGATGACCGGTATCTCTGGTAACTCCATGCCAACAGTATTATCGCTTAAGTCAATTTGGATGTTATTGCAAGCACCTTCAAACTACAACATTTACTACCGTCGTCGTGGGTTTGCCAGTGGCAGATTTATCGTAAAAGACAACATTCTTGCTACGGGTAAGGCCAAGAAACCACAGTCTCCATCGTTATCCCTGGTACCGCTGCCCTACCTGTTGCCAACGGCTTTATCGCCGACAAGACCAGATGCCTACTATTGCTAACACCTTAAAGTCACCGCCTTCGTCATCATTGCTATCTAGCCACCCGCTGGTAATTGCACTTTTTCAAAGATAAGATGACTGCTTTGCCTGACGACTGGCTCCCAACAGCATTATCGCTTAAGTCACTATAGATGTAATTGCTAACGCCCTAAAACCACAAAATTTGCTACGAGCGATTGTCGTTGGGCCACTTGCTGGTAACAACTTTATTCTTAGAGGATTACTTATTAGTAACACCTCCACAGTTCAAGCCAACATAGTTGCTATGACTAACGCCCAGAAACCACAGCCCTCATCGTCATCGTTGTTACCCTAGCTGCTGGCTTTAGCGCTAAAAATAAGACGACTGCTATTGCTAACGCCCGAAAGCCACAGACTTTATCGGCATGGTTATCGAGGCACTTGTTGTATATTGCTTTATCATCCGAGATAAGATGGCCGCTTCGTATGGCTACCAGCTCTATCGCTGATTTCAAACTGCTTGTTAGTGCTAACGCCCTAAAACTGTAGCTTGGATTTTCTTCGTCACGGTCCTCGTTATGGTCTTCGTCATCGTCTTCGTCATGGTCTTCGTCATCGTTTTCGTCATCGTCTTGGTCATCGTCTTGGTCATCGTCTGGGTCATCGTCTTCGCCATCGTCTTCGTCATCAACGTGATTGTTTCATGTAGCCAGTTGCTGCCAAGCATTTTATCGCTAAGGCCAAGCATTTTATCGCAAGTTACTACTAACGCCCTAAGACCATAGTTGTAATCGTCGGATTAGACGCTAGTAACGGTTTGTTACTAGCTTAAGACAATGTGGTTGGTTTGTCGGCTCACTCGCTTCCATGGGAAGCAGCGACTGTGATACGTAAGAAGCAGACCGCGGAAAATTTAGGGACCTCCACGTCAACAACGTGCGAATCGCATCAACGAGACTCCACACCAACTCTCCCTGTATAGGTTATGAACCTGAACTTTCATTGGCGGTAGGAATCGTTTTGATATTAACATCCTTAAAGTCTCCGGGGTCTAGTGATGGACCACACCCCGATGTCTGAGAATTTGTTACGGCCTATATGTGGTCTGTAATCCGCCTTACCTATAAGAAAACGGAACTCATGAATGATTAGATATCTTTAGAAACGCCCAGATATTTTATTTAAAAAAAAACAGACAAAAATATCAAGATGCGTATGACGAATTGGGTCAAAATCTCGCCGCAAATCCGGATTTATCGCGGGACGGAGGAAAGCCGAAGAATAAAAGAAAATCATTTATGATAATCCTCGCCCCCTCTCCTCCTGAAACCGAAATATTTCTCGCGTCGCGGCCTCGTCTTCCGTACATATTTACCTGTCGTTTCGTCCGCGATTCCCCGCGCTCGCCTCGCCGACAACAGAACGCGAATTATATCAAAGAAACGAAACGAAAAACAAACGCCGGCACCGCAGCGAAGACGTAACTCTCTTGTTTATTTTCGACCGAAATCCTTCCTCCTTTTTTATAAGGAAAAAAAAGGCAAGAAGAAGGAAGCGCGTACATATTTGGGGGAATGAAAAAAATTCAATTTCCGACTTATTCCACCGGAAGAGGAAGACGCTCGTTCCTGTTTTTCGTCTTTCTCGTCGGGTAAGTTACAATATGCTCTTGCATCTCGGGGGAGGGCGGTTATCGATTAGCATATTTCCTTTTGGGAATTTCGGGTCCCGCCCCGGTGTATCGAAAGATAGTTGAAATGTGGCGGATTTTGACTGAATAGAGCTGAATGTTCCTTCTGGAAGTGTCCAATAAATTTTCAGTCTATCTGAAACTGTCTAAGATGATTATTAGAAGTGACAGTGCCATTCCTTTCGTGGTCTGTTAGAAAATTCCCAACAGGATTGCGTTACAGTCTAAATTTTGTTGTTTTAAAAACGCTGTAGTTTACATTTCGTTTTAGTAGCACTTTTTATCCTTAAGGGCTATTTTACTATTGTGTTCCTCGCGATTTTCGCTTTTATCGTCCAAGGAATCAACGTACGAAGTAGTATCGTATCTCGCGTGGGAATTGTCTCATTTAACCCCTAGGTTCGACCTTAATATGTTGAATCCGACGAACCGTTGCTCCTCGAGAGGATTTCTGTCTCGGAGCATCGTTGGCCGCAGGAAATAATCGGGCACGGATATGATCCACAAACGCGACGTTTATAAAAGCTTCAATTCGTCCCAACCACCACTTGTAAAAGATGGCAATAATCTGTCACCACCCTATTATTAGAGGGGTGTATATCATCCTTAAGCTCAATATTACCCTTCGCTGTTTGCCTGAATAACTCAGAAACTATAAGTGATATCAAAAAGAAGTTCAGACAAGACTTGCAGTTCATGAAAATTCTGATATTTCCAAACAAAAAATAGCGGGCGAGGAGTGATTTTCATAAACATATATTTTTTTACATGGAAAATATTTAGATCGTCGTTAAGAGCATGAATCCAGACGCGAGCCCGAGTAAAGCGCTATTGTTATGTACTTTAGACGAACATATACGCTCGGAAGAAATTTTTGCTAAATTTAACCATTTAAATCGTCTGACCGGATATATACGTTCAGCTGGTGTTATTGGTGTGGATTGTCGACGTACGTATACTCCTTCAAAGGCTATGGGAATGAACTATGAACGAAGATGTACGTCCGGCAAAAGGGCTATTAATGTCGGGGAACGCATTTAGGCTTTTGGTGAATTTGGTTGGTTTTGGCTATGAACCCAGAGGCGCCCCCGAGAAAAACGGTAGTGACATGTAGTATAGACGAATATATACGTCCGGCGAAAGGCTATCGGTATGGACTAGGAACGCATGCGTATATTCCTCTAATTTGCGAAATTCAATCATTTAACTCGCCTGACCGGATATATACGTCCAATTGGGGTTATCGGTATGAATGATCGACGTACGTATGTTCCCAACAGAGGGTATAGGTATAAACTATGAACGGACGTACACGTCAGGGTGTCAGGCTATTAATGTGAATGAGCGCATTTCAGCGTTTGGTGAATTTGGTTGGTTTTGGCTATGAACTCAGACACGTGCCCGAGAAAAACGGTATTGGTATGTATTATAGACGAATATATACGTCCAGCAAAAGGCTATCGATATGGACTAGGAATGCATGCGTATATTCCTCTAATATGCGAAATTTAATCATTTAACTCCCCTGACCGGATATATACGTCCAATTGGGGTTATCGGAATGAATGATCGACGTACGTATGTTCCCATAAAAGTGTATGGGTATGATTTATGAACGAACATATACGTCCTGAAAAAGGCTATTAATGTCGGTGAACGCATTTAGGCGTTTGGTAAATTTTGTTGGTTTCGGCTATGAAACCAGAGGCGCTCCCGAAAAACGGTAGTGACATGTACTATAGACAAATATATACGTCCGGCAAAAGGCTATCAATATAGACTAGGAACGCATACGTATATTCCTCTAATTTGTGAAATTTTACGATTTGATTGATATGACCAGATACATACGTCCAGTTGGGGTTAATCCATATCGATGTTCGTATGCTCCAAACCAAGGAACATATACGTCCGGGAAAGGGCTATTAATGTGGATGAACGCATTTATGCGTTTGATTAATTTCGTTGGTTTTGGCTATGAGCTCAGAGTCGCGCCCGAGAAAATCGGTATTGGTATGTACTATAGACGAATATATACGTCCGGCAGAACGCATACGTATATTCCTTTAATTTGCAACTCGTATGACCGGATATATACGTCTAGTTGGCGTTAGAGGTATGTGATTTAAACGTACCTGTACGTGCAACAAAGGATATCGATGTGGGGTATGGACGAACACGTGCCTCCAGCAAATTCGGCTATCGACGTGGACTATGTACGCACATATACGTTCGGAGAACGTATCAGGATGAACTACGGACGCACATGTGCGTCTGAATAGAGGCTATCGAAGCGTGTTTAGCAAATATATTTCAACAGTCAAAAGGTTATTGTTAGGATCGGCGATCCCTTAATACCGCCTGCTACTATGTAGGAAGTTTCATTTCTTACGCAAACATTGACGTAATAACACGGCTACGATGAAGAAACGAAGCCGAAACCGACAAGGGGAACCTAAAAATCATTTCCCAAACGTGCGTGGCGCGTACGGCGGCGTAGCCGAACTGCCGATACAGTAAACAAGGCGTTCCATTTCCTAAATTAAAGCTAACAAGCATTAGCGGTCGCCTCGAAGCAACCGCCAAGCGCTTCGGCAAATTGGATCCGCGATTCGTATAAATAATTCAGAGATGCGAGGGGAAACCCTCCGTCTCAGTTCGTTTCAAGCGACGAATAGTTAAACTAGTCGTGTGTGTGTGGGAGCCGCTGGCGGATCGGTTTACGCGATGGATAATGCAAGGACCTTAATCATTCAATTTAAACTCGTGTAGTACGTGCCGCATCGTCGTCGTCGTCGTCGTCCTTCGCAACCGTGCATGTGCAAGATAAGCCCCGTAAATTTCGCGACGGATACGGCCCGCAGTTGTCGTCCTCTTCCTCGTTGCGTTGGGAAGGGGGAACGGTCGAAATTGCAGTTGGAGAACTCGGCGCGTAATTAAAGTTATTTATTAAAGGCGGGATTGTTCGGGGATGTGATTGCGTTCGCGACGATCCGAATCCCGGATCGGAGATTATCTCTCCGGTCAGTAAAGTCGGCTGAATTGGCGTGGATTCTGGAAAAGCGAGGACAGCGACGTCGTTAGGAATATTTGAGAAGTTCAGCTTCCGCGAACTACTCCCTTATCTGAAGCGAGAATTGCCTTCCGATCCTGAGAACCTTCGAAGAAACACATGACCTTCGATCTTGAAGGAAATTTGACGAGCCTTAATCACCGAGCTTAATCCTGTTAGGAAACTTTGAGATATCGCAGTAAATATCCGCCTGCGGCCAATGATGCTCCAAGACGGTAATCCTCTCGAGGAGGAAGAAACGGTATTTTTCTGTGTATGTCGAATTCAAAAGTTCAAATTTTACATAGTTTATAGAGCCGGAACATTGGCATGAACTTAAACGCTAAAAAATAAAGAAGAACAATTGATGAATAGTAGAATGAAAGGAATTATCTCAGATTTAGTGGAGTTCACGCTATGTGCACTTTATTCTGTCTCGCCTCTCATAAATATAGTTAAAAACCAGTCGCTAACGGCGCTGTCCATAGTATTTTGGGCGGCCAAAATCTGGACTCTATGTACATGTTTGGCTTTATAGTTGCGTTGGTTGCGTTTTATTATTATTGCCGTAATAGTGTTCGTTTACTTCATTTTGATTTGATAGCAATCATGGAAACTAATTATAATTCGATCACCAATATGGTTAAGAGATATTGTGTTTCCAATTCTGGAAATGTGTCCACAAAAACAAGGAAATTGCATCGCTTACCTACTGATCCCAAAAAGACAAAAGGGTTCTGATTTTATTTTGTGATTTACTTGAAATTTCAAGACATATGTGCTGTATTATGATATTAAATTAGAATGGCATATATTCGCTGGTTCACCTGGATTACGAGAATGAAATCTACATATTACCACGGGCGCGTTTAAATTAGATTTGAATTTCCCGCTAGTATCGGATGAAACGCCACGGTCGACTGGTCTCTCAACTAAAATAGTTACCGCCTGTGCGTGTTTGTTTGATAACTACTCCTACTAACGTTGCCTGATTGTATAAGTAATATTTTATCTATAGTTGAGCTGTACCCGATACTTGAAAGGAAATAATACTAATCATAGATGGAGCTGGATGCATTGAGTAATGTTCTGTTCAATGGTAAACGACATTTCCTCAAACAGGGGTGAGATTTATTAAATAATCTCTTAAACAAAGACAGTTTTTAGTAAAAAAATAACCAACATATACGAAAAAGTAAGTGAAACGTTGAAAGAGAAACAGCACACGAAACCATGAACGACACTGTCAAAACTGACAGGCCAAGGAATAGGACAGGGTCGAAAATCTTGGAAAATAAAAATATTTTTATTTAGGGTTTTTAGTGTTGCCAACTCAGGACACTGTCAGTTGCACATTCTGTACCTCGGTTCGGAACGCCACCTATTGCATTCTTAATATCAACGTAATATTAATTCCTTCCACTATCGCTATATTACATCCTGTGCAGTTAAATATGCGGCTTTGAACTTAATAGCGGCATAGAAATACTTCCCAAATTGAGTAGGTGGCTCTGTATCACGCGTAGCGAATGTTCTTGCGCTTGTGCAAAGATATATTTTGTTTGGGTGTTTTTGGGAATGTTTTCGTTCGCTACAATGATTACTTATTCCCCAATTCGTATAGATGGCGCTAGTTGAGCGTTCATTCCTTATTACGTCACCACAATAAAGAACGTCATTGGAATTTGTCAAACAAGTGGTTTTTCGTTTGTGCAAAGATATATTTTCTTGGTTGTTTTTTTGGATTTTTTTGGTATGCTACAATGGTTACTTATTCCCCAATTCGTATAGATGGCGCTAGTTGAGCGTTCATTTCTTATTACGTCACCACGATAAAGTACGTCATACGAATGTGTCAAACAAGTGGTTTTTCGTTTGTGCAAAGATATATTTTCTTGGTTGTTTTTTTTTTTGGAATTTTTTGGTATGCTACAATGGTTACTTATTCGCCAATTCGTATAGATGGCTCTAGTTGAGCGTTCATTTCTTATTACGTCACCACGATAAAGAACGTCATTGGAATTTGTCAAACAAGTGGTTTTTCGTTTGTGCAAAGATATATTTTCTTGGTTGTTTTTTTTTTGGATTTTTTGGTATGCTACAATGGTTACTTATTCGCCAATTCGTATAGATGGCGCTAGTTGAGCGTTCATTCCTTATTACGTCACCACGATAAAGAACGTCATTGGAATGTGTCAAACAAGTGGTTTTTCGTTTGTGCAAAGATATATTTACTTGGTTGTTTTTTTGGATTTTTTTGGTATGCTACAATGGTTACTTATTCGCCAATTCGTATAGATGGCGCTAGTTGAGCGTTCATTTCTTATTACGTCACCACGATAAAGTACGTCATACGAATGTGTCAAACAAGTGGTTTTTCGTTTGTGCAAAGATATATTTTCTTGGTTGTTTTTTTTTTGGAATTTTTGGTATGCTACAATGGTTACTTATTCGCCAATTCGTATAGATGGCTCTAGTTGAGCGTTCATTTCTTATTACGTCACCACGATAAAGAACGTCATTGGAATATGTCAAACAAATGTCAAATCTCTCAAATAGTGCCCATATTTGGTGCATTGAGAGGAAATGCTCGTTTCCTGTGATGATAATCGAAACTTTTACAAAACCCTAATAGACGTAAGCAAAACAAAACGTTATTATATTTATTAGATAGTCGCAAACCAGGTGGAAAATATGAAGGAGGAGGTCGAAGGGGTTATCTGTGAGTGAGTTAGGGTTGAAATAATAAACAAAGATTGACCTTGGCAGCGGACGTAACCGGTGTTAACGCACTCGCGACAAAGGTGATTGGACCTCTAACTCTCGCGATTTCTTTCAGTGAAAAGTGCGACACGCAATAAACGAGAAATCCCATCTTACAAAATTGGAAATTCCCATCTCTGACAGGTGGTCGTCGGGACAAATTAAACGTTTTATAAACGTCGCCTTGATCGATTATATCTGGGGATCCGATTATTTCCTGCGGCCAACGATGCTCCAAGACGGAAATCCTCTCTAGGTGAAGGAAACGGTACGTTGCTGGATATCTCGGGATCCAAAAGTGCCGTTTCGGCGAAGCCCGAATTTTACATAAATCTGTACTGAGCTGGAGCTTAAACTCTACGGAAATTAAGGAGAACAATTGATAAAAAATAAACAAAGATTGGAGTTCGTACCGGGCGTAAAAATGGACGCACAGTCTCAGTCAAAAGAAAAGCGGATAATCACGAAATACCCGTGGTATAAGGAACCGTGGAAATGAAACTCCGAGACTATGGTTAATAAAAGACGTCCCCCCTCCTCTTCACCCCTTCCCCGTCTAATGTAGTCGCTTTACCTTGACGGTTTCCCCTTCCTTAATCAAAAGCCAGGTGTGGCACTCGAATTCCAAGCAAACTTAATTACATCTTAATATTTCCGCCTGCCCCCTCTCCTTCCTCCTCCGGCTTTCCCCGGATTTTTCACCAACCGGTCGCAATAATAATAGATTTTCCCGGTAAGATAACCTCCTTTCCGCGAAGCCGCGCGCCGTTCCCACCGCACCACCTTCAAATTATAATTAACTTTTCCTCAGACTTCGAAAGCAGGAGTTTCTGTTTGCTTCGCGGAGAAATTATTATTAGATTCCTGTTGGGCTAAAGTCAGTCAGTCTGAAAGGGAGGGTAGAGGGGGGATTGTGCCGGAAACAGGAGATGCCGAGAATGACGTACCGATAATAATAATAACGGAGCGTCGTCGTGTCCGATGAATCGAGCGGGGTGGAAACTAAGGGAATCTGAAGGGAAGGATAGGGGCAGAGAGGATGGGGAGGGGGGAGGAGGGGAGGGAGGGGGGAGGGGAGAGGCAGAAACAATAGTTGGAAACGTATTTCCGGCGCTAATTGGACCAACCGGACGTTGCCGCGGTCGTTTTGTTTTCGAGTTTCGTCCGTGGACGAAGCCGGCCGATATATTGGCCGTAATTGGGTGGAAATTCGGCGTAAATGAAGTCGAAACGTTGCGAAGGGAAATTGGCCGAATTGAAACGAGAACGCAGGTGTACGACATACGCGTCGTATGGACGTATTCAAGTGAAATAATTGTCACCGTTACCGCGTCGATTTTAATCGAGAATCCGAATACGTGTTTCGATCACGAACTCGTCATCCACAGGTAGACGATTACGATGGGAACACGTAAGGTGTGGCTCAATATTATCGGTTTTCAAACCTCTATCAGAGAGATGCAAGGGTCCTTCAGACGGGACAATGAAGACCTCAGAGAGTGATGATGTTTCGAGGTCCTTAGTGTTCGCATTCTTACTGCTTCCTTCAGATATGAAAGAGATTCAAAAGATGTGGGAAATTCCTAAAATGACTTACAAGGGAACACTGGCAACTGAGAAAGTCTGATTTTGACGAAACTGTACAGGCCGAAAGTGAGACGAAATTTTATTTAGCGGCCGAATGCCCCGACTTTGGGGGTACACCCCTCTCCAAAAATTTGCAAGATTTTTGAATTTTTGTAAATATCAGATACTTTTCCTTTTTCTGAACATAATTTGAAGTATATTTCATAGTCTCAAGGACGGCGTAAATTATTTTCGGAAAAATTAAATAACGGACGACCGGGCGCCTCCTACCCCCTTTTTAAAGATAGTTTTCCTTTTATTTATCACAAATAAAGTCGGTTTTACGTAGAAAACGGTGCTGATGAACAAATTTAGACAGTTAATAGTAAGGATATTAAAAAGCGATAATAAAGTTTCACTTGTCATTGATTGATGTACATAGATAAGTGTCAAACTCGCCAAATCACTCGGTATCACGGTGGATTGCCTTCCCTTGTCCCTAATACATATCATAAGAACTCGCTGGTTTTTTTTTTATTGCTGGTCCGTAAAAACCCTATCATCCCCTATTTTCTGCGCCCTCGCGTCGCTTTGCGGTCTTACGCGAACGTATGCATAAAGCGACCGAATGCCGGCTTTAAAATTAAAGTTTTTTTCGCACGTTATTTCGTCGTCCGGCGCGTAAGTGCGTGGCTCGTCCTCCGGCTAAGTGGGGAGCGCCTTTTTGCGCATTATATGCCTGCTAATTATGCGAAATTAATTACGGGCTTTTTGACCGCGAAACGGCGTTCCACCGGGGTCGCTTTGAAGTAGGATTATCGCTAATTAGTCCAGTTCTGTGGAAAAAAGGGACGAATCCGATATTAGGACGTGTGAAGAGTTTAAAAAGCGCCCCGAATGCGTTGGATTCTGTTTATTTTCTACCGATTTCGACGAAAAAAGTACGAAGTTTTTTTACGAGAGCGCTCGAACCGAATCGTTGGTGAAATGGCTAGTTCGAAACTTGCAAATTAGATGAAAACATGATTAAACGTAGAGGTATGCGAACGCGAATGCATCTAGTAAATTCGCTCGTTCAATTTCAAATAGTTTGAGAGGATTTTTCGTCAGTTTCAAACGTGCACATTCTTACTGAAGATGATGTGACACTCAGTAGTTTGAAACCGGCAAGCAGTAGTAGTAGTGGAAGAAAAACTACGGTATTGTGAGGCAAGACGTACTACGTTGAACGTCCAGTTTTAACAAATCGGTTTCTTGAATTTATTTTAGAGCAGTGTTTTCTCACAGTCCTAAAAACATCTATTGTTACTGAAGATGATAGATAACTAAGCGCATCGAAACCTGCAAGTTTGAAGTGGGTTGAAGAATATACCTGTGTGATGTAGGAGGCAGCTCAACGAACATTCAAGTTTAATAAATCCATTTCGAAATTTAAGAAGTGAGACGGTACTTTCCGACTGTTCCGGCTGAAGATGATAGGGAAACAACAAGGTTGAAACCTGGAAGTTAGAAGTGGGTATGAGGAGATCCTCGTTTGAGGTAGGAGGCAACACATCGAGCGCCCAACTTTAATAGATCTTTTTCCCAACAATTTAAGAAGTACGACAGTGCTTTCCGACAGTTACGACTGGAGATGATATGGACATTGCTATATCGAAACCGGCAAGTTGGAAGTGGGTAGAAGATTATCCGTCTTCGTAGTAAGAGGCAACATAACGAACATCCAACTTTAATTAATCCATTTCGAAATTTAAGCAGTGCCACGGTACTTTCCGACAGTTCCGGCTGAAGATGATAGGGAAACGACAGGGTCGAAACCTAGACGTTAGAAGTGGGTATGAGGAGATCCTCGTTTGAGGTAGGAGGAAACACATCGAGCGCCCAACTTTAATAGATCTTTTCCCAACAATTTAAGAAGTACGACAGTGCTTTCCGACAGTTCCGACTGGAGATGATATGGACATTGCTAGATCGAAACCGGCAAGTTGGAAGTGGGTAGAAGATTATCCGTGTTCGTAGTAAGAGGCAACATAACGAACATCCAACTTTAATCAATCCATTTCGAAATTTAAGCAGTGCGACGGTACTTTCCGACAGTTCCGGCTGAAGATGATAGGGAAACGACAGGGTCGAAACCTGGATGTTAGAAGTGGGTATGAGGAGATCCTCGTTTGAGTTAGGAGGCAACACATCGAGCGCCCAACTTTAATAGATCTTTTCCCAACAATTTAAGAAGTACGACAGTGCTTTCCGACAGTTCCGACTGGAGATGATATGGACATTGCTATATCGAAACCGGCAAGTTGGAAGTGGGTAGAAGATTATCCGTCTTCGTAGTAAGAGGCAACACAACGAACATCCAACTTTAATAAATCCATTTCGAAATTTAAGCAGTGCCACGGTACTTTCCGACAGTTCCGGCTGAAGATGATAGGGAAACGACAGGGTCGAAACCTGGACGTTAGGAGTGGGTACAAGAAGATCCTCGTTTCAGGTAGGAGGCAACACATCGAACGCCCAACTTGAATAAATCCATTTCCAACAATTTAAGAAGTACGACAGTGCTTTCCGACATTTCAGACTGGAGATGAAATGGACATTGGTAGATTGAAACCTGCAAGTTATAAGTGGGTAGAAGAATAACCGTGTTCGAAGTGGAAGACAACACAACGAAAATCCAATTTTAATAAATACATTTCGAAAATTAAGAAATGCGACAGTGCTTTCCGATAGTTCCGACTGCAGTTGCTATACAACTGACCGGGTCAAAACTTGGAAGTTAGAAGTGAGTACGAGGATATCCTCGTTTGAGGTAGGAAGCAACACATCGAACGCCCAACTTGAATAGATCCATTCCCAACAATTTAAGAAATGCGACAGTGCTTTCCGACATTTCAGACTGAAGATGGAGATTACTGGATCGAAACCGGCATAGTAGAAGTGGATAGAAGATTATCCGTGTTCGAAGTAGGAGATAACACAACGATCATCCAACTTTAATGAACCCATTTTGAGATTTAAGAACTGCGACAGTAGTTACAGTAGTTCCGATAGTTACGGCTGAAGATGATAGAGAAATCACAGGGTCGAAACTTGGAAGTTAGAAGTGAAACGGGGCACTGTGTAAAGTAAAACGAATTCTTAATAAATCCGTCCAGAATTTTCTTTTTAAAAGCGACAGTATTTTCCGATACTTTTAAAACGACGTACTGGTACTGAAGACAATGGGCTTGGAACTTGCAACTTGGAGGCGGAAACAATAGTAGAATTCTGTTAGTCTAAAAGCAGTATAACGAACGCCATTTTTTAGTACAACCGTTTGGAATCTAAAATAATTACGACAGTATTTTCCGACAGTTCATAAAAAGTGTATATTACAGCATTAAAGATGAAATGAATACGACACAAGGCTTAAAAAGACGGCTGTAGTTGTGTACGACAAAAGAATGTATAATAAAACTGCGATTTCAGTAAATCTGTTTGAAAATTTAAAAATCGACAGTATTTTCCGACAGATTCAATAAGCCAAAGTTGCTCTGGAAACTGTGTCAAAATTATAGGTTAGAAGCCTACCAAAGCAGTTTCCTCAGATTAGAGCGAGTACAACGAAATTCTTAATAACCCTTAATAAATAATTCTCGAATATGAAAAATACGACAGTGTCCTTCCGATAGTTATAAACACATGCGCTGAAGATGATATGGAAATTACGATGGTTCGAAATTGGTAAATCAGTAGAAGAGCAAAAGGATATGCTTGCAGTAGGAGACAATACTACACCGTATCCGATTCTTTTACAAACGTACTTCTAATTTTTCAATATACGACAGCACTTTCCGACAGATTCAATAAGACATACTCCCACTGAAAATTATGTCAAAAATTATAGATTCGAAGCCTGCCAAAGCGGAGCGAGGAATACAGTTTCGTCAGCTTAGAGCGAGTATAACGAAATTTTTAATAAATAAACCTGTTTCTCGAATATTAAACAATGCGACAGTGTCTTTCCGACAGTTCATGAAAGATGTATATGACAGCATTAAAGATGAAATGAATACGACACAAGGCTTAAAAAGAAGGTTGTAGTTGTGTACGACAAAAGGTTGTAAAATAAAATTGCGATTTCAGTAAGTCTGTTGGGAATTTAAGGAAATCGACAGTATTTTCCGACAGATTCAATAAGACAAAGTTGCACTGGAAACTGTGTAAACATTGTAGGTTCGAAGCGTGCCAAAGCAGCGAGAAGATTACAGTTTCGTCAGCTTAGAGCAAGTACAACGGAATTCTTAATAAACCTGTTTCTCGAATATTAAACAATGCGACAGTGTCTTTCCGACAGTTCATGAAAGATGTATATGACAGCATTAAAGATGAAATGAATACGACACAAGGCTTAAAAAGAAGCTTGTAGTTGTGTACGACAAAAGGTTGTAAAATAAAATTGCGATTTCAGTAAGTCTGTTGGGAATTTAAAGAAATCGACAGTATTTCCGACAGATTCAATAAGACAAAGTTGCACTGGAAACTGTGTAAACATTGTAGGTTCGAAGCGTGCCAAAGCAGCGAGAAGATTACAGTTTCGTCAGCTTAGAGCAAGTACAACGGAATTCCTAATAAACCTGTCTCTCGAATATTCAAAAATGCGACAGTGCCTTTCCGACAGTTCTAACTAAACACAGGCAGTAAAAATGATATGAAAATGACGATGGTTTGAGACTGGCAAATCAGAAGGAGGGTATGAAGATTTTCATGCAGTAGAGGATAGTACTACATCGTAATCAATTTTTTTCACAAGCGTACTTCGAATTTTTCAATATACGACAGTATTTTCCGACATTTGATTTGATAATCAGTTTGATACATGCAAAACAGCAGAATGTATTAGATATACATATTACTTTTGTATGCCGTAGATTTGAATGTTTTATAAATCTCTTTAGAAATTTCGTCAATGCGACAGCGCTTTCCGACAGTTCCAACCTGATCAAAACCTGCAAATTAGAGGTGGGTTTGAAAGCTCCCAAAGGCGCTTCCTTTTCTTAATTTCACTTAGCAAGCAATTCTTGTTTGTCTAGTAGGACAATGCTCAGCTACTCTACGAGCCATTCAACAACGCAATTTTCAAGGTCGTTTCCTAGAGAATCGTCCAGATTCTTCTTCAAATTAAAAGGAGAGGAAAAGATGAGAAAACGAGGAAAGACGCTAGGCGAAGAAACAGAAATTTTAGCGCGTAATTCCATTTTCTTCCTGTGATTGAAGATCATAACTGAATTGACGAAACACGCCCTTACAGCTAACCAAACTAGCGCGGCGAAGGTTTCCGTTTGTTGTCACGTGCAGTTTCGCGACGTTACGTTCGCCTTACCTCCTTCCACGCACACAGGAAACCGCCGAAACGGAAACAAATCAACCGACCTTCGCCGACCCAATTAATTTCCATCGCAAACACTTGAACCCCGCGGCCGACTCCAAGGGAAACCGAACAGTTGCACGCGAGAACAGACACAAAGCATCTTCCTTGCTCCGCGTGTACGTGAGCCGGAGGAAACGCACGCCGAAAGCGTCCGCCAACGAGACCGTTAAATTTAATTTGAGATTTGGCTGCGGAATGAGCATATTCGCAAACGTACGTTGGTACGAGCCGATGGTGCTGCCGCCGCAGTTATCGCGGAAATTGTTAAACATAGAAATTCGCTAAGCCGTAAATTCGAGACGCGCGAAATTATAAATTGAAAAATCAACACGTACGAGTCGACATGCCGAAAGGGAGGACGGGGGATTCGAGCCGGGTGTCGGGTGTATGGCGCACCGCCTCTTTGATGCGGGATCCGGACGGAACGTGAAAGGCAAATTGGGCGTGGGCTATCGCGAAACATAAACGAAGGAACCGGGGAGGAAGGATGAGATGTTTGTTTGCTGGTTAGGGTCGGGTCATTGCGAATCGGATTCGGGTTTGGTACGGTTTCGAAAATAACATCATCAGGAATATACGCGACGAGGCCGTTTGGATGAATACCAATTACGAGACCTACCGGGAAAGTATTGGAAACGATAAAAGGAAGCGACTGGTAATATCCAGCTGATGATAATATTGCCTTTTAATATCGTCACTTCGGTTTATACGGTTGTTGAAAATGCTTGCCTCGAGCTAGCGAAACACGTGTCATCGATTTTATTATAAAACAATTGTGTGGTGAGGAATTCGCCGATGTGATATTGTGCCAGTGTAATATATTGGTCTACAGCAGGGGTCTCCAAATTACGGCCCGCGGGCCAAATCCGGCCCGCCAGTGTCATCAATCCGGCCCGCGACGGCTAATAGCTTATTGTTGCTGTGATAAGTTGGATAAAAAACACAGAATGATAATAACTCGGATTTATTTACTTGTTAGGTAAAGCTTAATGACAAGTATAATACGCGGAAAACTCACTGAAGTAATCAGTATGGCCCCAAGGCTGAAAACTTTGGAGATCCCTGGGCTATAGCATAAAAATTGCATACGCACGAAGCATTTGTTCCTAACTCAAGGTCATACCTCAGAAGACAGTTGCTGAGATACCTCGAAGGCTGCTCCAGGCATAGAAAAACGCCCACCACGATGAGTAGCGTAAAAGGTGCACCCCTTCCAAACCGGCTAGAGGCGAAAAGTGGGAAGTAGAAAATCTAGAAACTTACATCCGTACATCTTCTTATGTTTTAGGTTGTGACCATTACCATGAAATACTTTTGTGAGATTTTTTATCTTCTTTCCTCGCTTGTTGTGAAATAATATGGGAAGTTTATTTCCTCCAAGCCCTCATAGAATTGAATCACCTTAAGTATTATGACCAATGATTGGTCGGTCCATTGCAGCTATCACAAAGGGCCACTTGAATGAACTCCTTAACCCAAGATTTAGTTCTAGTAACCTCTCACCAAATGTATTTATTTGGGACCCGTTTGCTGCAAATACCTTGAATTTTGAAATATTGGATTTGTCATTGTAGATCGGGGGAATTATAGATATGTCGGCGCCTATATCCACCAGAAATGTGAGCCCTGTGAGCTTATCGCAGATAAGCCGTGTTTTGCTGGTGGTTACTGTTTAAAGCGTTCAGTACCGCCTTCCTCAACGAGTCTCCCCGTTTCCCCGTGTTTCAGGCTTAAAATCGCATGGTTTGACACATTTTCTAGCCCTGTTCCCGAATTTCGGGTGGTACCAGCACTGCGCATTCCTGTTACGTGAATTGGACTTGGACGGGCTGCGGTTTCTATACTTCGGATTAGTTAAGTCATCGAGTTTTTTTAGATAAGCTTGCGATCTGATGGTCGGAGGTCACTCAATGATATGCTGTTTGCATTAATGTTCTGCACAGACATAGAGGCAATATTTGGAGGTGAAACCTCTATTATTTTGTCGGCCATTGCACCTAGTTTAGTGGCATTGTCCTCGTTACCGGCAATAATTGATCGCGCGTTAGCTGGTAAACGCTGTATAAGCATTGTTTTAAGAAATTCTTCACTAACCTTAGATCCGGCTAAGTTTCTCATTTCGCGTAGTAGATGTCGATAGTTTCTTATCTCCAAGGTCAAATTCAGTGAGCAGCTTTTTTGTTTCTTGCATCTCCGACTCTGCGAATTCGTTAATTAGTCCTGCTTTTAAACTGTCGGTAGAGATTGGATGTTGGTGGGCTGGTCATAAAATCACTGATTTGCTCGAGGATGTTACTTTGCCTACAACCTACAGTTGCTCCTGTATCCGTTTCGTTGTTGGAAAAATCGGAATTTTGTTGATTGGACCCCATATGCTCTCTCGCGCGTTGATGGCGTCAATTGAAAAAGAAAATCCACGTATCAACAGCTTTTGCGATTTCTCCTGAAATCACGCAGGGGTCACCAATTTGTTGGTATCGTGGGTTGATGTATATTCATTATAAGACAAACTATTTATTATAAGAATAACTTGTACATGAGAACAATGAACACATTTATTATAAGTATTATGACTATAGATGAACTGTACATGCGCACCAATGAGTATACCGACATCGTACCACTTGATTTTCATCCTAGCGTTGCAAGCTTCTCTAGTTCATCAACCGCACACTGCGGCGCTAAATTCAAATGTGGCGCAGCCACAACTTATTGTTAGTTCTCTTTCTAGAATGACTTTATCCCCCCTCCAACTACGAATGATTGATTCTGAAGGTTTTCGGAGTCGTCCGTGCAGCGAAAATGCACTCGAGATGGGTACCCAATTTTTTTGTTAATGTAGTACTGCAATTTCGCGTTCTTACTGGTTCTTTCCGAAATAAAAGAGAATCAAATAAATGTGGGCAAATGTACTTAGAAGGAACCAGCGGTTGTGTGTCTCGCGTGAGATACGGTACTACTTTCTAAGGGGATTCCTCGAACTATAAGGGCGAAAGTCGCGGGGTAAGAAATAGGAAAATAGCCCTTAAGAGAAAATCGTACCGGTAAAACGAAATGTAAAGCACAGCGTTCATCAAAAGTCTAGAACGAAAATTGGAATTGAGAAAGAAACGTTTCGTCAAGGGAAACATGCCGAAAGATAAATTTAGACCGTAAAACGAGCTGGCTTGAAGTAAGCCGGCTGCGTCCTGATTCGTTTTAGTTCAGTTTCATTCATAGTTTGAGAGTCCCAACGACTTACTGTTCCCCTCCTTTTGTATGTTCCCGATCCTCAATCCCCAATTTTTGGATCTCGCCATTGGAAAGTGGGAGAAGGTCATGAACTTAATTAAGCAGTTTTGAACAGTTACCACTTTTGAATGTCCATATTATTCAGCTTTTCGCAAAGACTTGCCGTCTTTTCGAACAGGACGTAAGGAGGAATTTACCACGCCAGGAATGGAGACGAAAAATGTGACCAATCGACGGTATCCCAATCCCCATATCAAGACTAAAATCAATTTCTCATCATCTCATTTCTGAATCCCCCTCATCGACTTATGCGATACCAACAATAAGGATCAAAGCCTGAAACTGAAACCCCCGCGATATCGCTCCCATCTAGATCTCATCATTCCATCATCGACGTCGTCGACAATTCTAAACGCGCCCTTTATCTGGGACGTTCCATCTCTCGCCTTTCGCTAACAATCTTGTCTTTACGCTCGTATTACGCCAGTGTTTCGCGCAAACGAGCCCTCCTTATCTCGAGCACGCAACAATAGACCGTTTCGATCCGACGAGACGATGATGATGACGATGACTACGCCGACGACGTTCGATTTCGCCGCTTTCGATTAGAATCAATCGAAATCGACGATACGAGGACGCGTTCTCGTCCCCAATTGACGTAAAATCTCGTTCGAAAAAGATCACGCGAGGAGCGTGAGGGAGGATGGGGCAAAAATTAGCCGGTCGCTTCGAAGCCGAAGCGCTCAAAGATTCGAACGACAAATCTGGCGAAATCGAGTTTCGGGGTAGCACGGCGGTAATTTTATTTCTCTTTCGTTTTGACCGTACCCGTTCCTCGTCCTTTATCCAACTTCCGATTGTAATTCGTACGAACGGACGACGATAATTTCCCGAACGTGCCGTTTCGACGGGGATGCTACGGACTCGCTAAAAGGTGAAAGGTCAAAGCGGTCGTTCCGGCTAATTTCGAAACGTTAAAGAGGAAACTACTCGAAGATCAAGGACGTTTAAGTGGATGAAACGGCCCGGATGCCTATAGGGAAGGAGAATTACTTCAATTCCTTCAATGAAGAAAACCGTAGACCATCTTTATACATAACTCTCCGATGAACGACCTATAACTGACGTTCGTTTGCTAGGTAACTTTCACAGAGAGCTGTGCAATAGCCTGCACTCCATGACGACATTACATGTGCCAATAGCAATTGAATGTTTAAAACCTTCAAAATAAGATGAGAGAGGATCAAATACACAACGCAATACGAGTTTCTAATAAGTCTGTTCCAATTTTCTAAGATGCGACAGTAATTTCCGACAGTCCTAAAGCATTGATGGGAAACCGGTTTCAAAACGATACTTCAAAGAGTCAAAATTACGAAATGAATAAAAGAAGTACAAAATGCACATAAATCTCCCCATTGTACGATCTATAACCGAGGTTCGTTTGTTGGGCAACTTTCACAGAAAGTCGTGCAATAGCCTGCATGGCTGGACTACATTGCATATGCCAATAATTGTCGCTGAGGAAGTGATACTTTGTTAATCGCAGATTGCAACCGTAGACTAGTTTCGTCCTTATTAGGACTCGTCAGTAGAGCATAGCATTTCCCACAGCTAGGTGTTATAAGAGTTCATCATATCAAAAGATTTCACCAAACTAGTGGCTCCGTCTGATGAACATTCTATGACAGTTGCCTAACAAACGAACAAACGAAAGTGATAAGTCGTTTATTGGAGAGTTATGTAGGATGTTCTACTTTTTTTTTATTCAGTTGTAATTTTAACTCTTTCAAGAGTCTTTTTGGAACTGGTTTCTTATCAATTGTTTAACACTGTCGCATCTTACAAAATTTAAATAGATTTTTGGAAATTCGTACTGCGTTGGTTTGCTGTTGTGGACTAACTTCAGCACTTTTAATCTAACACTTGCCTTTTATGAATTCTCTTGTTCTTCTTACTTCATTTCTGTCTTCTTTATCTTATTTTTCCTCCTCCCTCTTACTTATCTTTTGCAATTTCTGAGCATATTATTCCGAATGAGAAACAATAGCAAAGTTACCTTCTTCCTTCCTTCCTCTTTTTCGGACCTTATTCTTCTTCTTTTTCTTCTTCTTCTTCTTCTTCCTCTTCTCCTCCTGCTTCTTCTTTTTCTTCTTGTTCTAGTTCTTGTTCTTGTTCTTCTTGTTCTTGTCCTTCTTGTTATTCTTGTTCTTGTCCTTCTTGATATTCTTGTTCTTGTTCTTCTTCTTCTACTACTACTTCTTTTATACCCCATTTTTCTGAACTCACAATGCGAAAGAAACGAAGTAACGGATTGATCTTGGTAGCCTCTAAACGAAAAGTTACTATTTACAAATGTACTCGTTTTCTTTCTTCTACTTTCTATCTATTTCCCCCACCTTCTTCTTCATATTCCTTTATATTCCTCATTTTTCGATTTTCCTGAGCCTGTCATTCCGAACGAAAAACAACGGCGAGTGTACTTTAAATTTAGAGAAATTTCCTTTTCCTTCTTCTTCCATCCCCTTTGCTTTTTTTTTTCTGATTTTACTTTTATCCTTCTTCTTTTCTATTCCTCATTCTTCCATTTTCTGAACCCACCGTTCTAAACAAAAGAGAGATTAATTTGCTAGTCTTCGAAGGAACAGTTACTATTTAGAGAATTATTTTTTACGTTCTTCGTACGTTGTTTGTTTTCCTTACCTCTATCGCCCTATTCTTTTATATTGCTTATTCTTCCATTTCCTCAGACCGTCCTCCTTAAAGAGAGAAACCGTTGTGGACTTACTTTAGTAGTTCTGAAACTAAAAATTACCATTCATGAATTT
Organism: Chrysina gloriosa; assembly: GCA_038088585.1. Lineage (NCBI taxonomy): Eukaryota > Metazoa > Arthropoda > Insecta > Coleoptera > Scarabaeidae > Chrysina > Chrysina gloriosa. The sequence goes on along the minus strand of CM076094.1, from coordinate 54,311,793 downwards.
TCATGTCCCTCTTTCTTTATTTCTGTCTTAGGTATCTTCTTTTTCCTCTTTCATCCTTTCTTTCTGTTATTCTGACCTTATTCGTTTTTTATCTTCAATATTCCTTGTTCTGTTATACTGAATAAAAGATTGATTGACGGATTGATTTTCATTATTTCTGAACGAAAAGTTACTATTTATAAATGGACTTATTTCTTCCTTCCTTCTTCCTGTTTATCTTCTTCACCTTCTTCTCCTTCTTGTTTTATTTTTACAATTCTTCTATTTTCTGACAACGTCATTGAAAAAGAAGGAACATGTGTTAACTCGTGACTTTTTCATGTTTTCTCCTTTTTTGCTGCTTTTCTTACTCCCGTCTTCCTATTTTATCTTCCTTATTATTTCATTTTCCAAGTCTGCTATTCTAAACGATAAACAGTGGCGGAGTTAGCGTGACAGTTACTGCTTGAGCTGTTGTATTTAGTGATCTTATGTCTTCCTCATTCTTCTCTTTTGCCTTTCCGACATTCGTCTTCCTACTCTCTTACTATATCCTTTATTTTTCCATTTGCCCAGCCTGTCCTTACGAAGAAAAGTTGCCTGTTTTAGCAGCTTTTCAATCAGCAGTTCAGAAACTTATTCGTTTTCTTCCATCTCCGTCCGTTTCTTCCCTATTCTTCCATTTGCTGAGCCTATCATTTAATTTTTCTTTGATTTTTTAATCGATAGTTACCGTTCAGAGACTTTCTCGTGTTCTTCCTTCTCCGTTCCTTCTTCTTCATCCTCTTTTATCTGTTTTATTCTTCCATTTGCTGAGCCTATCATTTAATTTTTCTTTGATTTTTTAATCGATAGTTACCGTTCAGAGACTTTCTCGTTTTCTTCCTTCTCCGTTCCTTCTTCTTCATCCTCTTTCATCTGTCTTATTCTTCCATTTGCTGAGCCAATCATGTAATTTTTCTTTGATTTCTTAATCGATAGTTACCGTTCAGAGACTTTCTCGTGTTCTTCCTTCTCCGTTCCTTCTTCTTCATCCTCTTTTATCTGTCTTATTCTTCCATTTGCTGAGCCTATCATTTAATTTTTCTTTGATTTTTTAATCGATAGTTACCGTTCAGAGACTTTCTCGTGTTCTTCCTTCTCCGTTCCTTCTTCTTCATCCTCTCTTATCTGTCTTATTCTTCCATTTGCCGATCCTGTCATTTCGAACAAAAGTTAGTTGCTTCAGCAGCCTTTCAATCAGCAATTACCGTTCAGATACTTTATAGTTCTTTTCGTTCTGCGTCCGTTCTTTTTCTACCACCTTCTTCTACCTTCTTCGTCTAGTGTTTTTGAGCCTGGATTTAATGATTTTCAAAGTAGCAACGACTGTCGGTTCTTTTCTTTTGGCGTCGTCATTTCTTATTTGTGTCATTTCTACCTCTTCGTTCATTTTCTTTCCGATCTTCCCTTTTTCTTTCCCTTTATTCCTTCTAACCCCCTCCTCCTCAATTTTTATCAATATATTTCGAATTTCTCTTGAATTTTGTTTTTTTTTATATATATATATATCCAACTTATAGTCTCCTAGATTATTGAGCAGAAAATCCAATTCCTCCCTACCCCCTCCCTTCCCCATTTAGGAACGAAGTCGTGGATTTGCAGAATTCCACTTTCCCGTTCATTTCTGCAAAACACTTTTTTTTTCTATTAATTTCAACTTCGATTCCATTCTGATTCTCGTAATGCTAGGGAAAAATTCATAACTTTGTAAGTTTACATCGCATCCAGCTTCGCAAACGACTTCATCATCGACAGCGACCGTCGAACGCGAGGCATGGGGAGGAGGGGCTTTAGTATGGATCCTCTCGTTCACACGACCCGATAAACACGCCGGATGACGAATAAAACGGCGCGTTTCGATCCGAAATCGATTTCGAACGTAACGAGCCGATATCGCGTAATTACGATACTGCACGCGCCGTTTTACGTCGCGTTATGAACGTTTCTTTAGCGCGATTTCGCGTTTCGACGGAGTTTTCGAAGGATCCCCTGTCTTTCTCCCTTTTTCTCGTTTTTTTTTTTTCGTTTTCGGAAAGAACGTCGATTTGCCGAAACCGACGAATCCCGGATTTGCCGACGAATCGATGAATAGCGAGAGAGACGGACGCGAAAAAGATACGGAAAGGACGAAATTCCTAAATAAAACATGAACCGATCGGACTCGAACGGCTCTGATTTATTTATAAGGCCGGATGGCGCCCGATGACCTCGTGTCCGTCGAGAGATTTGCGGGAGACAAAATGACCGGCCGAGATGATTTTATCGAAAGAGCGCCGTCGCTTAGAATTGTAAATGTGGGCGGTAAAAGGTGGTTTGTAGAATTGGACTTCAGATAAAGACGGGATGTTATTGAGGATGTCGTTTGAATGTTTCCGAAAGGAACGGTTAGAGCTGTAAGAAACGGGAAGGAAAACCGAAGGCGGTACATACATGCATAAATTACTCGTAAGAGAGATACAATAACTTCGTATTCACTCTTGAGTGGCGTCTTTCACAATTCTAACAATAACATTCCTAGATTTTGATTCACGAGGTTTGACGCCACTAATCCATAAGGAAACGAATGCGGGTGTTATATATTACGTCAAATACAAGAAGATAGTCTTTAAGTGGCGTCATTCACAAACAATAACTTTCCTAAATTTCGATTCAGCGGAATAAGTGGCGTCATTTACAAACAATAACATTCCCAGATTTCGGCTCGCCGGCTGATTGACGTCACCCATCGATAAGGAAACGAGTCTGGGTGTTGTATGTTACGATAAAGACAAGAAGATAGTCCTTCGGTGGGATAATTTACAAACAATAACGTTTCCAGATTTCGATTCACCAGCTCCTTGATGCTACCCATCGCTAAAGATACGAACGTGGGTGTTATATCTTACATCTAATACGAGTAGATGGTCCTTAAATGACGTCATTCACAAACAATAACATTCCCAAATCTCGATTCAGCTGAAGAAGTGGCGTCGTTTACGAACAATAACATTCCCAGATTTCGACTCGCCGGCTGATTGACGTCACCCATCGATAAGGAAACGAGTCTGGGTGTTGTATGTTACGATAAAGACAAGAAGATAGTCCTTCGGTGAGGTAATTTACGAACAATAACGTTCCCAAATTGCGATTCACCAGCTGCTGGACGCTACCCATTGCAAAAGAAATGAATGTGGGTGTTATATCATACATCAAATACAAGAGTACTTAAGTGGCGTCATTCACAAACAATAACATTCCTAAATTTCGATTCAGCGGAATAAGTGGCGTCATTTACAAACAATAACATTCCCAGATTTCGGCTCGCCGGCTGATTGACGTCACTCATCGATAAGGAAACGAGTCTGGGTGTTGTATGTTACGATAAAGACAAGAAGATAGTCCTTCGGTGGGGTAATTTACAAACAATAACGTTTCCAGATTTCGATTCACCAGCTGCTGGATGCTACCCATCGCTAAAGATACGAATGTGGGTGTTATATCATACATCAAATACGAGTAGATGGTCCTTAAATGGCGTCATTCACAAACAATAACATTCCCAAATCTCGATTCAGCTGAAGAAGTGGCGTCGTTTACAAACAATAACATTCCCAGATTTCGACTCGCCGGCTGATTGACGTCACCCATCGATAAGGAAACGAGTCTGGGTGTTGTATGTTACGATAAAGACAAGAAGATAGTCCTTCGGTGAGGTAATTTACAAACAATAACGTTCCCAAATTTCGATCCTCCAGCTGCTTGATGCTACCCATCGATAAAGAGACCGATGTGGGTGTCATATCTTACATCAAATACAAGTTCGAGATGGTCCTTAAATGGCGTCATTCACAAACAATAACATTCCCAAATCTCGATTCAGCGGAAGAAGTGGCGTCATTTACAAACAATAACATTCCCAGATTTCGACTCGGCGGTTGATTAACGTCACCCATCGATAAGGAAGCGAGTCTGGGTGTTGTATGTTACGACAAAGACAAGAATATAGTCCTTCGGTGAGGTAATTTACAAACAATAATGTTTCCAGATTTCGATTCACCAGCTCCTTGATGCTATCCATCGCTAAAGATACGAACGTGGGTGATATATCTTACATCAAATACGAGTAGATAGTAATTAAGTGGCGTCATTCACAAACAATAGCATTCCTAAATTTCGATTCGGCGGAAGAAGTGGCGTCATTTACAAACAATAACATTCCCAGAATTCGATTCGCCGGCTGATTGACGTCACTCATCGATAAAAGAACAAATCCGGGTGTTGTATGTTACGACAAATACAAGAAGATAGTTGTTACAGTTTTTTGTACCATTACTTTAGGTCTCTAGCTTCAACTTTTTCCGCAGATGGCGCCCCGCTTTCGTAAGTTTGTGACACCGCTTGCGCAGGGTTGGATGCGCGCGTGGGGATTCTGCGTCTAGCGTTGAGTTGGAACAGATCGATTTCCGTGTATAGTTTATTCCGTTTTCGCTTTTAAGTCTCGTTATCGAGGATATCCACGGAAATTCGACGCTGGGAAGTGTATAGCATCGTTCGGTGAATTTAGAGGTTTCGCTTGCCCCAAGTTTTGCTGTTCAAACTAATCGTCCACGTTGCTTTTCCGTTAATTGGAGGTGAGAGAAAACCCGCCATCTTGGACAACTTCCGTCCCGATACCGAATACCACGCCGTGCGAACGTCGACAACCGGAAGTAACCGCCAAGTCCCGCTTTTATTTGATTTGATTTATATTTTTGTATAGTTCAGTTTTTGGGAAAATTTCCCTAGAATCTTATAGTTAATATTTTTTTGAGGGAACGGGGAAACGGGGGAGTTTTTCGATACGTTGGCTCGTTCGGTTTATCGGACGATTAACCCCACCTATCGATAAAGAAACGAATGGACAGATCAGAGCTAAAAATCGAGTTTAGAACAAATGTTTCCAAACTTGGACAAACAATTCGTATCCTTCCAGAAATCGAAACGTCGCCAAAGGATGTATCCGATGAAGCCCGAATTCGAAAACGGCGACTTAAAAATCGGAAATTTCTTAATTTATACAAGCAACGACGGAGTATGTCGCCGTTTTTATTCGTTTCCGGTCCCGAAGCAATTTTACGGTCGCTTTGCGAATTCCATTAAGGCGAAAGCATAGTTTTTCCCCTTTTTCTTCTTGTTCCTTCTCTTCCGCTTCCTGTTCCTCTCCGGGAGTAAAAACAGATAGTAAAATTTCACCTATACATATACTAAGTTTTTCCCGGTCGGATCGTCTCGTCCCGTTTCTAAGGGAACTAGCGGTTCGACGAAGGCTCGTAAAATTGGGCGGGCGAACGCGTGGGAACGAGGCGCAACTCGCGACGGCTATCGGCGTTCGGATCCGCGAAAGTTTTTTACGACTTCTTCTCATGTAAATTTGGCGCTCGTGACGCTTCGCTTGCATCGCGATGTGTATGATCGGGATACCTTCGAGACTTGATTAGGAAAACGGAATGTACCGAGGTCAAAACTGGTGGGAGTTGCTTAGAAAATACCAGAAAATAGCGCATCCATTCATTGATGTTATCCAGAAATTATGTTTTCTAATCACATTAAAGGTAGTGTGAACGATAATGACAAACTAGTTTCGTGATGTATGATACCAACCGCGCTGTGATTGCGTTCGGGGAGTAGTTGTTTTAGTAATTGGAACTGCCTCCGGCAGCTTGATCACTTCCTCAGTTTTGTTGACCAATTTTGAACAGATTCTGGAAGCTTTTCGGACAGATTTTTGATGCTACAGTTTCAATAAACAAGTTCTAGTATTTTTCTATAGTGTACCTCGTCCTCGACAGTTTCTAAAAGTTTTGGACTGATTTTGTTGACGCTTCGTTTTTGAATATTGCAGTCCTAACATTCTAATCTCTAGCAACTTTTCATGGTTATTTAAAAAATAATTTCTAACAGTTCCAACAATTTTGAAAAGATTCTGTTAATATTTCGGATGTTTTTCTCATATTAAAATTTATTAGGGTTTTTTGATCTTAAAAAACTTCAAACGGTTTTCTTACACACACAGTTTCTTATGCAGTTACTTGCAGTTACACTTACTAATTTTAACAAAATTCTGTAAAAGTTCCTAACAGTTTCTTAAGATTGCAATTTCTCGAAATTTTGAAATTTGTAGTAATTTTCCACTATTTTTCTAAGAAGTTTGTAACAGTTTCTTAGACATATTGACTCGTTCATAGTCTTAAGCAATTTCTGGGTATTACAGACTTTGATTTTTTTCTTGAACGATTACCTAAAAATCTTGATTTTTAGAAACTTTCAAGTTCTAACCAGATTCCAACGGTTTCTCTAAATAATTTCTAACATTTTTGTACGCGGTCCCTTAGGAATTCCCAAGAGATTCCTTAAAAGTTTTGAACGGTTTCTGTTATAATATGGATTTTGGTCCTTTTTCAATCTTGAAAGACTGCCAAGGATTTATCTGAATAATTTCCATTAGTTTCTTATAAAATTCTGTAAAAATTTAACAATTTCCTTCAACATTGTGGTCATTAGAAACTTTTAAATTTTAAGAAGATTACAAAAAGGTGTCTTTAAATAATTATCTATCTTAATATCTTAATATAATAATAATCTTAATAATAATCTTTAAGAAACTGTTAGAAATTTCTAACAGTTTTTTAAAGATTCCGAACAGATTCCCCCAAAGTTTTGAACGTTCTTTTTTTTAATTTTATGGATTTTGATTTGTTTTCAATCTTGATCAACTACCAAGAATTTTCCTGAATAATTTCTAAGAGTTTCTTAGCAATTTTTAACAGATACTCTAAAAACCAAGTAACAGTTGCATCAAAAACTTTTAAACTTATAACAACTTCATTCAACATTTTGTTTGATGTTATGCATTTTAGTCTTTTTCGATCTTGAACAGCTACCAAGAATGTTCATGAATAATTTCTACTAGTTTGTTATGAAATTTTGTAAAAATTTCAACAGTTTTCTTCAAAATTGCGTTTTTTTTTAGAAACTTTTGAAGCAGATTCCAACGATATTTCTAAACAGTTTCTAACGGTTTCTTAATGAGTTTCTTAGAAACTCCGAACGTTTTTTTTTACATTATGGATTTTGGTTTGCTTTCAATCTTCAACAGCTCTCAAGGATTTTCCTGAATAATTTCTAACAGTTTCTTAGCCATTCTTAACAGTAAGTCTAACAGTTTCTGCAAAAACTTTTGAACTTTTAACAAGTTCTAACGTTTTGTTCCAAATAATTTTAGTAAACGGTTTTGATTAGTTTCCTAATATTCCAGTTGTTAACATTGTTTAAAAGTGTTTTTCTAAATCCTTTCTTACAGCCCCTTATCTAGTTTCTTAGCAATTTTCAACAGTTTTTACAAATTTCGAACAGTTTCCTAATATTGCAATTTCTAGAAGTTTTAGAGTTTTTAGCAATTTAAACGGTTTTTCTGAATAATTTCAAATGGTTCTTGATCCAGTTCCTTAGCGGTTTTCTAAAGGAGTCGAACCGTTTTCTAAAATCGCATCTTTTAGAAACTATCAAATGTTTTACTAAACAGTTTCCTAGCGATTTTCAACAAATTCTCTATAAGTTTTGTTTAGTTTCATAATACTGCAGCTTTTTAGTTTTCTAATTTTTAACAAGAATCAGTTCATTCTTTAAAACAAAGAAATTCTCTAAAAGGTTAAAGCAATTTTCTAAAATCTCAGTTTTTGGAAACTTTTAACTATTTCTAACAACCTCCAACGTATTTTCTAAACAGTTTCTAACAGTTTCTTATCTACTCTTTAAGCGTCTCTCAACAGATCCCGCAAACGTTTTACCGAGTTTCCTAATATTTCAGTTTGTTTTAGAAATTATGCAATTTTTAGAGGCTCTTTAGAGTTTTCCCAAATCACTTCTAATAGTTTCCTCCGGTTTCTTGATAATTTTCAAAAGATTCCTTAGAACATTCCAAATTTTGGAAACTTTTAAATCTATCTAACAATCAGTTTCCAAGGTTTTTTTTTTTTCTAACTAATTTCAAACAGTTTTTTACGCAGTTTCTTAAAAACTCTGAACAGATTCACTGATAGTTTTGAACGATTTTCTAACACTGAATTTTCGACTTCAATCTAGAAAAGCTCTAGATGATTTCGAATAGTTTCTTATGCAGCTTCGTCGCAATCGAACAGTTTTTAATATTGCACTTATTGGAATTTTTAAAATTAGTGTCTAACAGTTTCTTTCCAATGTCTAACAGACTCTCTAGAAGTTTCGAATTGTTTTTAACCTTATAGTTCCTATCAACTTTGTAAATCCAAACAATGACTAATACTTTTTTCGAATGATGTCTAACAGTTTTTTATGGAGTTTTATAAGCAATTTTGGACAGTTTTCTTTGAGTATCATGGTTTCAGGTTGTTAAGGAATTCTGTGTTAATAAGGCGGTAGTATTGGTAGAAGTTTTCCAATTGTACACAACTTCTAATAGTTTTTTTAGCAATTTCTAATTGTTTCTCCCGTAGTGTTTAAGCAATTCTGTACAGATTTTCTCAAACTTGATAGCAATGCAACTTCTCCAAATTTTCTAACTCTTAACCACTTCTAATTGTTTTCTTCGATATTCCTCTAATAGTTTTTATGTTCGTCGTTTCGAACAGGTTATCCTTACAATTTGAACGTTTTTCTAACATCGGAGCTTTTATAAGATTCCCAATTTTTGACAATTTTTCACAGTTTTCTACATAGCGTTCTAGCAAATTTGGACAGAACGATTTATAGCGCAATTACTGGAAATATTCTAAGCCCTAATCATTTCTAATTGTTTTCTTGTGATAATTTCTAATAGTATTTGGTGTAGTTTGTTAGCGGTTGTAAAAGTGCTCGTCTAAGTTTGCTGCTTTTAGAAATTTTCTGACTTTTATAAATTCTAACGGTTTTTTAGGCGATTTCTAATAGTTTCTTACGTAGTTTTCCTAGCGATTCTTGACAAATTCTGTCTCTTTACTTTTAACAACTTTCCGCGTTTGTGTCAAGCAATGTCTAACAGTTTCTTATATAGTTTCTTAGCAATTCCGAACAGGTATTCTTAACGCCTCTAATAGTTTCGGTAATATTACAGTTCCTAAAAATATTTTGATTATGAATAGCTTTTTCTAACATGTTCTAATAGGTCTTTATGCTAGTATTTTATAGCTTCTTCTTCTTCTTCTTAATCTTTTACCCTTTCTACCTTTCGGTGTAAGGGTTCGGAGCCACCGAGCCGTATATGTACACGCATATACCGTACCGCTCCTGGCCCACCCAGTGGCATTTCCTTCAATTTCGCAGCTTATTAGAGGTCCAGATCCCTTTTTAGGATTTTAAACTGCAACGCTCTGCCGCTACCGGGTCTCGAACGCCGGCCCTTCGCACTGTGAAGCGCGAGTTTTACCACTCAGCCACTGAGGGGTATTTTATAGCTACTTAGTAGAAACATCAAAATTCAAATGAAACCTTAAAAACTCGAACTTTCGATGCTATCCCTATTCCCGAAGGACTCCCTCCCCTTAAACAACCGACATCCATTCCCTACTTTAAAGCCACCAAAGTGCATAAAACGCCGTTCCTTTTATTAGGTCTCTGCCTTTTGGGGGTACGAAGGGTGGCCACTACCGTACCGGGATCGTCTTCCTCGAGTCCTCTCACGTTCGAGAGCGTCCGACCTCCGCGATCCATTATTCAAGAACTTTTTCCGCGCGCTCTCGAAAAGAAGCGAATCAAACATTAAAATGCGTCGTCCCACCGTTCCGGTCGACCGTTCAACCCTTCTCGCCCTCACTTTCGGGCGACGATGCGGCTTAACACGAAACAGAATGTAAATTCTTCACGAAGCTCCCGGGGTCGGATGGGGCGCGATGTTTAAGTTGAACTCGCACCTCCACCTTATTCCAACAACATCGGCCTAATCATCGTACCTGACGATTTGGGAGCGGATGGAGAAATGAAGTGCGGGCTGAATTGAAAAAAGAAAATGGAATCTCCTCACAATTCCTCCGACGTCCAACCCGTTGCCTTTTCCTCGAACAAGATTACTTACCCCTTTTAGCACCGCAAAGACCGCCGGAAAATATTTTCGCCAAAGTTCTAAATTGGTAAACTTCGCTTTCGAACGGGGGAGGGCGGGGGAAAAAACTCGTAAAGATTCAAACGGCGACGTCGTCGTCCGAAGTTGCGGCGACCGCCACCGCCGCCGGATCGATACGTGTACGAAGTTTGCTAGCGTGCTCGGCTACTTCGCGACGAGGAAAAATGGAACGATACACGATTTTATCTCTCGCTCGAAGTGATTAGGGTTTGTGTTTGTGACGTCGCACGAAGAAAATTAACCGAGCGGCGGCGGGAAAAAATCGTCGGGGGCGGTTGCATGACGGAGTGGACCCGTTGACGGTTGCATTCGAGCGAATCGGACGGGTCCTCTTTCGAAACGGAACGGGGTAAATCGGATTATTTCGCCCTGGTGGACGTCGAGGACGACGGTCTTATTAAAGAAATTTTAATTGGAGTTTCTTCGGAGCGGCGTACTCGGTTTTGGGGAGGAAGGGGGTAGGGGAGGGCAGAAAAAGAAGTTCGCTTGAGTTGTTGAAAAGTGACACGTTCCTAAAAGTTTAGGAAAATTTAGTTGCGGGCGTCATTACGAAGTGTACGTCTTCTTGAATCCGAAATCTATCTCTCTCTCCATTAGGGTCGAAATTAGTTTCTCGCGTTCCTTTGTTTTTGCTATGCGTGCCTCGTGAATCGTAAGTATTTTATCAATGCGGTCGAGGCGATGGTGGGAATCCCTTCTGTTCCAGGTCTTCCAGATCCTCAAGATCCTGTACCAGAGTACTAAAAGTTCTTGACTTAATACTAGAGATTTCAAAAACTAGCAGGGATTCCCTAATTTCTAATAATTTCTTATAAAATTTTGAGTTTTCAACAATTTCCTTCGTAATTGTGGCTTTCAAGAACTTTAAAGTTTTAACCAGATTCCGACGGTTTTTCTAAATAATTTCTAACAGTTTCTTACGCAGTCTTCTAGCAGTTTCTAACAAAGTATGTAAAAGTTTCTAACTTTTGAGTTTTTAAAATTTTCAAAGTCTTCCCTAAATAATATCTAATGGCTTCGTATACAGCTTCTTAGCGGTCCCCGATATGTTCTCTAAAGGATTTGAGTAGTCCTCCAAAATCGCAATTTTTAGAAACTTTTAACTAAACTTAACAATTTCAAAATGTTTTACGAAATAATTTCTAACATTTTCTTAGCACCTCTGAACAAATTCTTTAAACGATTTAAATAACTTTCAAGAATCTGAGTTTTTGGAGACTTTTAAGTATTACTAATAACTCTCAATGATTTTTCTAAATAATTTCTTCTAACAGTTTCTTACGTAGTCTTTTAGTAGTTTTCAACAAAGTTCGTAAAAGTTTCTAACAGTTTCTTAATTTGGACCGTTTAGAAAGTTTCGAGTTTTTAACGACATCCTATGGCGTGTGTAAATAATTTCTAATAGTATCCTACGCAGCTTTCCAAAAGTCTTCAACAATTTCTTGATATTAGAGATTTGAGATCTTTAACCCCTTGCACTACGCCGAAATTCACAATCAGCCGTGCCAAACTCGGGCGCCTGAGTGGTCCCGAAAGAGTCGAAGCGGCGAAGACTGAGTGTCGGAACTTTGAACACATCTTACGACCATTCTTACGACTGACAATGAGTACGAGATAGGCGTGCTCGTGTTGACTTCACGCGGTGGTGCTCTTGTAAAATTCAAAAGACAACAAGATACAAGATAAAATACCCAATCATTCAAGAAAAGGAAAGAAGAGATAAGACCTCATTCAGGCGTTCCTGGTGGCCCGAGAATAAGACCACGAGCACGGCTCGTGATATTCATGTTTGGCCCGAAATATCGATTACGAGCCTGACTCGTGATATCCACGTTTGCCGTGAAATTGAACAACGAGCCTGACTCGTGATATTCAAGTTTGGCCTAAAATTTTCATCACGAGTCAGACTCGTGAAAATAGTGCAAGGGGTTAACAACTACCACGGATTTTCTTGTATAATAGCCAATAGTTTCTTATGGACTTTTGTAAAGGTTTTAAACAGTTTCCTTCAAAGTTGTCGTTTTTAGAAATTTCGAGGTTTTAGGCAGCGTTTTAGAAACTCGAAACAGATTCCTTAAAAATTTCAAACGGCTTCCTTTAATATTATAGATGTTGGGTATTTTTTCAATTTTCCAAAAATTACCCGGGGTTTCCCTGAATAATTTCTAATAGTTTCTTCTGCAGTTCTCTCTGAATTCTCAGCAGATTCTCCGAAAGTCAAGTAAGTCTAAAAGTTTCTTCAAAATCTGTAAAACTGTCAAGAATTTCTAACCGTTTTTCCAAATAATTTTGGTAAATAGTTTTGATTGGTTTCCCAATATTCCAGCTTTTAACATTTCTTTATGTTTCACAAGTTTATAGAAACTTTCAACCGTTTTTCTAAATATTCTCTAACAGTTTCCTACGCAGCTTTTTAGCGGTTTTCAATCAATTATTTGAGGAATTTGACGTTTTCCACAATCGCAGGTTTTAGAAACCTTTGAGTCCGATGTCTTCTCCAAATAATTTGTAATAGTTTTGGTATACAGCTTCTTAGCAGTCCCCAATATGTCCTCTAAAGGATTTGAGCAGTTTTCTAAAATTGCAAATTTTTAGAAACTTTTAACTTTCTAACGACCAAATGTTTCACTAAATAATTTCTAACGGTTTCTTAGCACAAATTCTTTAAACGATTTAAATAATTTTCAAAAATCTCAGTTTTTGGAGAATTTCGAATGATTTTTCTAATTAATTTCTAACAGTTTCTTACGCAATTTCTTAGCGATGCCCAACGGATTCTGTAAAAGTTTTGGCCTGTTACCCGAAATTTCAGTTTATACAAATTTTAGAATTTTTAGAAATTGTCAAGGATTTCCCTACATAATTTCTAATAGTTTCTTACACTGCTTTCCTGTCAATTTTCAAAATACAAGTTTTAAACGTTTCCTTACAAATGACAGTTAGTTTTTAGTAGTTCCCAGCGATTTGTCCAAACAGAATTCTGATAGTTCTTTCCGCAGTTTCTTAGATAGTCTGAATAGATTCGCTGAAAAATTTAAACAGTTTTCTAGTACTGTAACCATTACAATTCTTTAAAGTTTTCACGTCAGCTTTTTGCCTAGATAATTCCTAATAGTTTCTTATGCAGCCTTGTGGCAATTCACAATACCTTCTCTAAAAGTTTTGACCAGTTTCCTAACATTTCAGTTGTCTTTATATAAACTATTTCATTTTTAGAGACTCTCTACGGTTTCTCTAAATAGCTTCTAATAGTTTCTTACGCGGTTTCTTGACTATTCTTAAAAGATTCCCTACAAGTTTTAAGCATTTCCTAAAAGTACAGAGTTTGGAAGCTTTAAAAGTTTGTAACAATTTTCACCAGTTTTTCAAAAAATTTCAAACGGTTCTTTATGTAGCCTCTTACAAATTCTAAATAGATTCGCCGAAAGTTTCGGAGAGTAAGCTTCATTACAAAATGTACGTTTTCTTGCGTCTCTCTCCATTAGGGCCGAGATGAGTTTGTTTCGTGCTTGACGAATCGTAAGAACGAGATGTGCGGTCCATGGGGCATGGTCCACGGTTCAAGTGTCTACCGTTCCAAGTCTTCTAGATCATCAAGGTCCTCGATCATCTGCAATGATGGGGTCTATTCACGAAATAACGACTACTGGGTTAATCCTGCTAACAATGGTCATAGACGGGACCCGATGCTTTTGATGCGTCTTAGTAGGAAGGCCTGGCAGTTCTCCGGGTCCCCGCTTGTCGTTAGCGAGATAAACCAGATTAACAGGTGACAAACAGTGCTGTAAAAGCGCGATGTGTCATCCATTAAGTCGGAATAATGGTGCGAATTTTCTCTGTTGCAAGTTCTCCAGATCCTCAAGGTTATCGGCCTTCTTCAACAGTAGGGTCTTCTAACAGAATAGCTGCGTTGACCCTGTGAAAGTGGTCATAGAGGGGATTTTTGGATTCCTGGATGCTTACGTAACGTACCCGATGAATCCGCCTAAGGAGGCGTGGTAGTCCTACGGACCCTTGCTTCTCATTCCCGAAGTATAGCTCCACACACTCGGTCCAACGTTTCTGTAGTTTCTCGATTCCCTCATGGAAGGGCTTTTCTACGAGGTTCCCAAAATAATCGTTTACAGAAATATTTTGAGTTTCGGGAACAGGTGGAAGACTGGCGGAGCCAAATCAGGCGGATTCCGAACTTTAATTCTGTCAATTCATCATCAACCATTGATAGCAGGGTAACGTCTCTTTGATTTCATGATAAATCGTGCTGTAAGAGCGGGGTGTGCCACCCATTAGGTGAGGACAATCTTCACTCGAATCTTCTCTGTTGTAAGTCCTTCAGATCTTCAAGGTCTTTGATCCTCTTCAACAATAGGGTCTTCTCACGTACTAGCGACTACATTGATCCTCTTAACAATGGTCGCAGACGAAGCTCGGTCGGGGTATAGTTACGCAATATGTCCTACCACAACATTACTCAGTGCTTTAGGTGTTTCTGGATCCTTACGTAATGTACCAGATGAGCCCGGTTAGAGAGGGCTGACAGTTCTGCGAGACCCCGATTCTCGTTGTCGAAGTGGAATAGGGTAGCACCTTTATAGCTTGGTGACCAATCCTGCTGTAAGGACGGAATGTGCCATCCATTAGGTCGGGGTAACAACTGTTTTGGTTTAGTGATAAATTGTGCTGAAACAACGCTTGTGGAAGGTTAGAAATTCTCTGGGTCCTCAGTTAGTAACACCCATTCCGCGAAGCGCTACCGTAGTGAAAATAACTCACTTTCAACGTAGAGGGTGTGACATCGAAAGCCGTAGCAAGGCGCAAAATTTGAAACCGTAACATGCCACCGGCTAATTCTATTAAAAAAACAAGTTGGAACTGTTTCGACTTATATCTTCAGATTCCCACCCCTTGTCATTTTACGATAACGACGGTTCCTTCAACAAAGTCGTTGATTCCATCTAAGACGCTGCAAATCCCAGCCACTTTTTTACGAATTTCCTCTGTAGATCTTGATCGTTTCATCTCACACCGGACAGGTCGGTATATCAATATCCCCCTCCCCCTTCCCCCAAGAATACATACAAATCCAAAAAGACAAAGCTGCATCCTTACGACCTGTCATCTCGGGAGCACTTTACAAACTTCAGTTTCAGTTTGCCCTTATAAACCGAGAATTTACCGCGGACAACAATTTAACTCGTTAAAGTTAGTAAAATCAATACTCCCCGTCTCGAATGGCCTAAGATTGCGGATTGCAGCGTTCGAGGATTTAAAACCGAACTCGGTAGCGCCTCAATTTACATACCCGCGTACGTATATTACTCATCTAATCTAATAAGCACCGAAGTCGTATAACCGCCCCTTCCAGTGGCACCGGCAACGAGGCACGAACGCGGGCCTCGATTTACGGGCAACGTCGTCGCTTACGAGGAAGCGGTCGTTAAATGAACTATTACTTCGCCGAACTAATCAGTTCCCGTAAGGATTCCAGATTCCGGTTTGTCCGATAGGAAAACTGTTTTTGGGGTGAGGGGGATTCGATTTTCGTCTTCCGTCTAAAGAAAGATTCGGTGAAAATGAAAGAGCGAAAGCGCGAAGGATCGCAATTGAAATGAAGGATTTTGCGTATAAGGGGTGATGTCTCTCATTGGATCTCATTGGGAAATTGAGGGAAAGTTAGAACATGTGCACGTGGTAGAGATGTAAAAGTTTAGACCGTCGTTCCCCCTAGTTTTCGATGTTGCGAGGGACGAAGCTTTTACGCTTGTCTCAGCGGTTACGAACTCAACACCCCGGCGTTGTAGTAGTAGGTAACCAAAGCCGATTCTAGAACAAAGGCGAGGTAATCAGAGTACAGCTAGGCTTATCAATTGCGCTGAGCAGTACTTGTAATTTGAAGTAGCCCCTGCCAGTTGGATGGTCAGGCATTGCTTCGAAATTGCACTTTCTCTTATTAAAAAGTTGTATTCTGCTCCTATATAACCTATCACTATATAATGTTGATAGTTGCCGCCTACTTCAATGGAAAACGCCTACGCACTACTATGAAGTAATTTATTGGAGACACGCCGGAAATTCAATGTTTGCATTATCACATTATTTATCATATAGTTGATAAACAGCGCCTTGCTGCGGATATGAACCAATCGCCCCAATATTCTAACCAATACGCGAGGACGGGGACTTACCCCGTTCTTGGGGGAAATTTCCGACGGCCATAGCTCGGAAACCCTAACAGATATTTGAGATCCGCCTCCGTGGTTAGATTGCTCTCGAAAAGTTGGGCCTAGAAGATGCTACTGATTTCTTTCGAGTACCACTTCATGTGGGAATAAATTGACGATATTTACGACAAACTTAGGTAAAACCTGTTAAACTCTGCGGTTTCTAGGGAATATGTCACGTATACCGTTGATGGATCGAAAAATTGTTTCCACAAGTCCTACCCAACTTTTAAATGTGAAACTAACGCTGCAATCAGATCTTAAATATCTTTCGTACTTTTCGAGTTAGACGTGTTTTGAAAAACGACCGAATCGGGGCAATTAACGTTTCCGGCTCTTTTTCGTCGCCCTCTTCGCGTAGATCGGAAATTTTCCTCTAACATAACTTCTGTTATGCATATATGGAAAAAGAATAAACGGAAATTCCCGGAAAAAGAAATCTTTTCGCAATTACATCTCGCGTTCACCGTCGACGCGGCAGACGGCCCAAAATCCTCCCCTAAATTAAATTCTCACCGTCGCGAAGCGGAAGACGACGAGGAAGGACGGTTGGATATCAGCCAAATATGCTCGTCCCCGACATTCAAATACGTCGCCGCCAGACGCGAAAGAAGACAAGAGGCAACGGTAGCAAGTGGCAGGAACGTCCGTCGGATGAAAAGCGACGGGGGTGAGAAAAATATGAGAGAGAGAGAGAGAGAGAGTGGGTCGATGTTTTTACGTCGCCGCGTTTCCTGTTCGGAAACGTAGCGAAAATTTACGGCGATTTTGCGGCGGATTCGAAGGAACTTACGTAAGGAAAAACGCCCGGTTTTAAATAACTTTTTCGTTTACGGGTCAGTTACACGAAGGTCAGAAGATACACACGTCATCATCATCGGGATCCTTTTTCGCGATTTATCGCAGGAACCGTGTTCGCCTCTGCTAATTCGCCGGATTATTATCGTCAACCGAGCGTATTAGTAGACGGCGCGTCTCTCCGATCACCTTTCAAAGGCATTTACTTCGTAGCCTCTTCGACGAGTCGTCTGAGGGCGTACGTATCTGGGTCAAGTGATTGTTAGCGGCTCTCGTACGGAGCGAAATATCGCGTTTCGCCGTCCTGCGCTACCCTAACGTGAACATTTACCGGTTCCGTAAACAAAATAAATCGTTCAATGGCGATTATGTAGGGGAAAATGCCCTCCTTCCTCTTCCTCCCCCGACGGATCGATATTTCCCGCAAAGCCGCCTTCACCGTCGGTCATATACGGAGGGATTTTTTCCATTCTTTTTTCATCGGGGAACAGAGCTGACGTCCTCGTCGAAGGAAACTTCGTAAACGTTGCATTCGAGCTGTCATGTTGTCTTTCCAAATAAGAGAACGTCTCACGTCGAGCACCGTTCGAAACGGATTAAAGGGGACGTAGTTTTTCCTATTTCGTAAAGTGCTCCCGAGACGTTAGGCCGTAAGGATGAAGCTTTGTCCTTTTCGATTTGTACACGTTTTCGGACGATTTTTGATATGCCGGACAGGTTAGAAGGTCAAACGGTCAAGAAATTTATATCGCTTTTTATGGGGTCAACGCCTTGGTCAAGGGTACCTCCATTATCGTACAATGACAAAGGATGGGAATCTAAAGATGGAAGTCGAAGATCCAACTTTCCTCTTTAATTGATTTAAATGTTACTGTTCCCGGTCTTGTGCCTTGACGAGGCTCTCAATTTTAGCCCCTCAACGTTGGAAGCGCGAGATCTTCACGACGATTGAACTTCCCGCAGGTGGCAGTAAGTTCTTACGATTCAACGTCTCCTAGGCATAATGATTAGACGTATGTATGTGAGTCAAGGTGTGCCGGTGTCTCTAGCTACTGTTTCCATTTCGTGTCACTCTAATGTCAACTAACCATCACCTCAGTGGGGGAAATATTGAAGAAGTCGGGCATCTAAGAAACATATTCGAGATATAACCTGACCCCTTAGGGAGAAATTGCAGCATACACGTGATAGTCCACGAGGTCGTCTTTCCTCATCTCTGAACCGCCTTTACTTCGGATAAACTGTCTAGAAAAAGCGTTTCCAACGCGATGGTGTTGAGAACTGCATTTTGATCGCGATCTTTTAGACGATTCGCGGTATCCACGTTCGTTTGTCGCACTGAGTCATCATCGAGACGGGCCCCTATCCAAATCATACTATTCTTGTGGACACATCCCTCCTTAAACTTAACGAACTAAAAAGGTGTTGGCGAAACATCGGAACGGTTGGGCCTCGTCTATGACTGCTGTTAGATGAAGTTCCTTTGTGCAGATGCCGTTCTACGGTTAGATGTGGGGCCAAACTTTCCTTATGAACGCGTATTTTTTCGATCTCATCGACACTATCGCTACTAGCCCATGGGGTATGGGATGACGATGGGTGGTGCAAACCGGCAGACAAAACACCTGATCGTTTTTGCGAGGTTCATAGTCAACACCTGACCGGTCCATTGGGAAGTTCCACAAACCAGCATCATCTTATAAGTTATTCCTACTCTCCATTTTCCGTACGGCAATCTTTAGCAACTAATGGGTTTCTAAGTTATTTTCCCTGCTCATCAGGGACCTACCACGTTAGTGCTCATCCGGCGTTTTCAGAAGTTGTAGCTTAGACCCATGTACATGAACCGCTAAAATATCCGATTTGTCTCAAGAACTTCTACCTCTTCTATCCCACCTTCATAAAATTTTTGGTACGTACCCACCATCCCCAGACACGCACATTCGTCTCTAACACCGCAGTCCGGTATTAACGTAGCGCATCTTTTATCGCGTTCCCGGTGACCCGGACCCGTTCAAATTTTAAAATTATGCGCAAATTCCCTTTTTTACGACCGATACGCCGTAAAGGAATGGGGATAGCACGCTGCGGCCCGGGATAGACGATGCAATTCCATTTCTTTTTCCTAGCGACGGTTCTGGGGTAATGAACCGACCCCCGAGATATTATGATGGAAACGCCTGAAGAGGGTCCTCGTTTCGGAGGTTGGACGAGCGCGTATCCTTTCGGATGAATGTGCCATTCCGGTTTTAAGACGCGGAATGCGAAATAAGGCGGTGGGCTATTTTGTCGTGCGTATGGAGAAGGTTTGATATTTTCTCGTCTAGGTGGGAAAGTTTTGATATTTTCTCGTCTACATGGAAAAGCTTTGATGTTTTCGGGGCCGAGATGGAACAGTTTTGATATTTAATTTTAAGAGACAACGTCGTAGAATTGCATGACTAGTTTCCTTAGAAGATATTTCTCTCGTATATGGTAGCTGTCGATGTTTCGCAATCCTGACCGCAAAGTTCTTTAGGATTGCTTAAGTAAGAAGAAGGTGACCATATGGGCAGCAAAACGTTGATGTCTGCTGGTAGTACATGAGATAACTGCAATGAAGCGGTTCATTGGCGATTTTAATACAGCCCTTTGGATTATAAGCCATTTACCTTACTAGCACTATGGCCCTAAGCTGAGGATGTGCAAAACCGTTTCTCCGCACTTTCATAGGTAGCCCACTATACCGAGCCATAAGGTTATGATGGTAGATGCAAAGGCCGATATATTGTGTTGTTGGGTATAAGCGTTACTTTCTCAGGCCTGTAGGGTTCAAAGGGTCGAAGCTAGAGGCAATATCGGAGAGAGTCACTGCCCATCTTGTGACAATTTACTGCAACTGGTTCCTCCCTTTAGCTAGGGCCTTCAAGCTCCCACCCTTGAGGGCTCAAACATAATTTCAAAACCTACATTCGTCCCCCGTGCTTTATATTATTAGGGCACGCCTTTCCTCAAGACTGCATCCTCAATATGAGCGCTGTTGTTTCACGAGTAGCTACGGAGAGTCGGATAACCCGAAGCAAAGTTCAGCATATTTCTGGGAAACCTATGCAGTCGTGGATGGCTAAGTTACTGGAGGAGTGAATTGGAGTTACAGAAGACGTCTGTTAAATCCTTAGCTTACCTTGTCCCAAAGCTTCGGTTCTGTTTTAGAAAAATTTTAAGAGAAGAGATGGAAGCAGGTAGAATCTCTCCTTTTTCTGGGTGTATTCGGAGTTTCTATGCCGAATAAGTGAGACAAGGGTGACAAGAATAGTTTTGGAGAGCGGCACTTGAATGAAGAACAGAAGAGGACGTCCCAAAAGGATGTGAATGAATGGCGTAAAGGAGGATTTACTTACCTTGAAAGTGCACAACTGGAGGAAGAACGCAAAGGACAGGCGGAAATTGGAGGAGATTGTAGAAGTCATGAGCCAGCTGAAGGTACGGATTGGAGTTGCAGGAACGATGTGTTAAGTTCTTAGCCTGCCCTATTCCATAGCTTCGACTATGTTTTAGGAAAGCTCAATGGAAAGAGAGGGAAGCGGTAGACTCTGGCATTTGTCTATGTATAATCGCCGTTTCTATGCCAAATAAGTGAGGCGAGGGTGACAAGAATAGTTTTGGAAGCTGGCACATTGATAAAGAGAAGAGGAGAATGACCCAAAAGGATGTGGATGAATGGCGTAAAGGAGGATTTGCTTACCCTGCAAGCGTGTAATTGGGGAAAAGAAGCGAAGAACAGACGGGAATGGAAGGAGATTGTAGAAGCCATGGCCCAGTTTAACCTGTAACGCTGATTTCTCTTGATTTTCGCTTCGGACTTACTAATCTTGTAGATAATTCCCCCAATTTCTTTCAACATTCGAGAATACCATTTCCTAGGCATTCCCGGAATCGACACAAGAAGTACCTGCACGTTTCGCCTACACGTAATTACATCCTCAATTAGGTTCATATTCACACTCAATATACACATCCCTCGGGAAAGAGGCGACTCCGAACCCGACATCAATACGAAATTAACGGACGCGTGACCGCTCCGCTCCGCATGCGAACGTCGTTAGCGTCCTCAAAATATCCATTCTAAATCACCCCCTCCTCCCTATTCAGCGAGCGGCGTTATCGCGCGCCCCGAATCGAATCCGTTCAAACATAATTTTGCCGGTAATTCAGTCCCGATAATCGACGTGCTGTTTGCTCAACTCCGCAGGCCGCCCGCCTATCGATTAATGTTCGGCTATTTTGTAACACACTTCGACGACATGCGAGACGCGTGTCAAGTGCGATGTCCTTTCGCCGCCCGCGCTCGCCCGCGCTCGCCCTCGAAACGCCGCCTCCGCCCCCTTGGCCGTCGTGGAAGCCGCGCCGGAAGAGTACCGATTTGTCACGAATCGTGCGTCCCGCTTTCATCGAGTTCCAGTCTTAATGGCGCGAGCGCTTAATGACCGATAGATGGTACTTCGTGCCGTCATCGAAATTCGATTGGAATGACGCTTCGTCTAATCGGTAAATAGCATTTTGTTTGGAAACGTTGATGATTTTTTCCTATATTCGAGGTAGTAGGCGAGGAAAGGTGTTTTCCCCTTTTTGAAGGAAATTTCCAACCGCCACACAAGCGAAAGTATTGCAGATATTTAAGACCCTGTCTTCGCCATTAAACTCGTCTTAAAAAGTTGGGGGATAGACGTAGTATCCATTTCTTTCTGCTATCGCTTCGTGTGGGGATAAATTAACGATATTTGCGCAAATTTGTACGAAAACGACCCAATCTAACGGTTCCCGATGGATTTTTCACGTACGCGCTCGAGATACCAAAAAAGGGATTTCACAACGTCCCTCCAACATTTCGAGGGGAATCTACGGGAGAAATCGGATCTTCGATATCCTATGTACTTTCCTAGCTACGGACAGTTGAAAAATCAACCATTTCGGGGGATACTAACATCTGCGATCTCACGTTCTTTCCCCCGGTCCTAAACCGGTTCCAAATCAAAAGGAACTAGTGTTCTGACAATTCGAACTTACAATCTCTTCATTACACGTTTTCCTCGATCTCGATAATCTCCCCCTTTCCCTCCCGCCATATTCGTAGGGCGTCAACTCGAACTTCCGCAATTTTCGCCCATCTGCTCGTCTTTATTCCGGCCTCGTTTTCGCCCATACGTAGTTGAAATAGTACGCACGTCCTAGCGCTCGTTCCGCCTAAATTTAGAGCCGCGACTTAAGAATGATCGATGTCGAAAGTTTGCCCGGGAAATCTCGCGAGCCGGATACGTCCCGGCCGGCACGATAATTCATTTCGAGTTCGTATCGGCGAGCGGGACGAGATCGTTCTGGTACATGAATATATATGATTGTATTATTTTACGTATCTGTGTAGATTCGTGTTTCGGTAAATAAAATCTGGGGGGCGCGCTATTATCTCTCGTTATCTCTGTTCAGACATCACGTCCCAGCGTTAGAAACGGCACGAGTGAAAATTCGTACTTACTCGGAGATTCTCCGAACTAGCTAAGTTCCTTCGCCCTGAAGATGGCAACTTCACCGCCGAAATAAGAAAGTATCTGTTCTCGTCTAGTTCTAGTTCCTCACTAGCGTTAGGTCTAGGAGGAAAACAAGAAAGTTCTTCTATTGTGGCAAGAAAAGCATTTTGCCACTTTTCCAAGAGATAGACGAACGTTCAGAATTCGAAAATCTTAACGGATATCTCAATTCCGTTTTCGCAGCTCGATTCCCCTTAAAAAGTTGGGGGATGGACGTACTATTCGGTTTCGCTCTAAAATCATTCCAAGTATGAATAAATTACTCGATTCGTGGCAAACTTGGGTTGAAATGGTTAACCTCGTCCGGTTCTCTGCAAATTTCACACGTATCTAGTGGATATATCTGGAAACGGATGCGGTTACCCCTATACAACTTTTCAAGTAGAATCTGAGGGTGAAATCAGATATGAAATATATTTTGTACACTTCGCGTTATAGCTGGGCGAAAATTAACTCAACCGTGGGGAAGCGTTAATCTGTCCGGGACTGGGCCGATTTTTCAGGTATGCAATGGGTATATAAAAAACCAGTACGATGATCCCTATCTAACTTTTCAAGGCGAATCTAGTGCTGAAAGCAGATCTTGCATATCTTTTCTACATTTCCGAGTTATAGCTGAGCAAGGAGTAACCTAACCGTGGGTAAGGGTTAATCTGTCGGATTCTTTCCTGATTTCTCACATATGCAATGGATATATCAGGAAAAGCGGGTACGGGAATCCCTACCTAATTCGTCGTAACTCCCTGTAAGAGAGAACTTGGAAAGTAAATTGTGCGAGACATTCTTGGAGAGCATCGTTTTTGGGATTTTTACTGCGAAACCGGTGATAAGTTATAAAATTCTATATTTTCAACCGTGCGTTCGCCCAATAACTAATTTGCGTCATCGATCGATAAAAAAATTATTTTATCGTATCTCGCGGTTTTGTATTGCTAAAATTTCCATCGACACCGTATATGGTAAAATATCATTCGCAACTATTCACCTATTAAATTTTCGAAATCAATCGACGCAAAAATAAACACATTCGCCATCGCGCCAAATTAAAACGAGATCCGGGGCGCGCTTATCGATTCGGTTTTAAAATACGTACCATACATCCACGCGCCCTACCTGCCCCTCGCTCCGACGTTGCACATTCGTATTTTTAATCCTTTCTCGCGTTTCGCCGGCGTACGCACCTGCTCCGATATTTTCCAAATAATTACCTTGTAAATTATAACTTCCACGCGCGCGTTTGAAAACGCCCCCACGGCGGTAGCGGAACGCAATTTTATCAGTCGGTATTGCTGCCGACGTAATGCGCGTATGATGCGAGCTGAAAATAATGGATGTCGGCTCTTTTGAAGCAGAAAAAAAAAAGAACCGAGGAAAAAAAGGGGAATAAAATAAATGGAAGTTGGAAGGTGAAAAAGGGGGTGATTTAAATTGGGAATGCTTTGTAACGACTTCAATTTGAATATTGGGAGGCTCGCTAAAACATTTTCACGAAAAAGACTTTCGTTGGATTTAAAACAAACAAACACGAAAAATTAAAATAAATAATAAAATACGGATTTCGACAACCAAGGCGTTATCCTCAACAACGGGGAAAAGACAAAGGGAACAAACCGCCAGTGTTAACGAAGGTAACTAGACCGTACGGGGACGCGCTTTTTAATTGATTGGTTGTTGTGCGGCCTCAAACAAAAAAACAACTGAGTGTAGTGAATGTGATCAATCATACATAGGACAGTTTGGACGCGCACGATTCAAGAAACGAAGAAAACAACCAGAAGAAAGCTGGGCAACATCTTTTCATCCCTTTTAAATCTCCGAATTACTTTCTCAGCACCTGTCCTAGATGCACTGCTCGTTATTCACATCCAGGTCGGCCTCATCGTTGTTGTATCCTCTAATTAGTGTCAAAGTCTTGCACTTACGTAAGCCCCAACAGACCACTGGGTCCCGAAAGCCACGACATCCGCAACCATCACCGCATCCTTAGCTTCCGACATGAGACCAAAGGGGAAAAACAACTTCCTCAAGTTATAAATTTCTTGCTTCCTCCAAGAAACCTAACCTAAAAGTGGAACATATACAGCGAACGAACTTCCCACCGAACGGCGTTCGTGGCTGAGGGATCGTTACCGAAACTCGAACAATTCGATTTGGCATCGGCTCGAAGCTCGGAGAGCTTTGTACGTTGCACGTACACGCTTTCGAAAGGGCGCGTGTATCGACACGACGACGCCGTCCTACAAACGAAGTTAGCGAGCGAAGCGGGGTAGTTTGTCAGCCTCCCTTTATTAGTATTCGGATCCGACAAGGTTGAATAATCTGTTTATATCGGACGAAGGCGGCGGTTACCGGCCCGGAGATCGACGACGGGATGGGGGCTTTTTGCTCCCTCTCTTCTCCCGCGCCCCGTCCTCACCCCGGAAAATGGAAGACGCGGCGCGCCGCTCGATTAGAGTTATTGTCCTTGTTCTCCCGGGACGTTGCCTCGCTATAGGTGGCCTTCTAATACGAGATGGAAGGGCTTGTCACGGTCGTCGTGCGCGCGTATAAGGCGAGGTAATGGCTCGTAAAAACGTAGGAGCTCTTATGAATTAGATTGAGTTTGCGGAGTTTCTAGGCGCTCCGAATAGTTGGAAGTCGGGATGATGTAAACATCACCCCGACTACCGTGCTGCAGGATTTTAGTTTATCACAATGAAGGTATTGTCAGGGATGTACGTCGCGTCGTAGGGAACCGGCTTTTAGTTTACTTTATAATTACGGTGGTAGAGTCGGTGTAATTCTAAATAGTTGTATTTAGTGAAACGCAATTGCAATGGTAAGGCGTTAACGATTCACCCTCAAACATGATCCCGCGTTAGGTAACCGCCACTTTTAGCCTCTTGTTCACAATGAGGGCAAGTCACATACAAATCGGAATGGAACGTTTGCGGTTCTGAATCCCGCTCCTCGGGACTGTAGTCGAGACCCATAACCATCGGCCCACGTCACATCTTTAATCCCAACCCTCGGCTTTGTACTTTAGCTTTATAGGGTTATTACATGCCAATTCTATCATGAATTTTCTTGACCTCCTCCTATTTGTATGAAATTTGCTTTAGTTATATATCCGTTTCCTTATAGAAGAAGATGGATTTCAGTCTGTATGTGCCGCCCTTCCTCTTTATATCTTCGTCGTGAAGAACCTGACGTTGTCGAGTCATTATAGGGTTATTCCATGTCAAATCAATCAAAAAAGAAAGGCAAAAATTTTTCTTGGCTCCCTCCGATTTCGATGAAATTTGGTTTAGTTGTTATACTAACTGAAAAATTGACAAATACAAATTTTTAGGTCCCCTAAGTCGACAGGGAAGAGTAACATTTTCCCCCAAAATCTCTAAGGCGCCACCACAATCTATACCTCGGCCCAGTCCATAAGATATACCGAAGTTATCTGGAAACTTAGTCCAAGATCATCTACACACGAAGTGATTTGAAATCAATGTTCCATTGACAACTTCAGGTTGGTCGTTAGTCGTACCCTGGTGAGACCCGCTAGTCACCTGTTTTTGACCAAGAAGATCTGCATCTCATCCCAGTCCATAAGAAATCTCGAAACGTCATCCAAGGTCATCCATATACAGCGTGGTTCGAAATCAATAGTGTATTGACAACTTCACGTTGGTCGTTGGTCGTACCCTGGCTAGCCCCGGTAGTAACCATTTTTGATTACCAACATCTGCATCTCATCCCAGTCCATTAGAAACCTCGAGGGAGCCTGCAAACGTTGTCCAAGATCAACAATATACAGAATGGGTTAAATTCAATGTTACATTGACAACTTCGGGTTTGTTGCTGGTCATACCGTGGCGAGGCCCGCTAGTCGCTCTTTTGATCACCAGGATCTGCATTTCATCCCAGTCCATAAGAAATCTCGAAGGGGCCTGGGAACGTCGTCCAAGGTCATCCACATACAGAGTGGTTTGAAATCAATGTTCAATTGACAACTACGGATTAGTTGTTGATCGTACCCTGGCGAGGCCCGCTAGTCGCTCTTTTTGATCATCAGGATCTGCATCTCATCCCAGTCCAATAAGAAATCTCGAAGGGGGCTGGGAAAGTCGTCCAAGGTCATCCAACATACAGAGTGGTTTGAAATCAATGTTCAATTGACAACTACGGATTAGTTGTTGGTCGTACCCTGGCGAGGTCCGCTAGTCGCTCTTTTTGATCATCAGGATCTGCATCTCATCCCAGTCCAATAAGAAATCTCGAAGGGGCCTGGGAACGTCGTCCAAGGTCATCCATATACAGAGTGGTTTGAAGTATTAGCTTACCATAATTAGAATCGTGTAAAAACCAACGGGATTTTTTCAGGTTGGCATATAATAAAACCTAGTCGGATATCTCTGTCTAACCGACGGTAACGACAAATACGTATGTACGTATAAGGGGAAGTTCGGGTCGAAATAACATTTGCTCTGTAGGATGACGTATGTTACAGCCGTTATTGTCTTTGTATTTTGGTACAGCTACTGTTAAACCGATGTCAATGTTGTATGCAGCAATTGTCCGCCAGATGGCATTGGTTTATCAATGGATTTTGCTTTCGAGCTGCTGTTAAGCACAACCACAACACGTATGTTTAGAAATATAATGAAGTTACAGTCCACAAAAGGCGGGCGTGTCTCAACGCTCTCAAATAACAAATTATGACGTTATCTGACAGTACCTTCAAAGTCGATTTTTGAAGAATGATTTTCAGGAAGCTAATGGCACATTTCCTCTCGTCGTTTGCCAAATAAATATCTTATAAGGAAGACAGCGGTGTTGATCACCCGCTCTTCTTCTCAATTGAAAATAAATCTTCGATTTCCTTTGTCCGCACGCCCGTCCTGTAAAAGCCTATTTTTTCCGGAAATCTACAAATCTATCGAATACATCCCTGTCCCAGCTTCTCCCGCAAGTTTATAAATAATTTCGTACGTATCCCGCGTTCGTCCCGCAGGGCGATTCGTCCTTTCGCATTTGGAACGGGTCCAAGAAATTTATCCGGAGCGCACGCCGCGTCGTCGTAACCGCGGCAACAGTTTTTACCGTTGGTTCTCTTTTTCTTCAACCGTTTCCCAGCTTTCCTCCCCATCCCCGTACTCGCCCTCTATTCTATTCGGTTTCGTCGCAAACGAGGAGATGAACGAACGAACGAAGGAAAAACGTAAAAACCACGGGACGGACGTTTTCTGCTTCTCGACGGAGCTACTAGCATTGACAAATCGCTGGAACGTACATTCGGAGAAGTTCATTTATAAAAGATAACGCCGGCGTCGCCGTCGCCATCGTATTCGTCCCAACTCCTTTTAAATTTATGTACCTGCCCCGGTTAAGGAGTGCGTACGTCAAGCTCCGCATGCGGCTCGTTTTCGATAACGACCGTTCTCCAGCATCGTCTGGTTTATATATGTTAGGAAGGGGAAAGAAGGAGGGGGAGACTTGGAAAAGGGAAAGAGGAAAGTCGCTTGATCTCTTAAGATCGAGTTTGTAGGTATCGTCGTTAATTTTTTGGAAATTTATCGATCGATTTGCATCAGCCGAGTCACCGAACCGACTTTTCCGTTGTTTAACCGCGCAAAAAGAAAACGGGGCGCGAAGGGAAAGACAAAGTGATCACTTTCCGACTACTAGGCGTAGAATTTCCTTGGCGGGTTGAATCAAAATATCCGTTTTAAATCGAGAGACTTACCCAACAACCATCGTGTTTTCTGTTGATTATGTTAATCACGCTAAAGTAAAGATTGCGTGTGTGTGTGGTTGGCCTCTGTATGAGGCGATCCTCCGAGGAAAACGTTGTTACTTATTAGCCGTTCTGCATTTTCCTCCTCCAGCCCTTTACATATGTCACAATTTTAGCGATCGTAGCATTTCCGATATACAGTCTGCTCTGGTAATAGGGCCATTATCAATAGGCCCGCTGCACTCATTATCGCTAGAGCGCTACCCTCACTACTGGTTTACCTCGCGTTTCATATTCGTCTCTTTCAATAGGGCCGCACGTTAACTCAATTAAATTCAATTTAGCGTGCAGTGGATTTCGACGGAGGGGGCGCGCGTCAGTAGTGGGGCACCCGAGTTCGAGGAATAATACTCTCCTCACCGTCCATAGCCGGGCCGATTACCAGAGCGGACCGTATCGGTTTTCGCTGGAAATTCACTCTGTGTTGTCAGACAAAGTGCATGCAATTGATTTGCCATCTGACAAAAATGTCCGTCATTGTCACGATGTTACCAGACAGAAATTAATGGCGAATTTCCCACCGGCGGAAAGGCAATCTAACGAACAAATTGACATTAAAATTTGTGCAAGGACTCCGGTACTGTTGGAGATTTGACATTTCGATGCCGTACGTCTGTCGTCTTCTAATTCAGAAGTATTAACTTCACACTGACAAGGTCTAGCGTTTGAATCCTAAAATTTCTCTGCAATCTCCAATATGCTGCGAAAAATAAGGTAAATGCCACTGGGCTGGTCTGAAACGGAATGGTATACGTACGTATACGTCTCGATGGCTCTGTCTTAGTCTTGGGCCTTCAAGGGGCCTTCAAGGCCTGTTGTACTGTTATATTATTTAATTCAGGAGTGTTATTTATATGCTTGAGACGAAGATACACCCCTACTTAACAGGCAGCTGAGGAACTCATGTTCTCAAACTGGCCCTGGCCCAAATTGTCATACACGATCGAAGGACTTATTGATTGGAGCCGATCCTGAATTCAGACGGAAAGAACTGGAAACAACTGGACTTGGGGCGTTATTGCTTACGCATCTTGGCGCGAAATTTGAAATTGGTATCCCGTACGATATCCCAGGAGGGGATAATAAGATAAGGGAAAGAGGAACAATGACTATATGCAAATGGCAAAGCTGCATGCTACAATTCAGGGTAGTGTAAAGCCAGATGCAGATAAAGCTGTTGCTGATAAGACAGGAAGAGGATGTCCTTAAGGAAGAGCATTATTACTTCTACTGTGGAGTCTAGTTCGTGGAAGATCTTATGAGGTCATTAAATGATCAAGGAATATGGACGCAAGGATTCTCTGATGACATTGTTATTGCGTGTGGCACAGTTGTAAGCACCATGCCAAATGCATTATGAACTGTGGAAAAACATAATGCCTTCACGGAGGCTTGTATGTTCATCCACACAAATCAAAGATGGTAGTTTTTACCAAAACGATGATAGTAGAAGGCTTGGGCAGTATACGACTGCTCGGCCAGAACCTGGAATTTGCCATTGAAGTAAAGTATTTGGGCATAATGTTTGATGCAAAACTGAATTGGAGCAAACATCTTGTAGTAAAGTAATCGAAAGCAACGAATAGGGTCACACACGGTTGTTCTGGCGATGTAGAAGAGTAGTTTGCAACATCTGGAAATTAAAGCAAAAAATGGCACATTGGTTGCGCACTGCGGTAGTAAGACCAACAATCACCTTCGGAGCTATTATCTGGTGGGGAAGGACACAAGTGTCCTCGGCAGTGAAAATGCTCACTACTCTTCAGCGGTAGGCCTAGGTTTGGAATTACTGGAGCATTAAACAGTACAGGAGCCGTTCCCATGTAGGTGATAGCGGGTCTCGCTCCGTCATTCGTGAAAGCGGAGGGCATGGCTCCGCCCTTAGACTAAAAGCTAACTTCTTATGGGGTGGAAGCAACGTAATTGGCGGACACACGTTCAGCACTATCAGCATAACAAGATGTACCATTGCTCAAAAAGCATAAAACTTAAACGCCTGGTCTATTGGTGATCAACCCTAAAGAAGTGAATGAATGAATGGGACCAGCCAACTGTAGCAAACCATTCAGCATTAAAAAGATGTAAGGATGCATTATTGCTCAAAGACCATGAAGCTCAAACTAGGCGATCAATCCTAAACACGATACAAGGAGCACATTGCTCATTTGCGATTCAATAGGCCCGAAGAATCAAGTGTAGTCCGGACATATTTTAGACAAAAAAACACGCTATGCTAACTGAAAGTTTGAAACTTAATTAAGGCGGTAGAAAATAACAGGGAACTAGATAGCTACGAAAGCACATACATTTATAAAAATAGAGAAAGAATTATGAACGTAGATGGGGGACCTATCCCAAATTCCAAATTGTCCCAGCTATTAAATTAAATTTAGATTTGTGTAGGATCATTGAATCGCACGAATGATGGGAGAGGAGAAACAGAGAACAAAATAACTTCCTATCCACTTATCGCATTTTAAATCGTAAGTTAGAACCAAAACTGGGCATTTTGCAGCTAAACTATTCGAAATCCTCCCCGAGTACCTCCGATAATATCGTTTAGATGACGTCGCTTCATCCCTCCGAACTTAAAAATTTACGAACAATGTATATCTGGCTATTAAGACGCAATCATCGGCACTCTAACCGTTCCATAAAGATTACGTCGGAGTTATACCCCCGGATTTAACCCGGCTTATAGCTTTCCCGATGCATTTACCTCGCGCGTATTCCGGCTCGTAACTCCGGATTCCCCATTTCCCGTCTGCCGTCGAGACCGTTTCTGTTAATTAATTCAGACGATGGCCAGGTATTAAGGTATGCATTACTCGAACGAGCGAAGTTGCGAACTCTGAACGACCCCCTTCAAGCGCCTCTCGCTTCGCCTCGCCTCGCCCGGAATCGTCCCGCAGCTTTAGCCGAGGGACACTCGAGTCCGGTTTTAAGGGTAGGTATCATTATTATTCTGTTTGCTCGGGGTAAATCACGAATTTCGCGATATTATTCCGGATTCCCCTCCGCACCATCCTAAAGCGTCAAGTTGTCACCGAGGAGAAGGCGTGTTTACATATCCGAAGACTAATTCGTGTTATTCGTTAGAACGGAAACGGAAACCGGACGTCCGTCATATTTTTCGATCGGTGCTCTTTTTTCTCCCTCGTCTGTTTACTTTGTCGTCCTGCGGGGTTTCATGTTGTTACGGCGTTTGTTTTTGATGTTGCGCGGTGGTAAGGGAAGAGGGCGTCGAATTTTAATTAGGAAAGGACACGTAAATTCAACAGGAAAAAAAGGTTGTTTTCCTGTTTGTTCCCTTAATTCCCTCGAGGGATCGGGGGAAGGTGGAGAAGTATTTTCGTTTAATCCTAATGGATACGCAAGGAAAATGTGACTGTGATTCCCGTTCATTCCAAGAGTTGGGTTCGCACATCTCCAGTAATTAAATAATACTATATCGGACAAACATCGACCAGGTGAAATTTCGTCTATATCAGGATTCCTCCCTTCAAACTACTAAAAGAACTAAATGTTTTGTTCCATAAATATAGTATTTAATAACAAACGTAGGAAACAGAAAACGTTTTTACCCGAAAACCAAAACCAACCTAAGAGAATTGAACGAGTCAAAAATATAAATAGAAGCGGGACTTAACGTAACGGATTTTCGGTTGTCAAACTTCGCACGACGTGGTAATCGGTATCGTGACGGAAACTGTCCAAGATGGCGGGCTTTCTCGTACTTGATGTAAAAATGTCGGGAATTCAGCCGGACACAGCAAACTGAAGACTAAATCGGCTTCTAGCTCCTACGATAGTTCTCAGATGATCTCAAAAACAAAAATCTTAGCTCTTTCCTAGTCCTATACTAGTTCCCTACAATAACGTAAACGAGGAAAATAACGACATTGTAATTACCAAAAAGAAAGAGACTCACCTCCAAATGAGGGGGAAAGCAAATGCTCAACGTGAACGATTAGTTCGAACGGCAAAGTTGAGGAAGCGAAACTTCCAGATGCACACAACCATAGTATTACAGTTCCCATAACATGAAAGAAATGAAAAAATGAATTGGGGCGAGAAAATTTAACACGTTTAACAGCACTTCATCTGTCACTCGGGTGTAAGTGTCAAGTTAAATTCCATTAAGCTAGCGTCTTACCTAGGGTTTACACACTCTTGGTAACCGTTGGAATTCCAGCGTCCTTACAGCCACCTTACAGCTTTAGTTTAACGTAATTAAAACAAGAATATATGCAAGTGACAAGTAACTGTGATCCCCTCTTAAACTACTAAAAGAATTAAATGTTTCGTTCAACAAATATAGTATCAAATAGCAAACGTAAGGAAAACCACTTTTACCCGTAATCCAATCTGCTTCCCCCTCTATTAGCTTCCTACGACAACGTGAGAAAGAAAGTAACGGCATCGAAAGAAAGAAAAACTCACCTCCAATCGAGGGAAAAGCAAATTCTCAACGTGAACGATTAACAACAGCAAATTTGGGGAAGCGAAACTTCCAGATGCGCACAACGATACCCTTACAGTTTCCCAGAGTCGAATTTCCCTGTATATCCTCGACAAACGAGACTTAAAAGCGAAAACGGAATAACCTAGTAACGAAAAACGACCTGTCCAGCTGAACGTCGCAAAACCAATGCCAACACGGCCATCCAAAATGCGCGAGATGTATCAGAAACCCACGAAAGCAGATTTGGAAATCAGTGGGATTAGGTTGTACAAAATCTTTTCGGAGGTTTTATGTATACTGTTTTATTTTATTCTTTTTTTATGTTTATGTATTTCTGAGCGCAGCAGCGGTTGTGGTTTAACGTTAACCGCTTTCCACTGGCAGATCATACTCTCCCTAGCTCTGCTTCTGCTTCAGACGAAGCAAGCACGCACGTATCCTTTCTCTCGCTCATCGCTTCCTTGTTTTCTTTGTCTTCACACGAAGCGAAGCTCCGCCCAAAATGTAACGCTCTTACGCTTACGCTTAGGCCGGTTCAGTGTCCCTTAAGTATTCCCTTCAACAATACAGGAACCTGTAACAATTGGCCGTAACCCATTGTATTTTTCTTGTCTATAGGATTTTTGGACCCTATCTTCTTCTTGTTTTCCTCTCTTTGGTCCTATCTCTAATTTCTGCGGGATAGTTGATTGTGTGCTCAGGAGCTTCTTGAAAATCCTAAACGGATAGCGTAGATTATGTAAATCTAAGCGAGGTGTAGTTCTACAAGACCATCCGTCCTCTGCTTGAGTCGTTATTGAAATCTCAACGATATCTGGCAAATAAAGAAAGAATTAAAAGTGTATTTCTAGATTTCGGTTAAATTGGAAGTAATCTTCAAGCGCAATTGCTCTTTTAAGTGCATTTCGCTCCGACGAAGTTCTAGCCGTAAGGCTATCGCAACAAGCGCCGGAATCGTTCCCGAGATGTTAACGATTTCTATCTCTTTCCTCTTTGACCCTTACATAGTTCGCGTCTGCTTCGTTTCTCACTATTTTTTAACCTTTTCATCGGCGACGGCGATGTTTTCGTCCATTTAGGTAAGCACTGCCTCGCCCTATTCAATTCGGCAAGGCGCAGCGTTCCCTTTGACGCTCGGGCAGTCGAAAACACATCATTCCATAAAGCTAATGCTCCCCTTCCGAGGATTGGAACGGGAGGTGGGGGGATGGGGCTACCGCAAAGCGCTTTATTTTTACTACCCTCCCAGCCCATCCCCGTACTTGCGACAATCGCTGATATCTCGGACGTTACGTTTTCAATCTTCTCGACGCGCCCTACATCCTTTTGAAAGATTTCAATCCGGATGACGGCGAGTAGGACGAAGAAACGGTTACGTTCTGTCGCGAGTCGCTCAAAAGGAAAGGACTCGACCGCCTCCGGCGACGTTTTCGCTTTCGAAGTCGTCGTTTTCAATTCGTCGAGCGGACGACTGGATCTCGCTCCTCGAAATCGATACTCTAAAGACGCCGGTTAAAATGGAGTTTATATGGATGTCCTTTAGAGGGGGTCGCTCTCGTTTGAGGAGATGGCCCGGCGAGACCTTTCAGCCGTGCTGAGCTTATATATATATATCTAGGATATCTCGAATCTGCTCTTTGTGTCGGTGAAGTGGGAAATGGATCGGATAAGCGAGAAATCGTAACTTTTCGCGAGGAAAACGAAGAAGGCGGAAGTTGATTAACGTTTCGATTTTGGATTTTTACCGCATCTATCGACGAGGATCGTACATCTTCTTCGCTGTACTTTCTTGGACTTCGCGCCGAATTATATAGGTTGAGGCTTGAAAGGGGCGAGGCGTGGGTCGTTTGATGTTCTAAAATCGAAACGACCGCTTAAGTCGTCTTTTCAGATCGAATTTTGATGTTTCGTCGTCGGTTTTTTTGGAAATTTATCGATGTGTATTGGAATAATTCGAATAATTGATTTGCACTAGTTAGCGATGTGTATGTGACGCTAGCTGTAGTTTAGTAGTAACGAATAGCGAGTTAGAATGTGAACACTCATGCTTATAAACTTATAAACGCTGTAGTAGTTAATTAAACGAATCATCGCAACTAAACCGAGAGCAGTTGATTACTGGTTATTCTATTTATAGCAGGTTATGGGCCCAGAAATGCCGTGAGTGTAGAGTAAACGCACGAAACTAGTTTATTTTGTGATTAAATTACGTGTTAGTGATTTCATAACCTGTATGAAAATGAAAAGAAAAACACTACTTTGTTACACTACCACTTTGTTTTTATCTAAGAAAAACGTGACCGCGGTTTGGTAAAAATTGTCAAACTAGAAGTATCTAATAACTATGCTTGAACAACTATTTACATACTGGAATTTTTCTACAAAAATACCACTCGATCCCCATAAATCCATAAACTTTCCAGAGTCGAATTCCCGTGCGTATCCTTGATAAACGAGATTTCAAAGCGAAAAACGGAATAAAAAAGCGCGAGTTGTATCAAAAACCTATGAAACCAGAGCACCATCTACACTACCGGAAAGCTGTGACAAATTTACCGTAACAATACGTATAGAAACCCCTACGCGTCTTCTTTGTTTAACCCACCGACGACGCGGTAGTGTGTGAAGTATTTACGCTCCCAATCGTCAAGTAGGCGTAGATTTCGCTTTGCAACCATTGTGGAGTAACCGTTTGGCATTTCTTCGCCAATCCTCTTACAAATTCCTGTCTACCGGACAGGCCGAAACCGGTTACGCGAAGTGATCATGAACCAAGACACGACGTTAATTACTTCTTACTTAAAATTGAGCCGAGATGCGATTTCCTACGTTTTATCGATACGAATACGCCCACACATCTCTCCCTTACTGAACCGATCGACGACGTGATAATACGCGAAGTGTTTACGCGCCGATTCCTGGCGCGTAGTGTACGTAGCAACCGCAACGAAAAGCAGTCCCTAGCCCAAACATAAACCAAATCTAGTTTCGGGCGTCAAATGTTAAAAATTTCCACCGCGTTGGAGTAGTTCCCCTGGGGAGCGAGAACATGTCAGAACTTTCTTAAACGTAACATTTTCGTACCTCATCAACTCATCCACTTCCCATCCCTCGCCAGCGAGATTGATGTTACCCCACATCGCTTCTCCGTCAGGAACGTGTACTTAAAGCGTTAAGGCACAATCTAGATTAAATTATAATTTCTAATCACGTCGCGTTAAATCGTACAGGATAGATGGGTAGATATTTACATACGCGCAGATCCGTCAGTGTGCGCCTATCCGTAATAAGAGGGCTCGTTCCCATTATGAAGACGACGTCAGACGCGATTACGCCCGTGCCCTTTTACGATTTTGTTTGAGTACTTTTGAATGTATTCTATTTATCCTCCGAACGCACACGTATCCACGCAGGTCTGACCGGAACGACTTTTTAATTTCGGAATCCTGCGAGTCAAGAATAATGTTTTACTTGGGGAGGATGGCGGTGGGTAACAATAAAATCGGGCTCGGACAACGGTCCCCTTGCGAAGGACGTCTTATCCGGGAAGTTTCACTTTTTACATCGGTAACTTCCGGACGTTCCCTTGTTAGTCCCATCAGACTCGAAAGCAAAGCAAACGAGATTAATCCCCCGAATCTAATTACACCTTTCTCGACTTCCGTTCTCGGTGGATCCTTCCACCACTGACAGCAGAGGACGTCTCGCTAACGACTCGTCCAATTAAATATTTCAACTGACATCCTAATTATAGCATTCTCGCCGGTCCCAACTTTCTTCCCGCTTTCGCTTTCGGGAGCGTCCAAAAGAGGGAAAGTTATCCACCCCCCTTGTCTTTACGACTAGCGGCTAAGAACTCTAACCCCATCGACGCCCCTGTTCCGGCGCCTACATCGCGTGCTGCTGCGGCCCGGTTCGAAAGTTGGAAAGCGGGTAATTAGATCCGGGCCGAACTTCGACCGATATCCGCTCGGAACGGTAATTAACGGAAAAAGCGGCTGAGAGCGCGAAACCGGTCCTGACGGATCGTCATCGGCCAGGCCGACCCCGATTTCGGGAACGGGACGGTCCTCCCTGCGGGGTTCCCCCTCGGGACGCATAAAACATAACAGCTTCGCACTTCGTTATCGACTTCGGGGTGTCTTAATCCCCAACCACCCGTCGACGTCGCCTCCAGCGAACTAGAGGGCATACGTGCCCGAAAAGGGGGAACGAAACCGGGAGGGAGGGGAGGACGTAAATCGCTTACGCGCTTAGGAAGTTCTGACACGGCGCAACGCCGCTTTTAAATTGATGATCAAGACATCTCGAAAAGTTTGTACCATCAGATTTTTTTTCCCTCCCGCGCGGGGATAATTAATAAAGAAACCTAGCTCGGGATCATCGTTAAATGTTCGAAACTGGATGGTAGTTAGGAAGAGCTGGAATGATTTTCCTATCGATGAAGGTGACGTAGACGGGGTAATCCCCAACTTCATCCCTTCTCGGAAAGAATCGTAACAAATGATCACGGCGAATACGATTATGTCGTACGATGAAATAATTCGCAGATACCAAATCGCCTTTTTCCGGAGGCCCCCGGCGACGTTTTTTACCGTCGTTTCTTCGGGCCGCTCCGCAGATTTATTCGGATAATATATCAAGTTTGTACCGGCGGCGCCGGAAGTCAAACCGACGGAAAGATTAATGTACTTGGCGCAAATAAAGCTTTTTAGATTCTTTTTTCCGGTCCCGACGACTTTTTAATCCGAATCTATGGCCACGCCTTCTCTCGAGGTACTGTTTTTCTTACAGTGTAAGTTATAAATTCGACTTTTCGCCTTCGAAATAGTCGCCTTGAAAGGCCATACGGTACCGACTGTACCGATTCCAGTCTTCGTAGCAGTGCTGGTACTCACAAACCGGAAACGCCTTAGGCTGGGTGATATCGGCTTTCTTTATGTACTGTCTCAAAATGGCGGCCTTTCAAAATTTTCAGACTTGGGAAGATGAGGAATTCACCGAGGCACAGCTCTGATGAGTAGGGAGGCCGAGAGTCCCCCGACAGACCTTTCCTAGACTTGATACCTTGGCGTGGTGGCAAGGTTTGTGTAATTTCGATTAGTTCTAGACCCCGCCCAGAAAAAGATGCATTCCGAGGAGGCCCAAGGTGAAGAATGCCAGAGCAATAATAACTTCCGCGATGTACAAGGTACTCCCTACGTAGATAAGGCCTTCTATACCTAGGTGGGGATGCTATGATTAAGGAGGACATTGGAAAAGTTCTCCAGAACTAAGCGAGCTGGCAAGAACTCCAAAAGGTGACCCCTATGATAAAGGGTAAGAACTTTTTGAGGCTACGAAGAAACGATTCCCACTACCTACGTGGTAGGTCTTCTTGAGATGCATCGGAAAAATGAGTTAATTCACAAGACAATTTGATATCGCCTCTCTTTCTAAGCTAGGTGGTCATCGATATTTGCAGGCATGACATCAATTAGTTTTGTACTCCAAGAGGAGGTCCAGGGGGAAAATGTCAGACCAATAATAACTTCCGCGAGGCACCCCCTAACGTGGATAAAGCCTTCTATACCTGTGTCGGGATGCTCTTCCCAAAGGGGACATTGCAAAAGTTCCCCAGAACTAAACGAGTGGGTCAGAACTCCAAAAGGTGATCTCTATGATAAAGGGTAAGAACTTGCCGGGACGACTCGGCGCAAGGTGGCAGAGGAGTCCAGACGGGAGGAGCCCAGGGCTACGAATCGAGGTGCCGGTCACCGCAAAAGGGGATTAAAAAAGCGATTCCCACTACCCAAGTGGTAGGTCTTGTTGAGATTCATTGGGAAAATGAGTTAATTCTCAAGAAAATCTGATATCGTCTCTCTTTCTAAGCTAGGTGGGTATCGATACTTGCAGGCATGACATCAATTGCTTTTGTACGATAAAGTGCATCCTACAAAAGGAGTTCCTTTATAACAATAAAACTTGATTTCGTATCTCTTTCTAACTCACATAACTTGCAAAAACGAGATCCTTTCATTTCTCATTTTAGGCCGCACGTGACCGGAAAACCGAGCGCTTTATCTTCGATCTCACCTGTTTCGATTCTATGCCCACTTCGAAAAAGTTTAGCGTCGAAGTAACGCAATTGGAAAAATCCACTTTTTCCCTTTGGCATCGCGCCTCTTGTATAAAATACGACCTGTCAGAGATGATTTAAAACGCGCATTCGATTCGAACGCGATTCGCGCCCGCGACGGCCGATCCAATCGGAAACAAATCGAGCGGAAGCGGGCCGATTCTATCGCCGCCGGGGGCGCCAAAATCGATAACGGCACATCCGATTTCGAAATTAACCGTATACCACAATAACGCGACGATTAAGTCGACGTCGCCGAAAGTCGCCCGCGACTAAACAGCGATCGGTACGCGCCTATTGCATTTCTAAACGTCCGCCGGCGCTAGTCGTTTCCGGTCGAGTTCCACTCGCTTCCTTGGCGAAACGACGGAACACGCGAAGTCGGGCGCTATTTGTTTAAAAACGATCTCGATTTCATAATAAGACGTACATAATTAGCCTCGTTAGGTGCTAAGAACGCATATATAGGTACGTCCTGTAGGGGTAATCGAGGTGGAGTATGAAGTATCGATGTAAACAATGGACGTATCTAGGCGTCCGATAATGGCTATCGGGCTGAACTATAAACGTACATATACATCCAGTAGATAACTATTGCTATGCATCAGAGGCACACATGTACGTTCCTTCAATTCGCGGAATTGAAGTTCTTGACTGGTACACACACATATATACAGATTAACCGTTTCCATCCGAGTTTACTACGAATCTACCAATTTATTCACATTTGGAGTGATTTGAGAACAAAAAAGGAATAGCACGTCCATCACCCAACTTTTTAAGGGCAATCTAGCTCGCCACAGTAGTTAGTTTGTACCGTTCAGATTTAACTCGAAATGTACAAAGGACATCTAAGATCTGACTTCATTCTTAGATTCACTTTGAATAATTACCGTACCCGCTTCGTATATATCTCTTACATACGTGAGATACCCGCAAATGAGCGGCCAACTTAACTGTTAGCCCGGGTTAACTTGGAATGTATGAAAGATAAACAAGATCCGCTTTTATTGTTGGATTTACCTCGAAAAGTTAGGTAGGAATTGCCATATTCGTCTTTTGATATATCCATTGCATACGTGAGAAATCCGCAAAGAGCCGGGCAGATTAACTCTTACCCCATGCGTAGGTTAATTTTCCCTCAGCTATAACTCGGAGTGTACACAATATATCTAAGATCTGATTTCACCCTCAGATTCCCGATGGAAAGTTGCATAGGGATTACCGCATCCGTTTTCTGATATAGCCGCTAGATACGTAAGAAATTCGCAGAGAACCGGCAAGGTTAACCGTTTCCATCCGAGTTTGCCACGAATATAGTGATTTAATCACATTTGGAGTGATTTTAGAGCAAAAACGAACAGCGCGTCCATCCCCCAACTTTTTAAGAGAAATCTACCTGCGGAAGCGAAATTGAGATATCTGTTAAGGTTCTCGAATTCTGAACGTTCCTGAATCCCTTGGGAAAGTGCTTTTCTCGTCACAATAGTTAATTTGTACCGTTCATCTCAAACTCGAAGTGTACCAATGATATATAAGATTCGATTTCATTCTTAGATTCACCTTGAACAGTTGGATAAAGTTCACCCTACCAGTTTATCGATATATTCCCTGCATACGTGGGAAATCGGCAAAGAGCCAGGTAGATTAACAATTACCCCCGATGAGGTTAATTTTCGCTCAGCTATAACTCAAAGTGTACACAATATATCTAAGATCTGATTTCACCGTCATATTCACATTGAAAAGTTGCATGGGTGTTACCGTATCCGTTTCGGGATATTTTCACTAGATACGTGAGAAATTCGCAGAAAATCGGACGAGGTGAACCGTTTCCGCCCAATATTGCCACGAATCTAGCGATTTATTCACATTTGGATTGACTTTAGGGCAAAAACGAATACCACGTCCATCGCCCAACTTTTTGAGGAGAATCGAGCTGCGAAAGCGGAATTGAGATATCCGTTAAGGTCATTGAATTCTGAACGCCGGGGTCTCTCTTGGAAATATGGTATAATGCTTTTTCCGTCACATTAATTAGTTGCTATTGAAAAACACTCATTAGCAACTTCTATGTTACCAGTTAGTTGATAGGGATCAATGTAAACGATAATGCTGGGTCTCAGCGTATCTCGTACGTACTCTTTGTCTGTCACACAGTCGCGCTATCTTTGAATTTATAGCCACAATTGCCACGATAGATACCATACAATAATTTCTTCGGCATACGAAATCCTGATTACCGCTATATATGCCTTTGATCAGACTACCTTCAATGATGCGTGATAGTAAACGTATGAAACCGGAAATTCGGTGATTATAGCGATGGATTTGTCCGCATATGCTTTATTCGCAATTTTTCCATAAAATCGCCAATAAAACCTCGTCTATCGATATTCACGGTCGGTGACGCGGAATCAATTAATTATTATTTACGGTCTCGGCGTTGTTGGGACGGCGAGCGTCGCACGGACGGCGATAATTCATTACGACGACCGTAAATACTAAACAACCCGTAACCGGTAAATATTACACAGGCAAACTAATTAAATTAATGGATGTGTAGTCGTAGAACGTATCTATGGAATATAATACGAAGGGCGGTTATGGGCACGGGACATAACGCACGTAACGTTATCTCATTTAATCCGCCAATTACGTCGTTATATTTGTATTGAAACGGGACTGGATATTAATTACGTATCGCGGGGTTGTTCGTTTTCGCTCCGTTTCGCTCTTTCCCTCTTCGTGTCTACGAGCGTACAATGGATCGGAAGTTAATTGAAGGTTCCGAGTTAATTAAAAAGTTGAAGCAAATGTTACCGTTATTCATATTATCGTAACCGTTGTTAATGTAATTATTATTATCTGGATATTACGGCGTTGCTCACGCGAGTTCAGATTCGCTTGATGTTTCCTTGCAGAAGGGGTCTTAATCACGACGCTACTTAGCGCCCTATATGCGACATTCGATGGAAATTATTTGTTGTGATTTGCTAAATAGCATCTCGTTCAAGTTGTTTGTGACTTTCTCCAAATTGATTAACTATTGTGATGAGAAAACCACTTTGCCACTTTCCAAGAAATTTACAAACGTTCAGAACTCGAAAACCGGAACAGATATCTCAATTCCGCTTTCGCAGCTAGATTTTCCTCAAAAAGTTGGGGGATGGACCTTCTATTCGTTTTTGCTCTAAAATCACTCCAAACACGAATAAACACACAGATTCTCAGTAAGTTTCGGGGGAAACGCTTATCCAGGCCGGTTCTCTGCGGATTTCTCACGTATCTAGTGGATATATCAGAAAGCGCATGCGGTAACCCCTATGCAACTTTTCAAGGCAAATTTAGGGGTGAAATCAGATCTGAGATATTTTTTTGTACACTTCGAGTTATAACAGTGCGAAAATTGATCTAACTGCGGGTTAGGGTTAACCTGCCCGGTTCATTCCGAGATTTCCTATATTTTGCATTGTATTAGACTAAATGTGTAGACACTATCTAAAAATATTGTATTACATTGTAAATTTAATCAGCTACCATTCATCCTACACCAGTTTTTAGCTACAATTTTTATCCCATATCTCTCGATTGCCTTGGTATTGCAGTTTTAATTCGCACTATTGCATCTACCGTTACTACCTTTATTTTCCTTCTGATTTGTCACAAACGAGAAATTGTAGAAAATATTTTGAAAATTCCCGTATTCCTAACACCACCAACTTCGCAAATAAAAAGCAATCCCCGATTCCCGATGCGAACTGGCGTATTTTCCGGGTCGTTACGTCCGGGCGACGATCGCGTCGCGGATAACAAAAGCGAAGCGGCGGCGGTCTCCCTCTCCGTTTCGGATTATTTATGGGCCGCCGACTTATCGAATACTAATTTCTTTTATTGTTTGTCGCCGGCGAGTAAACAAAGGGGACGAAGGAGGCAATAAATCGCGGTGACGGTTGCGGCGAAGCCGAGGGAAGGGAAAGGGGTCGAGCGGGACAACGCCGCGAGGCTTTCAAATCTAAATAGCCTTTCGAAGAGCGCTCGTTTCGATCGTATGTAGGTCTGCAGGTATCGTTTAACCGTCTCGCCGCGGCTAAAGGGGATACATTAAATGTAAATGCGGGCGACGAATCGGAAGTATTCGCCGTTTCCTTTTATTCTTTTTTGGTTTATGGCGTTGATGCCCGATTTGTGAGGGCGATGGGGCGTAAAATAAACGGCGGGAAGTAAGTGAAAAAGCGGTTTTGGAAGATGTGAGTGAAATCGG
Source organism: Chrysina gloriosa (assembly GCA_038088585.1). NCBI lineage: Eukaryota > Metazoa > Arthropoda > Insecta > Coleoptera > Scarabaeidae > Chrysina > Chrysina gloriosa. The sequence goes on along the minus strand of CM076094.1, from coordinate 54,268,482 downwards.
AGGGAAAGTTGGGACAGTTGGGGAAGTTTGTGGCGTACGGACGATTTGAATCTCCCACGTTTAGGTTTGATCTCGCGACGAAGGAAATAGTTGTGAAAAAGTCAGCTTTGGTACATGATGGGGGTTAGAATGAGGGTGAGAAACTTTGCCTCTTTCAGGGTATGCCTTGTGGTCCACTATTACGCCGTGTTGAGGCCAGCCCAAGCTACAGTTCCTTCCCAAGCTTGGATGCAATAAACTCAAAATCTTGAAACGGATGCAATGATGATAGATTCTTATCCTTAATCTGATCGTAAGTCCAGGAGCAAACCCCCACTTTAATCCCTAAAGATCATATTTCACTGTGAAGTTTAAGAATCGTTTCTTGACGACTCAGTCTATAAAGGCGAAACCTAATCCGCTCGGGATAAAAGCTGAAGAGCTTAGAGGGAGAAGAAGACGCCTAAAGAAATTGCTGCAGTGCATTGTAGTGTCTGCCTGAAGAATTATAAGTCTCTGTTAAGGGTCTGGATAGTCGAGGTTTTAATGGAAGGTGTTACACATGACGACTGCTACAATGTGAACTGTATTACTTGCTGAAGACCTGCAGTTCTTTCTGAAAATCTGGGAATTGCGAGCTTCTGTCAACAACTCGCCTCCCCACTCCCTCCCTGCCCTCCTCCCTTCCTCAGCCGTAGATCCTTCCCAAGCTCTTTCAAATCTTTAGTGGATGCAATGAAGATAGATTCTTATCCTCAATCTGATGGTTGTTCCAGGATAGAAACCCTGATTTGGCTAATTTTAACCTCTAAGGACCATATTTCACAGCGAAGCTTAGAAATAGTTCCTCTATGACTCAGTATACGAATACTGAGGTTTCCCAACGATACGTAATTAGCCCGGGGTAAGAGCTGAAGAGCTTAGGTAAAGGGAAGAAGAGGCTTATGGAAATTAGAATAGTGTTGGTAGTGTCTGTCTGACGAATTTTAGATTCTTATCCTCAACCTAATCGCAGTCCCAAGAAGAAAACCCGATTCGGTTAACTTTAACCTCTGAGGGCTATATTTTACGCCATGAAGCTTAGGAATAGTTTTTCGACGATCTAATCTATGAAGATTGACGATTCCCAACGATACTTAATCAACTCGGGATGAAAGGTGAAGAGAGCTTAGCTAGAGAGAAAAAGAGGCCTCGGAAAGCTGTAGTAATGTGAGTAGTGTCCCTGCCTGCAGATTTATAGTCCTTGCTAAGGGTCTTTGTAAGTCTCAGGGCTTGAAGAAAAGATGTACCCTAGCAATGTTACTCATAAAGACTGCTGCTATGTGAACAGTGTAACTTTTTGAAGACCGATAGCCTATCATAAAAATCTGGGAGTTATGGGCGCCTGTATGTAATTGTCCCTTCCCCTCAGCTACAGCTACAGTTCCTTCTCAAGCTGAGATATGTGTAGAATGCGGATAATTTTGAGCTTCTCTAGGTGAGAATAGCGGAAACAAAGACGAGGAAATTTAAAACCTTTTTGCTTGGAGGCTAAGAATTATTTCGGATTCGCGTTGGTCTTAGTCGGTAGTTGACTTGTCAAGGGTTTGAGAATCCCCGTAAGTGAAGCCCAAGGAGATATTTGCCAGTCGGTTACGCAAACTAAGGGCTTGACCAGAAACAAATTTCTCGCTACTCTGCATTTCCACGATTACCGAAACGTAAAGCGCCTGTTGCGCAATCCTCCTTCCTTAGAGCTGTCGTTCCTTAATCGAGGCTGGGTCCCCAAGAAAGCATAAACCCCTAGGTCGTCCTTTAGGCGGCCCAAAATCTAGTCACAGGATGATGAGTAGAGGGTGATCAGGACGGGCTCTTCACTGTTGATCCGTCTTCGACGTCGGGACCAGGCTGATTCTTCGTCGTCAACAAGGCTCCAAGGGCATCTTCGTCCCGGGTTGACTTTTGGGGTCGACACAGCTTGTCATAAGTCCCTCAGGAGGTCCTGCACCCATCTAACGAAGGTTCTAGGCGGGGGTCTGTCGGGGTGCAATCCTCAAATCAGTCTCCCGCCTCAATGCGACGATGCTAACTGCACACGACCTAGGAAGTAAGTTCATAGCATAGTAAGTTTCAAACTTTGGCGTGGAAATGATAGTCAACCTCGGTCAGAGGGGACGGGTTCGCCTGATACCGAGGCAGTGGCTATTCAACAAAAAATTACGACTAGACGCGCGCTTGAACAGATACAGTAAAGATCTAAAATATAGGGTTGAACGAAAATATCGACATCGAAAATTCGAAACCGTAACACATTCTGAAAAAACTTGGTTTCCGAGATATTTGTTTGGAGGCTAAGAATTATTTTGTATTTTTTGTGCGTTTTTACCGGGTGAGTGGTATCTGGACGTGATTCGCGTTGTAGGTAAGCTTTCCACCGGTGATTCACCCGTCCAGCGTTTCAGAATCCCTGTAAGGGCTGTCTAAGGAAAATTTGTCTCTCGGCTACGCCAACGAAAGGCTTCTCGGAGACGAATTTCCGGCTGCCTCGTTCTAAACAACAGTCATTCCCACATCTCTCAATATCTGTTCATTGCCGTTAAAATTAAACTTGGAATACAGTTCAGATTTCCTCTTGTACTTACCTCGAATACTCAATTACCTAATCCGTTTTAATTACCGAAATAATCCACCGCCTCTTCCAGAATGGAACGAAACGAGCGCTTTCGCTCCAGACACCACGAAGTGTGCAAGGGAAACGAACCACGTCGACCATCCGACCGTCCGGCGTCTATCCGCTTTAATAATTAAAACGGAGAAGGACGGCCGAAAGGCGGAGAGAAGACGAGAGCCGAGTCGGCCGGAAAATTGCGGTCGTTTGACGCGTCATTTTCCCGTTTCGAAACCGCCGCGCTGCCCCCGATGTTATTTTCTCTAAACATAATTTATTCGCTGGGGCCGGCCGGCGGTCAGTTTAATTCGTCCGACCTGGAGGATATGACACCTTTTCGGACGCGGTGAGGACGGCCGTTGATTGTATGGAGGAGGGGATGAGGGGAAGGTAATGGTAGACCTATGCTGGAACGAAGTGATTTCAGATTAATTTGGGCGGTAGAATCGGTCTGATTTTTTAAAAGTAGTGTGTGTAACGATAAAATGCTAGTTTTTTACAATCTTAAGAGCTTCTACAGCTTCAATTTTTGCCAATAATAAGTGAAAAACCGGTAAGTTTACGGGTTCGAAATTTTGTATACCACGTATTCGTCACGATAGCTACGACTTGTCGATGAGCATTTTTGTAAATTCTTTGTTTGTTGTTGAATTTAACCTCAATTAACGAATAGAAAAATGACCAAAATTTTAATTTAATTTACATGTAATTAAAACAAAATTAAAAATAAAAACTTGTTCATCGCAGATACTACTCGAGGAACCACCAAGCCATACATTTCTACGTTTAACCAATGGTCATCAACATGTCCTAGTCTCGGTAAAATTTTTTAGACATTTCAATCTGTTCAATGTATTGCGTTACATTGTGATCATGACATTGTTCTGTTCAGTGGCTGACAAGCCGTTTTCCTAAGCTCTCATGGAAAACTTTCCGATGAAGAATTAAATCAATTCGAAAGCTTAAAGTTACTTAAAAGAGAGTCTTTTATTTCAACTCATCCTTGGCTCTAATCCCCATTAAATTTTCCATCTTAAATTAAGTTATATCTTCTATTCCATTGTTGTTTGGTAAACTTTACAATCTAGAATTTTGATTATCTATAAATTTTATTAAAGATACATAATTTTAGAACTATTTCTTTCGTTTAAGGTTATGTATACAAATCAATACGTACCTCTCAAAATTCCTCGGAAAGTAGCACGTCTTTGCAACTTCCATAGAGCTCTTCTCACACAAAACACATTTGTCCCTCATTTGAGTTTTTAGGTCGGAACAATGAGAAGGATAAAAGGATACCTTGCGATCTCTGTTTCTAACAATCAAAGTTTTTTGGTGCAATAAACCATGTAGATGTGGAGCGCAAGCATTTTTTACGTAAATCAGGGGAAAGATCTTGGTTGCAAACAGAGCGAGTTGTTAACATCTCCATATAATTGATTTGGAAGGGATTAAAACAGCAGGGTATTTTATATGATTTGAACAAGGGCATAGAGCTTCGCACGAAGAGGTCGATCTTCGTGACCAACAGTTCAAAAAAGAAAAACAAGATAAAAGGGCCGTGGTTTGAGTAAGGTTCAGACGGCAAAATCGACGTGCAATACATATTGAAACAACCTATGCTGAGAAGGACGTAGCAAAAGTAATACAAGCATGATTCTATTAAAGAATTCATGGGGAAGAGAAATCCCCAGTAACAAAGTATCTAATAAAAGTTGTTATAGATCCCTTCGTCTGTCTTTAATACTTCAACGGAACTTCCCGGAGAGCTCTCGTACGTTCAATCAAATTCACAAAATAGATGGAGCGATAAAATTAATAAGCAGGGAATTTTTGAGCGAAAAAAAAACAAAATTCTTCGGATTATCACCACTCCAACCTCGAAGCTCAAATCGCAAACTTTTTCCTTCGTTCCAATTGCCTTCCCCCGTCCTGTCCGAGGAGCAATTTATAAACGCCCGTCGAAATCGCTCGAGCTCGACGAAAATAACAACCGGCTCGTCGAGAAGGACGAACTATCCGTATCCAGAAACTTCGAAAACATTATCTCCTAAATGCCAGCGCCGCGCTGAAAATATTCTCCGGAAGATTTTACACGTGTCAATAGGAAAGAGTAACGTTCGAAGTTTTGCGAGATCGAAACCGGATCGGGGAGCCGGTGGTGGTGGAGGCGCCACTATCACCGCCGCCACCACCACCACCACCACCACCAACGACTTTCCCCAGAGAGATCGGGGGAGGGGGGACGTTTGCGGTTCCATATTCTTCTCGCCGAGTCGGAAGAGGGAAAGAGTCTCGAAAAGTCAGTTGAGATGGGATGGGGAAGGTCGCCGAGTTTCGGATTTATCATCATCGATTCCCGCGAGTTCTTTCTCGCGCGAATCTATTTAGTGCCGCAGGTAGACGTTTCCACTCGTATATCATCTTTCGTCGGGAATATTTTCGAGGGAAAACGAAGCGATGCAAATTTGATATATGCTCGGATGATGATTGATAACAATGCTCGTTATATATTCTCGTGTGGATGAGAAAATGAGGGCCGGAGAGGAGGGGGAGGGGGGGAGACACATATGTGTCGATTCGTTTCGGCGAATGGAAAAAGTTATTTCGGGAATGAGTTGGTGATTGAGTTAACTACAAGCACTTTAGATGATTATGACGAGAATATGGTGAGAATTATCCCATACACATCTTCGAAGGCTTAGTCATAGATACGGTGGATGGCCATATTCGATTTTCATGTTCAACATTGCTAGGGCTAAGTCTTTCGTTGAAACCCCAAATTCTCAGTTGCTAGCCGAGGCCTCCTCATCCCTCCAGTCTATCTCTCGAGGTTTAAATTTGACTTCAATTCCTAACAATGGGGACATTTCTGCCGTAGCTGGTACCTCCCACATCTTCAGAAAAGGCTATAGGTCATCAGGTACAAACTACTCACGGTATCGTAGTTTGCTGATGTTTCCTTCTCCCTATTATAGCTAAGCTCCTCAGGCTTCATCCTTCAATTTTGACGTTGGGTTCGTATGCTTGAAAATGGGAACATTTATTGCAAAAGACCGCAATTCTCGGATCTACAGGAACATGGAATATGGAACATAGTCTTCAGAGAGAAATATCAATCATGTTATCGTAGCTCTCTGATGCCATTTCTTCCCTAAAGGTAAGCTCTTCGGCCCTCGTCCATCGAGGATTACGTTGGATCTCTATGCTTGACAATGGCGACATGTCTTGCAAAGGCCCGTAACTCTATGATCTACAGGAAGAGCTCTGGTCTTCAGGGAGAAGCACCAATTACGTTATCGTAGTCTTTTGATGCCATTTCTTCCCTATAACTAAGCTCCTCAGGCCTCATCCCTCGAATTTTACCTTGGGTTTATATGCTTGATAATGGGGACATGTTTTCCAAAAGCCCGTAACTCCCGGATCTACAGGAAAGGCTAAAAGTCTTCAGTGAGGAACACCAATTACACTATTGTACTTTTCTGATGCCTCCTCTTCCCATTAGCCAAGCCCTTCAGTCTTTATCCCTCGAAGTTCATTTTGGATATCTATGCTTAGCAATGGGGACACTTTTTACAAAAACCTGTAACTCCCAGATCTTTAGAGAAACTATAGCTCATTAGGGAGAGACGTCATTCACGCTCTTCATTCCTCTGGCAAAGCTTTCCAGCTTTTATCATTCAATTTTTACATGAGACTTCTATACTTAACAATGGAGACAATTTTTGTAAAATCCTATAACTGTCCGATCTTCAGTAAGGTCAGTCTAAGACGAACACCAATCACACTATCGTGGTTTTCTGACACCCCTTTTGTCCCCTAGGTAAGCCCTTCAGCTTTTATCCCCTTGAGGGTTACATTGAATTCCTATGCTTGACAATGTGGACATGTTTTGCAAATTTCTCTAACTTCCTGATATTCAGACAAGCTTTCAAAACTTCAGGGAGAAACACCGCGCACGCTATCGTGGTCTTCCGATGCCTCTTCTTCCCCTCTAGCTGAGCTCTTCAATCTTTATCCCTCGAGGCTCACGTTGGATTTCTTAACAATGGGGACATGTTTTGCAAAAGACCGTGACTTTCAGATCTTCAGAAGAGGCTCTGAAATTTCAGGGAGAAACACCAAATCACACTATCGTATTTTTTTGATGCCTCTTTCGCTCCCTAACTAAGCTCTTCAGCCTTTGTCCTTCGAGGTATATGTTGAATTTGTATGCTTGATGATAGGTACATTTTTTGCAAAAGCCTCTAATTCCCTGGTCTTTAAACAAGGGTCTAGGTCTTTAGGGGAACCCCCATTCACGCTATCGTAGTTTTCTAATACCTCTTTTGGCCCCTAGCTAAGTTCTTCAGCCTATATCCGTTGAAGTTGACGTTCGATTTCTATGATTAACAATGGGAATATGTTTTGCGAAAGCTCGTAACTCCCAGTTCTTCAGAAGAGGCTACAAGTCTTCAAGGGAAAACACATATCACACTATTGTAGTTTTCTGATGCACCTCTTCCCCGTAACTACGCTCTTCAGTCTTTGTCCCTTGAGATTTACGTTGAATTTCTATGCTTGACAAGGGGGACATGTTACAGTCTTCTGATGCCCCTCCCCCTTCCCTCTACCTAAGCTTTTCAGCCTGAATCCTCGAAGTTTACGTTTGATTCCTATGCTTGACAATGGGTACATTTCTTGCAAAAGCCTTTAACTCCCTGGCTCTCAGATAAGGCTTTTGGTCTTTAGGGGGAAACACCAATCACACTAACGTAATTTTCTGAAGCCTCTTTTGGCCCCTACCTAAGCTCTTCAGCGTATACCCGTTGAAGTTTACCTCGGATTTCTATGATTAACTATGGTGGCAATTTTTCGCGAAAGCTCGTAACTCCCAGATCTACTGGGGAGGCTCTAAGTCTTCGGGGGAAGCACCACTCACATTATCGTAGCTACCTGATCCCTCCTCTTTCCCTCTATCTGAGCTCTTCGGTCTTTGTGCCTCGGGATTTACGTTGTATTTCCATGCTTAACCAAAGGGACATGTTTTGCAGAAGTCCGTAACTTCCAGATCTTCAGAATGGACTGTAGGGCTCTAAGGAGTGACGCTGCCGACATTGCAGAAGTCATGCGTAATAGTGTTAGGTTATATGCTCCCCTACAAGAGGATTTTCATCAATATGAGTGCTCTTACTCCTCCAGTAGCTGAAGAACCAAAACGGCACGCCACATATTTCGGGACGGCCAAGCTTCTGGAGGTGTGAAATTCACAATTAGCGCATTTCCCCTAATCGCTTCCGCCCCGCACTCCGGACCCACCCAAACCGCTCCCAAACCATCGCGGTTTCGAATCGACCCGATCGGTATTCAAGCGGCGTACGTACACAAACAGACAGTTGACAAAATATAATTCGAGCCCGAAGCGCCTTCCTTCATAAATATTTCAATTCATCAGAAGCGACGTACGGTCGTAGCGCGCGACACAAAATTAATATTATACTTGCTAATGCCTTCCGCCCCCATCACCCCCATCTCCCCGGATAGATGTGGACTTAGCGCCGCCTCCTGCACCCCCGTCGTCGTCTCACACGTCCTAACACTCGACGCCGGCATTATTAACTGAAACCGTTACTCCGCAGTCGGGCTCGGAGACGAGTCCTTATTGTAAATTTACACTACGTGTTCTTAGTTAATAATTCTTACGTCGTTTCGCCGTTGGCGATACGCGAAGCGAGAGAAGAGAACGGAGGGAGGCACGTTCCACTCGGAATTTATTGAGGCGGCGCCGCCGTCTTAAAATGTCACCGACTACTCCGTCTAGCGCCTCGAAACGTGTTTGCCTTCGTTTCGGATGGTAATTAAACGAAAGACGAGGTAGGCGTTATTCGAAACGACCACCGAGGTATCTGCCGTCGGCGCGATCGGGAATGTGAGTAAGTACGAGCGCCATCTGTCGACCATAGCAAGTATGTTCCTTCGCTGGCGGTTAAAAAGTGCGCTTTTATGAGCAGAAATCTACGACAACGTCTAGTGCTTGAAACTGCGATTGTTCATCGGTTGGGCATCAAGAATAATAAATAACCATTATAGTTCCGGCAAAAACTGCTCAATGACGCGGGGCGCCACTGGTAGCCTCACAAAGGTGTTCATCGCCAGTTTCAAAACTCTCAACTTTTTTTTCCCTTCTTTATTGGTTGTACAAAGGACACTTTTTCACACCCGGGGTCGATCGTGTGACTAACTATTATTCAAACAGGTAGACCCCAAAGGATAAAAGGATAAACCCACAGAGGAAAAGTTCCAGGAACTAAATTTTTATGTCGTCTTCTCGTACGTATTTTAGAGTGTTCCCTCCACGTATCGCGATGATACATATATCGTTGTTTTCGCATTACAATGCAGATTTGTCGAATGTATGTTTCATCGCGATACGTGCAGTGGAACGCAGGTCAGAGTCGTTAGAGTGAGAAGGTGAAAATGGGCGTCGGAAATTGTTTTTTAAACGATTAAGACGATTACCTTTCGAACGATTCTAAGAGTAATTTTGGGCGCTCTTTCGATTGGCATCATTAGTTTTTTGATCTGACCCTCCCTTGCCCACTTTCCTCCCTTTTTAGCCTACAATTTTGATCGATGGTGTGTCAGTCGCTGCGTATAACGCACACCAACGAAGTATACGGCCTCACAGTTTCCATATTGTTTAGTTGTGTGGGATGTGACTTTGAGTGAAAAACTTTATAAATGCAGCTTTGTTAATTATAATTGATGTACTCTCTGTGTATCCTCCTTCAAATACTTAGAATTATCGATCGAGATTTATTCATTAATGAAGAACATAAGCGGAAAATGTTTGATGGTAAAACCATCTTCTATGTGACGACTTCAGACGAATTTTGCCTGTGATTCAACGTGGTTCACGTTCACTTTGGATTGAGAATTGCGTGAAGTGTCGGGACAAATTCCATGCATTTCATAAAGAAACGTTGACTCAAAATATGAGAGTATTGTCAAACGAAGTCGAGTTTGTTGAATATTTGAAGGGAAGTAGCAATGGAAGTGCTCCGACCTTTTCACAATTACCTCTCCAATCGATACCCGCACCTCACCTAAACGAAAATATCGAGCGACGTTCGAAAGAGAACTAAACGGACTACAATCGTATACAAATACCAACTACCAATACCAACGCAGATACAGTTTTCGCCGAACAAACAACGTCGAACGCGGAATTGTTTCGGTGCAGAAGCGCGGAAAGGCGTACGGAAATGAAACAATAGCGAATTATTGCTCGCGGATTATCGAACGCCTGTTCCCGAACGCACACGCACGTATGCATCCGCGTAGCGCCGAAAAACGCAACGGCTCCTATTCAGTTCGTTCGTGCCGCGTCCGTTTGTTTAATCACAACAATACCCCCCTTTCCCCCGCCCCACGATGAAACCGGCCCTCCCCATCCGTTCATTAGTCTAAATAGCATTGCGAGGACGGATGGAAAGCAAATACGAGAAAGTAACGATCCCTTTTCGCGTTATTATCGCGTATTGCCGGAGTGGAAACGCGGGGTATTGTCTTTTTTTTTCGAGCGTTAAAACCTTCGCTAATGAAGGAAGAGACTTGTTTCTGGCGAAACGGTAGTTGCGTGTACCGCGAGAGATTTCGAACGGTGGATTTACCACCAAAGGACAAATTTACGTTGACTTCATCGTACCCCCAGTACAGCTGAATTCCTAGCCTAAGTAGGATTTCCGCGAATCCCAAAGGTCTTGGAAATAAACATCTTTGGAACTCGCAAAGTTCCTGAGCCCACGACAATTCTACCGAGATTACGAATGCGGCGGTACTGGGTTCGATCCTCACGCCGGCCGAGTCATCGAGACATTTGTTTGGACCTCAAATACACTCAGCGTATGGACATGAAGCTCTCATGTTTAATTTCCTAGCACGACGCTAAGGGGCTGAAATATAACGTTGGTCTTGAAGCTAATTGACCTGGATTTCAATATTGAAGTGAATTCTATCCTAGAAGGAAACATTGTAGACTTTACCGGAACTCCTCCACCCCAGTACTACGATACGGATTTTCGTCATGCGATAAGTCCAAAGAAGAATGTCGTAGACCTTCTTCACCTAAATTTATCGATAATTTCGACTTGGACTGCCCAGGGGTAAATTACTACGTTTGCGTCAAACTTTCTCCTTCGTTCCATGTCCATCGCTCTCGTTGTGCCCCAAGATACGTCGTAGCGTTCCGGTTGATCTACACGCAGCATCTTCCAGTAGCCCTCAGGGGCTCACAGTTAACAAGTTTAACAAGTGAGTTCGGGAATTTAGCGCTCCCGATGCCATCATCATCATCAAGCCTTTCAGCCCTTTGGGCTATGGCTAACATCTTATGACGTTCTTGAAGTTCTGTTGGATGAGGTGAACTAATCCCCTTATTCCCTGTGCGTTAAAGGTCGCTATGAGTCCTGGCGTCGGTTATCTTCATCGCCTTTACGTCTTCCTCCACGGCATTTCTCCATCCCTTCCTCGGTCGTTCTCTACCTCTGGGCCATATCGCAATCCACTAGGTTATATTTTTATCGTATCCGTTGGTTTTCTTCTCATTGGAGCCGTTAAGTTTTAAGGTATCTTATGATGTCTCCTCCCTCAAATTGATGCTCTATTTCTTTGTTAGTTTTCCGTCTTATTACTCCCTGTTCTATGACGTGCGGCCCCAATATTGCTCTTAAATTTTTTCTTTCCCGAGGTGCCCGAGCTAAAACCCAAACTGAGGTGTACGGTAACATGCCGAGAATTGCGTGGCTGCAGGGGAGTGTGATAATTCCCCTGGGGGCACCAGGCGATACCCCTTGTATTTAGCTTTGCCCCATCAAGCGAGGCTCTGATCGGACGGGCAGATACTTCCCCAGCTACTCCGATATCCGATGGGGAGGCACGTATAGCTAAGCTATATAGGATTTCTAAGACTGTACTGCAAAAAGCTTTTGCAGTACAGTTGCACAAGCGTGCAACAAGGCCAAGATTACGTACAGACAAAAGAATCGTAATCAAGGCCAACTTCACTAGGCATGCACAAAGGGGCCAGGTTAATCCAGATAAGGAAGTTAGACCTCAACGTAAAGAAAGGATGCAAGCCCAAAATAGTTAGAGATCGGAGGGCAGTATTTCCCGGAGGTCTTCCGAAAAGCAAGAGGTCAAAAACAAAATGTTTAACCTTAAAGGAGACTACTTTGGAGAAGATCGCGGTAGTATGCAACGATTATCCATCCATCTAAATGGAACCGGTAAAGCTTAAGGCAGTCCGGGATTGTATTATGGAGGCAAGGCCTTCAACGGCCTGTTAAATAAACCGATTCAACGGTCAATGCCCCTGTTAACGGGAGGTAGGGACGTGGACCGTGAACCGCTCATCTCTTCGTACCCTCCTTTACCATTACTGAAAAAATAATCGGAAAAATTGTATGTATTATTTTGATCGACTTGGAAAATGAAGGAAGAGCGTGCTTTCCACTTACATACTTATCAAACCTTCATCCCTCTTGTAAATCTGGGGCTCCAAAACCGCACAGTAAACGACGCCTTTTTCATCTACTACACGTTTCTCGAAATTTCCGCGTTATCTCACCGTCGTCATCGTCGTAGTCGTCGCAATAAAAGAAATTCAATTCGCGCAAAAACGACGCATTAGTTTTATTTATAACGCGCGAGGAGGAGAAAGCGATTTAGCCGGATAACGTCTTCGACTTCTCTCCGGGGAATCGGGCCGGAATCTTCCATTAAATTAGTCTAGCCGTGCGAAAGCATCTCCCGCCTAGAGATGGATGTCCGACGAGATGAAAGATCGCGGTCGACGTCGGATAACGCGAGAGAAAAAAGAAGTAATCGCGAGTCGCCGCCGCCGGCGGTGGTAAGAAACACGCCCGATGCCGGAACGGGAAGAAAATCAAAGATCCGGCGATGAGACGGGAAGAAATATCAATAAAAGACGTTCCGGTCGAACGGGGACGCTTAGAAATTAATGATTCGTAAGGATTTGGGTGTCGATGAGATGGGAAGTTTGTGGGAAGAGGGCGGAGGGGAGGAAAAGGGTACGTTCTGGTGATAAGGATAAGGTTAAAGATGGAGAGGAGGATATATTTCAAGTGGACTAATATTTCAGTAGCGTGTACTCTTTGGTACCGTGTACTCCTCCGGAGTATGTATTTCGACAACTCAGTTGTTATGTGCGGACGATAGAACCATGTATAGAAGCTCAGGCTCGAGACGCCTCTGTTTTTAATCGGACACTGCGGCACATAACGGACAAGTTGGTCGACTCGGTGGATATTGATTATTTATTAACAAAACCGATAATGTGACGGGTCGGTTTACCAAGGGTCTCAGCCCGGCTCACGAAGATGTCGTGATCCCATCACTCCTGGAGTCAAACTGGTAACTACCCCGGGGATTACATTCGACCGCAGGGAATTGAGGTTTCTTTGTCTTCATGTTCGCGGATGACTCCCATCGCGAAAACATTAGATGAGGGTGATGGCGATTTTTTCTTCCTTCTCTATCTTCATTTTTTACCCTTTCTACCTATCCGGGGTAAGGGTTCGAGCCACCGAGCCGTATACGTACGTATACCGTTCCGCTCCTGGCTCGCCCAGTGACATTTCCTTACTTCTCGCAGCATATTGGAGGTAACAGATCCATTTCTTGGATTATACATTGCTACGCTCCGCCGTGACCGGGTTTCGAACCTCTGACCTACTCATTGTGACGCGCGTGCTTTACCACTCAACCGCTGAGTGAGATCCTCTCTTCTACGTCTTCCAATTCCTGAAGGTCTTCCATCCCTTTCAACGGCGGGGTCTGCTACGTCGTGCATTAGCGCCACCGTACTCAATTACTAAAGACTGAACTGAATCAGCAAAGTGAGAAATCTTAATTTTAAAACCGAAACAGAAAGCTTGCCGATTTCGTCCCAGGAAGGAAGTTTGCTACCACTCAGGGTGCCAGCCAGCTAGTCGACGACGGAGTGAGTTAAATAAACCCAAAGAGCTGTATAATAAAGGCGCCACCTGTTTTACACTTACCCTTTCAAGCCCCGCAGCGATTTGATAATTTCCTTCCTATCACAGCATCTGAAATCTTAGTAATGCCATGAAGACCAAAGGAAATTACCAGAGCGTGAGGAAAAGCGGGAAATGCAATGACCTCCTTATGTTAGTTCCGATTCACTTTTTCCGAAAACATTTTCCTCATCGGCCTGGGATCGTGGCGTCTCATCGTATCCTATCGCGAAGGACCACCAATCAAGGTGAAGATCCGTATAATCTTTGAGAAACGCGATATTGCTGGGGCATCGAGGGGAACAATCCTATCTAATGGTTGCAAGGTAGTTTACAGGTGGATCATCCCCATGGTGAAGATCCGTACAATCCCCCAGCGAAGCTAAGGGGAAGAAGAGGTGGGATGGGGGCTGAATCGTACAAAAGAGAATAAGCGATCCTATCTGAGGGCGAACTTTATCATTTCCTGACGACATTGATTGTGAGTCAACTGTGGTGGATAACCCGAGTCTTCTTACTGCCAGGGAGCTTGAATGTAAATCCCCGTAGAAGAGGGGAAAAATACGTTTCCGAAACGCTTGAACGGTAATTGAGGGGATAAAACACACGCCAATACGATTCGACGAATTACGCGATCGTGAACAATACTCGATTTACACTTACGACCATGATTGCTGCGTAACAAACGATTAAATCCGTAACCGCTTAAAGGGCTTGGCCGAAGATACGAATTAAGATTTACTGAGCACCCGATAGACGTTGAAAGTTAACTTTCTGAAGCAGATTCCGCTTTGGAGATCGATGATTCGCTACGAATTGGTTACTCCCAAGGCTCTATAGTCTACTGACCGCCTGATATACATATGTTGAAAGTTGCCTTTCTATGAATGATTTAATTTTTGGAAATCACATTTTCGAAGAGACGTTTAATGGGAGAAAAAATTTAACTAGAAATAAAATTATCAATTATTATAAAAAGCATCGATTAAAAGATAGAAAGCAATGTAACCATTTAAACACACACATTCAACAGTTTCACATCACAAGAATTCCTAATAACCACTGGATATAAAAAAACAAAGATACCTGGGCATCAACAGTATAGACCTCTGTAACAACGTCACGCCATGATGAAGTGTTTTTCATGGTAAATAGTAAACAGCTAGTTATTTGGACAACGGAGAAATAATGTAGGATAGTCCTGGTTATGGGTATTCCAAAGTAGGTGTGTTAGGGGTATCAACTTTAATTAGGGTATCTTGCCTGTTAGTCTACAAGCATCCTCGTCGTCGATGGGTGTAAAAGGAACATTGTGGTAGGTGAAGGACACTTGTGGTTCTATACATTGGATCCCACCGAGAACGTGGAACTCCTTCCATCCTTCCCTTCCTTCTTTCATTATTCCCTCTATTATTTACAAACTATAATACTACGTTACTTCTGACAAATGCTTTAGATGGTATCGCAGAAACTCGATTTTCTCCCTCCTAAGACATATCGATAAAAATAAATTTTATTTATGTTTTACGGGCCGGGAATATGAATATTTTCGCCCCGACGTATTCCGCCCCCTCTTCGCCAATAAAATCGAAAAACGTAATGTCGGAAACGGCCAATTTTTCCTTTTCTTATACGCTCGAACGGGGAGATAATCGTAAATTCATGTTTCTTTCTTCTTGGTTTCCTCGGGATGCGACCCTCTTACGTTTATAAGCAGTTTTTCTTGTTGGCAATTTCGATCTTGTCTCTGTAATTTGGATTGTTTTTCCTTTTTCTGAGAAAATTATGGCCGGAATTATTTCTGTTTCTTTTTCTTGCGTTCGTTCGCTTATCGTGATTTTGACCCTGTACGTCGCTGTTACGTAATCTCAACGCATTTAATCTTTCTTCAACCCCGTTTCAACCCCTTCCGGTACGCGCAAATAAGACAAATTCACATCCACAATTCCGGTCAGTAGACGCACGTATGTAAATGATACACCCAAATTCTATATAACATCCTCGAAACCCGACCCGAAAGTGCACGTCATTCCCCCTTCCCTTCACCCCCGTTACTCGCCCCGTAAGAAGATAAATAACGAAGTTTTGTAGGGCGCCTCGTCGTAAAAATAGATGAGCTTGCGGAAACCCCGAAAACCGTCCGAGCGCGAATTTGCCTTCCGAACGAACAACAAACGACGAGGACGACGACGACGACGAAGGAGTACGCGCCCGTCGCGACGGTAGCGGCTGTTCCAATCTGTGTCAATTTTCCAATTTGCCAGTCACGTTGTCGGCCTGTTTATCATCGCACAAAAGAAAATTTCTCTCGCGTCGGACGCCGGACGGCTCGCGTTCTTGCGTCAAAACCCGGCCGCCACGTCAAATCAATCATTCGACCTCCTTTTATGCGTCCCGGACCGGTTCGCCTTCGAAAATGTTTCCGAGTTCATGTTCGCAATGGGTTACACAAAACGGGAATTCTGTCGGTTTTAAGAGCGTCGATAGTGTGGGAGAGGAAGGAAACGTTCTGATTCTTTGAGTTTCTATTGGACGAACGGTTTCCTTCCCTTTTCTCCGACGCAAAAATCCGATTCTAGATCTTGTAAACATAGGGGGTTACGTACTTGATAAACAAAATTGAGAATACATTGTATAACAAAAAGACTTGATAGAATAATTTTAGGTCCTGATGATAACCTTTAAAAAGTAACGAAACGTGGACTCTCTCGGAATCTTTAACCTATGCTCTTAGCGCCTCATTCATTTCTGCTGTAAATATGCTCTCTGGAAATAATTCTACTGAGCGCCTCATTCATTTCGTCGTCTATTTGATAGACGACGCACGCTCAGTAGACTACATAAATGTCTACAGCCTACTAAACGCCAGATAAATCTCAAGATTTTCCTCCCCGAGAATGATTCGGCTTCCAAAATTGACATTCCAAAATAACTTGCAACGATCTGATGAGTCTACTGAGCGTCCGGTAAGGAGATGATCTTTTTGAAGACCACCCACAATCAACCCCAATGCCAGTGTAGGAGTATCATGGACTTCGAGAATTAACTTTCCAGGGATAAATGGGTCACTTGAGAGCTTATAGTCTACTGAGCGCCTGATAAATCTTGAAACTTGGCTCTCTGCTTTGGAACTGGTTTTCCTTACGAAGACTTGCAAGTAATAGACTGTTTAGGGGCAAATGAGAAATCTTAACGTTTAACTCTCTGAGTGTGATGCTGCTGTGTAGTTCAAATCGCAAGAGAAAAGTCATTCGAGAGAGTCTATATTCTACTGAGCGCCTCATGAAAGTTTGAATTTAGCGCTCTGAAGATGATTTTTCTGTTGAGATAAACTTTCGAAGAACGACTCACAACTAACGAGCTATCCAAGTGTATATCATTTACTGAGCGCCTGAAAAAATTTAATATTTGATTTTCTGGGGGTGACTTTATTTTGGAGATTAATTTTTCAGAGATAAATCTCTAGGAATAGCCCCTTCAGTGTATATAGTCTACTGAGCATCTTATAAATCTTGGGCCTTTGTTTACTGACGATGATCCTGCTTTAGCAAGGATCTCCTTGATGACGACTTACACTCACTAGACTGTCTCATGAAGTTTGTAACTTTGTTCTGCAAAGATGATTCTACTTTGGAGATTGCCTTTCCACAGGTAGATCCGAAGAAATAAATCCTTTCAGAGTCTATAGTCTACTGAGCATCTGAAAAATCTCGGAACTTGACTAGCTCAGGGTGATCCTGCTTTAGCTTTAGCTTATTTAGCTTTGACGACGACTTACACTCTGCACTCAGTAGACTATCTCATCGTTTATAATCTGTTGAGCGCCTGATGAAGTTTGAAACGTTATTCTGCGAAGGCGATTCTAATTTGGAGATTGACTTTCCAGAGATAGATCCGAAGGAATAATCCCTTTCAGAGTCTATACTCTACTGAGCATCTGAAAAGTCTCGGAACGTGACTAGCTGAGCGTGACCCTGCTTTAGCAAGGATCTCCTTTACGATGACTTACACCCAGTAGATTATCTCACAGTTTATAGTCTATTGAGCATCTAGTGAAGTTTGAAACTTTGCGAAGGTGATTCTACTTTGGAGTTTGAGTATCCAGAGATGGACCCCTTTGAGAGCATCTAGTAAGTCTTGGAGCTTGGCTAACTGGAGCATGATACTGCTTTAGTAAAGATGTCCTTGACGACGACTTTCACCCAGTAGACTATCTCATGGTTTATAATCTACTGAGCGCGTGATAAAGTTTGAAATTTTGTTCTGCGAGGGTGATTCTGCTTTAGAAATGATCTCTTTGAAGAAGGTCCGCAGCTATAATAATATACTATCCTGAAAGCATAAAGTCTACTGAGCACTTAACAATTGTTAAGATTTGGATCTCTAAAATCGCTGAGTTTGCAGAGATGACTCTCAAAGAGTGATTAATTTGAGAGTGTGTGATCTACTGAGCGTCTGATAGATCTTGAAATTAGTTTCCCTATGGTGGGGATGGTCTTTGTAACGACGACTAAAAGTATATAGTAGTCCGTTGAGTTGTAAGATTTGATCCACTAAGGTTGATCCTACTGGTCCTATGGTTAGTTACCTCAGAATTAGCAATGAATTTAGTACAGGTTCTGTAGCGAAATAGCCGTAGGTACTGAGCCCACCTAGTATGTCACTGCCATGTTGTAGTTAACAACAGGTTTCTATACTTAGGGTACAGATCCCTTCCTCCTAAGGACGCTGATCTCAGTCTGAACCAACGACTTTAGGAGGCTAGTTAAATGAGCCCTCAATAGTCTAAATACTGCCCTTTCGAGCTACTCCTGAGTAAACTGAATATATTTCAATCTACCAGATGGCTCCACGAGTATTGCCTTGAATATTTCCATTTAAAATATTTAAACTCTTCCACTCCATTCCAATTCTTTACTACTCTCAGGACGCGAGGAAATCGATATCGCCAAAGCGTATCTTACCACAGGACCATCATGTTGCTCCCCTTCCCCGAAATATTATATTTTGTCCGGAATTTCATCTAAATCCCTATAATACGCATGACCCGTACGGGATCGGATCGGAACTTGAGGAAGACTCACACCTGTTCGCGTTCGCCAGGGGAATCCCCTCCTTAGAATGCAGCCGGCGGATCGCCTCGGAATTGCCGGGCATCGGTCAGTCGTGAGGTGAGCTACGTCGATAATGCGTTTCTAACGGTCGACGCGCCCTCGACGTCCTTACGGGACGATGCAATATTAATCGTTACACCGATATTAACTACATTAAAAACGAAACAAGCCAAGCGAGATATCGGTGACGTCAAAAATTCGAGCCCTTATTGGTGGTGGGGGTGGGGGATTAACGTGTTTGGATCCGCGGATAAATAGGGGCAAATTGGATATCCAATTAGCGTGGAAACAACCCGGGCTCGAGGGGTATCAATTTCGCGTAATGTATAGTATGTAGGTACCGTCCATTATGGACATAATAAATACGCCCTCTATATCGAGTACGATGATAACGAAATCGATGTAAACCGCTTCTATTATTGTATAATTTCGAACAATGCCTTCTCGTAAGCGTAGGTTATTATTAGACCGCACAACGCGAGAGTAATAATCCGGGTTTTTCTATTCGGACGAATCGATACTTACCGGAGCTAAACGCACGAAACAACAGAACTCGGTTTAGATTGTAGATATAAAGACGTTGTTGTAATTAAACCGAAGAGTAAACGGGACTGGGACTGTAGGATGAAATTTGTAAAAAATCTAAAACCTGCGTCCCTGGAAATCGGAATTGTACAGCTTGTGTATCAAATGTGTATGGAGAGCGTAAGCGTAAGACCGTAAGCGTAAAAACGTAAGCGTAAGAACGTAAGCGTAAGACCGTAAGCGTAAGAACGTAAGCCTAAGAACGTAAGCGTTAGATTTTTAGAGAGAGAGAGTATGATGTGCGAGCGAGAGGCGATGAGCCAGAGAAAGGATACGTGTGTGCTTGCTTCGTCTTGAACAGAAGGAGAGACAGAGAGAATATGGTATGCGAGAGGGAGGCGCTCAGAAATACATAAACATAAGAAAAGAATAAAAATAAAACAGTGTACATGAAACCTCCGAATCGTACTGATTTCCAAATCATCAAAAAACCACGTGGAAAAAAAAAAACCCGATAACCTCCAAATAAGAAATACGACAATTAACGGATATTCACTTCAGACGTCCTTAAACCACACACCATCCCAATTCTTACCATTATATAAACGATAAATCGACATACTTTGGTTTCTTACTATTTATCCTTCTTTGTCCAGGAGTTCTCGAATGACGATCTGATCTTCATCACCATTACGTTAAGTGATACATTTCCCTAATCGAAATCTCCTCCTAAACAACTCTCAATCTTAGATACGAAAGCGACCCCGTCGCAATTAGGCGACGATCCACTCAAGTTCCCGGGTAAGTCCCGGACGAGCTGGCGTTTATGAATTAAGGACGCTTTCGGTTAACGACGGCAGACGTCGCTCCGTTGACCCAATGCACTCCGGGGACCCTCGGTTCAGCCTCCCTCGATATCCTATTAATAGAAATTACCTATTTCCTCAATCTTCGACCGGCTAACGTCAGCGCCCTCTCTGTTTCTCTCGAGACGAGACGGGGAAATTACTTTCGTGGCCCGGCAAAGCTCGCCGCTGATATAATATGGACGGATCGAAACGAACGTACGTCGGGAGGCTGGGCGGAGAGGAGGGAGGAAGGGGGGTGAAGTTTTTCAATTAGCATTAGATGAATAAATAAATAAAGTTCGGGAGGGGGAGGGGGATTACACCGCGATCGAAATTTGTGCCGTTCCAGTCCTCGATAGCGGAGACGGGGGTAGTAAGTCGGTGGCGCTCTAAAATGCGATTTTCGAGGTGGATCGAAGGTCCTCGAACGCATTCGCCGTGTTCGTTACGTTTCGACCTAGGAAATTCCCGAGTCGCCCTCATCAGCAATAATCCATAACCGATAGGTTAAGATCCTATAATAATATAATAGATTCCCCGTTACGTCGATATTTCGAGTGCACCCGTTCGTTTCTAGTGGTGGGGGCTCTCTAGGAACATGCGGCGAACGCGACGCGTCGTATTTCTTATCGTATTCGTTACGTGCGGTCGCGAATTGATTGTCGCGTCGGAAATTGTGTGGAAATTTATTGCGGAATCGATAAGCGACGCACCGGTAACTCGGTGGTAGTGAAACTGATAGGATAATCGCGGCGCCGGGGGATGGTTTTAATTACATGATTAGGCGTTAAAGCGATACGTTCGTGATTAATGTCAGGTTTTCGCGGCCAGAATCGGTGAGGAAACTGTTTACGGGATTGGACCAGGTCGTAATATCCTTTTTTCCTGGTAAAACGCGGCCCAATTCCCCGGAAGACAGTTTTGTTAATGTTAAGACTGACCGGTTATGACCTTCTGGAAAAGCGGTTCCAAGGTCAGAGTAAGTTCGTACAGGCTCGTATATACTGTATAGGCCCGTAGGCATCGGTATACGATCGTGTACGAGCCTGTATAACAATATACGAGCCAGTAGGAGCATGTACGGGCTTATACGAGCATATACGAGTCTGTACGAGTTTATACCGCCCTTCAAATCCCCCTTCCCCGCAAAACTGCATTATAATATATATATATATATATATATATATATATATATATGGTATATGGAAATACGGTCTAATCCTTGAAATATTTGTTATTGTCAACCACCGCCAGTGATGTAAGCTCGTATAGACTCGTACAAGCTTGTATATACTCGTAGAGGCTCGTATACGCTCGTAGTGAACGGTATATGATCATGTGCAAGCCAGTGCAAACTTGTACGAGCATATACGAGCATATATTAATACAATTAAAGAAATAGCAGAAAACAATGGCTCTGACAACTGCATCTCACTGAGATTATTTATGTGAGAGTCATCTAGATTTTATTTTTCTACTTTTTCTTCGTATGGTAACTCTCTTCAAGCTCTTGAAACTATTCCAATTCCGGAAATATATTTGCAAATGTCAACGGCGACCGGTGACGACGTTCTGGGAGAGTGGTTACAAGGACGGAATGAGCTTGTACATAACTCGTACAGGGTAGTTATATCCTTGTACAGGCTCGTATACGGTGGTAGCGATCAGCATACGATCATATACAGATAACGTGGCGTGCTCCACTTGCGAGTCCCCCACCGAGGACGGAAGCGTATAACGCAAACGGCGGTACAAAACGGTACAAGCATTAACGCTAATTTTTCGCCCGAATTTCATAGTGAAAACTTCCACGAACTCGCTATGTACCTGATCCGTCCGGAATATTCAAGCGGGTTACCCAATCTATCGTCGTGTACGCGAAGATGACTTGGAAACCCTTGAAAGCTTACATTTGGCTGCCTGTACTGCCTGCAACGGGGACCGATAATGACGATTTGTGAAGGCGATTATAAGAATGGCTATGAGCTGCCTACAAAAGCATCATCACCGGCCCCAATTGGTTAGTACCTTGCACCCTTTCATACTGATAAACGTACCAATTAGAACCGTTAGAGGTGTTTGAGCCGTAGCCCATTGATATTTCCGGTACGAAACGGCAAAGTGTAAATCTCTATGGTATTTTCACAGTTGGGCGTACAATTTCCACAAAAACCATTAAAAGCGCGATCAAATCGGATTAAATTCATAATACAAATTGCGATTTGTCACTTATCGAATCGCCCTCCCCCTCCCCCGCGCAACCGCTCATTCGATCCCCACATCTCGATGTTCCGGGTTCAATTCTTATTATCTAATTCCGTAAATAATTGAATGCGTTGAAAGGGTAATTTTAAAGCAATCACGACCGCATTCGCGCCGCCGTCCGAACCATTAAATAATCCGCAATGAACTAGACCGAATTAAAGCGAGGAAAAAGAAGAGCAAATGAGCTATCGACGATCTATATAGTAGTCCGACGTTATCGTTCGTGCCGGTTATACCGGGCGACGGCCGGCTCGCAACGCGGCCGACCAAAAGGACAACTTTAGCAATATTGATTTTTACGGGCCGGTAAATATGGGCCAAAGCGGATCGGCGGCCTTTCGCGGACGGTTAGCTTTCGGTCGCGAAGGAAAAATTCGTTAGCGTTTCGCGTCCTCTTTTTCTCTACCCGTTCGGTTTGGAAAGTAAACAGTTTGCCATATTTTTAGCAAATTTCAAAATTGCACATACACGTTTTATCAATTTTCGTCGCAATAAACGTACGTAAAAATGCGAATCATCTAAATAAGGATGTCGGTCCTATTACTGCCTCGGTACTTTTCGATCTATTATAGTTCTCCATTTGCATGTGTATTTATTAACATCGATTTTAACGTATGGAGCTCAACTATGGATAAAAACAAGATACCAAGAAAGCGAGGTCTCTTAGGAAATTTGAAGGTAAAAGGAGAATGGACAAAATCAAAAATGACATCGTTAGAGAAAACTTGAAGGCTAAACCGATACAAGTCGCAGTCACAAATCAATTAATTAATAAAACATTTTATAATTATTTTATGCGACCCGACATCCACCCTATCATTTACCACAAAATGATTTCATGGCTGTAATAATTTTATCTGAATATACCCGAGATCGATTCTTCAATCGACTCATCCGAATCCGTTGACTGAGCTACCCAGGGGTTTTAGAAGGGGAAAATCGAACAATTCTACAATTATTGTTATTCCGTGTTTCCTCTCGTCCCAGATGTCCTCTGTTCCCCAAGCTCTGACTGTGATTGGCCGATTTCCCCGTCTTTGAATTCAGATAACTATTCCGTGTCCGTACAGTTACATATCTGCCGTCCACCAGTTACCAGTAAGAAGAAGTCTGAAGACGAAAACTATAGAAAAACATGACATATTTAACAATCCGTTCAAGGAGAAAGAAAACACGTTACAGTAGACTTGCGACAATTAATAATTAGCACCACGGAAGGAGGAGATGATATTATAGATTGGGCACAACTTGGGCGCCAGTTATCAACCGATGGGATCAAAGGAGTGTTACGTTTTTCTTTTGCGCGTACCTCGATTTTAGTCGTTACACTTGTTTCTATTAATTAATCTTTAATTAATCTTTCTTTTTGGCAACATCCATACCTTATCGATTAATTATCGATTTCCATCCTCACGGATAGAGGGAGCCTTGATGCCTGGTTTTTGGAGAAAAATTAATATATACGTTTTCCAATTGACGTCTGATTCGGGGGTTAAGTTAGATTACCTCTAGCTCTCCGTGTAAGATCTTGCTGCAGTTAAGGCGTTTGTAACAAACGGAACAGGATATGCCCATCGAACATTGGTAAATGGGTACATAAATGCGAAATCGCACGTCTATAAACGTTGCGGACAGCCCATTGGATGCTGATGAAGAACCTAGAAAAGCCCTAACCGTTCTGTATATCGCCGTTTACCCACCATTTCTGAACGGTTATGGTAGATCGACCCCGTGCTGGGCGCCAATTATTAACTAGCGCGACATTAGGTTGCGATCATTATTATAGACCCGCCTCACGTTTGACACCAATGATTAGCTAGCCCGATATCAGATCCAGATTATTGCTTTAACCTGATCCCACGTTGGGCGCCAATTATTATCGACCGCGATATTAGGTCCAGATAATTACTGTAGACTGGTCTCACGTTTGACACCAATTATTAGCTAGTCCGATATCAGGTCCAGATAATTACTCTAAACTGGTCCTACGTTGGGCGCCAATTATTATCGAGCGCGATATTACGTCCAGCTAATTGCTGTAGACTGGCATTACGTTAGGCGCCAATTATTAACTACCCCGATATTAGGCCGAGATAATTATTGTAGGTTGGTCTCACGTTGGGCGCTAGAATATTACGTAAAACAATCGAGTGATTTGCCATCTAGACAGCCTCTATTTATAAACTAAACGTTAATAAATAATTCATTTCAATATTTAAGGGAAGAGCAGGCATTACCCGGCCGGGAAAGGGATGACCCGTCAGAATTCGTTTACGTTCTCCGCATAAAATGAAATTTTCTCGTCGTCTCGAGCGAGCTATTTTTATCTCGTCGTTTCGTCTTTTTATTCCTGTCATATTTATATAGATCAAAAACAAACCTCAACCGCGAAAAGGCATCCGATATGAAATCTTCGAAAAATACACACAGATACATCCGATCTCGGATCTCGCGGTTTTATTTCCGCGCTCGAACGGGGATATAAGGCGGTTTTCGCGTAATATTAGCTTTTAGAACGGGGCGCATATATCTCGCGATATTTACGTAGTTACGCCCGTAGTTCTATTTCGCGAGCGTTCTTTCTCCTCACTCCCTCTCTCCCTCTCCCTGCCTCGCTCTCTTTTTATCTCGCTTCGTTCTCGCGGAGTCGGCCGAAAATAGACGCGCAAACATATAGGGAAAATGGCGAATACGTTGATTAAAATACCGATTTCCATTTCCTGCGAAGTATCGCGTTTCCCGGGGATAAAAACCGCTCGAATTTTACATTTTCGATAACGTTATTGCGTCGGCGGTGGCGAAAGGTGGTGCGGTATGGTGGAGGGGAGGAGGAGGGTACGGCGAGGACGATGCTTTTTTTCGAGGTCGGTTTATTTTATAACTATAAATACACCACCTCGGATAGAAATCGCAACACCCAGAGAACGAGGAGGTGGGGGTGGGGGAATAGAATCGAATTTTCGGGGTATAAACTGCTATCCGATGAGTAACTACTAAACGATTAATGTTACTACCTGGTACGAAGTAAAATATTGGTAAAAGTGAGCGGACAAATGACCATGAGCGACTCGATTTGTAGTTTGGTTGTGCTTAAGCTGGCGACTGAAGAGGTGCGGTTACCTCAGTACTATTTGAAGATCGCGCATGGAGAAAGCGAGTACCCACCTCGTGAGTGTCCGATTACCAACAAGATGGTTTATACACTTCAAATCTAATTTTTGGTCTTATTTTTTCAAATTTCGATAATAAATTCAAGATTCCTTTCTGCAATTTATCACACCCTGTATTTTTAGTACCATTATCAGATGGAAACCTCGTAACCGCTTCAACCAATGAACCGGCGCACAGCCACCTGTGTTTTTGAAAGCGTTCGTTTTTCTTACTCAACACAGTTGGGAACACACAGTTGGTCGAGCAACACCATCTACAAGCGCTCAGCAGATTACAGACATTTCCATGTTTTATTCATTACGACTGGTGTGCAAAATGTCGCCATACAAGACGGAATCAGCGTTGGAAAGCTAAAGTTTTCAAATATATGAGGTGCTCAGTAGACTCTAGGCTGTCAAATATTCTATTCATTGCCCATTATCTCCCAAAAATTGACTTTCAAGTTCGAACCACTCAGAAAGGCTAATTTTTAAAATGTATCAGGCCTTCAGTAACTTATAGGCCGTTTGCAAAAGTCTATTTCTAAGATGGAACTGATCTCAGAAATTCATCTTATAAGACGTATCAGGCGCTTAGTAGACTATAGGTTTGGAAATACCGTATTCGTTACTTATTTTCTTTAAAATGGCGAATTTCAAGATAACACTGATCTAAACGACAATTTCATAAAATAGACCAGGAGCTCAGTAGACTATAGATACTGCCTTATTCATTACGAGCATACTCCGGAATGTCGTCATTCAAGACGGCATCAATGTTGGAAAGCTAAAGTTTTAAAATATATTAAGTGCTCAGTAGACTATAGGCTTCCAAATATACTATTCATTGTCAGTTCTCTACAAGGAGTCAAGAAAGTCAACGTTTGAAATGTATCAGGCACTGAATAAACTACAGGCCACCAGAGAGCGAACTCGTTGCTAATCGTCTGCGAGAAGTACTATTTCTAAGATGGAACTGGTCTTAAAACGGGACTTTATAAGACCTATCAGGCGCTCAGTAGATTATAGACTACCATATAGCGTCAATTTCCAACATTGAACTGACCTTAGAAGGCCACCTTATAAGACTATCAAGCGCTCAGTAGACTGTAGGCTGCGAAATAGCGATAAGATCATTTCATAAAATGTATCAGGCGCTCAGTAGACCATGGACATTTGCATGCTTTATTAGTTATAAGTTTACTCCTGAATGTCATCATCTAAGACGGGATTGGCGTTGGAAAGCTAAAGTTTTGAAATACATTAGGTCCTTAGTAGCAAGCATATAGCTAATGTTCTATTCATTGTCAGTTCTTTACAATGGAGTCGATTTGCAAGTTGCAACCGCTCAGAAAGGCGAACGTTTAAAATGTAGACCTCCTTATAAGACGTATCAGGCGCCCAGTAAACTCTAGGCTACCAGATAGCGAATTCGTTGCTAACCATCTGCGAAAAGTCGATTTTGAACATAGAGCTGATCTTGAAAGTCACCTTATAAAATGTATCAGGCGCTCAGTAGACTTCGTACTCCTGTAAGTCTTATATATTCTGAGTCGTTTCCGGAATATCGTCATTCAAATCGAGTTCAGCTCTGGAGAGCAATGCTTTCAAACTATATTAGGTGCTCAGTAGAATATAGACTTCCAAATATTCTATTCATTACCAGTTATGTACCAGAAGATGGTTTGCATGTTGGGGCCATTGAAACAAGTTAACGTTTTAAATGTATCGGGCACTGAGTAAACTACAGGCTACGAAACAGCGAATTCGTTGCTAATCGCCTGTGCAAGGTCTGTTTCCAAGATGGAACTGATCTTGCAAAACGTATCAGGCGCTCAGTAGACTATAGGCTACCATATAGCGTACCCGTTCATAATCGTCTCCAAAAAGTTGATTTTCAGGATGAAACTTATCCTAGAAAGTTACGATAAGAATGTAGCAAGCGCTCAGTAGACTATTGACTCCAACACATCTTTCGCTCAGCGCGAGACACCTCAAAACACCGTACCTCAAGGCGGGAATATAGCAGGCTGAGAATTCTAAGATACCTACAGTACTTCTGTGTGACTTCTCAGGAAGTATCAATCAAAGATGAAACATTACCTTTCCAGTATTTTATTTCGTCCTATGACCGTGGAAAAGCGAAATTTCTGTTTCGACCTAAATTTCAGGCACTTTTACGCCATTTTAATGCCAGAAATTATACTTTAAAACGATTCCCTTATCTCGAATCATTTATCTTTTATCCCTACCCATTTCGGGCAGTAGTCCTCGTAATTTTTACCGCATCCGCGGGCAACGCAAACCGAATACAATCAGGCACGTTCCGCGAATTGCGATCGGCAATTTTGCAAACGCCCGCTCGGAGGGTTAAACGCGAACGTTGCTCGCTTCGCTTCCCCTTAATACTATGCACGAACGCATTTACTCGACCAATACGCGCTCCCTACGTACGTGTACACATACTCTCACCTGTGCGTATACGATCGTCAAATATTTACCGGGAATGCTCAGCCCGCCTCCGAATACGAACCGTTCCAAATTAGATTATTTGATCGACAAATAGGTAAACAGCGAGAACGAGCTAGCCGCGTGTTTCGCGATAAGCCGAGGCGAATCGCGTGTTTGTATACGAGACGATGCGGCGTCCCAATTCGGGCGCCGTTTCTTATTTCTAATTTAATTTCAATTTTAGCAAACGGAACGAAAATACGAACTATCCTATCGTTCCTCTTTTTTCGTTCCAGTTGTGTTACGGCGCCAGCTCGCCCGCCCTATCCGACCGCAATCGTTTCCCCACCCTTTTCCGCACGCACCCTTCGGCCACCGTACATAACCCCACTCGCATCAAGCTGATGAAAAAGTTCGGATGGTCGAGGGTGGCGATCCTGCAGCAGGCCGAGGAGGTATTCATCTCGACCGTCGAGGATCTGGAGACGAGGTGTATGGAGGCGGGTATCGAGATTATCACGAGGCAATCGTTCCTCTCTGACCCTACCGATGCGGTAAGGAACCTCAGGAGACAGGATTCGAGAGTGGTCGTCGGATTGTTTTACGTGGTGGCCGCGAGAAGGGTGCTTTGCGAGGTCTACAAGCAAAAGTTGTACGGGAAAAGCTACGTGTGGTTTTTCATAGGTACGTACCAACATAGAAAGTAAGCCGTCGCAAGCTTAAATTGTCGAAATATGGCTATAGTTAACTCCAATCCCAAGTTTGGATGAAATATGATTCAAATTGTAAGTTAAAGCCTAAGTTTAAATGAAATATGTTCTTAGCTAAGTCCATTCAGAAAATTGGGTTGAAGCGCGATCCTCCAATCCTAAGCTTAACTTGGGAGGAGATGGGAGTTAAGTCCAATCCCAAGCTCAGATCTATAGAAAGATTGTAACTAAGTCCAATTAGAACCTTAGATAAAGATTTGTAACTACAGCTGATTCCAAGCTTAAATCGACAAGATATTGGTAATTAAACCTAATCCCAAGCTTGAATGAACAAAGAAAAATATATTTGAGCCTACGCAGAAGCTTATACCAAAACAAGTAACATTTCAAGCTTAGGTCAATAAAAAATATTAAAATTCAATCCCCTTACATGCGTTGGTTCAAATTTCTGGTAACTAAGTCCAAACCCAAGCTCACGTCAACAGAAACTGTGTGTACCTATCAGTCCAGTCAGAGCCTTAAATCAAAGTAAAGTTGTAATTACGTTCGATTCCATGTTTAAATCGACAAAAGAGCGGTAACTAAGTCCAACCCCAAACTTAAATGAACAACAGAAATATATTTGGCTCAAGCAGTACAATCGCAAGCTCAAATAGACAGAAACATTGCAAATGTAATTTTAAGTTTAATCTTAAGCTCATATCAACAGGAAATTTCTTGATAAGGCCAATTACAACCTTAGGTGAAAATAAAGTTGTAACCTTGTCCGATTTCAATCTTAAACCAACAAAAAATTGGTAAAAGTTCTATTCCAAGCTTAAATCAATAAACATTGGCGACTAAGTCCAATTTTAACCTTAAACCGTCCCTAGGTCTCTAGGTCCAATCCCAAGCTCATGACAACAAAACGATTATGTCTAAGTCCAATTACAGTCTTACATCAAAATAAAATAATAACTGAGTCCAATTCTAAGCTTGAAGCAACATAGAATTAGTAATCAAGTCCAATCCTAAGCTGAAGCCAATAACGGAGTTGTATTTAAGTCCATTCACAAGTATAGGGCATGGAAAACATAACTACCTCATATTACCTGGTTAAATCGACAGGAAAGCAGTAGGTAAGTTCAATTCCAAACTAAAATCAACAAGAAGATTATATTTAAGTCCAATCCTAAGCTGAAGGCGATAGATACTAAGTGCAATCTCAAGCTCAGATCTATAAGAACATCGCAATTAAATACGCTGTTCTGGGTAAAACTTCTTTTAACTAAGTGAAATCCCAACCCCACGTCAACAAACTGTAGCTGCAGTCCAGATATAGACCTATACCAAAATCAAATTGTTACTAAGTCCGTTTCTAAACTTAAATCAACAAAAGTTGGTAACTAAGCCTGATTCCAAGCTTAAATTAACAAAAAATTGGTAACTAAGTCCGATTCCAAGCTTAAATTTAAAAACAGAATTGTTACCTAAGTCCAATCCCAATCTTAAACCAACAATGGGATTGCACTTAGGTCCACTCAAAAGTCTGTATGCAATTCCATTTCCTTTGATGTTTTGGACAATATTTCTTTTAATTAAGTCCAATTGCAAGCTAATGACAACAAAAGGATTGTCCAACCATAAGTCTTATACAAAAAGAAAATATAATAAAGTTTTTGACTTAAGTTTGGAATCAAGCTCACATCAACAAGAACTTTGGTAACTATGTCAGGTTTCAAGCTTACATAAACAAGAAATTGGTAACTATGTCAGATTCCAAGCTTAAATCAACAGAAATGGGTGACTAAGTCCAATGCCAAGGTTAAACCAACAAAAGAGTTGTATTTAAGTCTAGTCGCAAGTCTAGGTGGGCAAAAACTTGATGATTAAATTCCCTTCGTTGCTCTGGGTACAATTTCTTTCAACTAAGTCCAATCCCGAGTTCACGACAACAAAAGTATTGTAGCTTAGTCCAATTACAAGCTTAAATTGCCAGAAAATTATAAGCAGCTATTACAAGCATAGATTAGCAAGATCATTACCGGGTCATACCAATCATGACTTTAGATAGAAAAGTTGGTACTAAGTCCAATTTCCAGCTCAAATTGACAGAATGATTGTAGCTAAGTCTAATCGCAAGTTTATATCACAATAGCTGTAAATAAATCTATTCCTAAACTAAGATCAACAGGAATATTGTAGCCAAGTCCAATCGTAAGTTTAGGCCAAGAACGAGTTGTAACTACATAAGTCCAATGCTAAGGTCAGGTTGATAATCCCACGATGCTTAGATTCTCGTACGATTCTAGAACCTAATGAAGTTCTATCTTAATATCTGGACAAAGCCAAAGCAATAAAAATTCGTCGATAAGTCCAATCGCGTACTATAAGCTAGAGGAACTAAGTTCAAGCTTTCTGGACGTTCGATTTCAGGTTGGTACGAAGACAATTGGTTCGAGATCAACTTGGCGTCGGAGGACATCGAATGTACCGTCGAGCAGATGCGCGAGGCGGCCGAAGGCCACCTCACCACCGAGGCGATAATGTGGAACCAGAACAAGGAGGAACGCACCATCTCAGGAATGACAATAGTAGAATTTAAAAATAGATTAGATCGAAAACTAGAGGATAATTACGACATCAAGAACAAACGGTATCCGGAGGGGTATCAGGAGGCCCCTCTCGCTTACGACGCCGTCTGGTCGGTGGCTCTAGGTAAGTTAAAGATAAAATCCGATAAGAACTTGGCGAGCTCGAAACTTTTTCATGAATGGATCGGCGACTTCGCCTTCGCGTTAATTAAAGCTCTGCGGTGTTTCGAAGTTGTCGCGTTCGCCGCGGCTGTTTTGAATTGCCGCATGCATGCGGGCCTTCTATCTTCGGTCGGCGCGCGGCGAAGTTAAATTAACTTTCGTTGCAGCGTTCAACAAGACAATGGACCGCCTCCACAAGTACGGCAGGAGACTGACCGAGTTCAACTATAACAACAAGGAGATCGCCGACGAGATATACTCGGCGATCAATTCCACGCAATTCCTTGGGATTTCGGTAAGTCGCGGCGAAGTTGCTACGTACCCCTCTTCCACGCCGCCTCTTCTCCCGCCCCCAGCAGCCGGTTCGAGAAACGAGCGAAATACCACTCCGATAGAATTAACTTCTAACTAAGACCTCAGTCTAGACCTTCTTGTGGTCAAATTTCTTAATTTTACAGCGCTTTCGTCGGCTAAGACGTAGCTAAGTCCAAATCTTCGTAATATTTATTTATGGGGCAGTACACAGAAATGCAAACGGTAACGGCAGTTTCCAAGTCCATACCCCTAAATTTTTCTCGAATATTCGCAAATTTTAATGTTGAAGTAGTTTGAAATAAGTCCAAATGTAATGTGGACTTATCTTTGCAATGATCTCTTCAAGCAACGCTCGGCTTTGATCGAGAGAAAGCTATAAAGTGAAGTCTGATCCAGAACTGGACTACTGGATACTCCCATAATTTGGACAAGGAACCCACAAATTTGGACGCAACGAGAATTATAACTGAGTCCAATTTTTTCTCGTAGTGGCAAAACCCGAATAACCTAAAATCTAATCTGAGTCCAAACAAGGCTAGTCATTGCCTTTCTTCTCGCTGAGATACGGCTTCGTTAATTAAAATACAGAGAGAATCGTACCTAAGTCCAAATCTACGTAATATTTATTTCTCCACCAATACATAGAAACGCAAACGATAGCAATTTCCAAATGCAAATCCCCAAACGTTTCTCGATCTGGCCCAAATTTTAATCGCGAGGTAATTTCGAATAAGTCCAAGTGTAATCTGGACTTATTTTTATAATGATTTCTTTAAGAAGCGGTCGTTGTTGATCGAGAGAAAGATATAAAACTAAGTCTTAAACCCGAACTGGGATTGTCACTCCCATAATTTTATATAAGGAACCCACGAATTTGAACGCAACGAGAACTATAACTAAGTCCAAATTTTCCTAAGAGTGGCAAAACCCGAATAACCTAAAATTGAATCAAAGCCCAAACCAATAAGGCAATAAGTGATATGGCTTCATCCATTAAAACACAGAGGAAATCGTGGCTAAGTCCAAATCTTTGTAACATTCATTTTTCGAGGAGTACACAGAAATGCAAACGGTAGCAGTTTCCAAGTCCAATTTCCTAAACGTTCCTCGAAGATTTGGCACAATTGAATCTCGAGGAAATTTAAAATAAGTCCAAAGGTGAGCTGGACTCATCTTTGAAATGATCTCTTTAAGAAACGCTCGTTTTTATCTAGAAAGAGTTACAAAAGTCTGATTCCGAACTGGAAATGCAACACCCATAATTTTGTAGAGGAACCCACAAATTTGAAGGCAACGAAAGTTATAACTAAGTCCAAACTTTCCTAAGAGTAGCAAAACCTCAATCGAATCTTAGTCCAAACAATGAAGCTAGTCATTACCTTTCTCATAGTTGCGATCCGGTTTCGTCGATTAAGACACGGATGGAATCATAGCTAAGTCCAAATCTTTGTGATATTTACTTTTCGATCAGTAGACAGAAATAAAAATGGTAGTAACTTCCAAGTACAGGTCCCTAAACGTTTCTCGAATATTGCGCAAGTTTTAATGGCGAAGAAGTCCAAATATAAGCTGGACTTATTTATGCAAGGCCTCTGTAAGAAATGCTCGTCTTTTATCGAGAGAAAGTTCGAAAACTAAGACTGATCCAGAATTGAAAACTACTACTCCGATAGTTTTGTAGAAGAACACATAAAGTTGGAGGGAACGAGAAATATAAAATAAAGTCCAAATTTTCCTCACCGTGGCAAAACCCGAATAACCTAAAATCGAATCTAAGCCCAAACAATAAGGGTATTTATTGCTCTGTCTATCGGAACGATACGTATTCGTCAATTAAGGTACGGTAGGAGTCGTAGTTAAGTCCAAATCTTCGTCATATTCATTTTTCGAGTAGTACACAGAAATGCAAACAGTAGTAATGTCCAAGTCCACATTCCCAAGCGTTTCTTGAATATTGCCCAAGTTTTAATGGCGAACAAGTTTCAAATAAGTCCAAATGTCAACAGAGTTTATTTTAAGAACTAGCCGCTCGTTGTAATTTCAAATAAGTCCAAATACAACCTGGACTTAGTTTCGTGGAGATGATGCAATCATCTTGTTAAGAAACTTAGTCAAGAATTTTGGCGAGGGAAACATGGAAAATCGAATCTTAGTCCAAAAATAAGGCCGCCGTTCCTTTGTCTTTGCGGTAGAAATTAGTCGATTTAGACGGAGAGCGAAGTATAACTAAGTCCAGATTTTTGTGATGGTTTCCACAAATTCTGGTGCTAAGTCCAATCTTATAGAAATTTATAACTAAGTCCAAATTCATTTGTTCTTGGGCAGTGCTCAAATTTAAACGGTAGAATGAAAAAATTGAGCCTTATTGCAGGTTATTCGTTTCTGGCGGCAGAGACTTGTTGATTTGGCCGCAACTAAGTCCAAATTTTGATCATTTCTCTTTATTCGATCTGGCGCTAAGTCCAATCTTATAGAGATTTACAACTAAGTCCAAATTCATTTGTTCTTGGGCAGTGCTCAAATTTAAACGGTAGAATTCAAAAATTGAGCCTTATTGCAGGTCATTCGTTTCTGGCGGCAGGAACTTGTTGATTTGGACACAAATAAGTCCAAATTTTGATCATTTCTCTTTATTCGATCTGGCGCTAAGTCCAATCTTATAGAGATTTACAGCTAAGTCCAAATTCATTTGTTCTTGGGCAGTGCTCAAATTTAAACGGTAGAATTCAAAAATTGAGCCTTATTGGAGGTTATTCGTTTCTGGCGGCAGGAACTTGTTGATTTGGACACAAATAAGTCCAAATTTTGATCATTTCTGTTTTATTCGATCTGGCGCTAAGTCCAATCTTATAGAGATTTACAACTAAGTCCAAATTCATTTGTTCTTGGGCAGTGCTCAAATTCAAACGGTAGAATTCAAAAATAAGTCTTATTGCAGGTCATTCCTTTCAGACGGCAGGGACTTTCTGATTCGGACGCAAATAAGTCCAAATCTTGAGTATTTTTCTTTTATTCGAGCACCACCCGTATTCGAACCGTATCGATTAACGATGCTCAATTCAACCCAAAATGAAACAAAACCGAAAACAGAAAAACGTAATCTAAGTCCAATTGATCTTCATTTTTCTTTACGACAGGGATTCGTCGCGTTCAGTTCACAGGGTGATCGGATAGCCTTGACTCAAATCGAGCAGGTGATCAACGGCAGCTATAAACAATTGGGTTTCTACGATACCCAGGCGGATAATCTCACGTGGTTCGACGTGGAAGTCTGGAACGGTAATTGTTTACGAAAAAGAAGAAGAAAAAGCACTGTAAATTTAATCTAAATTTTTCTTTTCCTCCCCTTCTCCCTTATTCGTTCCGATTTCGCAGGTGGAAAAGTGCCTCAAGATAGAACAATCATAAAACGAATCTTAAGGACGGTATCGTTGCCACTATTCGTCTGCATGTGCATAGTGAGCAGCGCCGGCATAGCGGCTGCCATCGGCCTTATCGTCTTCAATATGTGGAATAGCCATAGGAGGTATGGGTGAGTCGGAGATTCCGATATGGGGTTCTACCGCGGTTCGTTACTTGACGTCGACGTTTGCAAGAATTCCAAAATTGAAGGTTAACGTCAACTGACCACACTACCAATCTTTCCCAAAATAACAAACCTAAGAACTGACATTGATCACTCATAGGATGGTTTGTGGGATGACGCAGACCTGTATAGTCGCATGAACCACAAAGTATCTAATCCCTTGTGCCATGTCTATAATCAACAGCCACACGAAGAAAAATCACGCTTTGCCTGGGTGGCTGTGCAGGATTGCCCATAAACCCATAAACCATCATCAGGTTTGTTATTCATGGAGAGGTTGGTAGTATAAGCAGTGAGACCTCGACACGAATTAGTGACTGTTGAGTGAATGATTTATGGGATGATACTACAGCGTCTGACCGTTTGTGTCGGTGCTGATTACAAACGTCACACAAGCAATCACAGACTCTATGTAGACCAGAGTAAACACCTGGGTCAACCCATAAACCATCCGCCCACACGTCATTAGTTTATGTCAATTGTTTAGTTTTGGTATTCCTAAAGGAGTTAGTGATAACAGTTAGTAACCAAAACGTCGACGTGAAGTAGTAGTAGTGAGCGAGCTGATGGTTTGTGGGATGACGCATGCTTGTACAATCACCCAGACAAAGCTTTAGCGGTCTGAGACTTTATGCGGGCGACTGTACAGACTTGCGTCATCCCATGAGCCATCCGCTCACTAGTAATTAGTTGATGTCAATTTTCGGTGTTTGTACTCATAAAGGAGTTAGTGGTAGAGACCACGAAATATCAATATTAATTAATGGATAGTGAGCAGATGGTTTGTGGGATGACGCAAGATTGCGCTACCTTCCAAACAAAGCATCTGATTCGTGGTGGGGCGTTTCTAATCAATATCCACTCAAGAAACCACACGCCTTATCCGGGTCTTGTATCATCCCGTAAACCATTCACTTGCTAATCATTAATTAATGTCAAGTGTCAGTTTTGTTATTCTTGAGAGGAGTTGGTAGTATGAACAATATAACGTCGATATCAATTAGTTACTGTCATTGTCAATATGACCAACTTCGACTAGTGAACGGATGGTTTGTGGGATGACGCAAGGCTATACAATCATCCAGACTAAGCATCTGATTTTCTGTGCCACGTCTACAATCACCATCCACGCGAAAAATGGCATCCTTTGTATGAATGATCGTGTAGCCCTGCATCAGCCCATAAACCACCCGTTCGCTAGTTAGTGGTTGGTGTCAATTTTCAACTTTGTTATCGCTGAAGAGATTAGTAGTATTGAGAGTGAAACGTCGACATTAACTGGCGACTAGTTAGTTGATGGTTTATGGGATGACGCAAGCCTGTACAGCCACTCAGAGAAAGCGTGTGATCGCCCGTGCTGCTTTTGATTACACAACGTCGCTCTTGCAATCTGAGATCTTTATGTGGGCGACTGTACAGACTAGCGTCGTGCCGTAAACGGACTAGTCGCTAGATAATATCGACGTTTCACTGTCAATGCTAGGAACTTCTTCAGGAATAGTAAAATTAAAAATTGATACTAGTGACTAGTGACTAGTGAATGTATGGTGGTAATGACTAGTAAAGTACTGAAAATTGACGTCAATTTTACTACAAATTTACTACTCCCAGAGGAGTTACTGGTATAGACAATGGAACATCGATATCACGTAGTGATTAATGAGTAGATGGTTTGTGGGATGATTCAAGCCATGCACAATCACCCAGACGAAGCATCTCATGTTTTGTTCGACGTCTATAATCAACATCAACGCAACAAAGCAGACGTTTTGTCTGGGTGTGTAAGCTGACCTACGTCATCCCATAAACTATGCGTGAGATAATAGTTTGTGGGATGATGCAAGCCTACACAGCAACCAAGAGAAAACGCACGTTCGTTTGTGCTTACGTTAACTAGAAACGTCGCACACACGATTCGATGCTTTACCTGGGCAACTATAGAGGCTTGCGATATCCCATAAACCAAGCGCTCAGCAATCAATATTTGACGTCAGTTCTGATATTTCTGAAGTTGAGTTGGTAGCATGAAGCATGTAACGTGAGCGGGTGGTTTATGGGATGACGCAAGTCTATACAGTCATCCAAACAAAGTGTCTGATCCTCTGTACCACGTTTATAAGCACCATCCACGCGAAATATGGCATCAATGTGGTTTCTTGGTTTGTGCTGACGTTGAATAGAAATATCGAACAACCGAATCGACGTTTTACCTGGGCGGCTATAGAGACTTGCGACATCCCATAAACCACGCGCTCAGCGGTCAATATTTGACGTCAGTTCTGTTATTTCTGAAGTTGAGTTGGTAGCATGCAGCATGAAACGTCGACATCAAGTAAGTCATCTCGTGGGAGGGTGGTTTATGGGATGACGCAAGTCTATACACAGTCACCCAGACAAAGCGTGTGATCGCACAAACAACGGGACGCTTTGTCTTGGGCGACTGTGAAGGCCTCCACGATCCAATGAACCATCCGTTCATTGCTAGTGACACGCAGTTGAACCCGAAACAATTTTTTGGCGATAGACTCTAGAACTTGGGAGGATATGTCCTTCTCAATTGTTTTCCTTTTCTCTGCCCTCATCAGAGTCATACAATCATCGCATCCGGTCTGCAATACCATAATGTTAGTCGGCATCATCGTCTGTCTCGTCAGCGTGTTCCTCCTCGGTCTGGACGGAAACTTCGTCTCACCGGACGCCTATCCCTCCATCTGTCAATCGAGAGCGTGGTTGTTAACCACCGGATTTACCCTCTCCTACGGAGCGATGTTCAGCAAAGTCTGGCGAGTGCACAGGTTGACCACGAAAATAAAAAGCGATCACAAAGTGAGAATGGTATGTTGAGGGGAAGGCAAAATATCGATGCCAATCCAATTTCCATTGTTTTTCCGTTTTTGTGTTATAGAAAAAGGTCGAACCTTGGAAACTGTACTCGATGGTTTCGGGCTTGTTGGTGATCGACATCACCTTACTATTATGCTGGCAGATCATCGATCCGTTACAGAGGAAACTGGAACAGTTCCCGTGGGAACAACCGACGAATTCGGCCGACGACTTCAAGCTGAGTCCCGAACTGGAGCACTGCGAGAGTCACAATAACGTCGTTTGGCTCGGCATCGTTTACGGATATAAGGGTCTAGTTCTGGTGAGATAATTCTGATCTTAACAGCGTCTGGGAAATTTTGCGCTTTTTAGGTTTTCGGTCTGTTCTTGGCGTACGAAACCCGTTCGGTGAAAATCAAGCAAATCAACGATTCCCGTTACGTCGGCATGAGCATCTACAACGTCGTGGTCTTGTGCTTGATCACCGCCCCCGTAACGATGGTGATAGCCAGCCAACAGGACGCCAGTTACACGTTCACGGCCCTTGCTATCATCTTCTGTTGTTTCCTTAGCATGGCGCTGATTTTCGTGCCTAAGGTAGGAGGATACATTTGCTTATGCTTCGTTGATGATTTTCTTATGTTTCGTTTATGTTTCGTTTATGTTTTGTTTATGTCTTGTGTATGTTTTGTTTATGTTTTGTTTATGTTTTGTTTATATTTTGTTTATGTTTTGTTTATGTTTTGTTTATGTTTTGTTTGTGTTTTGTTTATGTCTTGTCTATGTTTTGTTTATGTTCTGTTTATATTTTGTTTATGTTTTGTTTATATTTTGTTTATGTTTTGTTTGTGTGTTGTTTGTGTTTTGCTTATGTTTTGTTTGTTTTGTTTGTTTTGTTTACGTTCATTCATACTTTGCCTGTTTTGTTTGTTTTGTTTACGTTTATTCATACT
This sequence comes from Chrysina gloriosa, assembly GCA_038088585.1. NCBI lineage: Eukaryota > Metazoa > Arthropoda > Insecta > Coleoptera > Scarabaeidae > Chrysina > Chrysina gloriosa. The sequence continues at coordinate 54,229,346 of CM076094.1, read as the reverse complement.
TCGTCTGTCTTGCTTATGTTTTGTTTGTAATAGATTTGCGAAAAACGCAGAACAAATGAAAGAAGGATGAATTTTTGAAAAGTTATATGCTGTGTCACCCCTCATCTTTTGATGCGATACGTTATTTATGTTATGTTTATGGTTATGTTTATGTTTAGAAGATGTTTTGTTTATGTTTCGTTTATGTGTTGTTTATGTTTTGTTTATGTATTGTTTAGGTTTTGTTTGTCTCTTTTGTACTACATTTTCTAAAAATAAGACACAAAACAAAACAAAAACAACTGCATTATTTAAAACGATCCGAAAATATGACGGTTTTATGGTTCATAATTTGATGTGATACGTTGTTTTTGTTTTTTTTTTTTTTTACGTTTTGATAATTTGTTTATGTTTCGTTTATATTTTGTTTACGGTTAGTTTATCTTTTGTCTGTTCTCTTTGTTTTTATTATGTTTCCTTAATGATTCGTTTATGTTTCGTTTGTGTTTTGTTGCAGTAGATTTGCCAAAACAAAACAGAGACGACGCTTAATTTTCCTTAATGATCCAAAAATAATACGGTCTTATTCGTCATCGTTTGATGAGATAGGTTGTTTATGTTATGTTTACGTTTTGTTTACGCTTTTTTGTTACGTTTTGTTTACGTTCCGTTTATGTTTTGTTTCTAGTACATTTGCGATAAGAGAAGCCCCTGAATTTTTGAAAATTATCAGAAAATAGCGCGGTTCTATACTCCATCATTTGATGTCAGATGTGATAGGTTATTTATGTCTTTTTACGTTTTGTTGATGATTTGTTTATGTTTTGTTTATGTTTTGTTGCCAAACACAAACACAATCCAAAACAAAACCCCTGAATTTTTTAAAATGAATAGAAAATAACGCGGTTTTATACTTCATCATTTTTTATGTTTTGTTTATGTTTTATCTATGTCTTGTTTACGTTTTGTTTCTAGTGCATTTGCAAAGACAAAACACGGACCAAAATAAAAACAACTGAATCCTTTAAAATGATCCACAACCAACACGATTTTATACTTCATCATTTGTTTATGTTTCGTTTATTTTTGTTTAGGTTTTGTTTATGTTTTGTCTATGTTTTGTTTACGTTTTGTTTACGTTTTTTTGTGGTACAAAACGCAAAACAAAACAAAGACATCGTTGAATATTTTTTTGAATTATCCAAAATATAACACGGTTCTATAGTTCCGTTTGTTGTGCTAGGTTGTTTATGTTTTGTTTATGTTTAGTTTATATCTCGCTTATGTGTTGTTTATGTGTTGTTTTTAGTGCATTTGCAAAGTCAAAACACAAAACAAAAGAAAGACATCGTTGAATTCTGGCAAATTATTAAAAAATAACAAGGGGGTTATGGGTTTATGCTTCATCATTTGATGTGATAGGTTAATTATGTTTTGTTTATGTTTTTCTCGTGTTTCGTTTATGTTTTGTTTGTGACACATTTGCAAAAACCAAACACAAAACAACACAAAGACATCTTTGAATTCTTGCAAATCATTCAAAAAATTACACGGTTCTATACTTCATCATTTGATGTGATAGGTTAGTTATATTTTGTTTAGGTTTTCCTTATGTTTCGTTTATGTTTCGTTTATGTTTCGTTTAGGTTTTGTTTATGTTTTGTTTATGTTTCGTTTGTGGCACATTTGCAAAAACAAAACAAAGACATTGTTAAATGTTTGCAAGTTATTCAAAAAATAACACGGTTCTATAGTTTGATGTGAATGCGTTGTTCATGTTCTCTTTGTTTTGTTTAAGTTTCATTTATGTTGCTTTTATATTTCGTGAAAATAACGTGGTTTTATACTTCATCATTTGATGTCAGATGTGATATGTAGCTTATGTTTTGTTTACCTTTGTTTAGGTTTTGTCTATGCCTTCTTTGTAGTATATTTTCGAAAAACGGACACAAGGAAAAACTGAAAAGTAACTGAATCTTTTAAAATGGTCCAAAAATAACACGATTTTATACTTCACCATTTGTTCATGTTTTGTTTATGTTTCGTCTATGTTTTGTTTATGTTTTGTCTATGTTTTGTTTATGTTTTGTTTATGTTTTGTTTATGTTTTGCTTATGTTTTGTTTATGTTTTGTCTGTGTTTTGTATATGTTTTGTCTATGTTTTATTCGTGTTTCGTTTAAATTTTGTTTATGTTTTCTTTGTTTTTCTCTGTTTTCTTTATGTTTTGTCTATGTTTTGTTTACGTTTTGTTTATGTTTATATGTTCATGATACATACATTTACGACAACAAAACACAAAACACAACACAAAACATCTCGAGAATTTGTGTCAATTATCCAAACAATAACACGGTTTTATATTTCATCGTTTGATATGATAGGTGATAGAGGTTGTGAGACATCCGCGCGATAAAGCGGAGAGTAAATACAACCCCGACGCGGGCGTCTCGAAGGAGGAAGAAGAACGATATCAGAAATTAGTAACTGAAAACGAAGAATTACAACGACTTATAGCACAGGTAAAATGCACTCGAAAATCTCAATGTTAGTGTCCGGAAAAATTAGATAGGGTTTTTGCAATGACCTTGAAAATCACGTAGGAGAAAAATCCGCTGTCGAAGAAAATACAAGTTAAAGTTATACTTTGAGATCAATTACGAAAACAAAGTCGGAAACGAAACATTTTCTATTACTACCCCTACTTCGATCATATTTTTCTGGACACTTGCACGCAAATGCCATCTGGCAAATTTTCACCCCTCGTTTTTCTTTGTTTCTTTTCAACGTCCCCAATTTCTATTCTACGTCCGGTTCTTCGTGCGATCGCGCAGAAAGAGGAAAAAATCAAGATACTGAAGGAGCGCCTGGCGGAAAAGGAGGCGGGCAGCAAAGGGGGCACGCTCCTGGTGCCCACCGCCATAACTCAAGGTAAGGACACGCTGATCGTGGCTGACTTCATAACCGACGCGGGCACTTCCGATTCGGCCTTCGGGGGCGGCATCTCCGTCTATACGAGATCCAGCAGGGCTAGCCAGTCCGATTTCGAATTTAGCGAGAGCTATTTGTAAAATGACATTTGAAGTTCGAATTTACACGTTTTTATCGCTGTTCTTTTCTTCGGTTTCTTTTTTCTCGTTTTCCTCCGGAGAAAGGAAGCGGAAAAATTGGTGCTTTTAACGATAAGATCTAGGGCCGGTGTAGATATAACAAGGACTTGTCAATTCCGCCGGGGATGATTTTTCGATAGTTTCAGAAATATACTATGCTCTTAATACAGGCTGTTTTTATTTATAAAAAGACGGCTTCTACACGTTGAAGTTGACTTTGGATTTGGCGTTAACGTTGACGTTGGATTTGACGTTGACGTTGACGTTGGCGATTGACGATTGACATTTTTGTTGCCGTTGACGACAACTATGACGTAGGCGTTGATTTTGAGGTCGACGTTGTTGTTGCGGTTGACAACAACTACGACATAGCGTTGATTTTGACGTTGACGTTAACGTTGACATTAGCATTGGCATTGCTGTTGACATTAACCCCGAAGTCAATGTTGATGTTGACGTTTCAGTTTCAGTTGACGTTGGCTTTAACGTTGATGTTGACATTGACGTCGACATCAATATTGACATTGACGTTGAAGTTGATTTTGTATTTGGCGTTGACGACTGAGATCGTTGTTGCCTTTGATGACAACTATGACATAGGCGTTTATTTTAACATTAAAGCTAACGCTGACATTGACATTGCCATTGACGTTGACATTAACCTCGACGTCAATGTTGATGTTAATATTGCAGTTGGCGCTGGCTTTAGCGTTGATGTTGACATTGACGCCGACATCAATACTGAGATTGACGTTGAAGTTGACTTTGGATTTGACGTTGAAGTTGACGTTTGATTTGGCATTGACAACTCACATTATTGTTGCCGTTGACGACAACTATGACGTAGGCGTTGATTTTGACGTTAACGTTGTTGTTGCCGTTGACGCTAACTATGACGTAGACGTTTATTTTAACGTTGACGTTAACGCTGACATTGACATTAGCATTGACGTTGACATTAACCCCGACGTCAATGTTGATGTTGACATCAACGCCGACTTCAATGTTGATGTTGACGTTGCAGTTGACGTTGGCTTTAACGTTGATGTTGACATTGACGTCGACATCAATATTGGTATGGACGTTGAAGTTGACTTTGGATTTGACGTTGTTGAACTGACATTATTGTTGCCTTGACGACCACTATGACGTAGACGTTGATTCTGACGTTGACGTTTTTGTTGTCGTTGACTATAACTCTAACGTAGACGTTTATTTTAACGTTGACGTTAACGCTGACATTGACATTGGCATTGACGTTGACATTAACGCCGACGTCAATATTGAAGCTGGCGTTGAATTTGACGTTGGTTTTGGCGTTGACTTCAATATTTGACTTTTTCTTTGGCGTTCACGTAAACGTTAGCGATAACCTACATACAGGAAATTCAAAATTTAATGGCGGAGAATTCACGCATTTAAACGTCAATTTCTAGAATTAACCGACCGTACGACGCTAGCACTAGCGTGCGTTGTGTTTAAACAGTTGCTGGTTAACGAAAACGATTATTGAAACATGTGGCACGTCGCTGATAATTTCATACAAGCACTGAAAGGAAACAGGCTGTATATATACATTCTTTTTACTTTTCTTTTTAAATTATACAAGGAATTTATTCGTATTTTATTTCCTTCCTTTATAAATTTAATAAAATACCTTGTAGCACAGACGGACAATCTGATTTTAGAGTAATTTTACCACACGTCTATTAATAATAAGTAAACCCCGGAGACTTTAGGGAGATTGATCCTCACCAATTACGTCAGCAACGTACGTCACAAGCGCTCGACGAATCGCATTAAAGCCCCTGCATACCAGCTCTCTTCCCCTCTTGCTCCGCTCATTGGTGGTAGGGAGAATGGGTTTATTCTTATAAATCTCCCTAAAATTTCCGGGGTCTAGTGATAAGATTCTACACTTAATAGAAAGTATTACGCACACCTTCACCAATTACGAATATAAAAAGGAAACGCAAATGTACGCAACTCAAGTCACGAGAAATATACGAAACTATACGTTTCATCAACATTTTAACCATCTTCGATTTTTTACGGTCTTTTTTATTACAAAATAATATAAGAAAATGTAACGCACAAAAATCGCTTCGTTTGTTCGGTGCGACGTTTGTGTTTCCTTTTTCTTTATCTCTTCACGATTATCCCTCAAACGTACCATACGAAAATTATATATATGTGAATCCGAAACTACATATTTGCATTTACTGTTAGGAAATCGATTAAGTCAATTATTAACCTCGTCTTGCATGCCTTTTATATCCAATTTATATAATACCACTACAACCTCACGATGTATCACTACATTCTCACGTAAATTTCCCCATATTTAAACCAAAAAAAAAAAGAAATCGCACCGTTTTTATTCGTATATACTTCACTTTGTACCCTGAGAACCAACATAAAAAAGAGAAAAAAACTATTATTGTATATGTATATAAATATGATAAACAAAAAAATTAATAAAAAAATATGTAAAATAACGTAGCATATTACTATTTTTTAATAAGATATATTCTAAAAAGACAAGAACGAAAATAAAATAAAATTATATGCTAATCCATATACAGAGAGGATATATAGAACAACTTAGGTTGGCAACATTGACGATGAAAACGTAATGGTGTATGCCTTGACCTATTATCTCTAATAATTATTATAAAAAATTAAGTTGATAATGAATTTAGTAAATAATTAATAAATAAATGATTTTGACGTTTTATGTTAACGTTTGACATCCACGGTGACGTTGACGTTGACGTTTAATACTTGACAATTGATATACGTCAACATAAAATTATTTACAATAATAATAATAATAATAATAAAAATTGACGTTGAGTCAAGATGTTAGCATTAACCTTTGACATTCATTAGTGTTGACGTTGACTTTGACGTTTGACATTCGCCAAATGACGTATGTCAACGTCAGGTTATCTCTAATCAAATGCATATGTACATGTCATATATAGAAATTGGGTTGATAATAAAGGTGGTAAATAATATTAATTTTAGCGTTTTACATTAGTTTTTGACATCCACGGTGACGTTGGCTTTGACATTTGATACTTAACAATTAATATACGTCAACATAAAATTATCTCCAATGATAATAAAGAATTGACGTTGACAATCTTCAGAGTGAACACGTTGACATTAACGTTTGACACTCATTGCCGTGGACGTTGATTTTGACATTTGACATTTGCCGATTGACCTATGTCAACGTCAGATTATCTCTAATCAAATGCATATGTATATGTCTTGACCCATTATCTCTAATAGCCATAATAAATAAATTGGGTTGATAATAAAGGTGGTAAATAATATTAATTTTAGCGTTTTACATTGGTTTTTGACATCCACGGTGATGTTGACTTTGACATTTGATACTTAACAATTGATGTACGTCAACATAAAATTATCTCCAATGATAATAAAGAATTGACGTTGACAATCTTCAGAGTGAACACGTTGACATTAACGTTTGACACCCATTGGCGTGGACGTTGACTTTGACATTTGACATTCGCCAATTGACGTATGTCAACGTCAGATTATCTCTAATCAAATGCATATGTACATGTCTTGTCCCATCATCTCTAATGGCAATAATAAAGAAATTGGGTTGATAATAGAGGTGGTAAATAATATTAAGTTTGGGGTTTTACATTAGTTTTTGACATCCACGACTTTGATATTTGATACTCAACAATTGATGTACGTCAACATAATATTATCTCCAATGGTAATAAAGAATTGACGTTGACAATCTTCAGAGTGAAGACGTTGACATTACGTTTGACACTCATTGTTGTTTATATTGCCTTTGACGTTTGACGTTGGACAACTGACATATGTCAATATCAGATTATCTCTAATAATAAAGAAATAGAGTTCATATTAGAGATATTTGACACTGTCGTTTACGGATTATTAACGTTGACAACCTTGATAGTGAAAACGTTCACATTGACATTTACGACTGACACTTTTTGGTAATCAACATTTCTAATAATAATAATAATAATAAGATGGAATTGAAGATACTCAATTTGATGGTTCACGTTAACGGTTGTCATTAACGTTGACGTTGACTTTGACAGTTGACTGTTGACAATTGACATTTGACATATGCCAACGTCAGATTATGTCTAATAATAATAACAAAGAAATAGTGTTAATACTACAGACAGTGAAGATATTGATTTTGACTTTTCATATTGACGTTTGACACTGACGTTGACGGATTTATTGACGTTGACAAACTGTTGACGTCGATAGTGAAAACGTTGACATTGACATTCACATCTAACCCTTTTTAGCGGTCAGAATTTCTAAAAATAATAATAATTAGATGGAATTGAAGATACTCAATTTGGTGTTTCACGTTAACGGTTGACATTAACGTTGACGTTGACTTTGACGCTTGACAATCAACAATTGACATATGTCAACGTCAGATTATCTCTAAAAGTAATAATAAAGAAATAGTGTTGATATTATAGAAAGTGAAGATATTGATTTTGACGTTTCATATTGACGTTTGGCACTGATATTGACTGATTTATTGACGTTGACAACATTGATAGTGAAAACATTGACATTGACATTCATGTCTAACTCTTTTTGGCGCTCAGTATTTTTAATAATAATAATAATAATAATAATAAGACGGAATTAGTGTTGATAACGACGGTAAGTAATAACGATACTCATTTTGACGTTTCACATTAACGTTGAAATTGACTCTAACGTTTGACATTCGACAATTGATATATGTCAATCTCCGATTATTTCTAATAATAATAATAAAGAAATAACAATAAAGAATTGACATTGATAATCTTAATAGTGACCAGGTGACATTGACGTTGACGTTTGACACTAATTGGCGGTGTTGACGTTGACTTTGACGTTTCGCTAATCAGCTGATTCACACGTCACAATATGATTCTAAGGATAATCATGTGATTCAGACGTAATTGTATGAGGTCAGAAATGATCAGCTGACTTGGATGTAGTATGACGCCTTGTTGTTATCACATTGTCTTTACTCGAACCAAAATTAGTTAGACCAGAGATAATCTACAGGGTGTTATTTCACTTGTAAACGAAACGAAATTTTATAAAAGGGTTAGGGATCGTTTCTGCCATATTTCGATTTTTTTAATTTATTGTTTCATATTCTCCCTCTCTGTATATGGAAAACAAATACTAAAAATTCACATTTTCGAAAAATAAAATAAAATAAAATTTAAAAATCAAAACTTACACAATTAATTAGAAATACAAATATAAACGAAGTATCCTGTCAAATTATTAAACTTGTATTATTAGCTGTAGTGGCCTTTCCTCCGAAATCACCACAAAAAGGGGGAAGAAGGTGGGACAAATTTATTATTTTATTTTTCCTCGATTTATTTACATTTTTTAATTTGCCCTCTCCCTCACTGTTTCGCTTCGATCCAATTAGTACCGTAGGCATTCATTTTCATTATCTACGTAGATTTAGACGAACAAGCTTTTCTATAACGTAGTTATATCTCGTTACAACATAAAAAAAATTTTGCATATTTTCATACCGTACTCCCCCAATTTTCCCCCATTCGAGGAACAAAGAAAAATATATCACGTTCTCCCAAAAAAAAAAAAATTAAATTAAAAAATTATTAATTTTCTTTCCAAAAACTGAACCGATTTATGTTCTAACGAGATGTCGCTAATTCTCCTCCTCTTTTTTTGTTTTTAGTGTTACGTCGAAAACACGGTAAAAAAGAACAATTTTGCTAATTTTCGGTCCGTTTGGGAGTAACTGGGATATTTTTCTTTCTTCTGTTGGCAGATGTGCGCGACGAGCACGTTTAAACGAATTAAAAACCGTACGTTGCTAACGACGTACGATGAACGGGAAACCGGAAAGGATTCTCCATATCGTCGCGCCGTCACTCGCCCCCCACTCCCCATGGACCCGGCGCGTGTATCGTGCTACGTTAAAATAGGACGATCAATGTAAAAAAAAGAAGAAAAAAAGAAACGAAAAAGCAAGAAAAATGACGAAAAACAAAAGACGAACGTAACAATGACGATTTCCAATCGTTTTCCTCTTGTTATACGTAATAAGTGTTGTTTTGTATATAAAAGGACTCTAAACAAAAAATGCGCTCTAAATAGTTGGAAGGTTTTATTATTAAGGAAATTATTTAGGATAGAAAAATGTTTTGATACTTCGAATTTTAGAAATTAATTTTTTAATTTTTTTCGACTGACAAAGTTACCGGTTGCTCAGAATTTATAAAAAGTTTCTGAAATAATGTTTAAAAAAATTTTTATTTACATTTAAAATTTCAGTTAAATAGGTTATGTCATACGTCCCATACAAGTTGTTTCGATTTTTTCATTTTAAAATATTCACTTTCGTATTCCTGTTTTATTTTCTGTTTGAAGACTAAAAAGAAAAAGAATTTGCTTCATTTTTAGTTTTAATTTGGATTGCCTTAACTCGTTTTTACATTTCCGTAAAGGTATAAATAAAAGAAAGGAATTGATTTAATTAATTTTTTTAAATTTAAGGTGAAACGGCTTAGAGTTTTAAATTTTTATTCGAATTTTTTCCACGTGCAAGGATTGATCGAGACAGCTCCAAGTTGGGCGCTAAAAGTTGTTTTAAATTGTTCTCTCTTCTTTTTGTTTCAGATTTTGTTTTTTAGTTTTTCTTTAATCCAGATTTTATTTATAAAAACTGGATCGCTTCAGAGAGAAAATATGGACATCGATTCCATTTTTTAATTTTTTTATCATTATTAATAATAATATATTAATAATAATTTTAAAATTTTTTTATGAAAACTAGAATAGGGATTCCAAGACAATCACTTCTATAATTTTTCTTTATCAGTTGGAACGGAAACAAATAATTTTGTTAGTCGTAAAAAATTAATTCATTCAATTATTCTTCTTAAATTTATGTTAAAAAATAAGTAAAAATCTATTAGGAAATATATATATATGTTAATGGTGATAAGTGTTTGCAAAAGGAAAAAAGCACAATAATTCTAAGCAAGAAAAAAAAGTGATTAAAAACAACAACATAAGATTGTTTGGATATTTCAATTGTTTCTATCGTTTGTTTCGTTGTCAATTGTTTCCCAAAAATATCCGTAATGGTTGTGATTGTACACGTACATTAAAGTATTTAGTAGGAAACGCTCAAAATGTCCGGAGAATTCTCGTAATATCAGAGATAATAACCTCCATTTCAAAATCTTAATCTGGAGTTCCTCATCGACCTACTCTAGGACCTGTATTATGTGTATTTTACGTTTTTCCTTCATAAGTCACACGTTGATCTGGAATTCTTTATCGAGCTGCTTTAGGACCTCTTCTTTGTAGAATTTTACGTCGTTTCTTTATAAACCACAAATCGATATTAGGAGTTCCTCATGGACTTGCCTTAGGACCTCTATTTTGGGTATTTTACGCCGTTGAGTTCCTCATCAACCTGCTTTAAGAACGCTGTTTTGTGTATTTGACGACGTATTTTTTGCTGATTAAGTGCAGATTGAACTGGAATTCCGCATCAACCAACTCTAGGACCTCCATTTTGTGTCTTTTACATTCTTCCTTCATAAGTCACGTATTGATTTTAAATTCCTCCTGGAACTTCCTTAGGACCTCTATTATGTGGATTTTACGTTTTTCCTTCATTAGACATCAATCTGGAGTTCCTCATCGAGCTGTTCTAGGACCTATATTTTGTATTTTTCGTGTAGCTGCTTCATTAAGTGCACATTGAACTTTTGGACCTCTATCTTGTGTATTTTACGTTTTTCCTTCACGAGTCACACATCAATTTGGAGTTCCTCATGGAGCCGCCTTAGAACCTCTATTATGTGTCTTTTACGTTTTCCTTACATAATTGAGACATTAATCTGGAGCTCCTCATCAAGTTATTCTAGGACCTCTATTTTGTGTTTTCTATTCTTGCACCATAAATTACACATTAAACTGGAGTTCCTCATCGACCAACTCTAGGACCTCTATTTTGTTTACTTTACGTTTTGTTCCTTCATAAGTTACGCATTGATCTGGAGTTTAAACATTGATCTACACTGTCTCATTGACCAACTTTAGGGCCTCTATTTTGTGTACTTTACGTTTTTCCTTTATCTAACACATATTGATTCGGAGTTCCTCATCGACCTGCTTCGGGACCTATATTTTGTGTATTTACGTTACTTTTCCGTAAAGTGCATATTAAACTGAAGTTCCTCATCGATCACCTTTAGGACCCTTATTTTGCGTATTTTAGATCTTTTTTAGATCGTTAAAATCGCAGCAAATTTGATCTAATAATCTAGCGGGCGAGTTTTCTCAAAAACTTCATAACTATCTGGGGTTCCACCTCGCCCTACACTGGACCATTCACTTTTCTTAATTTCGGGAAAATCGTGATAAGCTGGAGTTGTATACCCAGAAATGATAAATTTAGATTTCAGGCTTTAAAAGCTTTACGAGGATTTGGAGTCCCCCAACGATACACGTTGGGACCTTTCCTTTTCTTTATTTTATTGAAACCATAGCCGATTCGACGTGATTACTAGAGAAAACAAGTACAACTTAGATCTGTTCTTTTGTCAAATATTACCCATAAATCTTGAGTTCCTCAAGGATCTACGATTGGTCCTGGACTTTTCTTTATTTAGTCAAAATCGCGGCGTGCCCGATCTAATTTTACAAAGATTTAAACATTCTTTCCGCTTCCTCGTTCAGGCACTTTACATCGATCTGGAGTCCTTCATCGATCTACGTTGGGACCTTTACTTTTCCTTATTCTGGCGAAATCATATTTAAACTTGAACTAATTGCTGGCAAGCAATCCTAATCTACGATTTCCGCCCAAAAGTTTCGTACTGATTCAGAGTTCCTCATGGATCTACGATAGGTCCTTGGCTTTCTTTTATTTTGTCAAAATCACCGCATGCTCGATCTAATTTCGCGGATAGAAGGCTCACATGGATCTGGAGTCCCTCATAGACCTATCTTAGGCCCTTCGATCTTCCTTAACCCTCCCATTATCTCTGTTATTACGAAATTTTCGAACTTATATCGATTCAAGCTCACACTCCCACGTTCACGTTGTCACTTCTCTTGTACAAAGTACTCGAACGTACACGCGCAAAATATGTGTCGTAGCTCGTGACTTAAATGTAGATACATACACACGCAAGAAAAGGAAGGGAAAAAAAGAAAAACGATCCTCGAGGTAGCGAGATAACGAGAAGCTCAAAAATACGATTTAATCGTTTAGGCGTCTTTCTTTTGTTTAAACTGCATTTTGAAGAGAGGGAAAAACGAAAACAAAAGAATAACGTGCTATTCTAAATGTTTATGTGATAGAATATTTAGTGATATCAGCAATTTCGGGCCTGTCTTGCTTAAATTGGACCGATCTTTTCGGTACCTATTCCGGGTTTCGGTCTTCGACGACGTTGACATCTTCAGGATCTAGAACACGTATAGAAAGCGCGCCGTTATAGCACTTACACTTTCAGAAGGGACATATTACGTCAAATCAACCTGCGCGAATGAAATGACGAGGCGTAGACAAATGAATAAAGAAATGCGCAATTTAATCTATTGCGTCGATGACGTAATATGTACTTTTGTGACTGCTATACGTTGAAGAGGGCGATACGTCACGAAACCCTCGATTACTCTCCCCCTCCAATCGCAAAATGTTTACGGCGAGATCTAACGACCGATTTTCGCTTGAATTTCGTGTTTCTTCGAAACGTAGATTTTCGCATTGTTTTGTTTACGAAATCTAAGGAATGTTGATAGATTTAAAATAAGTGAGAAAAGCTAAAGAAACGACGTATTCTAAATGTGTTAAACGATGTTACCTAGATTTATCATACGAATGATGTTACGATTTTATTTTTGTTTTGTATACAGGATGTTTAACACTTTCAACTCACTTAATTCGAAACATCCTGTATATATGCATACGTATAAAGTTTATAACAGTTCAATTTGTATTGCGTCTCGCCCACGAACGTATCGCCCCTGCCTATTATCCTATTAATACCGAATATAGCAGAATTTCTACTTGTACGATGGCGGTACGTTCGTGAACGCCCCTGTATATATGAAGTGAAAAATTGAATATGTACCTTAACTTAAGACAGCATTTGGAGTAGAAACGCGACTTTAGAAGGCAAAACGAAACTAATCTTGTTAGACAAATTCGACATATCAAGTCATCGTTGATCATTCGACGACGGCGTTCCTATTCCAAGATGGCGACTAAATATGGAGGAATATTTCTTTTTCTACTTTGTAAATTAGGAAATTATATAAATATAGACAAGGCGATTTTTATGTACAATTTCGGAAACTTTTGTGATTCTCGTCTCAATTATTAAATAACTTACATGTGTACATATTAACGCAAAAAAATCATCTGTTACTCCAACCCCCGCCCCCAACGTCCCCTTTTCAAACCAAAAAAAAAAAAAAAAAAAGAAAAAATTAGAAATAAAACAAAATTAGATGCCACGAACCGTCACTATACTACGATGAAATTATTCGTGCCTGCACGATGGTGTCGTCGTGTTAGCAATATTTTTCTTTAATAAATTAATATTATTATTGATAATTTCGAAATAAAAGAGAACGAATTAATTAAATAATGAACAAAATATAAAATTAAGAAAAAAGAACAACAGATGTGTAGGTTGTCGATATTTTAAAAAAATCGTTAAATAAAAGCACAATTGAAATCTTTAGTTTTCTCGTCCATTCGATCGATTCCGATCTGATTCCGGTTATTTTTCGAAACTTAATGTTGGTAGATGTGTACGCGTAAAACAAGAAAATCAGTTCGAAATTTCGAACCAAGCTTGTCACAACTGAAGCGCCTTGAAAATGCACGTTAAGAATTTTCGATAATAGGAAATTTAAATAATTCCCGCGCGAAACGCGGATCGTCATTGGCTGCTTTAAATTATCCAATCACAAAGAGGATTTTGAGGCGGGATTATTTGAAATTTTAAAACAATCGTTTCCATCACCCGCTTCGATCGTTCCGGGTTAGTTACTTTTTGAAATTCGATCAGCAGGCAGAAATTTCGATCAAGGCTGCCACGATTTAAACAATAACAATAACGAAAACGAAAACAAATGCGTTCTTTCGTATCGCAAAATTCGGATGAATTCAAATAATTCCCGCGCGAAACGCGGATCGTCATTGGCTGCTTTAAATTATCCAATCACTAAGCGAATTTTGAGGCGGGATTATTTGAATTTTTAAAATAATTATTTTAAGCGCCCATTGCGATCAATGCGGGTTAGTTATTTTTTGAAATTCGATGTTGGTAGAAATGTATCTGTAAAAACAAAAGAAGACGCGGGAAGGGGAGTCTCAAACAGTGTTGCCACAACTTTAATAATAATAATTTTTAAAATAATTGTTTTCGTCACCCACTTAGATCGATGCAGGTTTGTTACTGTTTGAAATTCGATGTTGGTAAAAATGTAACTGTAAAAACAAAAGAAGACGCGGGAAGGGGATCTCAAACAGTGTTGCCACAACTTTAATAATAATAACTTTTAAAATAATTGTTTTCGTCACCCACTTAGATCGATGCAGGTTTGTTACTGTTTGAAATTCGATGTTGGTAAAAATGTATCCGTAAAAACAAAAAAAGACGCGGGAAGGGAGTTTCTAACAGTGTTGCCACAACTTAAATAATATTAACAAAAAGAATGTGTTCTTTTATTTCGCGAAAGTTGGATGATTTCAAATAATTCCCGCACGAAAGGCGTGTTGTTATTGGCTGCGGTTTTTAATTTATCCAATCACCAAGCGAATTTTATGGCGGGATTATTTGAATTTTTAAGAATTTTGAGGTGGGATTATTTGAATCTTAATAATCATTTTCGTCGCCTTCTTAGATCGATGAAGGTTAGTTACTTTTTGAAATTCGATGTTGGTGCAATTGTATCTGTAAAAACGTAAAAAAACGCGGGAGAATTTTGAACAAGGTTCCCACAACTCAAATAATAATAATAAAACGAATGCATTCTGTCATTTCACAAAAGTTAAATGAATTCAAATAATTCCCGCGGAAAAGGCGTGTTGTCATTGGCTGCTTTAAGTTATCCAATCACGCGAATCCAAGCGAATTTTATGGCGGGCATATTTGAACTTTTGAAATAATGGGCTTCATCACCCACTTCGATCGATGCGGGTTAGTTACTTTTTCAAGTTCGATGATGGTAGAAATTTATCTGTAAAACGAAAAAAATGCAGGAGAAGGATTTCGAACAGTAGTGCCACAACTTAAATAATAATAATAAAAAAATTTTCTTTGATTTTGCAACAGTTCAATGAATTCAAATAATTCCCGCGCAAAACGCGTGTTGTCATTGGCCGCTTTGAATCATCCAATCACCAAGCGAACTATATGGGTGGGTTATTTGAATTTTTACAATAATCGTTTTCATCGCCCACTTCGATCGCTGCAGTATTAGTCACTTTTCGAAATTCGATGTCGGTAAAAATTTATCTATAAAACGAAAGATAACGCGAGGGGAAATTTCGAACAGGATTACCACAATTCAAATAATAATAATAAAACGGATACGTTTTTTCGTTTCACAAAAATTGGATAAATTCAAAAATTCCCGCGCGAAACGCGTGTCGTCATTGGCTGCTCTTAAATTATCCAATCACCAAGTTAAATTTTAGGCGGGATTATTTAAATTTAACTTACACACCACACACTCGCAGCACACATAAACGAACGAATAACAAAACACTCAATCATCAACATTAACAAAATAAATAAATAAATAAATAGATAATATATTTCCGCATGGGACGACTTTCGGATTTCGAAAATTGTCGCGTATCCCACCAATTAAAGTAATTTCTGCTGCTAAGTTTTTTGTCTTTAAGAAGGAGGCGGTACCCTATTAGGGCTCAAAATACGGTACGACCTCCGACCGCTGTTACTACCACCTTAAAAAACGAAATAGTATGTACGAAGTAGTTGAAATAAAACACTTTTATTCAGATAACGATGTATGAAAATCTTATTATTATTATTTTTATCATTACAACTACCTATCTACTAACTGATGAAAAGATGAACGAGGAAAATAACTACTACTAATTACTATTTATTATTAACTACCTAGAACATGATGATGATATGATGGTACTGGTTACTTGAGTAAAGAGCGAGTAAGACGATTAAAAAAAAAGAAGAAAAAACTTGATTATTATGGTTAATATATTGTAATAAGTACCGTTGATTAGTACCTAAATATTATTATACATCGCAGTTGTACTGTCAGAATATGTGTTCAAAAAAATATATGATGAAAAATAAAAAGAAAAGAAAAAAAACCCAATCAGCTACTACCAAAATATAATGTAAAAAATAAAAATTTAAATGTAACTCGAAGGTGTTTCTGTTTTACCTCGTCCCATCTCTCCTTCTGATTCAAGAAAAGGAAATATCAAGAGATGAATGTCAAAGTGTTTTCCGAAAAGAAAGACAAGAATTGAGTTCGAGAAACGCGGGTCTAAACCAGGATACGGAAGTCAATAGTCCATACATACGTCCTGCAGGGAACTGTAGGTTGCTTTGTTACAAAAGGGAAGAAAGTCGTAAGAAAAAGTATGAAAATGCAGATTTCTAGATATTCCTATGAAAATGTTCTACATAAAGGTTCCTACTATTTCGTAATAAAAAGGATAATAAAGCTTTAAAACCAGATTCCTAGAAATTCACGAAGATAACCAGTTTATCCTGATTATTAGAAATTCGTAATAAAATTCAAACGCCAGATTTCTAGAAATTCGTAACAAAAAGCTATAAATACGGGTTCGAAGGAATTTCTAAGGAAAAGTTGTAAATCTAAATACATTGAATTTAGAAATAAGAAGTTTTAAATTCATATCTCTAGAATTTCGTAATAAAATGCTATAAATACGGATTCCTAGAAATTGATGGGGAAAAGTTGTAAATCCAAAATTCCTTGAATTTCGAAACAAAAATTTATAAACACAAATTCCTAGAAATTCGTAAAGAAAACCAGTTCATCCTAATTGCTACAAATTCGTAAGAAAGTTCAAAACCCAGATTCCTAGAAATTCGTAACAAAAAGCTATGAATAAAGATTCTTAGAAGTTTGTAAAGAAAAGTTGTAAATCCAAATTCCTAGAATTCTGTGACAAAAATCTGTAAATACAGTTTCCTATAAATTCATAATGAGAATTTGTAAATCTTGAATACTTAGAAAATTCGTATTTCTAGAATTTCGTTGCTAATACAGATTCCTAGAAAATCGCGAGGAAAAGTTGTAAATCCGGATTCTTGGAATTTTGTAACAAGTGCAGTAAATATAGATATCTAGAAATTCGTTAGAGAAAGTTCTTGTAAATACAGGTTCCTAGAAATTCGTAAGGAAGACTAACATATCTAGATACGTAAGATTTCGAAACAAAAAGCTTTAACTCTATATGTCTAGAATTTCGTATACCAAAGCTGTAAATACAGATTCCCAGAAATTCGGAAAGGAAAACTTGTTTGCCCTGATTGCTAGAAAGAAAAAGTTGCAAATCCAGATTCGCAATAGGAAACTGTAAATACAGATTCCTAGAAATTCGTAGGGAAAGTTGCATATCCAGATTCTTAGAATACTGGAACACAAACTGTAAGTACAGATTTCTAGAAATACGAAGAAGTGGTTGCAAGTCCAAATTTCTAGAAATTCGTAACATAAAGTTGTAAATAGAGATTCCTAGAAATGCATGGGATAAAGTAGCAAATACAGATTCCTTCAACAGAGGTTTGGAGACCAGATAAGTAACGGTGGCTAACACTAAATTTCATTATGAAACCGGCCGTAAGTAAGCGATGAATTAAAATTTCCTTTCATCTTGATATATATGTCCTATTTCGTGTCGTCCTTATATTTCTGATAAGTTTTGATACAAATGTTTATTAAAACATTGAAGAAAATTAAATAAAGGGTTTCATCAAGAAAAGGGGACAAACAAAAAATGAAAGTCCGATTATTTTAGAGTCAAAATCCAACGACTTTATACATGCGACATCTGCGATAAAAATGCATTATTTGCGTTGGACGGTAGCTTTCTTATTGTTAGACAATATTGTCTCTACTGCATTTTTCTAAAATGAGCAGAACACTCCTCGGGCTAGAATTATGGTATTTTAGGGATACACCGTCACAAAATTAAGCATTCTACGCTTCAAATCTGTGATCAACAGATCACGACCTGTGTTGATTCCTAGCCCGGGAGCAAACCATCCATAGCGGCGCTATCTTCGAGCGAGGGAGTGGTAAGGTAACGACATTATCTTCCCCAGCCGAGCTACTTCTTTCCAACACGAGATGTCGCTAATCCCTTGCTTCTGGCAATTTCCCTCCTATTCCTTCCGTTGTAAAAAGCTTATTATCCTGCGAATTGCTTCTTATTGTTAGACAATATTTTCTCTACTGCATTTTTTCTAAAATGAGCAGAACACTTCTCGGACTAGAATTATCGTATTTTAGGGATGCATCGTCACAAAATTAAGCATTCTACCCTTCAAATCTGTGATCAACAGATCACGAGGTGTGTTGATTCCTATCCCGGGAGCAAACCATCCATAGATGGCGCCGTTTCGAGCGAGGGAGTGGTAAGGTAACGACATTATCCTCCCCAACCGAGCTACTTCTTTCCAACACGAGATGTCGCTAATCCCTTGCTTCTGGCAATTTCCTTCCTATTTCTTGCGTTGTAAAAAGCTTATTATCCTTTGGATTGCTTTTATCATTTCCCTCAACTTGAAACTTAAAAACAGTCAATTTTGCGCCAAAATTACTCCAATCCGAGTCAAATTTAGGATGCAAACATTATCGAGGACGTACGAACAAAGATATACTGCGTCCGGGATACAATATTCGGATTCCGAGGGTCAAAATCTATCGGATAGACATATTTTGAACGCGATTGGACGGAAAAAGCGCGTTTGTCGAAAAAAATGTCTACTTCAAAGCATAGAGCTTTTCGAGATAGCATACTTCCGATAGAGCTAGCGAGTTCAAACTCGGTATGCCTATAGTACACGGCGAGACGAATAAGATGAAACAAACCGGAGATCCCTAACTCTTACCGTGCCGGAGATATGGTACTTTGAAATTTGAAAGAAATGCTTCCCTCAAATTACCATAATTTCGTCCTAGCGCGGAAACTATTAGAGATAGCGCCGTCGTTCTTGTTCCATTCGATTTCTAGGCAAAATCTACTTCCAGGGACGTCTACTTGATCCGGATTGGGCTTTAAATAAAGTAGCGAGAGCGATTTGGAATTTGCCCGAAAAATGAAAATTTCGATTTCGAACGAATTTCTGGTCATTTAACGAAAATTGCATGTTCGAAGATGCCGGTCAAAAATTCTACGGATGATTAACAATACCCTATGATACGTAATTAGCCAAGCTTTCATAGTAATTTGTGGGCGAAGTTATTAACCTTCCTATACTCTCGTCAAAATAAAAGACGTATACTATACTATATAAATCGGTCTCACAGACCGTATGCGTGAGTATAGGAAGGTTAAGAAATAAGGTGTAAATCACAGTGCAAGAATTAAAATCATTATAACCTTTTATTATACCCTTTACTCGAAGAGCATAATGATATGAGGCCAAAGAGACAATGGTATCTGACTTAACGAATGATTGAGGAGGACTAATTGATAAATAGGGGCTATCACGGCATATTTTAACACTATCTATAGATTGTCATCAGCTCTTTTAGTAACTTGGCCGAGGGAGGAACTTCGTTGTAAGCGACGATAATTCCAAAATTAAAACTTGATCTTAAGGAAAACATTGTTAGTCTTATCCAGGGGCTTTTGATTGAATTCTCTGACTTTTGGATTACAGAAAACTTTATTTTACTCGTTTGGTGGTTTAACACAGGCGTTAGTGTCTTAGCACGAAACTTGTAATAAGACATAATTTCAAAATGTCGCGTTAAATCGTTCAAGTTGTCGCGGTGCTATTTTCTAATATTCGCATAGTTACATTAATTGATTGGTAAAAGCCCAAATCTCGCTAACTGTGAGCGTGTTATTTTTGGGGAAGTGCAAAAATACCCCCGAAATCTTTACCCAACAACTTGTATCATCTTTGGAAGGACCTGTAGAAAGATGGCAAGAAATCCCAAGATGTTTTCGAGCGCCGCAGAGAAAAGTTTAAAAGCAATATGAAGAACTGTTGCACACCGAGGTGCATGCTTCAATCGTCAATTCGGGACGGGGTTAACATTATCCTAGGGAGTTGATGTTCCAGTAATAAGTGCCGAATAGTGCGATATAGGAAAAATCGGATGTGCCTATCGGATTTCGTAGAAAGAAAAATTTCTTTTGGCCTGTATAAGGGACACCCTAAACTATAGATACAACTTTATGGTCCTTACGGACAGATAACTGGAAGGATCGAGGCGAGTTTGGAAAAGTCATTTAAAAAATTCTTTACCTTGTCTCCTCTAGTCTCTCACCTCCTTCTTCTCCTTGTTCATTTTCCATTGTCTTCCCCGTCGTATCCCATCCTTCTACGCCAGTCAGTAGTTAGAAGTTAACTTCAAAGCTGAGTATAATCGAGAGCAGAAACCTTAATGAACATAAAATCTGGATCTTTACGAATTATCGCCATATCATGTGGGGGATTGTAATTTGCCAATTGCAGACCGACTATAACGCACTGACGAGTGGTCTGGGCAAACAGAGGTAATTACGAAATAAGTTACGACAGTCTACATATACACAGAACTGATCGCATATAGCGTACTGACTCTAGAGTTGGGAGTCGGCGATGCCGTCGTAACTTATTTCGGAATTGTACGTTGTTACCGCTGTTTGTTGTCCAGACTACCGACGAAACCAATTATCTTGCGGTTGCGATCCGCAATTAACAAACCTTAATTCCCCTCACAGATTATTGGCACGCAATGCACGTTGTGCTTGCGTAGTAAGCTTTGGCACAGTTACGTGGTAGCTGCCCATTAACGTACCTAATTTAATAAGGTCGTTGTTACATTCTTAAACAAAATTGCACCGGTCTAGCTCTTAATTAATGATATAAAAAGGATAAATTATAACAAATTATATTTATAAAAGTTGAGAAATATTTAACACAAAATCAAAATAATTATCTATTGTTGTGTGTGTGTGTATGAGTGTAATTTCTTTTATTCGATTATGGTTCTTCCTATGTCTCCTCTCTTAACTTCTATTCCCGATGCACCTTCTTAGATTCTATCTTCTCCGGTATGGTGAGGTTCTTTTATTCACTGGTACTTCTTCTTAAAACCCTTTTATTCCAAATATATTTATCGACTTATTTGTTGACTTATCTATCTTGTCAATTTTCTTCGTCGTTAACCAAACAAACTTTTTATTTCTTTTGGAAACCAAGACTACACCGCTTTATTTCTCCGTTGTCCACGAAACGAAAAACTTTAATTCTCCTTGACTCCAATTCATCCAGGTAGAAACCTGTATTTAATGTCGATGTATCCTTGGTTATTTATCCAGTAATTTTTATGAATTCTTGTAATGTAAAAAGTATTGTATGTGTGTGTCTGATTGTTAACAATGCTTTTCTATCTATTAACCGATGCTTTTTATAATAATTAATAATCTTATTTCTAGTTAGATTTGTTTTCCTCATTAAACGTTTTTGGCTGGAATTAAAATAAGAAGCTAACACCCGTAGGGTAATAAAATGCTCAAAAGGTGGTGGGCGTGGTATCGAAAAGGTATAAATAGAACCCCGAAATAAACCGTATGACAATTGAAGAACATAACCTCAACATTAACTGCGAATTTTGATATATTATTATTATTATTATAATCGAATCCCCTTTTACCGCTAGGTGTCGGGGTAAATTGATATATTGAATTGTAATAAAAGATGAATTTTCTAATGGTAGTTAACCGTTCGAGTATTATTATACTACAAGAGAGAATTTAAATCCCTAAATCTCTGTTTGGTATCCAACCAAATTAGCCGACTCAACCGGTAATTCATTCTATCGCGAGGGTTTCATCCCTCCTCCCGTCTCGATGCCCACTCGGGACGAAATAACAAATGCAAATTCGAACATCGAATCCGCACGATAACGTCGAAAAATCCCATCCGAATCCCCGACGGGGCCGCCCCGTTACAAAATCGGACATAAATCGCAATTTGTCCACATGAATAATGTCAAAGCGATCCGAGGGCTTCGGCCACTAAAAGCCCTATCAAGCGCATTCGTTCTCGACGTACACATACGAGTTCGCATATCCTCTTGTGGCTTTGCCCTCGGCGCCGCCGATAGAAACGAAAATTTCACTCCGAAACGATGCACCACTTAAGCGTAAAGGAACTACTTTACTACTACTCTTACGTATACGTACCGCTTCGGTCTTCCGGCCGGAAATATATAGGAGGCGTCGTCCTTTTCCCCGTGTCTTTTTGAAATTTTTATCACTCGATTCGGTCGCATCGAAGAAGTCCCAGAAGTCGTCGTCGACTTTCATCGTTCGGTAAGTGGAGCGACGACGGCGTCTGACGCGCGCTATCGGGAACGATGACGTCGAAGTCATCGGTACAGACGCGAGCGAAAATTTCCGACATTCTCCTTTTCGGTATCGCGGAAAATATAGGAAATCGGGAAAAACCACTATTCAGAAGGAAATGAGGAAAAAGCTTAAGAAATTGATGAATAATAACTAGAGACCGGATTATATGTTCGAGATTAGACTAAAATATGTACTTATACTTGTCTTAAATATGAGCCAAATATGTTGAAAATATTCCTAAAATGTATAGAACATGTAAAATATTTTTAAAAAATATTTTCAAAATGTCGAATATATTTTGAAGTAAGAAGGAAAAGAAACAAACACTAAGAAAATTTAAACCGGTTTTATTGCCCAGATACAAACAATTCACAATCAAATGTTTTTCAATATTTTCAATCGTTAAATTATGTCTCCCATTCGTTCATTCGTTCAATCATTCATTCATTCATTTACATCAATATTATATAAAATAATAATTGATTTTAGTCAAGTAAAATAATGTAAATATAAAACTGGTTTAAAAATTAAATAAAATAAATAGATAAAATTCGAACATAAAGTTAAAAGTGTAGAAGACACAACTCCAAACAAAACGACAAACAGAATCACCACGGGCACTCTTGTTTTGATTGTTTTTGATCTTTGAGGTACTCGTCTATAGTGTAATAGGTGTATACCTCGGACCGCAGAATCGTTAGGACGGCTTTTTTGAATCTGGCTCGATCCAACTTTCGGACACTCTGTGGCAGTGCGTTGTACATCTTTATTCCGAGGTGGTTTGTCCCCGTTCTTGTTCTATTTATACGTTGATAAGGGATTTGCAAATTTTCTTTGCCGCGGATATCATAGTGGTGTCTATCGGAATGATGGACTGTCCGGGTTGAGGTGTGTGTGTACATGAGACAAGTGAGGATATAACAGGAGGGTACGGTAAGTATTTGGTATTTTTTGAACAGTTGCCTGCAGCTTGTTGTGGTGGCTACGCCTCCTAAAGCTCTAATAGCTGCTTTCTGTTGTAGAAATATATGGGTCGCTGCTGGTGCTCCACCCTAGAGCAAGATCTCATATGTCGCTCGGCTATGAAAGCTGCTGAAGTACACCACCCTCGCCGCCCCAGAACCGGCAATCCCCTTGATGCGACGAACAGCGTATATGGCCGGCGCCAGTTGTGTTTCCAGCTTTTGAATGTGGTTATTCCAAGAAAGTGCATTGTGGAGGTGGACTCCCAAAAGTTTTATAGTCTTGGACTCTCTTTTCTTCATTGACATTAACATGGTTTGAGTCTTCGACACATTTAGTTTCAACTTGTTGGCTGTAAATCACTCCTGGGCCTGTGCCAGCACGCCGTCCACCCCACCAAATCTCACCACGAAAGAGGTATCGTCGGCATAGAGGTCGGTAGCGTCGCACTGTATATTCCTAGACAGATCATTTATAAAAATGGTGAACAGCAGCGGGGCAAGTATCGATCCCTCGGGTACTGCTCGTCGAAGTATCCTCGCTCCCGACACCACGCCATTCCACCATACCCGCTGTTCCCGGTCTTCAAGGTATTGTAATTGTATTGTAATGAGGTGGGGTCTGGCCCAAAATGGCCCTTTGCACTGGGACCACGTTGATCTATTGTGCTTCCCCCTTTTTTATTTATTTAATACGTCTAGGAACAGGATCAGCTCCTTCAATGGGAGTGTAAATAGGTCTTCCTCACTCAGCGTATATGCATGTAGTAGTCTGTGGCCTAGTGCCCCACAGTTAGTGATCAAGTCTTCAATTGACTCCTCTTCTTCACCGTAGAATCTGCAAGTGTCGGTGTTGGATAAGCCCATTTTGTGAAGGTGCTTGTTACAGGTATAGTGGCCTGTGAGTGCCCCTGTCAGTGTTTTTAAGCTTCCCCTGTCCAGTTTTAGGGCGAGATCCGCCCTCCTAGCGTCGAAGCTCAGAAATTTTTTGGAATGTTCCAGCCCGCTGGTCTCATTCCAGTGTTTCATTGTAATGGACGCTGTCCATTTCTTTATCTCACCTTTAAGGAGACCTTTGTTAAACCCAAAAGGTGGGGTAGGTCCAGTAAAGTTTCTCTCAGCCCCTTTTTCTTGCGCAGATGTTTGCCATCTCATTTCCCCCGTGCCCCTCGTGTCCTGGCACCCAGACCAGGATGATTTGGTTCTGAGTGGCCAGGCCATTAAGCATGTTGCGGCATTCCAATAATAATTTCGACGTAATTGTACAACTGCTCAGGGCCTTAAGGACTGATTGACTATCCGAGAATATTTTGATTCGTATTCCCCTGTGTCCCCTTTCGGATAGGATTCCTACAGTTTCCAAGATTGCGTATAGTTCCGCTTGGAAGATTGAGATGTCCTTGCTCGAAGTTATTGATCTGTGTGTTCTAGGCCCCACTATTCCTGCCCCCACTCCGTGGAGCGTTGGTCTTCAAGGTAACTTTGTAATAGTTTTAGCGCAGTCCCTCTAATGCCGTAGTGGTTCAGCTTCTCTCTCAATATGGCGTAATCCTCACAATCGAAGGCTTTTGAAAGGTCACAGCACACCAGGTGACCATCTTCCTTTTTGTTCAATGTGTTAGCAACTGTATCCACCATACTCTCAAGTGCACTCACCGTACAATGACCGGCTCTGTATCCATGTTGGGCCTCGTCGAAGATGTCCTTTTTTCCAAGAATTCCATCAGTTGTTCTTTTATAATAGTTTCATATATTTTCGAAAGAGTTGGTAATATCGAAATCGGTCTAAAGTTGCTTGGTTCGTCTACGTCGCCACATTTATGTACCGGCAGAACCCTAGCCTTTTTCAACTCTGTTGGGAAAACACCGTGCAAGAGCGATAGGTTTACGAGGTGACTTAAGGGTTCGTCCGCGATATGCACCACCTTTGAGAGTAGGTCGGTAGTCATTCCATATACATCCTGCGTGGCTTTCTTTTTTAGTTTCTGCATTATCCGACGAATATCTCCTTTCCCCACTGGCCTCAGGAAAATAGAAGAGTCTACTCTTGTTTGGCAATTTAAAAATGAGCACGCAGCATTAACGGGACCAGGAACGTTCAGTAACTGTTCGTCTAGAACTATCGTAAAATAATTGTTAAAATTTTCCGCGGTGAATGTACTTTCCTCTATGTCTTCCTTTAGTCTGCTCCCACTTGTTTCGAATTTTATTGTTTTCCAAGTTGCCTTGGTCTTATTGCTTGCTCTTTGAATGTAGTTTGTCACTGCTATATTTTTTATGTTCACCATGTCTTCCTTATACTTAGTTTCTTGTTCTTCGCATAGTACTTGAGTTTCGATAGTATTGATGACTGTATTTATAACATGTAGGCGGCGATTTGTACGTTGAAAAACGTTTCGACGTCAACTGATGTGATTGGTGCAAAACATTAACAACTTCCGGATTTAAATCGGTTGCAACCGGAGAATTTTCTTACAAATTTAAATCGCTTAAATGAGGCGTTAGAAACGGGTACCTTTCCAAATGTGTGGAAGTCATCGAAAAT
The DNA here is from genome assembly GCA_038088585.1 of Chrysina gloriosa. Lineage (NCBI taxonomy): Eukaryota > Metazoa > Arthropoda > Insecta > Coleoptera > Scarabaeidae > Chrysina > Chrysina gloriosa. The sequence continues at coordinate 54,203,082 of CM076094.1, read as the reverse complement.
CATATCCAATACCTAAGGGAAATAATGCAAAGAAATGTGGGAAGATTTCGGCCAATAAATATGTTAGAACCGACGTTTGGAAAAAATTATGGAACAAGTGAAAATCGATTCATTGAAATCAATGGGATACTAGATAGTGTGCAATCGGGTTCTCGAAAAGGTCATTCAATGTGAAACATCTTCGAATTTAATGCTTGCAAACCGGAAGGAAGAGTTATAGGAAGTTGTGGGCTTTTGAAGCAATTGATAGAAGCCGATTGGTGGGGAAGGCTTCATAATTATGGCATAAAAGTGGATTGAAAATGATGACGATGACGAGTTAATACAAATGACGGAGCGGGGAGACAAAATATCGGCTACAGAAAGCGTTTCGTTAGGGGGTTCCGCAAGGATCGATCTTGGGACCGCTTCTCTTCGTAATATATATATATATCAACGACGTAAGTTGTATCGTAAGAAATGGTAGCATCAATCTCTTTGCTGGTGATACGTTGGCGAGTGTGGCAGATAATGATGTAGATTCTATCGTTAGGGAAATAAATTCTGAATTTGTAAACATTTCTAAGTGGTTAAAAATAAACGGCTTAAAAACTAAAGCAATGGTAATCAAAAATAGAGCGTCTGGTGTACTAAATAGTTAAGTTTCTTACGTTTAGAGCAGGTATGGGCAACCTCCACATGCTGCCCTCGAGTAAGGTTTGTCCGGCCCGCTACTGAATTCTTTCGTTGCATATTGGCACGGCCCGTCTAAACTTGATTCATAATGAATCATAAGGATACTACAAAAAATGAATATTTTTCAAGATTACTCACAGCATAAAACTTCTACAAAAAAGGTTGCCCATGCCTGGTTTAGAGCATCAAACCGAGGTTTGCCCACAGTTGCTCAAAGTTACTCAAAATTGGTAATATTCGTTTACTTAGGGCCCGAATTTGTCACGAGAAATGTATATGATAAAGGGTTAGAAGTATTTTTCTATGACTTTCTTTATCGGGGTACACCTACCTGACATCGGTTTCACGCTGGAAATAAGTTTAGAATGGATTTCTGGCGATAATTGCCTCAAAGGTGCTTCAGAAACTTGGAAGAAGTCGGATTTGGAAGAAACCGAATTGAACAATAGGGTACACGCGTGATTTCTATTTATAATTAAATTAGGTAGTTTAACATTTGCAATTACTTGTATCATAATTAATTTTGTATAAAATTAAATAAAATTTAATTTTTAAAATTTTAAAAATTATTGAAAAATGTTATTTCAACCCTTAACTGGTGTCGATAATTCTAAGGACATTTTTGGTATCGAGGGCCCAAAACGACCACACTTGAAAAAAATGCAAATGAATAGTGTGTTATAATTTTTATTTTGTTAAAAGTTCGTGTATTTAAAAAATTAAATATAAATCAAATTTTTATTCACTTTTTTAATCTTACATTATTTATTACTTATTACTAACGGTCTTTGACTTTGAGTAAGTTTTCTTTCGGCCTAAAACATCTAAAAAATATGGAAAACTAAAATAAAAACGAAGACAAACACTTTCTTCGAGGCTTAAATACGAGGTACGTCTAGAAAGTAAGTTCCGTTTGGTAATAAAATTAAATTGTGTACAGATACAGAAAAATTATTTATTGCACAAAATTCTACAACTCTTAAACTACTTTTCCACATAACTGCCGAAATTTTGCAGGCATTTCTCATAGCGTGGCACAAGTTTTTGTATACCTTCTTCATACAAGTTTGCCGCCTGTGTCCTTTCAACCAGTTGGAAACATTTTCTTTCAGCTCTTCGTCATTGTTGACGTGTTGACCGCCAAGGAAAGACTTGAGATGTAAGAACAGATGAAAGTCGCTAGGAGCGAGGTGAGGGATGTACGGAGGATGGTCAAACACGTCCCAGCCAAATCCCTGTAGGAGGTTTTTCGTCACATTTGCAGTGTGTGGTCGTGCGTTGTCATTGTCACCTTTTGACAGCAATTCTCGGCGCTTATTCTGTATTGCGCGGCGCAATTTCCTAAGTGTCTCGCAATAAACATCTGCCTTGATTGTTTGACCACGCGGTAAGAAATCAATGAGTAAGATACCTTTCCAGTCCCAGAACACTGCGCACATCATTTTCCGAGGTGTCAAGATTTGTTTCGGCTTGACCTTTGCTGGGGATGAAGTGTGCCTCCATCCCATTGATTGCCGCTTACTTTCAGGGGTGTCGTAAGAAACCCGAGTTTCATCTCCTGTGACTATCTGTGTCAGAAATTCAATTTCGATGTTTTCAGTTTCCATGGTTACGTAGAGTTAGATTGACAGAAAAGATTTTTGGCATATAGCACTAACCTGTAAATTTTATATTCCAATTACATGTTAATAGTATGGGAATTAATATGAAATAAGAGTATGTCTATTAAAGTATTATATATTCAACTAATTTTACTTACGATTCGGCTTTGATTCCTCTAATTTCGGCGGCGTTGAAACGATCGTTTGGGCGAATGAATTCCATCGACATAAACAGGTTAATATTCAGTGAATTATCAATTTGCGCCTTTACAAATGCGTTTTCGGTAATTTTAGCCATTCTAAAGTTTGAAATGAGAACTTAAGCACTTGTCGAACTATTCCACATCAATATTAACGAAAACATGTATTTTTAATACAACTAACAATAAGTGCAGTGTAACACTGAACTAATGTATATAAATAAATACAGTGACGTCACTCGACTCGTCGGACACACTCGGAAAGACTCGGGTGTCGATCGGAGACATTCTAATCATTTGAATTTTGATTAAGATTTATAAAATGTTACTTGCCTAAATGAATGGTATTATATAACAGATAAGCACCTTATTATACAATTGTTTCAATGAAAATATATTTCCGTGTAAAGCTCAACCGTGCGTATACGCTAACACACTACATTTATTTTTTCCGAAACCAGTTTTACGCTGGAAATAGCTTTAGAATGCATTTCCGACGAGAATTGCTTGAAAAGCGCTTCAAGAACTTGCAAAGAATCGGCTTTGGATCAAACCCAATTGAACGACTAACTTTTTAGGATATACCAGGATAATCATATAAAATATTTTTTGATGGATAGTGTTCCAGGGTCAAAAATGTGTGATTTTAACAAGCAATTGGCAAACCATTCAATTCGCGATCTCCTCCATCATTTCGCAGTTTTCCCATCTTTCGTTTCCGTTCACGATTTTCGACTTGCTCGAGAGACGTTGCTCGTACGTCGACGAAGACGCAAACTTCTGCACGCGACTGTACTTGGGACCTGTACCATCATCCGGCTCTTTCCCCGCGTCCCGACTCGCGCGAATCATAAAATCTCCTTTTTGCGCCAGAGAAACAGACGAACGTATAAAGAAGAAGAAGGTAAGGGCGATGGTGGCGGTGGAAAGCGGGGGAGAAGGGGTGAATTCTCGAAGTTTTCAGTTGTTCCGTAAAAGCTTTATCTGTCGGAACTTAACTCGGAACGCGCATCAGGTAAGTAAGTAAAAGTAGAACGACGCGATATTAAACTTTCATAACGACGACGACGGCGGAAAAAGGAGCGTCGCGACGCCACCACCATACCGCCAACAAAGCGAATAGAAATCGGCGAGATCGAAAAACATATTCCTAGACTAAAATGGACTAGGGAATAAATTCGCGTAGGTGGTGTGGTATTATGCAAAGCGGGGGTGGACGGTGGTGGCGGCGGCGTCGGCGTGGGGGCGTCGGGGGCTAAGCTAGTCGGATTTACGACTTTTCCTTTGTGCGGGTTATTTACTCGATTTTCGAGACCCTTTATTTGCGAAATAAAACGTTCGTTGAATTAACCCTCCGCATCCTTTACGGAAATCTGGGGAAATAAATACGGGAATATGCATTACCGGCGAGGATTTATCGCCTCCCGGTCGCGAGGAAGAGGAAAACGAGGGGGGTGTATCGCCGTTTCGTGCAAGGAAGTGGATGTATGTACGTACGTAGAAAATGTTGTGTACATAAGTTTAATATGGGGTTGATTTACCACCGTCTGCTTGTTCATGGTCACTTCTACCTGTTGAGATTAGATCTGAGGCAAAATATCCCCAGAAATTTTTCTTCTTTTTGAGCAATTTGAATCTGTCGGGAATTTTGAAGAACATTTTCAGGAACTGGCCAATAAAAGATTTAAGAGAAATGGGACTACAGTTACCATGCAATATTAACTATAGTGGCACAAGAAAATCCAACACTATATGAAGGTGTGTGTAGTTCCTTAAGCGATGAACAGATCAAAATTTAGTCTCGCTTCCTTTGTTGTTTATCCGGTGTTGGACTTCCTTTTCTTCCTACGGGCCTCACTGTAGGGTTAAAGTATTAGTCAGCGGGAATCGGCTCCGGTGGTGAAGTGCGGGTTTATGTTTAAACTTGTCTTCATTCGAGTCAGTTAGGTTCTGGGAAAATGGCCAAATGGAGAAAGCCGAAGCCAAGGGATTTCCTAAACGGAAGGAACTACAGCTGGTCCCTGGAAATCATGTGAATTTCTGGTTCCACAGAATTTGGGTGTGCTTTTATCTCCTGATGGCATCAGTAATTTTAAATCGTCAGTGAGCCAAGGATGCGCGAATCGCGTCCGGTAATACGGCCATGTTCTACGTGCAGATGACACCTCGCTTGCCAAAATTAATTTCAACATCAACATTGCCGGCAAAAGGCAAAAAGGTCGACCGAAACCGCGCTGGCTGGACACCTTGCACTTAGACGTCACTGGCGCTCGATTCCACCCGGACCAAGCTCTTGACCGGGACAAATGGACGGCCCGATCCAGAAGAACCGACCCCGCAACAAAGCGGGACTGAGGCTGAAAGAAAAGAAGAAGAGGTGAGCCAAGGAACGCGTTTTCTGGTGAATCCTTATACGCGAAAAAACCGCTAAAATATGAAAATTTCTGTTATTTTTCGCGTTAGTTCGGGTAAATTTGCGAAATTTAGCCATGTTCAATTGTTTCTGGCGTTTTCTACGCCCTTGAAAACATAAATATACAAAATTTCGTTCAAGTTCGAAAGGGTTTCAATTTTGTAAAATGCTTCCTTTGAGAATTCTTGAAAAATCGCAATGTCGGAAAATCGGTCGTGTTAGATATCAAATTGAAGCTCTTCATAAGTAGATTCTGGGGAAATTAGTTCTAAAGTGAAAACCTGGCTGGTCTTGAAATTATACGCGAAAAACCGCTAAAACATGAACATTTTTGTCATTTTCCGCGTGGTTCGGGTAAATTTGCGAAAGTTAGCCATGTTCAATTGTTTTGTAACGATGCATCTTAGTGTCCTTGAGTCGCTAGTAGATGATTTATGCACTTAAAATTGTCGAAAGTCAAATACCTTCCATGTAATTGCTCGATAATCGAAGAAAATTGCAAAATTTCACCGATTCAACCTCAATTACCACTGAACTAGAAATATTTCGGTAATCTAAAAGTCAAATTCGTTTTCTACGCCTTTCGAAGATATAAATATACAAAATTGCATTAAAATTTGAAAAGGTTTAGATTTTCTAAATTTTTTCCCTTTGAAAATTCTTGAAAAATCGGAAATGTCGGAAAGTCGGTCGTGTTATATATCAAATTGAAGCTCTTCATAAGTAGATTCCGGAGAAATTACCTCTAAAGTGAAAACCTGGCTGGTCTTGAAATTATACGCGAAAAACCGCTAAAACGTGAACATTTTTGTCATTTTCCGCGTAGTTCGGGTAAATTTGCGAAAGTTAGCCATGTTCAATTGTTTTGTAACGATGCATCTTAGTGTCCTTGAGTCGCTAGTAGATCATTTATGCACTTAAAATTGTCGAAAGTTAAATACCTTTCATGTAATTGCTCGATAATCGAAGAAAATTGCCAAATATCACCGATTCAACATTAATTACCACTGAATTAGAAATATTTCGGTAATCTAAAAGTCAAATTCGTTTTCTACGCCTTCGAAGATATAAATATACAAAATTGCATTAAAATTTGAAAAGGGTTTAGATTTTCTAAATTTTTCCTTTGAAAATTCTTGAAAAATCGGAAATGTCGGAAAGTCGGTCGTGTTATATATCAAATTGAAGCTCTTCATAAGTAGATTCTGGAGAAATTACTTCTAAAGTGAAAACCTGGCTGGTCTTGAAATTATACGCGAAAAACCGCTAAAACGTGAACATTTTTGTCATTTTCCGCGTAGTTCGGGTAAATTTGCGAAAGTTAGCCATATTCAATTGTTTTGTAACGATGCATCTTAGTGTCCTTGAGTCGCTAGTAGATGATTTACGCACTTAAAATTGTCCAAAGTCAAATATCTTTCATGTAATTGTAATTAAACAACAAGTCAGAAGAAAAATTACGTACGTACGTAAGGCGCAAGAACAATAAAGCGATTGGGCAGCGGCACACGGCGCGTCGAGCGTGAGAGACGAGTGCGTCCGATCACGGCCGAGATGGACCGAATCGATCGTCGTGCTACGCGTGTGTGCCCGCGCGTTTTCAAATACGGTTTTTAACACATTCGCGGGCCGCATTATCTGGCTGTTTTCAAAATTGATTCGGGCCGCATGTTGGATATGCTTGTCGTAGACCAGGGGTCTCCAAACTTTCCAGCCCCGGAGGCCATACTGATTACTTCAGTGAGTTTTCTGCGTATTATACTTGTCTCTAAGCTTTACCTAGCAACTAAATAAATCCGAGTTATCATCATTCTGTGTTTCTTTATCCAAATTATCACAACAACAATAAGCTATTAGCCGTCGCGAGCCGGATTGATGACACCGGCCGGCAGTAGTTTGGAGACCTCTGTCGTAGACGATCGGTTAAGATTTCAACTTCCAAACTCAACAACGAAATCCACCGGACGCGACCGATACTCAACCGACCCCCTTAACACGGATCGCCGGTCGTCACCCGCTTCGCCGCTAAATCTTTAATAACTCGCCCGTCATCATCCCCCTTTTTCGCATCTCACCCCATTTATCCGATCTTCTAAGAAAAATAACATCACTTCTCGCATTGAACGCAATCCATGCGAGCCGAATTCCCTCTCCGGTCGCCCGGACGGTTTTATTGCCTCCGTCGTCGCAATCGAGGGTGGCTTCGCCCTCCCTTTTCCCCCTTCACGACTCGGCTCCGTCCGAGTTCGGAAGCAGCGGACCGGAAGTGTTAACATTGCGTTATTAGCTGTGTATTAGCGCACCCCCGTCATCCGCGAATCGCACCCCTTCCCTTCCCCACCCTCCTTTTTCTCCCCCACGAGGGTAATATACGCGCATAATGGAACGGCCGGCCGCTAATAAAAGAGCTTTTTATTGTCGATTTGTACGTTTTGAGGAGCTTTTATGCCCGTCGGAGATGACCCGCCCGGCTTTCGTCGTCTTTTATTAGGTCGCAGTCGAAGTCGTTTGCGAAGCGGGAAGCCGACGTTTTCGGGCCATTTGGTTCTTTCGCCCGCGATGTTGACTTACTTAAACTTATTCGATTGTCGTTTTTTTATCGCCGAAGGGTAGCGAGTCGATTTCGACGACGTAAATTTAATACGTGGGGAGTGTACTGTACGCAAAAGGGGCTAATCGCGGACGCGAATTTGGCCGTGTTAGTCGAAAAATTTGAGGAGAAAGGAGACGAAAGGGCGGAAACATCGGTTCTAGATTTCTATTATTCGTAGGGGAGGTACGTTCCCAAAAAATTCGGAAATTAGAAAGATTCGTTCCAACACAGCACGAAACCAGTTTGTGGATCATCGGGTACATGCGCAAAGCAAATTTGCAACGCCAAATTTGCTCTGCGCATGCACTCGACGATCCACAAACTGGTTTCGTGCCGTGTTGGAACGAACCTGAAGAATTCTGTCAGGTTTCATCGTGCGTCCAGTATTTGATGTCAAAGTTTCGCCCTTCATATTTCTAGGAACACGTTGAATAAAGAAAATTGTTGAAACTAATAAAATGGCCCACTTTGAGAGGGGAGAGCGTGGGGAAGGCGGAGGGATAGAAAAAACATTTGAGATCGTCGAAATTCATGTCAAATCGAAGTGTGTTAAGCAATTCCTTTGGGGAATAAAAAACGATAATAATGGGCAATGTTGGGGGTTCCCCTTTTGTCAGCCCCTTTCGGATTTTGAACGGAGTCGCGTTTGAATCTAGTTCTTGAGCGCGGCGGAGCGAAAACAAAGTTATCCTCTAAGTGCTAGTGGCGCCCGATACTTTATTTTACCATCGTACAGCGTTATTAACATCTTTTATGGTGACCCACGACCATAACGTGGAACTGACCATCCGCTTCGCGCTGTTAACAGGTCTCGCCGAGAAAATCGTTTCGAAGGCGTTTCTGCCTTCCTAACATCTTCCGAAGCCTCCAACTTTCTGTCCGTTTGTTTTAACTATTTTGTCTGGTAAGGAAGACCGCAGCAAAATAATTTTGCCGACTTTAATTGAAAACCCAAACGCGTTCACGTACTACACGCCTACCCCCATTTTACCTCGGCATCCAACCTTCCTCCACCCTCGGGACCCTCCTCACGCACGCAATACGTAGGTACGTACACAAAACAAGAAACAACTCGCGATTCTTTTCATCTCCACCGCCACGATCCTCGGTAACAATAGATACACACCGTTCATAAATAAACGAGGATAAAGGAGCTTTTTAAAGAGGTTTCCGTCAACCTACCGGAAGATAGATGCGTACACATCTACGTACGTATTGTTTCCGGTCTCTCGGGGAAGGGAGGGGGAAGTAACCCTCTTAATTCGTTCTCTTTTGTGTTACTTAAGTTAACGACCGTCGCGTTATCCGCCTCTCGAAGCTCGCGTTAAAACGTCAGTCGGTGGCGGCGCGGCCACAATGAGCTTTCAGCCAGATGAGCGTCGGCCTGAAGCGTCGTCCTCCTCGTCTTCGTCGTCGCGTTACAGCTTCGAATTTCCATTAAGGCGAAAAGCTCTCGTCCGATAGGCTTTCGTTGCGGGGTAGGGAGTTGGGGGAGTGGAACCGGAAAGGAAAAAGCGGAATCGGGGACGCGACGTGGATATTAATTGGGAAAAAGTGTTGAGTATGCTGCTTGTCTTCCGGTCGTCACGGAAAATTCGCGAAATTCGCGCAAAATTTTAAGTCCTCACAACGCGATTATATGATACGCAAAATTACGAAATTCCCAGAATATAGCTTCGTACTGTGTCAACCACTCAGCTCCATGAGCGGTGATTGTACTCCTGACAAAAGAAAATGGGGAAATTCCGCTAAATTTCTTCCTTCTCCTGCGTCAATCATCAACCCACGATTTCCCATCAATAATTAAGGAGATGCTACTACAGGAAAATGACCAAATTCGTCTAAATTTTGCTCACTCAACCTGAGTACGGTAGCTGTATTTTTCGTTCGAGAAAATAAAGAGATTCCACAAAATTTAACATTTCCTGGTGTCAACTATCCACCCATGTATCTCTCCCCATGACGAGTAAGATGCTACTACAGGAAAATGGTAATGTTCTTCTAAATTTTGCTCATTCTTGTTCCAGTCGCTCAACGCAAGGGTGGTGATTGTACTCCTCATTCGAGAAAATAGAGAAATTCCACAAAATTTGGTATTCCTGGAGTGAACCATTCACCCATGAATCTATCTACACGACGAGTAGGATGGTACCATAGAAAATGGCGATGTTCCCCCAAATTTTGCTCCTTCTTGTTCCAGTCACTCAACCCAAGGGCGCTGACTGTAGTTCTCGTTCAAGAAAATCGAGAAATTCTAGAAAATTTGGCATTTCTTTGTGACAACCCCCCCCTCCCCATGAATCTCCACACAGATGGCGATATTCCTCCAAATGTTTCTTCTTCTTCTTCCACTCACTCAACCCAAGGACGCTGATTGAACTTCTCGTTCAAGAAAATAGAGAAATTCTAGAATATTTAGGATTTGCTTGTGTCAACCATCCACCCATAAATACGACGAGTAGGATGCTACCACAGACAATGGCGATGCTTTTCTAAATTTTGCTTCTTCCTATTCCAGTCACTCAACTCAAGGGCGATCATTATACTTTTCGGTCAAGAAAATAGAGAAATTCCACAAAATTTTGTATTTCTTGGTGTCAACCATTCGCCCCTCAATCTCCCTATAAAAGAAGTAAGATGCTACTATAGGAAAATGTCCATGTACTTCTAAATTTTGCTCACTCAACCCATGGGCGCTGATTGTCCTTTTCGGTCAAGAAAATAGAGAAATTCTAGAAAATTTTGTATTTCTCGGTGTCAATCATCCACCCATGAATTTCTCCTCACGTCAAGTTTGCGGTTACTACATAAAAATGGTGATGTTCTTTTAAATTATGATCCTTTTTGTTTCAGTCACTCAACCCAAGGGTGCTGATTGTACTTTTCGGTCAAGAAAATAGAGAAATTCCACAAAATTTTGTATTTCTTGGTGTCAACCATTCGCCCCTCAATCTCCCCATAAAACAAGTAAGATGCTACTATAGGAAAATGTCCATGTACTTCTAAATTTTGCTCACTCAACCCATGGGCGCTGATTGTACTTTTCGGTCAAGAAAATAGAGAAATTCTAGAAAATTTTGTGTTTCTCGGCGTCAATCATCCACTCATGAATTTCTCTTCACGTCAAGTTTGCGGTTACTACATAAAAATGGTGATGTTCCTTTAAATTGTGATCCTTTTTGTTCCAGTCACTCAACCCAAGGGCGATAATTGTACATTTCGGTCAAGAAAATAGAGAAATCCTAGAAAATTTTGTATTTCTTGGTGTCAACTATCCACGAGTTGGACGCTACCACAGGAAAATGGCGATGTTCTTCTAAATTTTGCTCCTTCCCGCTCCAGGCACTCAAACAAAGGGCGCTGATTATACTTCTCGTTCAAGAAAATAGAGAAATTCTGGGAAATGTATTTTTGGTGTCAACAATTTACTCATGAATTTCTCTTCACGTCAAGTTTGCTGTTACTACATGAAAATGGCGATGTCCTTCTAAATTATGTTCTTTTTTGTTCTGGTCACTCACCGTAAGGGCGGTGATTGCACTTTTCGGCCAAGAAAATAGAGAAATTCTGGAAAATTTTGTATTTTTAGGTGTCAACCATCTACCCATAAATTTTTCTACACGACGAGTAGGATGCTACCATGGCCGAAATGTCCATGTATTACTTTTAAATTTTTCTCCTTCTTATTCCAGTCACACTACCCAACCGGGTTTATTGTACTTTTCGGTCAAGAAAATAGAGAAATCCCACAAAATTTGGTATTTTGTGGAGTCGATCATTCACCAATGAAACACCCATGAAATAAATGGAGTAAGATGCAACCACAGAAAACGGCGATGTTCCTCCAAATTTTGCTTCTTTCTGTGCCAGAATTTCCAAATTTTGTATTTTTGGTGTCAACTATCCACCCATGAATCTCCCTATAAAACGAGTAGGATGCTACCATAAGAAAATGGCGATGTTTTTCTAAATTTTGCTTTCTTCTTGTTCCAGGTACTCAATCAAAGGGGCGCTGATTGTACTTTTCGGTCAAGAAAATAGAGAAATTCCACAAAATTTGGTATTTTTTGAGTCGATCATTCACCCATGAAACACCCATGAAATAAATGGAGTAAGATGCAACCACAGAAAACGGCGATGTTCCTCCAAATTTTGCTTCTTTCTGTGCCAGAATTTCCAAATTTTGTATTTTTTGGTGTCAACTATCCACCCATGAATCTCCCTATAAAACGAGTAGGATGCTACCATAAGGAAATGGCGATGCTTTTCTAAATTTTGCTTCTTTTGTTCCAGGTACTCAATCAAAGGGGCGCTGATTGTACTTTTCGGTCAAGAAAATAGAGAAATCCCACAAAATTTGGTATTTTGTGGAGTCGATCATTCACCCATGAAACACCCATGAAATAAATGGTGTAAGATGCTACCACAGAAAACGGCGATGTTCCTCCAAATTTTGCTTCTTTCTGTGCCAGAATTTCTCCAAATTTTGTATTTTTTGGTGTCAACTATCCACCCATGAATCTCCCTATAAAACGAGTAGGATGCTACCATAAGAAAATGGCGATGTTTTCTAAATTTTGCTTCTTCTTGTTCCAGGTACTCAATCAAGGGGCGCTGATTGTACTTTTCGGTCAAGAAAATAGAGAAATTCCACAAAATTTGGTATTTTTTGGAGTCGATCATTCACCCATGAAACACCCATGAAATAAATGGAGTAAGATGCAACCACAGAAAACGGCGATGTTCCTCCAAATTTTGCTTCTTTCTGTGCCAGAATTTCAAATTTTGTATTTTTGGTGTCAACTATCCACCCATGAATCTCCCTATAAAACGAGTAGGATGCTACCACAAGAAAATGGCGATGCTTTTCTAAATTTTGCTTCTTCTTGTTCCAGGTACTCAATCAAAGGGGCGCTGATTGTACTTTTCGGTCAAGAAAATAGAGAAATTCCACAAAATTTGGTATTTTTTGGAGTCGATCATTCACCCATGAAACACCCATGAAATAAATGGTGTAAGATGCTACCACAGAAAACGGCGATGTTCCTCCAAATTGTGCTTCTTTCTGTGCCAGAATTTCCAAATTTTGTATTTTTGGTGTCAACTATCCACCCATGAATCTCCCTATAAAACGAGTAGGATGCTACCACAAGAAAATGGCGATGCTTTTCTAAATTTTGCTTCTTTGTTCCAGGTACTCAATCAAAGGGGCGCTGATTGTACTTTTCGGTCAAGAAAATAGAGAAATCCCACAAAATTTGGTATTTTGTGGAGTCGATCATTCACCCATGAAACACGCATGAAATAAATGGTGTAAGATGCTACCACAGAAAACGGCGATGTTCCTCCAAATTTTGCTTCTTTCTGTGCCAGAATTTCCAAATTTTGTATTTTTGGGTGTCAACTATCTACCCATGAATCTCCCTATAAAACGAGTAGGATGCTACCATAAGAAAATGGCGATGCTTTTCTAAATTTTGCTTCTTCTTGTTCCAGGTACTCAATCAAAGGGGCGCTGATTGTACTTTTCGGTCAAGAAAATAGAGAAATTCCACAAAATTTGGTATTTTTTGGAGTCGATCATTCACCCATGAAACACCCATGAAATAAATGGTGTAAGATGCTACCACAGAAAACGGCGATGTTCCTCCAAATTGTGCTTCTTTCTGTGCCAGAATTTCCAAATTTTGTATTTTTGGTGTCAACTATCCACCCATGAATCTCCCTATAAAACGAGTAGGATGCTACCACAAGAAAATGGCGATGCTTTTCTAAATTTTGCTTCTTTTTGTTCCAGGTACTCAATCAAAGGGGCGCTGATTGTACTTTTCGGTCAAGAAAATAGAAATCCCACAAAATTTGGTATTTTGTGGAGTCGATCATTCACCCATGAAACACGCATGAAATAAATGGTGTAAGATGCTACCACAGAAAACGGCGATGTTCCTCCAAATTTTGCTTCTTTCTGTGCCAGAATTTCCAAATTTTGTATTTTTGGGTGTCAACTATCTACCCATGAATCTCCCTATAAAACGAGTAGGATGCTACCATAAGAAAATGGCGATGCTTTTCTAAATTTTGCTTCTTCTTGTTGCAGGTACTCAATCAAAGGGGCGCTGATTGTACTTTTCGGTCAAAGAAATAGAGAAATCCCACAAAATTTGGTATTTTGTGGAGTCGATCATTCACCCATCAAACTTCCTATAAATGGAGTAAGATACTATCACAGAAAACGGCGATGTTCCTCCAAATTTTGCTTCTTTCTGTACCAGAATTTCCAAATTTTATATTTGTGGGTGTCAACTATCCACCCATGAATCTCCCTATAAAACGAGTAGGATGCTACCATAAGAAAATGGCGATGCTTTTCTAAATTTTGCTTCTTCTTGTTCCAGGTATTCAATCTAAGAGGCGCTGATTGTACTTCTCGGTCAAGAACGTATTTGGTATTTTCTTATGCTTTCCCATACGATCATTAACTCCAAGTTTCTTACCTTTTTTTCATTTCCTTTTTATGTCCATTTTCGTTACTTGGGCCATTGGTTTATTATTACTGCTGTCGGTTATTATCAGGTTCCTTTTTTGGTGGATTGGCTTTTTAGTGTTTGTTTTGTTTTCTTTAAGCTTTTTCTTCTTCTCTGTCCCATGTCCATCCTATTCCATCAATTATAGTCTTCTATACTCTATACTTTATTTGCGATTAAGTAATTTTGTCCTTTTCCACCTTAATCATCCAAGCAATGAACATCGGGAAACAAATGAAACATCGCGGTGATACGGACGTGCTTCGAAAAATGAAGAAAATCTCCAAAATTGGGCTCCTTGTTATTAATGTGTGTGCGTGCTCTTGCCACAAGACAATGAAGAAAATCACCAAGACTTATAATAGCTTCTAGTGAAGTGGTAATTCGAATTAAACAACGTTTATATCCATCTTCTTCTCGGCCTACCCATATCTCGTTCTGCCCTAGATCTGGTTGATATCTGTCGATGTTGGATCTCCGATTTTCCTTCTCTTATTACTCGCAAATTATCCTCTTTAACGTTTCGTATGTACTTCGACCGGTATTGTACAAACGCGTAGGCAGTCGTAGCGTTAAATACGAGACGCGGAAAAAAATAGGAAAAAGGAGAATACGGCAAGACGCGAGATTATCGACGGCAACGGACAAGGCCATTAAATTCTGTTGTTCCATATGCTCAAACTCGCTAATATCTAACATTAGATTACTAATGACCGTGCAATTAAATGTTGAATAGATGAATTTTACGAGATTATTAGTCGTTTTTGTATATCTAATTCCTTTCGTATGCATGCCTATTAGCGTCGACTTAAAGGTCGTTTTCAGCCGTTTTATACGAGTGTAATTGCGGTCTTATTATTCGGAAATAAATTGCCGCAGGTGGAGGAGGGCAGGGAGGACGTGTGTGGAGTATTCTTATCTGAAATTAAAATCTAAAAAGGAGGAAAATTAAAGAAAAAAACGAACGCCGTTTATTTGTTTTAATGGAATCCCGAGAAATACGATCGTTTCTAAATAATTTCTTTCGATTATTATTATTATTGTTGTTATTATCATTGTTATTTATCATTATTGTATTGGGTTTGATACAAAAGTCAGTTTCGACTATGATTTTCCTTCCTCGCATTACCAAGTATCCCTTCGGTCTTGTATTTTTCAAGAACAATGAAGTACGCTTAATTCTGAATTTAATCTTTAAATGCACGATTTTCTAGTTTTCTAATTAGAAGTTATCTTTAGCTATTTAAACGGCTCTAAATCACGTGATAAATATTAAAAAAAAATTAAAATTTCTTATAAGACAAAAATATAAAATTCTTGTGTCTCATATACAGCAGTTGGCTAAAACGGTACGAATACGTGAGCGTTACAAAAGGGGGAGCAACTGTTCCCCTGTATAACTTTTACTCGCACAAATCTATAGGTTGAATACATATCACCGGGAATTCGATGGCGTTGCAAAAAGCCATAATCGTTACTTAATAGTGATGAATATGTAGTAAAAATTCGTCGCCTGCTACTGGAAATAATGTGGATGAACAGTCAACCTCTAGATCTGTTCTTCGTGTTAATCACTACTACACTTTCTGGCAACAATCATTTAATGTGTATAGCGTTTATAGGTTTGCGTGGTACATAGTTTTCATGCAATTAAAATCAATGAATCGTGTAGAAATGGAATTTTCGGCGTCAATCGATGTAGGATCTGCGACTTTTAAATATCGATCAGCGTCGTTCGAAAACACACCGGAGAGTTTCACCGTAACGAGGATTTTTCCCCCAAAACATAATTTTAAACAGCCGCTTGTTGGCCTCTACGGAATTAGTCGATTTAACATGATCTCGAGCGCTGGTATAAATAAACGTTATTGAGAGGTGGTACTGTAAATTTTTAATGTAATCGGAGATAAGTGTTCTACATCTTAATTTTGGAACTGTCAAATTGTTCTCGACTTTCTCTACTTGCTACTAGCATCTTGCAGGTTTCAATTTATAAAATTACATTCTTCACTTTAAAACTGCATCACGCAAGTCACGTTCCTCGTCTCGCCTTAACAGGCTGCGGTGGTATCGGAATTCCTGGACATAACTTGTAAAATTTCGGAATTCGGAGATTTCAGAGAAAATTTTCTTGCCTCATCGATGAATGCGTCAATTGCAGAGTAACGTCCTGTTAACAGTTTCGGGTGCGACATCCACGACTCGCAGTAAAGATGTTGCATTGAGGAGGTTAGGAAAATGCGTTTCTGCTGTTCTTTCTTTTCTATTGGCCAAACGGAAGGTCGAATTTTAAACGTTAGAACGCCCAAACGTTGAGCTGTTAATAGATATCTGTAATTGAAGACCTCGGAATGAAAAATGGATAAAGACCATAGACTTAATGTTACAGGAGAGACGAAAAACTGTTTTAATCAGAAAGAAAAACGTATTATTTGGTAGTCGTGGCAGATTTTACTTATTTATGACGATCTAGTATGCAATTGTAACAAGAAAATTATCTTAAGAACTTTGTTCTTCGTTTAAAATTTTGGATATATTATCTTTTCATTCACATTTACTTCTTTTGGTTATATAAAATCAGTTTGCACATTTAGAAACTTTCTTTTCAATTAAAACATTGCAAAGAAAAAGGCCAAACGATTTCATTATACGAAATTAACAAACTATATACTTAAAACCCATAACATGTTAATCCGAGTCTGAGCCTTCAGTTTCTTCGACATTTTCAATATTGTCTGTTTGGAGGAAGTTATACCAATAATGATATGCAATGGCTACAAAGCTGGAAAGTTATCGCAATACAACAGGTGCCTGTTTTCTACACACAGATGTGAAGAGAGATACTTGCGGAAAAATTGCTTTCTAGAATAATTAAACCCTAATCACTACTTACACAAATTTTTTAGATTTTTTCCAGGATTCTTGATCCTTTTGATTTTCCTCTTTCATCAGTAGGAGGAATGTCATCGCTAAGCTTTAATTTAACAATTCTGTTGACTCACACTTTTTTATTCCATGTAAGCACCAAAATGCAGATTTACAAATGAAACGTTCTTTGCCATCAATTTGAATCTAAAAACAAAAAGAGTTCCTATGCATAACAATATATTTAAATTTACAGTAAAAATTGAGGTTTCGGATGATCGTGTTCAAATGACATTTGGTGTAGTTTTGGATTCAATTTATACCTTTTGGATACCGCGCGCACCACCTTTTAAGCATTTTATTACCCTGAGGGTGTTAGCTTCTTATTTTAAGTCCAGCAAGAGACGTTTAATTGGAGAAAAAACTTTAACTAGAAATAAAGTGATCAATTATTATGAAAGACATCGATTAAAAGATAGAAAACAATGTCACCATTTAAACACACACATTCAACACTTTCACATAACAGTCCATGTACTTCTAAATTTTACTCACTCAACCCATGGGCGCTGATTGTCCTTTTCGGTCAAGAAAATAGAGAAATTCTAGGAAATTTTGTATTTCTTGATGTTAACCATCCACCCCTCAATCTCCCTATAAAACAAGTAAGATGCTACTATAGGAAAATGTCCATGTACTTCTAAATTTTGCTCACTCAACCCATGGGCGCTGATTGTCCTTTTCGGTCAAGAAAATAGAGAAATTCTAGAAAATTTTGTATTTTTGGTGTCAATCGTCCGCTCATGAATTTTTCTTTACGTCAAGTTTGCGGTTACTACATAAAAATGGTAATGTTCTTTTAAATTGTGATCCTTTTTGTTCCAGTCACTCAACCCAAGGGCGCTGATTGTACTTTTCGGTCAAGAAAATAGAGAAATTCTAGAAAATTTTGTATTTTTGATGTTAACCATCCACCCCTCAATCTCCCTATAAAACAAGTAAGATGCTACTATAGGAAAATGTCCATGTACTTCTAAATTTTGCTCACTCAACCCATGGGCGCTGATTGTCCTTTTCGGTCAAGAAAATAGAGAAATTCTAGAAAATTTTGTATTTCTTGGTGTCAACCATTCACCCCTCAATCTTCCTATAAAACAAGTAAGATGCTACTATAGGAAAATGTCCATGTACTTCTAAATTTTGCTCACTCAACCCATGGGCGCTGATTGTCCTTTTCGGTCAAGAAAATAGAGAAATTCTAGAAAATTTTGTATTTCTCGGTGTCAACCATGCACCCCTCAATCTTCCTATAAAACAAGTAAGATGCTACTATAGGAAAATGTCCATGTACTTCTAAATTGTGATCCTTTTTGTTCCAGTCACTCAACCCATGGGCGCTGATTGTCCTTTTCGGTCAAGAAAATAGAGAAATTCTAGAAAATTTTGTATTTCTCGGTGTTAACCATGCACCCCTCAATCTTCCTATAAAACAAGTAAGATGCTACTATAGGAAAATGTCCATGTACTTCTAAATTTTGCTCACTCAACCCATGGGCGCTGATTGTCCTTTTCGGTCAAGAAAATAGAGAAATTCTAGAAAATTTTGTATTTTTTGGTGTCAATCGTCCACTCATGAATTTCTCTTTATGTCAAGTTTGCGGTTACGACATAAAAATGGTGATGTTCTTTTAAATTATGATCCTTTTGTTCCAGTCACTCAACTCAAGGGCGCTGATTGTACTTTTCGGTCAAGAAAATAGAGAAATCCTAGAAAATTTTGTATTTCTTGGTGTCAACCATCCATCCCTTAATCTCTCTATAAAGCAAATAAGATGCTACTACAGGAAAATGTCCATGTACTTCTAAATTTTGCTCACTCAACTCATGGGCGCTGATTGTCCTTTTCGGTCAAGAAAATAGAGAAGTCCTAGAAAATTTTGTATTTCTCGGTGTCAACCATCCACTCATGAATTTCTCTTCGCGTCAAGTTTGATGTTACCACAGGAAAATGGCGATGTTCTTCTAAATTTTGCTCCTTCCCGCTCCAGGCACTCAAACCGAGGGCGCTGATTGTACTTCTCGTTCAAGAAAATAGAGAAAGTCTAGAAAATTTGGTATTTTCTTATGCTAATCATTCAAGCCATTGCCATACAACGATTAGGTCTAAGTTTCTTATGCTTTTTTCATTTCCTTTTCCATGTCAATTTTCGTTACCTGAGCCACTGGCTTATTATTACTGCTGGCGGTTATTATCAGGTTTCTATTTATACTTTTTGGATACCGCGCGCACAACCTTTTAAGCATTTTATTACCCTGCGGGTCTTAGTTTCTTATTTTAAGTCCAGCAAGAAACGTTTAATTGGAGAGAAAACTGTAACTAGAAATAAAATTATCAATTATTATAAAAGACATCGATTAAAAGATAGGAAGCAATGTCACCATTTAAACACACAAATTCAATAATTTCACATAACAAAATATCCTAATAAGCACTAGATATAAAAAAACCAAGGATATCTGGGCATCAACAATATAGATCTCTATAACAAGGTCACGCCGTGATGAAGTATTTTTCATGGTGAATAGTAAACAGCTAGTTATTTAAAAAACGGAGAAATAATGTGATGAATTAAAGCAGCTTCATCTTCCACATCTGCACATTTATCTAACCTTCGTTTTTTAACAAGATCGACTCGACGCCTGCAAAAGTAAAATATGAGTTATTTTCAAAGTGATAATATAATACAATATGTGATACGCTTACCTTACCGCAGTGTGAGCAGATATCCGACCGTCTAAAAACGCATCCTTGCTAGTGAATTAAAATCATTTAATAGTTTCTGCTTGATTCGATCAGTCAATTTTCCTGGACACTTATTTTTGCACTCACATTCACTGTATTGACGAACTTGTATTCATTTTTCAGACTTTTTCTAAGATTTCGAAGCCGCAGATGAGGATTTCTTTTCCTCTTTTTACTGTTAAAACCTAGCTCATCATCAACTTCGTCTTCCTTGTAAGTCGTATCCGTATCATCGCTGATCATCGCTATCATGTAGTCCAATGTCGGTTTGGTTTTCCATTGTTTTGCTTTCACTACGCTAGACACAACACTAATATTCCTAACAACACAAAACAATAAATTATTGTGTGTTTTTAGGCTTAGGACATGCCCTCTGACACTCCTGATAACTCACTTGTTACTTGTGTAGGGTTTGGATTTAACACATAGCTTTCTCCTAGTCACTACAATAAGCAGATTTGTACAGTTTTCATTTCAAATGATGGTGATGATCTTTGGTGTGTTGACAACTGGTCGAAACCGAAAATCGTCGAAAATGATTTCTACCCACTTATCATTTTCATGCCTTCAATTGTCTAAAACGGTCGTATCAAATGTGGTACGCGTATTTAAGGGTTAAATTCCTATTGTATAAACTCGTCCTTTTTATTTCGTTTTTCGGGCAAGTGATATCGTTGATGTCTCCATGATAATTTAAAAAATCCGATCGTCAATTCATTTCGTTACCATCTGTACCATCCGAGCATACCAAGCACTCGAAATTTTACCCGATACGGATCTCTAAACCGTTGCGTTGCATATTCATCGTCGAATTAGAATAATCTTTGAAATCCAATCCGACTAATTCGAACACATGCTCCCCCATCATCGTATAAGAGTTCCTTTCGACGCGTCGCCGCCGCCGTCGTCCACGTTTCGACCTGTCGTCGTCCTATCGCGGTTTAAACTCTGTTCGTTTTTTTCCATTTATTTAAATCGACCCTCTATCTTCTCCCCCATCTTCTATCGCCCGACAACGCGTTTTCGATATCTACACATGTTACGTCGATATATTCCGGCGATAAGATGTTGATTTTTGAGCGAGAGGGAGGGGACGGCGCTGTCATCGCCGCCTCCGACTCATTGTTATTCATGGGCAGGGATTTGGTGATTCTGCTGGTAAATCTATCCGGTTACGGCGAGGCGACGTGAGCGGCGGACCTCTACAACCCCTCGGCCAATTTCTATGATTTAATGCGATCGGGGAGGCGGAACGAGGGACGAAGGTCGAACGTTCGAATTTCTCAATCTCGATTCGTCGACGTCGACGTCGAGGGTTTTTGCATGTTTTCGTACGTATGCTATCTATACGTACGTAGAGGTGGAGATGGAGACACGTGCGATGGTCGTAGACGTCGTTTCTTTTTCGTTTTCTTCTTCTAAAGGATGTCTTAAAACCGACGTTCATTTAGGGAAGTTTCACTTCAAAAAATTTAAGTTGGTGGAACTGATGTCTTTTGTTGATGGTGGTAGTAGTTGTTATTAAGGTTATAAACCTAACCTCAACTTTGTCGAAAATGCAATACTAAACTGAAATATGACAAATGACAGATGTAAATACAACTGAAATGTCGCCAACTGCAGAACTTGAAAGTCTTTCTAATTAAAAAAGCCAATCCAATGTGACCGTTCGCTCAACATTGTCGTTTGAAATGATACGCTCGGGAAATAAGTTTTAGGAGGTTAATTTAAATACTCAGACATCATTGTCATATGAAGGAATGTTAAAATTCTGATGTTGTTAATAAATATATTATTTTTGGTCGAGAATTCTTCGGATTTAGCATTTGAAATGATTCCGAAGTTGTTTTATCGTTATTGTCCATCCTCTGCGCCCAGGAAATATTGTTACCATATTGTATTTATACTTTAGGGTGGCAGTTTTCTGTTGCAAATCACAGTCTGAATCACCGAACCGCATAATAATGGTTTCCTCCACATCGTCGAGAAGCTGGTCTTTGGTCATGTACTCATCTTGACTTTTTTACGTGGGAGCATTTCACTTACTGCCATAATTCAGGTGCTATTTCGACAACTGCTTCTCTAATCAAATTTTCCAAATTGACCTATATTATGTGAAGCAATTCTTCTTTTAATTACACTCCATTTCAGTAATTTAATAGGATTTAAGTCGTAGTGATTTTCTTTAACCTTTTTCCTTATTCTTTCCTACTTTTACATATCTCCCTGACTTCTTTCCTTTTCAGAACTTGTTTTCACTAAAGCTTGCCGAACGATGTGGTTTCCCGCACTGAGGACAACAACCTAGTCGTCGAAATACGTATTCCGAGGCACCAAGAACAGAATGGTGGGGGCACTTTCCCTCTGCCCACTCTTTCGATTCGTTCATTCGATTCTTCCCATTTCGTCCTATACCTGTTAATCATCATTTTGCGGATGCTGATCTATGTCGCGTATAAGCTGGCTAATAAATCTAATGACACATTTATACCTTAATTTTTTTGGTATATGCGTTTCAAATTATTGTATTCATTTTGTAACTTTTGCCCTGTCAATATGCTGACATGTTAAACAAATAAATATTATTACTATTAAGTTAATTATATTTATTCCACTAATTTCTTGCACTTCCAGGCAACCATATCTGTTGGATTTGACGGGGAAATGCGTTAAATTGGTAAAGCGCGAATGCACCTCACCGATGAGCTCCGATAAGAGCGAAACCGGTCCGAGGCTTTTGCTCTTGTTTAATCCATTATAGGCCGTTCGTGGAAGCTGCTGTAGATTCAGTCCCGGTATAATAGTTCATTTAGAACAAACCGTCGAGACATACTCAAAACCAAAGAAAAAAATTGCGTGTCAAAATTCAAAATGGCGCCCTATTATGGCGATTTGAAACCTAATTACATGAACACTTTAGAAAATCATGTGAAAATCGGTATTCGGAAGTGTTTCTTTGTCCGCTCAGGACAATTTCCCGAAGTTATACGAGGTACGTCCAGAAAGTAAGTTCCGTTTCAATTTAACTCCGCCGCAGCGCTGTGATCGCAGTTCCGTACATGCGCGGTAGACGCTCTCTCTGTATCAAGGAGAAGAAACGTGCGCCATTTTGAAGATCGCTGTCAACCACGTACGCTTTGTTGTGCTTGTTTATAATGTCGGTGTTGATCGAAAATCCCGCCGCTTGTGACATCAGATCTGTGATTCGTTTTCTGAATGCTATGCTTATGAATAAGCGCCGAGGATTGCTGTCAAAAGGTGACAACGACAACGCACAACCACACACTGCAAATGTGACGATAAACCTCCTACAGGGATTTGGCTGGGACGTGTTTGACCATCCTCCGTACAGCCCTGACCTCGCTCTTAGCGACTTTCATCTGTTCTTACATCTCAAGTCTTTCCTTGGCGGTCAACACTTCAACAATGACGAAGAGCTGAAAGAAAATGTTTCCAACCTGGTTGAAGACACAGGCGGCAAACTTCTATGAAGAAGGTATACAAAAACTTGTGCCACGCTATGACAAATGCCTGAAAAATTTCGGCAGTTATGTGGAAAAGTAGTTTAAGAGTTGTAGAATTTTGTGCAATAAATAATTTTTCTGTATCTGTTCACAATTTAATTTTATTACCAAACGGAACTTACTTTCTGGACGTACCTCGTATTTCTTTTCCACGAGAGATCAGCGCATTATATCATTACAACATCAAGTCACCTTCGGAGGTTTGTCGAAATTTCATGCTTATATGACGGACTAACATCTATTTCCAAAATGGAACTTTTGGCCGGGAGGAAGAGGTGGGACGGGAGAAAGAGTGGGTAGCTCACGCAGCGGTTGCCTTAAATCAGGTGACCTTTTTGATCTGAAAGAACTCTATAATTCTGTAACAAATCGAACTGCCAAAATTGGGGGAAGAAGTTGGGGTTCCTGTAAAGTACTCGACCTCGTTCTCGCTTTGAAAGATTTTTCTTGTTTACTATTTCTTCAATAAATGGATGTTTTCTGAAAGGTGTCATGAGGGTAATTTCATTTATTTTTATATATTATTTTAGCCACCGTCTCCTTATTCGTATTTCCAGTAGATTTATTAGTCATTTGCGCAAGGAAGTATAAAGTGATGTGAAACTTCGAAACACTGGTTATTTTCCTCCAATGTAAGGTGGATGGGAGGAGACGGGGAAAGAGTGGGCAGCCCAAGCAGCGGTTGCCTTAAATCAGGTGACTTTCTTGATCTAAACGAACTTTATAATTCTGTAACAAATCGAACTGCCAGAATTGGAAAAAGAAATTGGGGTTCCTGCAAAGTACTCGAGCTCGTTTTCGTTTTTAAGTTCTTTTCTTGCTTTCTATTTCTTCATTAAATGGATTTTTTCCGAAAGGTGTGGTAAGGGTAATTGTATTTATTCTTATATATTATTTTATCCACACTCTCCTTATTCGTATTTTCAGTAGATTTATTGGGCATTTGCGCAAGGAAGTACAAAGTGATGTGATACTATGAAGCCCTGGCCATTTCCTTCAAATGTAAACCTCAATTTTCGATTTGAAATAACTGCAAAAATGCGCATTTAAGTACAAATTGGGGGAATTTCTTAATTGAATTCTTATATGTACAAACACCTAAACTTGCAGGTTTTTAGCAGGCCATATCTCTCAATATATATCTCAAAATAACACGTTTGAATTTCTTTCCTCGACCTGGAAAGCAGGCAAAATTCTAAATTTGAAGGCAGCCGGTTGCAGTCTGCGATTAATAGAGCGTAATTCTGTCCGTGATAATTGTTGGAATATGCAGTTTGTGTTCGCTTAGTAAGCCATTGCGCAGCTACTTTGTAAAGTCCCAACAACGCGCCTAATACGGTTGTTTTGTAGGGAGTTGTTGGGATTCTTCTGTCTCTTTAATAGTTATCTTAATTTAATCTAGATTGCGTGTTCGGTGGGTTGAACCAAGAAACACGTGTGGACATTCCTGCCTGGAATGAATAGAGGATAATCATAATCATAATCATCAACGAAAGTAAAAAAAAGGAGGTCAAACTTTTGGGGATCGCAGCCAAGGCTGAATTCAAATAAAATGCTGCGATCCTCAAAAGTTTGACCTCCTTTCTTTACTTTTGTCCTAAAGTTGTACAGCCAGTACTTTCTTAAAGATAGTGATCAACTTTATTTTCACTGGTCTATTACTTCTTATGTCGTTTCATTTTCTTTAACTTTTTCATTATTTTTTTCTCCACTTTTCTATATCTTCACATCTTCCCGAGTTTTTCGCTTTCAGAATTCGTTTTCACGAAAGTCCTTTGCGGTTTTCCACAATCGAGGATAACAACCAACTCGTCGAAATGTGTATTTGGAAACACCAAGAGCAGAATGATGGGAGCAACAAGGATTTTACTTTAATTCCGTTTTGTTTTTATGATTTTTCTCTGCCTCCTCTTTCGAGTCCATTCGATTCTTCCCATCTGTCCTATATTCGTTAATCGTTGTTAATCTAATTACGTTTATTCGGCGACCACATCTGCCGGATTTAAAGGAGAAATGCTGTGAATTGGTTAGGAGTGAACGCGCCTCGCTGATGAGCTCCGATCAGAGCGAAACCGGTCCGAGGCTTTTGCTCTTGGTTAATCCCTTATAGGCCGTCGTGGAAACTGTTGCAGATCCAGTTCCGGTATATAACTTCAATGAGACCAGAGCGTCGGGACATATTCAAACCCAAAGGAAAAAATCGGACGTGAAAATCGATATGCCAAATTTTTTTTGATTTTGCCACTATTAAATATAATCTAGTGGCTCGGTCAAAACTATTGCTTGTTTTCTACGGGAAATCAGCGTATCATTTCATTACAAGATCAGGTCACCACCGGAGATTCGCCGAAATTCCATCTTTATATGACGGACTAACATCTATTTCCAAAATGGAAGTCTGGGCGGGAGGAAGAGTGGGCAACTCACGCGGTTGCTTTAAATCAGGTGACCTTCTGGATCTGTAAAAACTTTATAATTCTGTAACAAATCGAACTGCCAAACTAGGGAAAAGAAGTTGGGGTTCCTGTAAAGTACTCGACATCGTTCTCGCTTTGAAAGTTATTTTCTTGTTTCCTATTTCTTCAATAAGTGGATTTTTTCTGAAAGATGTGATAAGGGTAATTTTATTTATTTTATATATTCTTTTAGCCACAATCTCCTTATTTGTATTCTCAGTAGATTTATTAGGCATTTGCGCCGAAAGACGAGATGGAAGGCCGGGCTGATGCAAATCAATCGATAATTTTCCCAAAAAAAGAGCTAAATTTCGAAGTAAATATGTTCGAAACGATAGATTTATTAGGAAGTCGGACCAGCAAGTCCGATTGGTGTAAAATTATGAAGATCTGGGTGTTTTCCTGAACTGTAGACCTGAATTTATAGGTTTCCGTAGGTCGTACCTCGAATGATGGGAATTTTTCGCGCGAGTTGGTGACCCGAGACAAATTCTACGCTTTAACGAATCGCATTAAAATACGAGAAAAACGACACGGTCCTAATGGATTTGCTCGCTGCCAATACAAACAGCAGAAGGAGGCGTTTCACGGATCGCCCGATAACGCCGTAATTACCCTAATTTAACCCCTTTTTTCAACTTCGACACGCCGAAACGAGAACGACGCAGGTTTCGTTATTACTCGCCCGCCAGCATTAAAAGTCGAACGAGCAAGTATCAATTTAAACCGAATTATAGCATAAAAGCAAACGATATGTACAAAAGAGAGGACATTTGCGCCCGGTGCGCGCCTTATTTCCACTAATTATCGCCGCCACCACCATTCCACCCCTCGTCCGATCCCATTCAGAACCATCCGACGAGGTCGTTTCGTAATAATAATATAAAAGTTAACCATCGAGGTTACAATAACGAATAATACGCGTGTGGGAAGTGCCTGGACGGCCACTTCACTACCCTCGATACGCATGCACGTCGAGGGTGCCCGACGCTTATTACGCCCGGCAGGGGTGGTTTATTGTCGCGAACCGACGCCGTCGTCGTAGCGCTAATGGGCTCGAAGGCGTTACGCTCTTAATCAATTGATACACTTATGGATGCGTCGAGTTGGCGGTTAAGTGCAGCAATTGAATTTCTTTTTTGACTCGTTCATTTCGCCACGCCAACCACGGCAGCGCACTTTATGCCCTACAGTCGAGAAGATACTCGAAAGGAAATTGTTATAAATCGGGGCCTAAGTGGTCGGGTTTTGTTTTTCCTTCTTGGGGAGTGGAGGGCGCAGCTGCTTCGAGTCGAGTAGGTAAGTCGAGTACGGTGTGGTATTACACCGGGAGAGGTGGGGAGGGAAACAATTATTATAAAATCGCGAGAAATGAACGAGAATATTAAATAAAATAAATAAAATTGCCCTTACCACACCTTTCTGAAAAAGTCCAGATACGTATTTCGGCAACTAAGTCGCCATCCACAGTGGAAAACTGGAGGAATTCAGTATCACTAACGAATCCGGCTAATGCCCAAGACGAGCACCACATAACGAACACTGTACAACACCAAAACACTGCACAATGAATATCACACATTGAACTCCTGAAACACACCAAAACATTGTTGACACTTCGGTGTTTTTGCGAACACTGTACAACACCAAAGCGGTGCACAATGAACATCACACAATGAACGCGCGAAACACACCAAAACACTGTTGACAGTTTTTGAGATGAGTTTGAACTAACAGTTATTGTTAGCCAACTTGGAGTCCTGTGAAGTTGGCAACCGAATTTGTGAAAAATATAACAATTCATCGGCGTTCCCGGTAGATACGAAATAGTTCTACTAGTACTTTGCGGAAAATTTCAAGAGTTCTGCAAAATTGCGCGAAAAAAACGAAAAATATCGAAGACGAACGTAGCAACCGTTTTAGAGAAAAACAGTGCGATTTGGACAGATTTCTGCTCCTCGACCCTAGTTCTAGAATTCCCGACCAATCTTGCGAAAATCGAGATTTCGCAAAAAATGTCAATTTTGAAAATCGCAAAAACCGTTCCATTCGCGGATCTGAATAGCACCTTAAGAGCTCTATCGGAGATCCTTTCAACATTTTTGTTTATCAAAACCTTAGTTTCAAAGATATCCGCAATAGTGTGAGATCCATAGTTCTGGATGAAGAAACAAATCGCACAAAAACAGTTCTGACCGTAATTCTCGCTATAAACCTAAGAGTTCTATCGAAGATCCTCAATACACCTTTTTGTAAAGTTGAAAATTGAAAAGATATTCGAAGAAATAAAGCTCGTCTATATGTATAGTGAAAAGAGAGAAAAAATCGCGCAACACTTCTGATCGCAGAGCGTGATGTAGTTTCGGTTGTCAACCTTCGTACGGCGTGGTAATCGGTATCGGGACGGAATTTGTCCAAGATGGCGGGTTTTCTCGCACTTGATCTAAAAATGTCGAGAAAACAGCCGGACACGGGAAACTGAAGACTAAATCGGCTTCTAGATTCCGCGCTAGTTTTCGGATGTTCTCGAAAAGAAATCTTAGCTCTCTACTAGTCCTATACTAGCACTCTACTAGCATATACTAGGTCCTTTTAGCACTCCACTAGCATATACTAGTTCCCTACAACAACGTGAAAGAGAAAATAACGCATCGTGATTAACGAAAAGGAAAACTCACTTCCGATAGAGGAAAAAGCAAATGCTCAACGAGGACGATTATTTCGAACGGCAAAATGGGGGAAGCGAAACTTCCAGATTTACACAACTTCGCGGAGTCGAATTTCCGTGTATATCCTCGACAAACGAGATTTCAAAGCGAAACAGGAATAACTTAGTCACGGGAAACGCCCTGTCCAATTCGACGTTACAAAACGAATCCTCCCAGGCGCATCCAAAAGGCGTAAGAAGTATCGGACACCGACGAAAGCGGCGCGCCATCTACACGTCAGAAGTGGAGCGAGAGGTCAAAAGTAATAATACGGAACTGTGACGAATTAATCGGAAAGCTGTGACAATCAACCGTAACACTTCCTTAAGGTAGATGTACGCTTGGGACAAAAGACCCACAAATTTATATGGACCCGCGATAAGCTGGTATCAGACACTGCACCTGTCATTCCTGCTCTCTTGACCCAATTTCCAGTCTTCTGGCACTTTTGGAAGAGCTGTGACCTCAGGGTGGGGCTTTATCAAAGAGTGTATACCAATTTCTAGTTGAAGTTTTGAAAGTAAATTCAATTTAAATAAAATGAGCCCACGAGAGTTGGTAGACGAGGAAATTTCTTAATTCATCAATCTTTATGGGGAATAGGATCCTTCGTCGAATGTTAGACATAAGTTGTACAGAATTTGTGATAAAAAATGGGTCTGTATGAAGAATTTGCAATAAAAAATGGGTCTGTATGAAGAATTTGCAATAAAAATTTCAAGATTGTAATGCCAACGAAATAGAAAGAAAGGAACTTACCTAATCACGTGTATGTACATATATTTATCTTAAACTGAACTGGTTATGGTTGGAATTACGTTGTGGAAAGAAGAAAAATCCAACTTATTAGAAATAAAATTATTAAAAAAATATTTTTGAAAATATTACCTACCGTTTTTTTATACAATAAATAATAGGGATGTTTTTGTTTACAAACAAACTAGAACCCCTATCAACTGTACCACACTGAAAAAAATATACAATTAAAAAAAAACAATTACAAACATCAGCTGTCCTCACACAGTCATTGGGGGAGGGGAGAGCATTACCCTCCCTCTTCCAGGACTTCTTTCTTTTCACCTTTCATTTTTGCACAATTTTATACGCAATTCAGAAAGCTAGGACCTGACGTGAATCCATTTTTCAAAAATTGTTGGGCGAGGCTCTCGCGCTTTGGAAGTGAAACTTCTACGTATAAACTGCTTAATTATTATGGGTATTGATGGGAATGGGTTCTTGTTATTAATGTTGCATGATTTTAATTGTAGATTTTAGTTTTTTTCTTTTTTTTCTCCATTTCTTACGCTACCTTTTACCAGCTACTTTTATACGTTATCGATTAATTATCAATTTCCATCCTCACGGATAGAGGGAGCCTTCATGCCTGTTTTGGAGGAAAAATTAATATATACGTTTTCCGTTTGATATGTGATTCGGGGGTTAGATTAGATCATTACCTCGCCGCACATCTCTGAGGGAACATTGAGCTAAGTCGCACCCTTTTGACAAAATTTTGCCTTATAATTTACGTAGTTTTGTTTCTATTATTATTGAAAACCTGTTTGACGTTTACACATCCCTAAATCCATAGAGTGGCGAAGTATTTTTAAATTCCGAGTAAATATTTGTCGTATCAAACATTGTATTTAAGTAGATTTGTAATTTGAATTTTGATTGAATGCACTGTAAACGATAGCGTTGGCCAAGGTAATCGGTTCACGTAATAGCGTAGCAATTTGAATATCTTATATGGTTGCTTGTTTTTTTTTTGGTTTTCCCCTGTAATTGTTTCTTTAATACCGCAAACCATTCTCACCAGGGTTATTTGACTAACTTCATAGGTTCCTGTTTATGCAGGGCCTGACAGGGTAAATGTGAAACAGGTTAACCCGCTCCCTCGCCGACTAACTGGCTGGCACCTTGAGTGATAGCAAACTTCTTCCTGGGGCGAAATTGGTAAGCTCTCTGTTGCGACCTTAAAATTCAGTCTTCGGTAATCATATACGGTGACGCCAATACACGACGTAACACACTGTCGTGTCTCCGGCAACTATCTCTAGACCGACTTTCTCTCGACATTTTGTCTCAAGTGGACAATCCTTGGGTATCCTTGTATGGATTTATCGAAGGAAATCCCCATCTTAGCGTTATGTTTTCAACATGCGCGTGATGTCTGGGGCTAGTTTGTAGGTTGGTTTTCGATCACCCAGCTTAGTCGGTGTCGGCTTGACCTGCGGTCAGAATTCCCCGCACAGAGCTGACGAAGAAAAATGCCAAACAGCAAAGCAACAATGATTATCTCGGGGGAAATACTCTGTTGCCGAATTGGGTGTATTCCATAGCATGTCATAGAACGACACCCAGCACTTTACTTTCGGGTAATTGAGATGATCACGGAAACATGAAGGGGAGCAGGGGTGGAGTACACAAGCCTGAAAACTGGACGTAAAACGATTTAAACTAGACGAAGCAAACCCTACGCTTACTAGTCAGCGAGTGACAACTTTTCTTTCCCAAAACTTCCCCTTCGTATATAGGGCAAACCAAGATAGATTTAGGCTAGAAGGGGTGAATCAGGTATTATTATTATCTATAAATATATATATTTTTATTACTATTATTATTATCGGCGTGTTATAATTGTTGAAAATCGTACGTGATAGAGACGAGGTTATTCTGAAGGTGTTGCGAATGACTGATGTCCATCTTAAGTGGTGGTGTTGCCGGTCCTCGAAGAAAAAAACTCCTAATACACCGCTCGTATTCGAGCGGAGAAAAGAGCTCGGTCACGCGAAACTCAGATTAAACAGCGCCCAATCAAATTCACAAGCACTTCTCGCCGCTTATCGTCCGTGGCGATCGTAAGTCCCTTTTAATACGCGTACCCGATACAATGAGTCTATATGTATATAGGACAAACAAGCGAGATTTTTGTCGGAGCGCCCCGCCGCCGTTACTTGCTTTTATTGACGCTATTAATATCGGACAGGGACGGATTTAGGATGATGTCGTTTTAGGTGGATCGAGTCGAATTTCTAATGTGGGCCGCACGTTGTGCTGGAAGAGAAAATCGTGAATTTTGGGCTTAACGTAGATAAGTCGATTATAACCGTTAAACTTCTTAGTGAGTTTTCTGGAATATCGTGAAATTTCAGAATCGCACGACAAGCTTAAATCTAGTCAAACTTGCGAACCAATACCAAAAGTTTTTGTTCTCAACGTGTTGTCGGTTGTTGACAGTAATTCTTCGCGTCACACGTCTAGAGTTCATCACGAAGATCCTCGTCCAGCAGGAACAGCACCCTCGATAGCATCTAGGCGAGCTGGATTAGGGCGCGTTAGGCGAAAAGCGTGTGGATGTGAAATTCCCACCTTATCCGCATGGTTCCAACAGACGAGTGGTACCTCGGAGTAGCGTGTAGGTTAGTCTTTCGATTACGGGGCACAGTTAGTGTTGGTCCCTCCAATAGCGAGAATTCCCGGTAAGGGCTGGAGAAGGAAAATGTCAAACGGCTGAGCAACAATGGTTTTTCGAGGAGTAGAATCTCTTTCAGTCTCGGCTCCCGCGCAGTCTCATCGGGCCAGAAAACGTTATTTTCGAGTAATTAACATAATCACCGAAACGCAAGTGGGTGGGGCCTCGTAAGATTTAAACTAGACTATTGATTTAACAAGACGAAACAAACTCTACGCTTACCGATCGACAAATGATGCTTCCCATCACCTTGCGTTGGACAGGCAAACGGTGACTGTTCGATGGTTAGAACTCCCGGTAAAGGTTGGCGTAAAGAATGCCAAATGGTCAGGTAACGATGGTGTTCTCGGAGAAAATATTCTCATCCCGAACGGTTCATATGGAGTCAAACCACGCACAAGTAAGTAACATAATTACCAAAATACAAGGAAAGTGGGGAAGGGGAAGGTGGAGGGGGGGAGGGGGAGGAGTCGAAAACCGATCTATAACCCGCCGTCCTGTACTACACATCTTGAGCGTTCAAGGTTGGGCGAGTTCCACCATTACGGTCTAAATCCCTAAAATCAGCCAAGAAAACCTCAGAAGTAAACGAAATTTTTCATTAAGGAAAAAAAAAAAGTATTCGTCTCGTGACATTCAAGATCTAAATCTTGTTACGATCAATTGTTAATTTCCTGTATTGTTACTTTTGGCCTCTCTCTCTCTCTCTCGCTTCAACGCTTTTGACGTGCAGATGATTACCCGCGTTCCTGATTTTCTATCCAACAATACTCGATGCGGATTGCGCCGGTCGGACCCACATGTTATCCATTCAGCTTCTGACGTTGAGTGGGATCACATCGGTTTCCGTGAACAAGTTTATTCCGTTCTCGTTTTAAAATCTCGTTTGTCAAGGATATACACGGAAATTCGACGCTGGGAAGTGTATAGTATCGTTAGAAGTTTCGTTTCCCCAAGTTTTACTGTTCAAACTAATCGTCCACGTTGCTTTTCCGTCAATTGGAGGCGACTCTTTTCTCTTTTTTTGTTAATTACAATGTCGTTATCATATCGTTGTTGTAGGGAATTAGTATAGGCTGGTATAACTGGTGTAAGCTGGGATAACTAGTGTAAGCTAGTATTAACTGGTATATACGAGTATAGAACTATCATAGGAGCTAGGAGCTAGTTTCCCCGACATCTTTTCATCCCGCCATCTTGGACAACTTCCGTCCCGATACCGAATACCACGCCGTACGGATGTCGACAACAGGAATTAACGTCATTTTCCTTCGCCTGCCCTTAGCGGCTTTTGACGCCTAGTAGGCTAGGCCATACGAAAACCAATACACGCCTCGACCTCTCAAGGTTATTCGAGCTGTGATAAGCTATATACATACGTAAATACTATTACGAAACTTGCCTACTTGCCCTACTAGGAAGTAGGAGCTAGTTTCCCGACATCTTTTCATCCCGCCATCTTGGACAACTTCCGTCCCGATACCGAATACCACGCCGTGCAGCCGTCGACAACAGGAAATAACGTAATTTTCCTTCGCCTGCCCTTAGCGGCTTCTGACGCCGAGTAGGCTAGGCCATACGAAAACCAACACACGCCTCAAGCTCTCAAGGTTACTCGAGCTATTATCATATCATAGCTAACTATTACGAAATTTGCCTTCTAATAATTAATAAAAATTCCATCAAAGAAAAATTCCGCAGATAAGAACGTGATCATTCCCTGCTTCGTTTCTTCTTTTTCCCTTTTTCTAATCCGAGTTAAATCCGCCCCTGTCCTTCCCCGATTGACTACTCGCATTTCGCCACCCTAACACTTTACGCTCCCGTATCGTCGTTCGCCGAAACGAATACGCGATCCTTCCCCGGTCGTCGGTAATTACGTGCTATACGCATATTCGTGTACGGTTCACGCACCGACACGTGCGCTCGCCCTTTTTCAACACGACTTTTCGTGTAAGAGCGTCAGCGTCGATCTCTCCACTTCGCGTTATGCTCGCCCCGCACTTACGTACGTACGAGTACATACGCCCGCGATCGTGACGATCGGGACGCGTGCCCCATTTCGACTGATAAAACGCGAAGAATTAGGGACGGTTTTCGGGCGTTTTGTTCCCATTTCGCCTCGTACACGATCGTCGGAAATTTGGAAGAAATGGTCGATAAGAGCCAAGGAGCCAAGGAGCCAAGGAGCCAAGGAGCCAAGGAGCCAAAGTGCCAAAGAGCCAAAGGGTTCATTTCCAAGTCTAGTTTAAAGCTTGTTCAACCCATCTCCCTCTTTACACCTTTTTCAGCGATTTCCTTAATTCTGTATATATGTTTCTGCAAATTTAAGTTCCACCCTTCGTAGAAAGGGAGAAAAACTACGCAAGAAAGTTTTTCTGAGTAAACCATTAAATTGACTTTACTGGTAAAATCCTGACCGACGCTTTCAGATTAGGTTTGCTTCATTATCAATGTCTAAAAACGCACAACAAAATGGCACAGTTACAATTAAATTACATGGTGAACATGGTGATGGAGGAAAAAGAGAAAGAAAGGTTAGGCTTACCGATCGCTTCCAACGTCGCGAAAAGGAATGTAATAATTCCCGCCTTTGTCGATCTTCCAAATTCCCAATAAAAATGTTAATTATTAGATGTTAGATTACTTGAGGTGGCACTGATGCCTGTTCCACTGCGATCTTTCTAGGTCTATTGTGGTCCTCATGCCTCCTTAGAGTACGTTCTCTAGCTTTATTCCTTTAATTAGACTTGACAGCTCTGAGAGCGGTTCTTCCGCATATACATATATTTTCAAAAGCGGACGTGAAGCCCTTGCTCCGTAATGCTGTTATATGCCTCCATAATAGAGTCCTGGTCTGCCTTAAGCGTTGCCGGCTCCATCTGGGTGGCTGGATAGTCGTGGCATACTACCGCGATCCTCTCCAAAGCAGCCTCTTTGAAGGTAAAACCTTCTGACCCCTTGGTTTTCGGAAGACCTGCGGGAGTACTGCCCTCCGACCTCGCCTTCTTGGAGTTCCGTCCTTTCTTTACGTTTAGTAGCCTCGTTGAGGCCTAACTTCCTTATCTCGACTACCCTGGCCCTTTATGCATGCCTAGTGAAGTTGGCCTTGATTATGGCCCTTTTAGCCTGTATTAAATTTTGGCCCTGTTCCACAAGCTTTTGCACTGTAGCCTTGGAAACCCTAGATAGCGTAGCTATACGAGGAGTAGCCAGGGAAGCATCTGTCCGCCCGATCGGAGCCCCGCTTGATCGGGTAAGGCTAATTACAAGGGGGTTTTGCCAGGTGTCCCTAGGGGAACGTTAAATACCGCACACAAGTGCGACCACGCAACTCTCGGCACGTTACCTTTCACCTTAGTTTGGGTTTTAGCTCGGGTACCTCGGGAGCGCTAAATTCCCGAACTCACTTGTTGAACTTGTTAAACAGTGCGTCCCTGAGGAGGAAATTTTGGTTTAAAATTTCGTATAAAATAAAAATGGAATGAAATTTTAAGCCGCTCAGTCGCAAAAGGCGAAGAGACAAGACCGTAACCACCACACCTGACGTGTTCCCTCAACAGTGGGAAGGATGGTCAGAAAGAATCCGAACCATCCATCAGAAGCATAGATTACTAGAAGGAATGACAATCATGGCAACGTGCGGGCCGAACGAAGATGATGCAAAAGAAAAAGAAAGACGAATTTTGGGAAGATTTAAGGGAAATCATAGAGAATAGCAATGGGCAGGAGATTTCAATGGAAGAGTGGGAATAAGAGATATTACAAGTAAGGATGCAATT
Source organism: Chrysina gloriosa (assembly GCA_038088585.1). Taxonomy (NCBI): domain Eukaryota; kingdom Metazoa; phylum Arthropoda; class Insecta; order Coleoptera; family Scarabaeidae; genus Chrysina; species Chrysina gloriosa. Next base: position 54,167,463 of record CM076094.1, on the reverse strand, counting down.
GGATGTTATGGACAAAAGACAAAGGAAACCAACGGTAGAGGATGCATAGGTTTTTGCAATTTGAATCATCGGATACACATTCTATAACACATTCTACCAATATAAAGATATACACAAATTTACACGCCAAGAACAGAATAGAGAAAGAAGATCTAACAACGGTAGAAGATTGATCAACGACGTCAGAGTCAGAAGGGCGATCAGAAATAGGCAGTGACCACCCACTGCTTACAGCAAAAATTGAAAATGGAATAAACCCGGGAATACCTATAATAGAAGAGAAGAAAATAGAACATTTGAAGATTGGAGTCTACAAACTGAAGATACGAGAAACGCAAGAAGCGTATGAAAATAAACTCACACAATTACTGAACCAAAACGGAGCCAATATTGCGAAGATGAATACTGAAGAAAAATGGAGACTGTTCAAAACAACGACTATAAAGGCGCCCAAAGAATCATGCGGCACAAGTAAGATAAAAAACAAGAAAAAAGGCAGAGCTCGTGGTGGAACAACAGCATAAAGGAAGGAATTAAAGCCAAGAAGTTGAAATGGCAACAATACGTGAGACAAAGAACAGAAACGAATTACGAACAATATCGATATCAACGACACCTAGTGAAAAGGAATGTCAGAGAAGCTAAAGAAAATCCCGCGAAGAGTTTGGAAAAGCAATAGGAAGGAATACTAAAGGCAATTTAAAATTATTCTACAGGGTGGTCAAAACGATGAAAGAAAGGTAAAAATGTTCAACCCAAGCATATGAAGAACAAAGACGGAACCATAGCAACAGACGAGAAAGGAATTATGGGACGCTGGAAAGAGCACTTCCAAGAACTGCTATGCTTAAACAATACAACCAATAACGGGGAAGAGAAACACAATGCAGAATTAGAAATGGAATTGTTGTTCCCATTCTGTCCTTGACTCTTATTGTTTTTCATGCGCTTTATGTGTTGGTTCCGCCATTTCTTTGTCATCCTTTTCCACCTCTTGCTTCCTTTCTTCTTCTGCTTCCCCGTTTAATAATTCCCTGAAGTACTCTTTCCACCTTCCTTTAACTTGTCAGTCTTCTCCGATTACAGTTCCCCCTTTACTTTTTATGAACACGTTTTGGTTATATCCTTTTCTCGCCCCTCCTTGCTCCTCTGCAAAAGTTTCTCTTTCCTTCCTCTTCTAATGATGTATTTTGTCAGATTTTGTTCATTAAGAGCTCCCTTCTCTTGTCTGTCTACCCTTTTCACGCTTGCTTTCAGCTTTTTTACCCTTCCCTATCTTCTGCTCTTTTTCTTCGTATTGCTTTCATCCTCAACTGACTCCTCTTCTCGGTTTCTATCCTACACTCTTCGTCCCACGATGCGTCTTTTTGAATGGTACGCTTACTCTCTGTAGGGATTTTAGTTACGTTTTCTATGTGGTCCCATCTTTCGTTCACGTCTCCTTCTCCTTCGTGCTCTATTCCTCGACATCTCCGTTCTCCTTCCTTATTGTACTTCTGCTGACTGTTCATTAACTGTATCTTTTTTATATCAAACTGTTTTATTCTTCCGTCCTTTCTAATCGCCCCTCCTCCCCTCTTCCGTATCTTTACCCCACAACTCTAACCAGGAAATGGCCTGATGTAAGTTTATATCTGCTTCCCAGCATGATTTTACCGTCCTTATAATTTCGTGGTGTGCTTTCTCTATAAGAACGCGATCTATCTAGTTTGCGTTTGCGAAGGTAAATAACATGAAGGTGATGAGCACGTATTTCAAAAGGAAGGAGATACACGAACGGATATGGATGGCTCCGACCGATTCCCTTAGTTATACGAAAGTAAAGATTTCTGCTCCGGTTGACTTCGCGAGAGCCATTGTTGCTTAGCTGTTTGGCATTTTTCTTCGCCAGCCCCTACCGGGAATTTCGACCGCAGGACTAACTTAGGTGGTAAAAAGCCAATCCACCAAACGTAAATCACCACCGACTGCTTCCCACCTTTTGAAAACAAGTCGACCTAACTATGCTTACCATTCAAATTGCGCTCAAACAGGACGTATGTGTTACTACATTCATATATTGCAATACATACCAATTCGTAGAAGATTTTTGCTTATTTCTATGACGAGAAACTCCCTGCACACCGAATTAAAAAAGAGAAGCACAAATCAACATCCGCCTCCTCATTTTTCTCCCCTTCATAATTTCCGAAACAAAACGGATAATATTCCCAAAAGTATCAACGATTCGCTATAAGCGCGCGCGATGGACGCCAATTTATTCCGCGTTAGCGTCCCGACGCGACCAATCAAGCGTCACGGCTCCCGACGAGGGATTCGAGGACGCATCACCACCGATAACGATTCCGGACAGAGCATCCCTCTTCCTCCTTCTCGGATTTTCGCCCGCAGTCGCCGAACGGACGGAAGGATGGGTGGGTGGGCGAATACCGCCCCGCTAATTGACATGTATTACGTTTTATCGACTCGAACCGATCGTCCCCTCGAACGTCGAGGGAGGAGGAGGAGGAGACGACCGACTCTCAATTAAGGGATTCTCTAATCCGGTGGAGGAAGGACGCGCGGATCTTTCTTCGATGTTTTGCATGCCAAGTACTTTTCGATGGGGAACGACGTGTTAGGTGGAGCGGAAATTGTCTACGTAAATCCGCGATTTTCTCAACAGCGAAGTATGAGAATTCGTCCAAATCTATCAAGTTCAGTTAGTTCAACATTTGAGAAGTTTGAACTAAACGTTGCGATTGTCAAGTCAAGTTCGAAACGTTCAATATCGACAAGAAAGTGAAAAGTTCGAGGTCTGAACAGTTCAAAGTTCATAAATTTACAAGACTGAATCCATAAAAAGTTCAAAAAATGTAAGGCTACTAAAACCTCGAAGTCTCGAGGTTTTGATGAAGTTGAAGATTCTAAATGGCAAAACGTTTGGAGTCCAATCAGTGAGCTGTTCAAAGCATGAACAACTTGAATTTTAAACTGTTCAAGGTTTGAACAGTTTAAAGTTCACAAAGTTACAAGATCGGAAATTCAAAACATCAAAAGTTCAAAAGAATGTTAGGTTTTCAACATCTCAAAGTTTAGAAATTAACAAAGTTCAAAGTTCAAAAATTTAAAACGTTTGTAGTTCAATTTTAAAAAGTTCAAGGTTTGAACAGTTGATAGTTCACAAAGCTGCAAGATCGGAAAACTTCAAAAAACATAAGGTATCTAACATCTCAAAGTCTCGAAGTTAACAAAATTGAAGATTCAAAAATTCCAAATGTTTGGACTTCAATCAGTGAAAAGTTCAAAGCGTAAACAATTTGAATTTTAAAAAGTTCAAGGCTTGAACAGATCAAAGTTCACAAAGCTGAAAGATCGGAAAACTTCAAAAAATATAAGGTATTTAACAGCTCAAAGTCTCGAAGTTAACAAAATTGAAGATTCAAAAATTCAAAACGTTTGGACTTCAATTAGTGAAAAGTTCAAAGCGTGAAAAGTTTGAATTTTAAAAAGTTCAAGGATTGAACAGATCAAAGTTCACAAAGCTGTAACATCGGAAAACTTCAAAAAATATAAGGTATCTAACAGCTCAAAGTCTCGAGGTTAACAAAATTGAAGATTCAAAAATTCAAAACGTTTGGACTTCAATTAGTGAAAAGTTCAAAGCGTGAAAAGTTTGAATTTTAAAAAGTTCAAGGATTGAACAGATCAAAGTTCACAAAGCTGTAACATCGGAAAACTTCAAAAAATATAAGGTATTTAACAGCTCAAAGTCTGGAAGTTAACAAAATTAAAGATTCAAAAATTCAAAACGTTTGGACTTCAATCAGTGAAAAGTTCAAAGCGTAAACAGTTTGAACTTTTAAAAATTCAGGGATTGAACAATTCAAAGTCCACAAACCTGCAAGATCGAAAAACTTCAAAAGAATATAGGGTATCTGGCAGTTCAAAGTCTGGAAGTTAACAAAATTGAAGATTCAAAAATTCAAAACGTTTGGACTTCAATCAGTGAAAAGTTCAAAGCGTAAACAATTTGAACTTTTAAAAGGTTCAAGATTTGAACAGATCAAAGTTCACAAAGATGCAAGACCGGAAAACTTCAAAAGAATATAAGGTATTTAACAGCTCAAAGTCTGGAAGTTAACAAAATTAAAGATTCAAAAATTCAAAACGTTTGGACTTCAATCAGTGAAAAGTTCAAAGCGTAAACAGTTTGAATTTTAAAAAATTCAGGGATTGAACAATTCAAAGTCCACAAACCTGCAAGATCGAAAAACTTCAAAAAATATAGGGTATCTGGCAGTTCAAAGTCTGGAAGTTAACAAAATCGAAGATTCAAAAATTCGGCGCGTTTTGGACTTCAATCAGTGAAAAGTTCAAAGCGTAAACAATTTGAATTTTAAAAAGTTCAAGGATTGAACAGTTCAAAGTTCACGAATCTGCAAGATCAGAAATACAAAAAAGGTAAGGTTTGCAACATCTCAAAATCCAGAAGTTAACAAAGATGAAGGCTCAAAAATATTAAAAGCTTGAATTTCCATCAGTAAAGAGTCGAAAGAGTGAACAATTTGAATTTTAAAGAGTTCAAAGCTGAGAAACACCGGGACAATCTGAATAACCTCGAAACCGTTGCCAATCACATGACGACATATTTTAGTCGAATTTCGATGATTTCTTGATGAAGTCCCATCGATTGGTCATTAGACCCTTGCATCGTTTGCACTTCCAACCCGATAAAGCGTCCGTACGAGCCACGGGACACATCGGTCTCCTTCTAAACTCAATAATTACCATCGTAATTACCATCTACCCCTTCATATTCGTACAGGAGAAACGTAAAACGTACAAAGACAAAATCATCATCATTAACTTTATTCTACGCCCGGGCGAATCATCGTATCGGACCTTATAAAGCTTCGAAAGATCCGATCGCTTCGAACGAACGATAATTACCTCGTCGATGGCCAGTTAAGTGAATCAAATCGATAGCCCCTTAATTAAGGTGTCGATCGCGTCGAGAATTACGAACGGAATAGTCCCAACAACGTGTTCGCGTCCGCGTCCAGGGGAGATACCGTAGACGACAACGAAGAAGAAGAAGAAGACTTAAGAGGTCGTCGTATATAGGAAACTGGCCGTGGATGTCACCTACCCGTTCGATAAGCGGCGGTCGTCGATAAGAATTCGGGCATTAAGCAGAAGACAAATTTGTGCTCAGATGCGATCTCGATAAGAGATGTAGGCGCCACAGGCTTCGCCCTCGGACCAGTTCTCGAAGATAAATACGCGGTGGACTTGAATAGTATGGTAGGAGTAACGTTTAAAAATACCGAAGTTAGGAAGTTTAGAGTCTGAAAAGAGTTTAACATTCAAAGTGGTTAGTGGTTTAAACGGTTAATAATTTAAAAAGCTCAAAGTTCAAATTGTTCAATGTTCAAAAGATTAAAGCTTGAAATGTGTCGAAGCGTTTAAAGGTAGAGAACTTAAAAGTAAAAATGGATAAAGCAGAAAATTTCCAAATTTAGATCGTTTGCAAAATCCTGAATGCAAAGAATTCGAAGATTAAATAATTCGCAATTCAAAGCGTTTAAAGCTCAAAACATTCGAAATAGGAAACGCTTAAAGTTTAAAAATTGAAATTTCAGGACTTAAAAAGTTCAAAAGTAAACGTCGGGTAATTTAAAGTTACAAAGTTTAGAATTCGAAAATTTCGTATTCGAGCAGTTCAGAATTCAAAAAGTTCAAACAGTTAAAGTTGATAAAATTTTGGGAGAATAAAGCTTCAAGAAATCCAGAAAGTTTAAAGTCGTAAAAACCTCAACATGTAAAATGCAATGTAAAATTTAATAAAGTTTAGAAAAAAAAAAAAACTCAAAAAGCTTCAAAATTTAAATTTCAAAAAGTTCACAGTTAAAATTGTTCAAAGTCCAAACTTTTTAAAAATAAAAGTTTCTTAAAGTTAAAAAGTTCAAAAATAAACAATAATTAAAAGTTCATAGTTTAAGAGTTTACAGTTGAAGTTGTTCAAAATTCGGAAAGCTACAGCTCCAGGTCACGTAGTTTGAAGCCCGATAGGTTTAAAGCAGAAAACGCATTGAGTTTAAAGCATTTAGAATTCAGAAAAATTTCAGCCTTGAATAAATGGAAATTCAAAAACTTTTGGTTTCAATAGTTGATAATTCAAAGTATCACGGAGGAACTGGTTCAAAGTTCGGAAAATTACAGCTTTAACGAGATCACGGAGCTTGCAGCTGAATAAATTAATAGCAGAAAACGCATTGAGTTTAAAGCATTTAGAATTCAGAGAAATTTCAGCCTTGAAAAATTGGAAATTCAAAAACTTTTGGTTTCAATCGTTGATAATTCAAAGTATCACGGAGGAACTGGTTCAAAGTTCGGAAAATTACAGCTTTAACGAGATCACGGAACTTGCAGCTGAATAAATTAATAGCAGAAAACGCATTGAGTTTAAAGCATTTAGAATTCAGAGAAATTTCAGCCTTGAAAAATTGGAAATTCAAAAACTTTTGGTTTCAATCGTTGATAATTCAAAGTTTCACGCAGGAACTGGTTCAAAGTTCGGAAAATTACAGCTTTAACGAGATCACGGAGCTTGCAGCTGAATAAATTAATAGCAGAAAACGCATTGAGTTTAAAGCATTTAGAATTCAGAGAAATTTCAGCCTTGAAAAATTGGAAATTCAAAAACTTTTGGTTTCAATCGTTGATAATTCAAAGTATCACGGAGGAACTGGTTCAAAGTTCGGAAAATTACAGCTTTAACGAGATCACGGAGCTTGCAGCTGAATAAATTAATAGCAGAAAACGCATTGAGTTTAAAGCATTTAGAATTCAGAGAAATTTCAGCCTTGAAAAATTGGAAATTCAAAAACTTTTGGTTTCAATCGTTGATAATTCAAAGTTTCACGCAGGAACTGGTTCAAAGTTCGGAAAATTACAGCTTTAACGAGATCACGGAGCTTGCAGCTGAATAAATTAATAGCAGAAAACGCATTGAGTTTAAAGCATTTAGAATTCAGAGAAATTTCAGCCTTGAAAAATTGGAAATTCAAAAACTTTTGGTTTCAATAGTTGATAATTCAAAGTATCACGGAGGAACTGGTTCAAAGTTCGGAAAATTACAGCTTTAACGAGATCACGGAGCTTGCAGCTGAATAAATTAATAGCAGAAAACGCATTGAGTTTAAAGCATTTAGAATTCAGAGAAATTTCAGCCTTGAAAAATTGGAAATTCAAAAACTTTTGGTTTCAATAGTTGATAATTCAAAGTATCACGGAGGAACTGGTTCAAAGTTCGGAAAATTACAGCTTTAACGAGATCACGGAGCTTGCAGCTGAATAAATTAATAGCAGAAAACGCATTGAGTTTAAAGCATTTAGAATTCAGAGAAATTTCAGCCTTGAAAAATTGGAAATTCAAAAACTTTTGGTTTCAATCGTTGATAATTCAAAGTTTCACGGAGGAACTGGTTCAAAGTTCGGAAAACTACAGCTTTAACGAGATCACGGAGCTTGCAGCTGAATAAATTAATAGCAGAAAACGCATTGAGTTTAAAGCATTTAGAATTCAGAGAAATTTCAGCCTTGAATAAATTGGAAATTCAAAAACTTTTGGTTTCAATAGTTGATAATTCAAAGTATCACGGAGGAACTGGTTCAAAGTTCGGAAAATTACAGCTTTAACGAGATCACGGAGCTTGCAGCTGAATAAATTAATAGCAGAAAACGCATTGAGTTTAAAGCATTTAGAATTCAGAGAAATTTCAGCCTTGAAAAATTGGAAATTCAAAAACTTTTGGTTTCAATAGTTGATAATTCAAAGTTTCACGGAGGAACTGGTTCAAAGTTCGGAAAACTACAGCTTTAACGAGATCACGGAGCTTGCAGCTGAATAAATTAATAGCAGAAAACGCATTGAGTTTAAAGCATTTAGAATTCAGAGAAATTTCAGCCTTGAAAAATTGGAAATTCAAAAACTTTTGGTTTCAATCGTTGATAATTCAAAGTATCACGGAGGAACTGGTTCAAAGTTCGGAAAACTACAGCTTTAACGAGATCACGGAGCTTGCAGCTGAATAAATTAATAGCAGAAAACGCATTGAGTTTAAAGCATTTAGAATTCAGAGAAATTTCAGCCTTGAAAAATTGGAAATTCAAAAACTTTTGGTTTCAATAGTTGATAATTCAAAGTTTCACGGAGGAACTGGTTCAAAGTTCGGAAAACTACAGCTTTAACGAGATCACGGAGCTTGCAGCTGAATAAATTAATAGCAGAAAACGCATTGAGTTTAAAGCATTTAGAATTCAGAGAAATTTCAGCCTTGAAAAATTGGAAATTCAAAAACTTTTGGTTTCAATCGTTGATAATTCAAAGTATCACGGAGGAACTGGTTCAAAGTTCGGAAAACTACAGCTTTAACGAGATCACGTAGCTTGCAGCTGAATAAATTAATAGCAGAAAACGCATTGAGTTTAAAGCATTTAGAATTCAGAGAAATTTCAGCCTTGAAAAATTGGAAATTCAAAAACTTTTGGTTTCAATAGTTGATAATTCAAAGTTTCACGGAGGAACTGGTTCAAAGTTCGGAAAACTACAGCTTTAACGAGATCACGGAGCTTGCAGCTGAATAAATTAATAGCAGAAAACGCATTGAGTTTAAAGCATTTAGAATTCAGAGAAATTTCAGCCTTGAAAAATTGGAAATTCAAAAACTTTTGGTTTCAATCGTTGATAATTCAAAGTATCACGGAGGAACTGGTTCAAAGTTCGGAAAATTACAGCTTTAACGAGATCACGGAGCTTGCAGCTGAATAAATTAATAGCAGAAAACGCATTGAGTTTAAAGCATTTAGAATTCAGAGAAATTTCAGCCTTGAAAAATTGGAAATTCAAAAACTTTTGGTTTCAATAGTTGATAATTCAAAGTTTCACGGAGGAACTGGTTCAAAGTTCGGAAAATTACAGCTTTAACGAGATCACGGAGCTTGCAGCTGAATAAATTAATAGCAGAAAACGCATTGAGTTTAAAGCATTTAGAATTCAGAGAAATTTCAGCCTTGAAAAATTGGAAATTCAAAAACTTTTGGTTTCAATAGTTGATAATTCAAAGTATCACGGAGGAACTGGTTCAAAGTTCGGAAAACTACAGCTTTAACGAGATCACGTAGCTTGCAGCTGAATAAATTAATAGCAGAAAACGCATTGAGTTTAAAGCATTTAGAATTCAGAGAAATTTCAGCCTTGAAAAATTGGAAATTCAAAAACTTTTGGTTTCAATAGTTGATAATTCAAAGTATCACGGAGGAACTCGTTCAAAGTTCGGAAAACTACAGCTTTAACGAGATCACGGAGCTTGCAGCTGAATAAATTAATAGCAGAAAACGCATTGAGTTTAAAGCATTTAGAATTCAGAGAAATTTCAGCCTTGAAAAATTGGAAATTCAAAAACTTTTGGTTTCAATAGTTGATAATTCAAAGTATCACGGAGGAACTGGTTCAAAGTTCGGAAAACTACAGCTTTAACGAGATCACGGAGCTTGCAGCTGAATAAATTAATAGCAGAAAACGCATTGAGTTTAAAGCATTTAGAATTCAGAGAAATTTCAGCCTTGAAAAATTGGAAATTCAAAAACTTTTGGTTTCAATCGTTGATAATTCAAAGTTTCACGCAGGAACTGGTTCAAAGTTCGGAAAACTACAGCTTTAACGAGATCACGGAGCTTGCAGCTGAATAAATTAATAGCAGAAAACGCATTGAGTTTAAAGCATTTAGAATTCAGAGAAATTTCAGCCTTGAAAAATTGGAAATTCAAAAACTTTTGGTTTCAATCGTTGATAATTCAAAGTTTCACGGAGGAACTGGTTCAAAGTTCGGAAAATTACAGCTTTAACGAGATCACGGAGCTTGCAGCTGAATAAATTAATAGCAGAAAACGCATTGAGTTTAAAGCATTTAGAATTCAGAGAAATTTCAGCCTTGAAAAAGTTGAAAATTAAAAGATTTCGGGTTTCAAGATTTGGTAGTTCAGAAGTTCGCAGCTAAAATTGTTCAAAATTCAAAAGGATAAGGTTTGAAAAAGTTCGAAATGTTCAAAGATATGAAAGTAAAAATTAAATAGTTTATAATTAAAAAGAAATTCAAAGTCCAAAATGCTGAACTTCGGATAAAATGACTAAAGTTCAAAATTCGGAAATGAATTTTTTTAATTATAAATTGCAATAATGCAAAATTCAAAACTTCCAGGCTCAATTAGCTGGGAATTATTAAAGCTTACAGTTGAAACTGTTTCAACTTTGAAAAGAATAAAGCTTCAAGGCGTTCAAAATGCTTAAAACTAAAATCGTTCAAAATGGAATGAAGTTTAAGGGCCGAAAAATTAAAAATTTTGGAAGCCTAATATTTCGAATATTCCAAATCCGAATAGTTTAGGCCTTGTATGGCTCATAATTCAAACGGTTTATAGTCGAAATCGTTCAAATGGACTGGAACTTTAAAGGAAAATGTTTAAACGTTACAAAATTCTAAATTCGGAAAGGCTAATACTTAAAAAGTTTAAAATCCGAAAGATTCACCTTTAAAACAAGCTATAATTGAGGAAGTTCGATGTAGAAATTTTTCAAACAAAATTATGAGAAATCGGTTGAAACGGTTGAAAGTTAAAGAGGTTGAAGATACGAAATGGTTGAAGCTTAAAAATTTCAAAATTCAACCGATCCCGTTCTTATATAGTTCGTAATTCAAAAGTTCACACGCTTAAGTTGTTCCAAGTTGCGAAAAGCGAATCTTCAGGAAAAATGCTTGAAGTTTGAAAAAAAAAAAAATTAAAATATTCAGAAAGTCTAAGGGGTTAAACGGTTTGTGATCTAAAATGTCCAAATTGGAATTGTAATCGTCCTTGTAAGGTTTCAAGAAGTTCGAAGGATTCAAAGCCTAAAAAATTGAAAAATCATTTAAAGTTTCAGGAAAAAACGCTCAAAGTTTAAAACATGCAAGATTCAGAAAATCTAAGAAAGAAATCAAGAAATGCAGGGCTTAAATTGTTTCTATTGAAGATTTTAAAGTTCAAGGTGAAGGTTAAGGCGTTAAGAAATCCAAAGGGCTGAAAATGTTTAACCTTAAATAAGAAATAGAAATTCAGGAACTCGAAAGAAAAGGCTCAAAATTCGAAGATTTCAATGCTTAGATAATTTTAATAGTACAAAGCTACAATTGTTCGAAGTTCAAAGTCTGACGGCGTTTTTAGCTTTTCAAGCTCTTCGAAATTCGAACTGTTCAATTGTTAATGAACGTTGTAATTCCTTGAACATTGAATTCTTTTTAACTTTCACCTTTTAGAACTTAAACCATGTATGTAGGTTCTTAATTTCTTCGGTGCCCAGGCAGGGTAAAACGAGAAGCCGAGGGCAGATTTTGAACTGTTATAGTTTTCCCTCAAATTTTTGTTTATTCCTGCAATTGTTTTGGCTTCTTGAATTTTGCATTTGTTTAACTTCCACTGTTTTTGAATTTCAAGTATGTTTTTCCTGAAACTACCGCCTTTGAAGTTTGGACGATTTCAACCGTAAACTTCTTGAATATGAATCTTTTAAAATTCTAGGGGTTTTGCATCTGGAATTTATTGAGCTTACAAGCGTTGTGTGCTCTGGACTTCTGGAATTTCTAAATCATAAGCAATTTTTAGCCCTGATTTTCAGATTTTCAAGCCCTTTAAAAATTATAATTCCTCTAATTTTGAATGCTTTAACTTATTGAACGTTGAATTTCTTGAACTGTTACCTTTTCGCCACTTAAACCTGTTATGTCGTCAATCTTTCCAATTTCTCCGATATCCTAGCAGAATAAAAGGAGAGGACGAAGATAGGTTTTAGACTTTTACCATTTTCCTTTTGAACTTTTGCTTAGTCTCGAAATTATTTTGGCTTCTTTGAATTTGCTATTTTAGTAAAATTTGAACCATTTTTTCCCGAAACTATCACCTTTGAAGTTTAGAGAATTGCGAACTTCTTCAATATTCATCTTTTCAAATGTTAATCGTTTTGTATCTGGAATTGGTTGACTTTTCAAGTTTTGTGTGGTTTCCTGAAGCTCGAGAGTTTCGAACTTTGAAATCGCAAGTAACTTTAACCCCTGATTTTCCAACCTTTTAAGCTTATTAAGAATTTGAATTGTTCCAACTGTAAATGTTTTAACTTCTTGAAGATTTCTTGAAGATTTCTCGAAGATTCCTTGTACTTTTACCTCTTTGCGTCTTAAATCTTTTATGTCTTCAAATTCTCCAATATCCTAACAGGGCAAAAGAGGAGGACAAAGAGAAAGTTTGGGTTTTTACATTTTTCCTTTAAACTTCTTGCTTCCTCTCAAACATCTTACTTACTCCTAAAAATTGGAAATTGTAAGATTTAACTCTCAATTTATCGGTGGTTGAATCAAGAGAACAAATCTACAATTTTCTAACTTCAAACGTCAACTTTTCAATCGCCACTCGTATCCGGGCCCACCTGCTCGAGTCCACACTCCTTCTTCATAGATACCAACTCCGACATTCCAACTCCATTATACAAGCAATCTCCACTTCAAACTCGAAACAGTAGCCGCCTTCTGTTGATATTAAATTAATGACGTCGCATTAATCGAGACAACCGGCTTACGTTTTCGACGCACATCGACCCCCGGATTCCAAGCGCATTAAGAAAAAAAGCTTCTAGGAGGATGTAAGCAGCTTTCCTAATAACAAACGAAGATCGGCCGGATAGGAGGAAAAAATGAATAACGAAAAACGATCGTCGACTTAATGTTTAAGGAGATCTAACGACGGAATTTTTGTCCGGAAGGGGGAGGAGATGAAAATCGAAATTTTTAAATATACGTAAATTGGACTAAAGTCTTTTAAATGTAAAGTGGCGAAGCTTCGACCCGACTTCGTCGTTTCGTTTCGACCTGCCCGGGCCCCTTATAATGACAGATGTTGCTAATTCATTTCGCCTAATTGGATTAAAATTGGGACAAATGTATCGTTTCGGGCGATTACTACTTCTCTACCTAACCACAGGAGACCCGGACAAAAAAAAAAGGGAGACGGACATAAACAAGAGAGGTTTCCATCATTGTCTGTAGATCGATACGAGAATGAGATGGGATCGAAACAACTGACAGGCAAATCTGAAAACAAAAATCGATGAAGGTGTTGTGGAGATAACGCAAACGCACACGAGAAAATTACGTTTAGAATTGAGCTTTGTTCCGAAACAGAAAGAAGTGTTATTAGTTCAGAAGATAATGCGACCTTGAACTTTCGAAACTTTCGAAGTTTTCGGATCTTGAATTTTTGAGCTTTTAACCCTTTGAATTCATTGAAGCTTTTAAATCATAAGTGATGTAAGTTCTGTTTCCTTGACTTTTTCCCGAAATTACCATAGACTCCAATTACGAAAGCTTCAAAAAGGTCATAGCGGTCAAAGATGAACATGGAAAGTGTTAGTTTAAAATCTTCTAAGTTAAGGCAAAAAATGAAAGTGTTTCAGGTGCGAGAAGTTCGAAATTAGGGAAAATCAAGATTTAAGAAGATTACAGTTGAAAATGTTGAAATTTCTATTAATACGAAGTTAAATATTTCGGACTTGAAAGCTGCAAGGAATTTATAGTTCAAGATATTCAAAATCCAAGAAGCTTAAACCGGCGAAAGTTGAAAACTCAAAGAATTCGCGGTTTAAATGATCAAAGTTCGAATTATTGAGAATTTTAACCGCTTAAAGCTTCAAGAAGTTGAAAGTTTAAAGCTCGAAATTTCAAAATGAAAGTGTTTCAGGCGCGAGAAGTTCAAAATTAGGGAAAATCAAGATTTAAGAAGATTACAGTTGAAAATTTTGAAATTTCTATTACCACGAAGTTAAATATTTCGGACTTGAAAGCTGCAAGGAATTTATAGTTCAAGATATTCAAAATCCAAGAAGCTTAAACCGGCAAATGTTGAAAACTCAAAGAATTCGCGGTTTAAATGATCAAAGTTCGAATTATTGAGAATTTTAACCGCTTAAAGCTTCAAGAAGTTGAAAGTTTAAAGCTCGAAATTTCAAAATAAAAGTGTGTCAGGTGCGAGAAGTTCGAAATTAGGGAAAATCAAGATTTAAGAAGATTATAGTTGAAAATTTTGAAATTTCTATTACCACGAAGTTAAATATTTCGGACTTAAAAGCTGCAAAGGAATTTATAGTTCAAGACATTCAAAATCCGAGAAGCTTAACAGTTTTAAAAAGTTTAAAACTCAAAGAGATGGTGGTTTAAACGCTTTGTAATTTAAGAAGGCAACAGTTTCAATTTTTCAAAAGTTAAAGAAATTCAATATTTAGAACTTAAAATCAAGTTCATGAAGCTTTAAATTAACGAAAATCAAGACTCGAAACGTTGTAGCAAAGTGGAAAGATTTTAAACTTTCATTTGTTCGAAGCTTAAATAATAAAAGTACGAGCTTCTGATGCAAGGAATTTAGAGTTCAAAGTTTAAAATTTGAAAATTTCAATAGGAAGAAATTCATTTAAAAAGGTCCAAAACTGTTCAGGGTGTTTGAAGCTCAAAATATTCGAATTTCAAAAAGTTTGAAAGTTCAGAGCATTCAAGCATTTTTTCCCATGAAACTACCCGCCTTTGAGGTTTAGACAATTTGAACTGTGAATATCTCGAATATTGATCTTCTCAGATTTTAGGGATCTTACATCTGCAAATAATTGAGCTTTTCAACCTGGTGATTTATTGAAGCTCGGCATTTTTTAACTTTTCAAACCGTAATTTATAAGTAATTTAAGCTTCGATTTTCTTAAATTTTTTGGTCGGCTTGAATTTTACAATTTTTTAAACTTCAAGCATTCCTTACACTTCAAGCATTGTTTCTTCAAACTTCATCTTTTTAAAGTTGGAGACAATTTCAACCGCGAACTTCTTGAATATTGATCTTTTCAGATTTTAGCGTTTTTGTGTCTGAAACTTGGGCTTTTAAGGGTGTTTGGTACTTTTTTTCAAAATCGGTTAAATTTAAAGTTTCTTTATTGGTTCCAAAACTATCTTGAAAGTTGTATATTTTCCCTATAAAAGTAGTGTGTGTAACGATAAAATACTACTTTTTCACAATGTTAAGAACTCCTACAGTTTTAATTTTTCTTCAAGAATAAATGAAGAACCACTAAGTTTACGGGCTCGAAATTTTTCATACCGTGTACTCGTTACCGTAGCTATGTCTTATCGGCGAGCTTTTTTGTAAATTCCTTTGTTATCGTTGCTTTTTTGAAATCCAAAAAATGACGCTAAGCTCATGGTAATTTTTCTATTCCTTAACTGAGGTTAAACTCAACAACAAACAAAGAATTTACAAAAAGCTCGCCGATAGGACGTTGCTATCGTAACCAATACACGGTATGCAAAATTTCGAGCTCGTAAACTTACTGGTTCTTCACTTATTATTGAAGAAAAACTAAAGCTGTAGAAGCTCTTAATATTGTAAGAAAAGCTAGTATTTTATCGTTATACACGCTACTTTTAAAGGTCAGATATACAATTTTCAAAATAGTTTTGGAAGCAATAAAAAAACTTTAAGTTTAACCGATTTTGAAAAAAGTATCAAACATCCTTGTAATTTCTAAATCTTCAGAAATTTAAGCCCTGATGTCCTGCAATTATTTAGAGTTCTTGAATTTTGCATTAAGTATCTAAATTCCAAGCATTTTTTGTCGAATCTTCAGTCTTTTGAAGTTTAGACGATTCGAACTGTGAACTTCTTGAATATTGATCTTTTCGAAATTTAAGGATCTGATATCTGGAAATTGTTGGGCTTTCAAGCTTCGCGATTTTCTGAAACTCGCCACTTTTTAACTTTCTAAACCGCAAGTAATTTAAATTCCAATTTCATGCAATTTCTTAAACTGGTCGAATTTTGCATTTTTTAAGCATTTCTTACACTGCAAGCATTTATTTCCTCAAACTTCAGCCATTTGAAGTTTAGACAATTTTAACTGTATAGATTGAATATTGATTTCTCCAGATTTTAGGGATTTTACATTTGGAATTTGTTGGGCTTTTAAGCTTTGCGATTTCCTAAAACTTCAACTTTTGAACTTTCTAAATCGTAAGTAATTTAAGCCCTGATTTCCTGCAATTATTTAGACTTCTTGAAATTTGAAATTTTATAAACTTCAACCATTTCTTAAACTTAAAACATTTGTCTCCTAAAAACTTCGGCTTTTTGAAGGTGAGACCGTTTCAACTGTAAAGATCCTGAATATTGATATTAAAAAAGAAAAACTTCGGTTTTTTGAAGGTTAGTCCATTTCAACTGTAAAGATCCTGAATATTGATATTTTTCAAAAAAAAAAAACTTCGGTTTTTTGAAGGTTAGACCATTTCAACTGTAAAGATCCTGAATATTGATATTTTTCAAAAAAAAAACTTCGGCTTTTTGAAGGTTAGACCATTTCAACTGTAAAGATCCTGAATATCGATTTTCTTTAAAAAAAAAAAACTTCGGCTTTTTGAAGGTTAGACCATTTCAACTGTAAAGATCCTGAATATTGATATTTTTCAAAAAAAAAAAAAAAAACTTCGGCTTTTTGAAGGTTAGACCATTTCAACTGTAAAGATCTTGAATATCGATTTTCTTTCAAAAAAAAAAAAAAAAACTTCGGCTTTTTGAAGGTTAGACCATTTCAACTGTAAAGATCCTGAATATTGATATTTTTCAAAAAAAAAAACTTCGGCTTGTTTAAGGTTAGACCATTTCAACTGTAAAGATCCTGAGTATTGATATTTAAAAAAAGAAACTTCGGCTTTTTGAAGGTTAGACCATTTCAACTGTAAAGATCCTGAATATTGATATTTTTCAAAAAAAAGAAACTTCGGCTTTTTGAAGGTTAGACCATTTCAACTGTAAAGATCCTGAATATTGATATTTTTCAAAAAAAAAAAAAAAAAAACTTCGGCTTTTTGAAGGTTAGACCATTTCAACTGTAAAGATCTTGAATATCGATTTTCTTTCAAAAAAAAAACTTCGGCTTTTTGAAGGTTAGACTATTTCAACTGTAAAGATCCTGAATATTGATATTTTTCAAAAAAAAAAAAAAACTTCGGCTTGTTTAAGGTTAGACCATTTCAACTGTAAAGATCCTGAATATTGATATTTTTCAAAAAGAAACTTCGGCTTTTTGAAGGTTAGACCATTTCAACTGTAAAGATCCTGAATATTGATATTTTTCAAAAAAGAAAACTTCGGCTTTTTGAAGGTTAGACCATTTCAACTGTAAAGATCCTGAATATTGATATTTTTCAAAAAAGAAACTTCGGCTTTTTGAAGGTTAGACCATTTCAACTGTAAAGAACCTGAATATTGATATTTTTCAAAAAAAAAAGAAACTTCGGCTTTTTGAAGGTTAGACCATTTCAACTGTAAAGATCCTGAATATTGATATTTTTCAAAAAAAAAACTTCGGCTTTTTGAAGGTTAGACCATTTCAACTGTAAAGATCCTGAATATTGATATTTTTCAAAAAAAAAAAAATACTTCGGCTTTTTGAAGGTTAGACCATTTCAACTGTAAAGAACTTGAATATTGATATTTTTCAAAAAAAGAAACTTCGGCTTTTTGAAGGTTAGACCATTTCAACTGTAAAGATCCTGAATATTGATATTTAAAAAAACTTCGGCTTTTTGAAGGTTAGAACATTTCAACTGTAAAGATCATGAATATTGATATTTTTCAAAAAAAAAACTTCGGCTGTTTGAAGGTTAGACCATTTCAACTGTAAAGATCCTGAATATTGATATTTAAAAAAAAAAAAAAAAAAAAAAGAACTTCGGCTTTTTGAAGGTTAGACCATTTCAACTGTAAAGATCTTAAATATCGATTTTCTTTCAAATTTTAGGGATTTTATATCTGGAATTTGTTGAGATGTTAAGCTTCGTAATTTACCGAAGATCGAAACTTTGGAACCTTGAACTTTCTAAGCTCCGATTTTTTACAGTTGTCGTCCAAACAATTCTTGAATTGCCTCACAAAAAACCCTATCCCGTAACACCCCGTATTTCGATTTTGCGGGGGCGCATCCCCGACCTGATGGACGATTCGGACGACGACGTCCGACACTCATAAGCACTTAACGGGAACTTGTAGAGGCGGAGGGCGACTACGACCGCGTCCACGACGACGGATCTAATTAGGCGATTACCTGAAAATCCAACTCGAAGATAACGACCGAGATGATGTATTATTTATTTATTTAGAAAACGAAATTAAGTCGATAAGCGCTAATGGTTATTATCGGGATAGGGACGCGAGCGCATGTCATATATGGTAGATGGCAGGTAATCCCGTATCGCCATCTAGGCGAGTTCCTCGATGCGAGCGTGCGAGGCGATCTAATGGAGTAAAGCGGAGAAGGTATTGGAATTAATTAGGAAAATTTCTCTCTTAAATAATCCGGAATAGGCCTTCAATATGGATAAATAAGCAATGAATTATTTAGGAAATAAAGAAACATAAAGAATGAGGAGAGCCAACGACTCCATTATCAAAGAAAGATAGAGAAAAACTTCTAGCAAACCAACACGGAAGACAGGTAAAACAATACAGAACACAAGAAGCAAAATAAGATGTAAAATAATCAGGAAACCAATACGCAAAGCAATAAGTAAACCAGTAAGTAAAAGAAGGAGCAAATGAAGAAGCGAAACCAGTAGCCATGCAAAAAGCAAACCAACGAACAAATCAATACGTAAAGCAATAATCAAAACAATAAGTAAAGCAGTAAGCAAAATAAGACGCAAAACAAAAAGTAAAACAATCAACAAACCAATACGCAGACTAATAAGCAAATCAGAAAGCAGAACAAGTACGAAAAGAAGAAGCAGAAGAAGTAGCAATGTAAGAAGAGAAAGAAAAAGCAAATCAACGAACAAATGAATACGCAAAGCAATAAGTAAAACAATAAGTAAAGCGGTAAGCAAAACAAGACGCCAAGCAAGGAATGAAACAAGAAGTAAAACAAAGAAGCAAAACAATCAACAAAACCAATAGGCAAAGTAATAAGTAAATCAGAAAGCAGAAGAGGTAGGGATGCAAGAAGGGAAACAATAAGCAAACTAACGAGCAAACCAAAACGCAAAGCAATAAGTACAGGAATAAGCAAAGGAATAAGTAAACGAGTAAGCAAAACGAGGGGCAAAAGAGGAAGTAAAACAAAAGACAGAACAAGTAGCAATGTACGAAGAGAAACAAAAAGCAAATCAACGAACAAATGAATACGTAAAGCAATAAGTAAAACAATAAGTAAAGCGGCAAGCAAAACAAGACGCCAAGCAAGGAATGAAACAAGAAGTAAAACAAGAGACAAAACAATCAACAAAACCAATAGGCAAAGTAATAAGTAAATCAGAAAACAGAAGTGGTAGGGATGCAAGAAGGGAAACAATAAACAAACTAATGAGCAAAGCGATAGGTACAGGAATAAGCAAAGCTATTAGTAAAACACTCAGCACACATAGCAATAAGCAAAGGAAAAGTAAACCAGTAAGCAAAACTACTGAAAAAAGAAGAAGCAAAACAAAAAGCAGAATAAGTACCGATGTAGCAATCGAGACAATCAGCAAACCAATGAATAAATCAATAGGGAGAACAATAATCAAAGCAATATGTAAGGAAATAAGCAAAGCAGTCAGCAGAGCTATCAGCAAAGTTATAAATAAACCAAGAAGCAAAATACATGGCAAAAGAAGATGCAAAAGAGAAAGCAGAGAAAATAGCAATATAAGAAACGAAACAATAAGCAAATCAATGAACAAGTCAATACGCAAAGCAATAATCCAAGCAATAATCAAAGCAATAAGTAAAGCAGAAAGCAAAACAAGACGCCAGGCAAGAAGCAAACCAATCAGCAAACCAATACGCAAAGCAATAAGTAAAACAGCCAGCACAGAAATAAGCAAAGGAATAAGTAAACCAGTAAGCGAAACTATTGGAGAAAGAAGAAGCAAAACAAAAGGCGGAACAAGTGGCAATGTAAGAAGCGAAGCAATAGGCAAACCTATGAACAAATCAATACGCCATACAATAAGATAAATAATACGTGAAACAAGAAACAAAATCAGAAGTAAAATAACCAGCGAAGCAATAGGCAAAGCAATAAGTAAAACGATAAGTAAAGCGGTAAGCGTAACAAGGCGTACAACAAGAAATAAAATATGAAGCAAAAAAAAATCAGCAAACCAATGCGCAAAGTAAGAAGTAAACCAGAAAGCAAAAGAAACGGTAATGCAAGAAGTGAAACAATAAGCAACCTAATGAGCAAAGCAATACGCGAAGCAATAATCAAAGTAACAAGCAAAGCAATAAGCAAGCCAATTATCAAAGCGATGACACAGGTCTGCATTTTAATACTTTTTAAAAGTATTTTTAACCATTCCAACTGATTCTTATGTTTTCTGGCATGCTAAACCCCGAATATGATGAGCTCAGCTTTCTCCCATCACGTAAGCATTTTCCACAAAATGGAGTAAGACTTTCAATAAAACAGTTAAAACGCACATTTTCCATTTAAAACAGTTTGCTTTAAAATTTTATAATGGAAAATGTATGTACACGGTTTAAAATATATTTACATCTATTTTATATTTACTCATCGTTAAATCGTCTTGTCTTTTGAGTAAAGCTTCTTGTTGAACTTTTCCTCCAGTGGTGACCATCACATTTACATTCCATCGACCCTGATATCGTCTTTCCATTTCTTTTATATCCTGATGGAACCTGTCCCCTTCTTCATCACTAACTGCTTCAAGATTTTCTGGGAAAAGTCTAGGTGGGAACGCAGGAAATGTACTTTTAAGCTCCTCGAGCAGCCCAATACTTCGAATTTCCGCAACATATTTTTTACAATATTCTTGAACTTTTCGCTCTCTTTGTTGCCTAGAAAGTTGTTGACAACATCTTCAAAACATTTCCCAGGCCCCCGTTCTATTTCTTCCATTTTTCTGTCAAAATCATCATCTGTCATAAGCTTCCTTATATCTGACCTTACGTGATTGCTTTTTAATTTTATCTTTATATGAGTTTCTTTTCCTCCGCGAACGGGAGATGCACTTGAACCATATACTAGACGATTTGCTGGCGAATTCCCCAGTACAGGGTGAATACTTTCTTTATGATAATTCGATAAACGATACATACACTTAACCTTTCTCAGCCATAACCTCTTCCGATCTCGTCACCGGTCTTTTACCACTCGCTACCTAATGCCTAATTCCCTCTTTTTTTGTTACTACGCCGAAGCTAAGATTCGCTTCGCGTTCTCGTGATTGGACGAATTCGAAAAACTCAAGGGCAACTAACACGCGGCGATATTGATGGGTTCAACGGAAATATCGTTAAGCGATATTAGGAAATAACTACTGTCCGAAAGGAGTAGAATTCGAGTTAAATGAAATACGGAACTGAACTAAGTGAAATTTGTGAACGTAGCAAGTAATAGGTGATTCTAAAGCAGAGGAAATTAGGCATTAGGTAGCGAGTGGTAAAAGACCGGTGACGAGATCGGAAGAGGTTATGGCTGAGAAAGTTTAAGTGTGTGTATCGTTCATCGAATTATCATCAAGAAAGTATTTACCCTGTAGTGGGGAATTCGCCAGCAAATCCTCTACTGTATTGTTCAAGTATATCTCCCGTTCGCGGAGGAAAAGAAACCCGAGATCGAACCCTCCTATACCTCGTCGTGCCTAATAGAACATCATTGTCTTTATACCTCCCCATTAAGGTATTAAACGAAGGAAAACCCATCGTCTAATCCGTCGGACAAATCCGAAAGACCGTTTCCAACATCCGAGACAGATAAAGGGTTGAACCTTATGCGATGACATCACCCGGAAGCCATGACAGCTAAGCATTCATTCTATATGTCTTAAACCTTTTTTCTTTGTTTCAAATATTTCGTATATCCTATCAATAATTTCAACTAAATGCAACGCTGATACTCACTAGCTTGTGAAATCATTATCATCTAGATGACCGTATTTTCTTATTAAATTCATTGATATTCATATGTATATCGAAATTCCTACTAGACCTGTATCGTATTTTGCATAACTCACAGTAACAATTAACATCACGCATTTTGTAGGTTATATTGTGACAGTTTAGATAAAACGATGACTTACGGTTACCGCACTGTTCGCATTATTTAGCTAATTTTATCTCAAATTTTATGTAGTTTTTCAATATTTTTAATGAATTCTAACTAAAGGCTAAACACACAAGTTCTTGAATAACCGGGTGTAGTTTCTCAAGTAGAATTTCATTGTTTTCGTAACGGAATCTAAGCATATGGAATCAACGTGCATTTGTCCAGCTGAGTTTGGTCGTTCCTGACTTCAGACAGTTCTTCGACCGATATAAAGGTATCGATTATTTGACCATGAAAATATGTCTGGTAAGTTCTTCTGATCATTGACCCAAATTTCATGGTCGGCGCCCATACCATCTTTTTCCCTGACAAGACCTGTTGTATTCAACGACCGTTATTTAGAGCTTGAAAAAGAACCGACACGACCTCCCACTGAGCTGAGCACGGTATTGGCTAGCCTGTTGCGACAAGCGTATGTACCGCTTCGTGTTTTGTCCTTGTCGTCTTGTGCACTCTAGCCAATTGTTCCCCTCAGTTATTGCTATCTCGGAGAGATAGTAGTAACGCGGTTTTGGGGGTAGCAACGCAAAGCCATAAGTAAAGCAATAAACGGAATAATAAACGCAGGACTAAGCAAAGCAGTAAGCAAACCAATTATCAAAGCAACAATCAAAGTAACAAGCAAAGCAAGAAGTAAAGCAATGCACAAAGGAATAAGCAAAGCAATAAAGAAGGCAATAAGGTCCAAAACCAGAAGCACAATCTTAAGCGAAACAATAAACAACATAACAAGCAATGGGATAAGGAAGACAACGAATAAAACAAGTAGCAAAAGAAGAAACAAAATAATAAGCAATACATCCAAAACGAGGGGAGGACAAAGGAACAAGCAAACACATAAACAAAACCGAGGTACGTCATTAACCTTCCTATACTCACGTCAAAATACAAAACACGTATATACTATATAAGTCGGTCTCACAGACCATATGCGTGAGTATAGGAAGGTTAATCTTATCTCTTATTCCTCCACTTATTTCAGAAAAACGCAAGAAAATTAAAAGACCACAAAAGCCGTAATAAAATTCGTACCCTCGATATGTCATTATAGCGGCTTCGAATTATCGCTAATTTCATTCCCTAAATCGAAACAAAGAAAAAGAAAACAAAAACCAAAACGCAACAAAACAACCGCAAAACGTATACTTTATTCGATTCCAAATGGCCAAATAATTGCGCAGTTTTTCGGTCGACACCCCGCTCGCCCCCTACGTAGAGGGGTCCTCGGATTACGTTTTCCCTATTACATATATTAATAATAACGAAGAGGAACACGCATCGATTTGGGATGACGAAAACACGAAAAGACCGATGAAAAAAACGTAGCGGTAACAGAAACAAAAGATTACCTAGATAAGTAATAGGTGCCACCCACAAAATTAAAAAATTCCCCCATTGACGCCGACCAACTAGGTTTTAGTCGTGTGTAGGTACACAACGCGATTCACGTGAATGAACGTATTTGGGATGCCCTCGAGGGAAACGACCGAAATTTGCCGAAATTCCCTTAAAATTTTTAAACGGATAAGAGAGGACCAGGTACCAGGGGGAGGATACGGCCCCGCGGGGGTGGATTTCGGGAACGAAAATTGCAGGTAGTAATATTCAGGACACTTCGAACGACTTCCGGTTGTTAGCTAATACGCCGCGTGAATTATGATGCGGTTTTTAGATTATTTTCGGTTGCGGTTTTAAATCTAGAAAAAATTCATCGATGGGGTTCCTTCGTTAACGTGAAGAAGAAAACACGCAACCGTCACGGTCGGCTTGTTGGGGAAAATGTTCGCGTTAAGGAGATTAAACGTAATCGTACAGGAAGGAAAGCAGACGCAAGAAACGATTCAGTTCAGAAAATAAACGCTATCATTTTCATTGTCCCGATTAATTACGGCGATAAGGACGGGAGTCAATCGTCGTAATTACGAAGCGGGGACGCCACTGGATTGCACAGAGAAATATACTGGGTGAAATAAAGAAAGCAAATGGAATAGAAGAATTTAAATCGGTTTCGGGACATATGTTTCGCTAGTAACCGAAGCCAGCAAAAAAGGTTTGTGTGCTGAGGGCTTCCCTAAGAGGGACTCCCTAAACTTGCGTTGGTAGTCGTAGCATCGATAAATTTACTAAACCTTGGACTTTTAAAATTTTAAACTGCATGAACATAGAACTGTTCAAATGTTCAAACTACTAAACGTCAGACTCTTCAGGTTTTACATGAATTTAAAACTCCCTGAACATTGTACTGTTCAGATGTTAATGCTCTTGTCTTTTCGGTTTTGAACTACCCAGGTATTAAATTGCATGAACTTCATACTTGTTATACAATGAATTGTTCGAATGGTCAAACTCTTAAACGTCGAACCATTCACACTTCTAAACTGCATGAAATTTAAACTTTTCTTAATACCAAACTGTTCAAATATTCAAATTTCTAAGCCATTTTGGACTATTTAGGTTTCGCGCTGCATAAATTTTGAACTTCTTGAACACTGAACTGTTCAAATGTTCAACCTCTTAAACGTTGAACTCATCGGATTTTAAACTTCTTATACATTGAACTGTTCACACGTTTAGACGCCTAACCTTTGAATTAGGTGCGTTTCAAGCTGCATAAATTTTAAACTTCTTGATCATTCGAGTGTTCAAATGTTCAAACTATTAAACGTCGAACTATTCAGGTTTTAAACTACATGCGTTTAAAACGTCTTGAACACGGTACTGTTCAGATGTTAATGCTGTTGTTCTCTCAGTTTTGAACTACCCAGGTATTAAATTGCATGAACTTTATACTTTTTATACAATGAATTGTTCGAGTGGTCAAACTCTTAAACGTCGAACCATTCACACGTTGTTTGTTCCAAACTACATGAAATTTAACCTTTTCTTAACACCAAACTATTCAAATATTTAAATTTTTAAGCCATTTTGGACCATTTAGGTTTCGCGCTGCATAAATTTTGAACTCCTTGAACACTGAACTGTTCAAATGTTCAACCCCTTAAACGTTAAACTCATCAGGTTTTAAACCACACGGATGTGAACCTTTTGAACGTTGAACTGTTCAGATGTTAAAGTTTTGAACTACCCAGGTTTTAAATTGTATGAACTTTAAACTTTTTACATAATAAATTGTTCAAATTTTCAAACGCTTAAGCTTTGAACTAGACAGGTTTACTGAAACATGAACGTATTCAAATGTTCAAACTCTTAAACTTCCAACTATTCAGGTTTTAAATTGGATAACCTTGAAACTTCTTGAACATTGAACTGTTCAGATGTTAAAGTTCCTAAGTTTTGAACTATTCAGGTTTTAAATTGCATGAACTTTAAACTTCTTATACATTGAGCTGTTCACACGTTCAGACGCCTAACCTTTATATTAGTTGCGTTTTGAGCTGCATGAATCTTAAACTTCTTGATCATTCAACTGTTCAAATGTTCAAATTATTAAACGTCGAACTATTCCGGTTTTAAAGTGGATAACCTTGAAACTTCTTGAACATTCAACTGTTCAGATGTTAAAATTCCTAAGTTTTGAACTATTCAGGTTTTAAATTGCATGAACTTTAAACTTCTTATACATTGAACTGCTCACACGTTCAGACGCCTAACCTTTGAATTAGTTGCGTTTCCATCTGCATAAATTTTAAACTTCTTGATCATTCAACTGTTCAAATCTTCAAACTCTTAAACGTCGAACTATTCAGATTTTAAACTGCATATAATTTATACCTTTTGAACATCAAACTGTTCAAATATTCAACTCCTTAAGTTTTGGACCATTCAGGT
Source organism: Chrysina gloriosa (assembly GCA_038088585.1). Taxonomy (NCBI): domain Eukaryota; kingdom Metazoa; phylum Arthropoda; class Insecta; order Coleoptera; family Scarabaeidae; genus Chrysina; species Chrysina gloriosa. Next base: position 54,141,467 of record CM076094.1, on the reverse strand, counting down.
TTCGAGTTGCCATGCATTTTAAACTTCTTGGACACTGAACTGTTCAAATAGTCAAATTCTTCGACATCGAACTTTTCATGTTTTAAACTACATGGGTTTGAAATTTCTTGAACATTGAACTGTTCAGATGTTAAAACTCTAAAGTTTTGAACTAATTTTATACAATGTTCAAATGTTCAAGCTCTCAAGATTTGTACTAGTCAAGTTTCAAACTGCATGAACTTCTTTAATATTAGACTGTTCAAAGGTTCAAGCTTTTCAGCTTTGAATTATTCAGGTTTCGAGCTGCATAAATCATCAATTTTTTGACAAATGAAATACTCAAATGTTTAAACTTTTCAACGTCGAAGTATTCAGGTTTTAAACTGCATCAATTTGGAATTTGTTGAACATTGAACTGTCCAGATGCTCAAACTCTTAAGGCCTGTTCCATTCAGGTTTTAAGCTACATGAACTACAAATATGTTGAACAATGAACTGTCCAAATGGTCGAAGTTTGAAACTTCAAACTATTAAGGTTTCAAACTGTATTCTGTATTCATTTCAAACTTTCTCTACATTAAATGTTCAAATATTCCAATTCTTAAGCTTTGGAATATTCATGTTTCGAATTGCATAAATTTTAAACTACTTGAACATTGTACTGTTCAAATGTTCAAACTCTTAAACGACGATCTATTCAGATTTTAATCTACATTAAACTTCTTTAATATTAAATTGTTCAAGTATTCACATTCTTATTCTTTGGACTATTTCAGTTTTGAGCTGCATGAATTTTAACCTTTTTGAACATTAAATGTTCATATATTCGAGCCCTTAACGCTCGAACTATTTACGTTTTAAACTGCATTAATTTGAAACTTCTGGAACATCGAACTGTTCATATGTTAAAAATCATAAAAAGTTTTAAGTTACTCCAGTTTCAAACTACATGCACTTTAGATGTTTTGAACAGTAAGCTGTTAAAGTGTTCAAACTCTCGAGCTTTGAACTATTCAGGTTCCAAACTGCATAAATTTTAAACTTCTTCAACATAGAACTGTCCAAGTGGTCAAACTTTTAAGCTTTGAAATGTTTAATTGTCAAGCGATATGAACCTGAAATTTCTGGAACAAAGAGCTGTCCAGATGTTGGATCCCTTTAGAATTGAAGCACATGGGTTTCAAGCTGAATGAACTTTAAACTTCTTGAACATTGAGCTGTTCATATATCTTGCTTTAAGCTTCGAACTATTAAGATTTTAAGTTGCTTCAACTTTAAATTTAGTGTACATTAAACTGTCCAACTGATCAAACTTTGAGGTTTTGAACTATTCATTTCTTAAGCTCCATGAACTGTTAGGATTTTAAGCTGCGTGAACAGTTACGAGTTTAGGCTGCGTGAACTGTTAGGAATTTAGGCTGCGTGAACTGTTAGGATGTTAGGCTACGTGAACTGTTAGGAATTTAGGCTGCGTGAACTGTTAGGATGTTAGGCTACGTGAACTATTAGCATTTTAGGCTGTGTGAACTGTTAGGATTTTAGTTAGAATGAACTTTAAATTTTAAAATTAAATCAAATTTCAAATTAAAGATTAAACTGTTTGAATTCCTAAATTTCCAACTTTCTTGAAATTTTTGAATTTTGAACTGATTTAATTGCGAATGTTCTGACTTCTTGAACGGTGAACTTTCTGAACTTCCTCTTGGAACTTCTACGAGTCTCAATACACCTATTCTCCTAAAATGTTCTATACCTCTTATTAGTTCCTCTTAAATCACTTTTCACTTCGCTTCATCTTTATCCGAACTTCAGCCAGTTTTACTTCGTAACGATCCATCTTCAGGTAACAATAACAAGTTATTAAGGACGAGGCAATTTGCCGGCATTTTAGAGACGCACTTCGACTTATTAACGACGTTAAGACGCCCGCCGGCTGCGCCTAATTTTCATACATGACGAGACGCGTCGCGGTCTCGCCGAGATTGGTAGAAAATTGTCAATTGAGGAACAATCAGGCGGCAAGGGCGGGCTCGCTCGACTGTTATCCGATTGGCATTCATGGCCTGGGACCTGCCGGCTTCCTTGCGACACCAATTTACATGCTAAAATGAGGATATATCTCCCTATATGTATGTATGTATGTATCTACGTATGTCTATCTATAGATCGTGCGGTCTATATAGAGTTGATCGTACGTACATAAAAGAGGAAAAGCAGAGAACTTCCTTTATTTGCCTTTTGTCGAAGTATCGAAAGGTGACTTGAATGAAATGGAGAATTTGGAAATGCCCACGTGAAAATTTCGTATTTTTGGCGGCGATAATGACGAGTTAGTTGTGGAAATACGCATTCATAAATATTCCATTTAACAATGGAAGTTGAGGATTCGGTTCAAACAAAATGTTAAAAAGACAAGCAAAACAAGAAGAAAAACAATAAACCATACGAGAAGCAAGCCAATAAGCAAAGCAGTAAGCGAACCGATAAGCCACAGAAGAAGCGAAGCAAGAAGCACCATTATAAGCACAACCAATAAGCAAACTAACCGTTTCGGATCTGAAAAGCTCCAAAATATACCGTTTCATCTTTCTATTATTTTAAACCATCCCATCCGAAGCAACGAGAAGGAAAAAGTACAACAAGCTCCTGTTCATCGTTTAAAACACAATCATCGAAGCGCAGTGAAATCCCGAAGAGATATTAACACTCGAGCGGTTTTTCACCGTAAACACGTAAAATTAACGTTGTTCCCCTTCGCGTATCGGTAATGCTCTAATCTGGAGGATTTCGATTACGAAAATATGCGCGCGTCTCCTACGGCCTTTCCTCTTACTTATCATTTTAATTCTCTTATTGTTAATGGAGTCTCGAGTCGAGGCTTCTGGGATATAACGACCGGCAAGTAATGAGTAGTAGTAGTCGCGATGATAATGCTTATATAATGGAGATGAGATGAATTTCTTAATATTTTCGGCGTCCGAGATTAAGCTATTAGCTTTATCGAGCTCGGTAAATATTCTTCGTTGTGGGAAGGAGATATGCCCCTTTGGATATCTGTCGGTACGTAAGTAAGTGGAAGGCGCGAAGGAATCTGGGGAAGAATGTTGAAAAGAGAAAATAACGAATCGAAATTTTCGGATATCCACATCATTAACGTCTGAGGTAGGTACCAAGATTTCATTTCATTAACATAAAAAAGCGACCACAAGCAAAGCAGTAAGTAAAATAATAAGCAAAACAACAAACAAAACGATAAGTCAAACCAGAAGCAAAGTAAGATGCAAAGCGACAAGTAAAACGATAAGCAATGCAACCAGCGAAGTAGTAAGCCAAAGAAGATACAAAACAATAAGTTAAACAAGAAGCAAAACTATAAGCCATAGAAAAGGCAAAGCAACAAGCATAGTAATAAGCCGAACAACATGCAAAGTAATAAATCAAACAAAACAAGAAACAAAACAATAATCTAAACAAGACCTCAAGCAAGTAGCAAAACATGTCGCAGAACAAGAAGCCAACTACGAGGCAAATCAATAAGCAAAACAAGATGTAAAGTAATAAGCTGAACAATAAGCGAAGTAACGCGCAGAAAAACAAGACAAACAAGAAGCAAAACAAGTAGCAAGTAATAATTCCAACAAACAGCAAAAAACGAAAAATTTACAAAAAGTAAGCTATTAAACAAGCAAAGCGATAAGCAAGACAATAAGTTAAATAGGAGGCGTAACAAGTACTACCAAAACAAGACAATTGAAGTAGCAAAACTATAAGCAAGACAGTAAACAAACCATTAAGCCATACAAGAAGTAAAGCAGTAAGCAAAATAATAAGCCAGACAAGAAGCAAACCGCAAAGCAGCAAAGCACGCAATAAGCAAAACAGCATACAAAAAATAAGCCATACAAGAAGTGAAGCAATAACCAAAACAATAAGCCAAACAAGAAACCAAACAGTAAGCAAACCGATAAGCCATAGAAGAAGCAAGCCAACAGGCAACATATTAAGCTAAACAAGAAGCAAAACAAGTGCCAAAGCAATAAGCATAGCAACAAGAAAAAGCAAAGTCATATAAGAAACAAGTCAATAAGCAAAACAGTGAGCGAAGCGATAAGCCATAGAAGGAGCAAAGCAACCAGCTAAATATTAAGTCAAACAAGAAGTAAAACAATCAAACATTCAAATTCTTCAACTTTGAACTATTCCGATTTTAAGTTGCATGAATTTGAAAATTGGTGAACTTTGAACTGTTCAAATATTTAAACTCTTAAACTTTCAGGTATTCAGATTTTAAACTTCATGACTATTGAACTATTAAAATGTTCAAATTCTTAAGCTTTGAACTATTAATGTTTTAAGTGGCATGAACAATGGTCTGTCCGGATGTTCAAACGCTTGAACATCAGACCATTTAAGTTTCAAGCTGAATGAAATTTAAATTTCTTGAACATTGGACATTGGATTTCCAATGTTCGAACTATTAAGCTTTGAACTATGCGGATTTCAAGCTAAATTAATTTTGAAGTTTTTGAACATGAACTATTAACGTTTTAAGTGGCATGAACAACGGTCTGTTCATATGTTCAAATTCTTGAACATCGAACTATTTAAGTTTCAAGCTGTATGAACTTTAAACGTCTGTGAACATTGGACTGTTTAAATGTTCAAACTATTAAGCTTTGTGCTATTCCGGTTTCAAACTACATTAATGTGAAACTTCGTGAACATTAAACTGTTCACATATTCCCTTAAGCTTCAAACTAATATGATTTCAAGTTGCATGATTTTTGAACTTCTTGAACATTAGAGTGTTCATATATTCCCTTAACCTTCAAACTATTAATGTGTTAAGTGGCACGAACAATGGGCTGTTCAGATGTTCAAACTCTTGAACATCGAACTATTTAGGTTTCAAGCTGAATGAACTCTAAATTTCTTGAACATTGGACTGTTCAGATCGTCAAAATATTAAGCTTTGAACTATTCGGGTTTCAAGCTGCGTTAATTTTAAATTTCTTGAACGTTAAACTGTTCATACATTCCCTTAAGCTTCAAACTATTAAGGTTTTAAGTTGCGTGAATTTTAAACTTTTTGAACATTAAGCTGTTCATACATTCCCTTAACCTTCAAACTATTAATGTGTTAAGTGGCACGAACAACGGGCTGTTCAGATGTTCAAACTCTTGAACATCGAACTATTTAGGTTTCAAGCTGAATGAACTCTAAATTTCTTGAACATTGGACTGTTCAGATCGTCAAAATATTAAGCTTTGAACTATTCGGGTTTCAAGCTGCGTTAATTTTAAATTTCTTGAACGTTAAACTGTTCATACATTCCCTTAAGCTTCAAACTATTAAGGTTTTAAGTTGCGTGAATTTTAAACTTTTTGAACATTAAGCTGTTCATATTTAGCCCTAAGCTTCAAACTATTAATGTTTTAAGTGCCACGAACAATGGGCTGTTCAGATGTTCAAACCCTTGAACATCGAACTATTTAGGTTTCAAGCTGGATGAACTCTGAATTTCTTGAACATTGGACTGTTCAAATCGTCAAAATATTAAGCTTTGAACTATTCGGGTTTCAAGCTGCATTAATTTTAAACTTCTTGACCGTTAACCTGTTCATATGTTCCCTTAAGCATCAAACTAATAAGGTTTTAAGTTGCGTGAATTTTAAACTTTTTGAACATTAGAGCTGTTCATACATTCCCCTAAGCTTCAAACTATTAATGTTTTAAGGGCCACGAACAACGGGCTGTTCAGATGTTCAAACCCTTGAACATCGAACTATTTAGGTTTCAAGCTGGATGAACTCTGAATTTCTTGAACATTGGACTGTTCAAATCGTCAAAATATTAAGCTTTGAACTATTCGGGTTTCAAGCTGCATTAATTTTAAACTTCTTGTCCGTTAATCTGTTCATATGTTCCCTTAAACTTCAAACTAATAAGGTTTTAAGTTGCATGATTTTTAAACTTCTTGAACATTAGAGTGTTTATATTTAGCCTTAACGTTCACACTATTAATGTTTTAAGTGCCACGAACAACGGGCTGTTCAGATGTTCAAACCCTTGAACATCGAACTATTCAGGTTTCAAGCTGAATGAAATGCAAATTTCTTGAACATTGGACTATTCAGATGTTCAAACTATTAAGCTTTGGACTATTCGTGTTTCAAGCTGCATTAATTTTAAACTTCTTTATCGTTAACCTGTTCATATGTTTCCTTAAGCTTCAAACTAATAAGGTTTTAAGTTGCATGGTTTTTAAACTTCTAGAACATTAGGGTGTTCATATATTCCCTTAACCTTCAAACTATTAATGTTTTAAGTGCCACGAACAACGGGCTGTTCAGATGTTCAAACCCTTGAACGTCGAACTATTTAGATTTCAAGCTGAATGAAATTTAAATTTCTTGACCATTGGATTATTCAGATGTTTAAACTATTAAGCTTTGGACTGTTCGGGTTTCAAGTTGCATTAATTTTAAACTTCTTTATCGTTAAACTGTTCATATGTTCCCTTAAGCGTCAAACTATGAATGTTTTAAGTGACATGAACAATGACCTGCACAGACGTATAAAGTATTAAGCTCTGAACTATTCGGGTTTCAAGCTGTATTAATTTTAAGCTTCTTGAACATTAAACTGTTCATATACTACATTAATCTTGAAACTATTAAGGTTTCAAGTTGCCTGAATTTTAAATATTTTGAACATCGAACTGTCCAAATATTTTAGTTTTTGAATCTTTGAGCTATTCAGTTTTGAACCTATGTACGTGAACTTTAAATGTCTTAAAGATTGATCTGTTTGAACTTGCAAATATTCCAACCTTTAAAGTTTTTTTGGATTTGGAACTGTGTGGATTCTGAATGTTTTCATTTCTTAAGCAACGAACTTTTCGAACTTTTACCTTTTGTGTTTTCAATTTCTCTCGTATCCTGCCGGGGTCAAAGGAGAGGACGAAGAAAGTTTTTCGACCTTTCCCGTTTTGCTTTGAACTTTTCCTTAATCTTAAAAGCATTTTGCTATTGTATTGTTATAATATTAGGCCAAACAAAACGCAAAAGAAGTACCGATAAGCGATCTTTTAGAGAGACATTCAACATAAACGTTCTTACATTTTAGATCATTTTCTTTTTCTTTTCGTAAAATTCCAAACACACAGTTTTTAGTACCTATAAACGCACAAATTCGTACGTACATACGCGTGGAGGGTTCCCGGTCGGTACCATATGGCGCAATTAAACGGAAGGGGGCAACACTTATTAACTGTATAGGTGTGGAAGAAAAATAGACCGCAAACAATGGACGACAGTTGGTGGTTAAGTTTCGTTGATCATTATCAATCGGTTTCGTCGGTTTCGTACGTAACGTAGGTGCCTATTTGGCTTCGCCGGCTTCGGCTTCGGCTTTCCCACAATCCTCTCTTTTGCATGTTGCATGCCGGCGGGCAGTTTGTACGGGGAGATAAAACGTAATCGCTCGTGTTAAATGGTCGGAAAAAATAAGGAACTCGAATACGCTGAATAGAAATATCGTTTTGTTGTCTGTTGAACGCAAACGAATTAATGGCCAATTAGTTTAATTAAATTATTTTTCTGAGAACTTGATCTCGCTGTAAAAGAAAGAAATACAAAGAAAAAAATGGAATTGAGTATGAAAGTGATTAACGTCCTCTTATATGTTCACTACAAAAACTCGTACGGGAATTTTGTCGCATTTTTAATAAACCGTGGAATCGCAGCAAGTCCACAAAAAACAAGAAAATTGTTGGAAATCAAACAGTAAAAAAAAAAAAAAATTGTTAGAAAAGGAAATAAAAAGAAGCCTAAATTATTTCTAAAAGACGTCGAAGCTGGCTACAGGGAAAATTAAAAAATTTGGAAAAAACTCAAAACTAATATAGAATACTTGGGGAATCACAAAACTTGCCGTATCCTCTGGAAATTCCATAATTTTTATGAAAGGTCTAAATCGTTTCTAAAGGACGTCAAAGCTCGTTACAGGAAAAATCAGAAAAAATGGAGAAAACTCAAAAATTATACAAAATACTTTGGAAATCACAAAACTCGCCTAACTTTCTAAAATTTCCGAAATTATTGCAATTGTAGAGGAAATGTGTAGGAAAACAAAAATAAAAATTATGAAGAGAATTCCTAAACCTTTCTAAAATATAAAAAATCGGTATAGATAAAACATCAGCAAACTTTAAAAGGAAACAGAAATTCTAGAAGTACCATACAAAGTTCGGAATTTTTTGTTTTGTTTGGAAAGCTTAAAATTCCCTAAAACTGGGGCGGCTACTGTAAGTTTTAGATGCCTCCCAAATATGGCAATCTCGCCAGTGTCGGAAACGCCTAGAATCGTTCAAACGGCTTCTAAAAACTCCAACAACTGGAGAACTTATAAAGTTTAGAAGATTCGAAACTAGAGAGCGTCTATGCTATTTTCGAAGCTTCCAAAAAATTGTAAATCTTGCCTGGATTCAATTTCCCTAAGATTGAAAACCTTGCTAGTTTCCAAGAAGTCTAAAAGGTTCCAAAATCGTTAAACTGGCCATTTGGAAATTTCCCAAAATACTAGAAAACCAGTTTAAAAGACTTCTAAGATGTCTACCATGTCTTACCACTTCAAATTCGTCAAAAACTGAAAAAGTTACTGGCTGTTAAGATACCTGAGAGGTTCTAAACTGGAAAGCGTGCCGGCTTCTAAAAGTTCCCAGAAGTGGAAATTTTATCGATTTCGAAGGCGGCGGTTAGAATATCCTAAAATTGCAAAACTTGTCCGTTTCAAAGGAATTCTAGAAACTGTTAAAAATCAGGGCGTTTCAAGGGTTCTTGAAACCTGCAAAGAAAGTTGAGCTTCTAATAGCTCCAACAATTGGAAAACTTACCTGTTTCGGATCCCAGGGACTCGGATAGTCATCAGCTACAAAATCCAACAGCTTATACTAGTTTAAAGCCTTGTTAGACACCGCCAAAAATCCAAAGTTCGTCAGTTTCGAAAACTTCAAATCCTCCAAAAGACTTTTAAGAACTCCAACAATTGGGAATTGGCTAACAAGGTTCGAATGCCCCCGAAAACTACTACAGCTTCCCCGCTTCGATTTCTCCGTTTGAATAGCTTGGTAGCTCCGAATACCTCTGGCAATGATGAGAAATTATAAGCTTGTAAGTTTCGAAGACTTCTAAAAGCTCTGAAGGATTGGATAGTCTAGTAGTTTCGAAGACGGTCATAAATTTCTCAAAAAAAAACTAGTTCGCTAGTCCATTCTAGAAATGATGATAAACTAAAAACAATTTCGAAGACATAAAAGCTCAAGAATGATTCAAAAACTTTTTGGCGTTTCGAAGACTGTTACAAATTTCCCAATAGCTCGTAACCTCACTGGTTCAGAATGCTAGAAATGATGAACGACTACTTGTTAACTGTTTCGAAGACGTAAAAGCTCCAGAAACTTTGGAGATTTTAAAGACTGTTACAAATTTTTCAAATCTGGGAGGCTTACTACTTCAGAAAAGTTTTGGAAAAAGTAGAAATTTAGAAGCTTATCAGTTTCGAATACTTATAAAAGCTTCCGGAAAGCATGAAGTTTGCAATTTCTTAAGAATGCTATAATTGTCTCAAAAAACTGGGAAATTAGTTTAGAAGACCTTTATAATATTTACCATTAAATAAAAATCCCGCCAATTTATAATGATCCAAAATTGAAAATCTTGCTAGTTTATGAAAATCTTCTAAACTGGAAAGCTTATCGATTTGTAATTAATTTAAGTTGAAGAGCTTACCAATTTGGAAAAACATTATGTTCTGGGGATGGACTCGACTTGAAGGCAATTATACTTGGGCGAGGGGTGGAGGGGGAGTTGATTTGGTTTTCAAACAATTATGCGGTGGAGGGGAGGGCGTATTTGGTTATCAAACAATTATTGGTTTTTGGGGGCAACTGGCTTGCTATTCAGACAATTATTGGTTTTGGGGGAGTTGACTCGGTTTGAAAATAAGCATGCCCTTGAATTGTGAGTTTTGTAGCGTAGAGTACTATAAGTTTTAGATGCATCCCAAATATGGCAATCTCGCCAGTGTCGGAAACGCCTAAAATCGTTCAAACGGCTTCTAAAAACTCCAACAACTGGAGAACTTATAAAGTTTAGAAGATTCGAAACTAGAGAGCGTCTATGCTAGTTTCGAAGCTTCCAAAAAATTGTAAATCTTGCCTGGATTCAATTTCCCTAAGATTGAAAACCTTGCTAGTTTCGAAGAAGTCTAAAAGGTTCCAAAATCGTTAAACTGGCCATTTGGAAATTTTCCCAAAATACTAGAAAACTTACCAGTTTAAAAACTTCGAGAGAATCGGTTTGAGAATTGTACGTTGGAAGAGGGGGCGAGATAGCCCGGACTCCAAAAACTATGCGTTTAGGAAGGGCGATGGCGACACGGTTTTCAAATAATTATGCCACTGGGGGAATTACCTCGGATAGCTACGATAGATAATACGGTTGAAAGGGGTGGGACCGGTTTTGTAAGAAATTGTGCGTTCGGAAAGGTTGGTACGATTTTCGACAATTATTATTATACGTTTGTGGGGAGGTTGAGTCGATTTGGAAAAATTATGTTTTTGGGGGCAAGTGTATCGATTTTCAAAGATTGTGCGTTTGGGGGGGAGAGGGGGCATTGACCCGGTTTTAGAAAATCATGCGTTTCGACAGGGAAGTTTTCAAATAATTATAGAGGATGGGTTCTGTTGTTTAACAGCTCAAAATTCGTTCAAAATTTTCCAGTTTTAGGGAGCTTTTGGAAATTTTTGAAGCTAGTAAGATGTGCGGTTTCTTCTTGTCTAATATTTATAAGTTACTTACTTAAGCGGGAACTCTTCTATCGTTCGGTGTCGATTTTTCCATATTTTTTCCACTTTTGTCTGTCGTTTGACAGCGTCTTTATATCTTCCCGTTGTGTCCCTATTTTTTCTATCGCCAGCATGCGCGTCTTTCGTGGTCTTCCTCTTGTTAGTCTGTCCTTGTTCCATACTTATCTTAATTTTTTTCCCGGTTTTGCTCTGAATACTTGATTTCTTATTTTAACGCCGGAAACGATTCATTAATAATCGATCCAACAAAACATTCCAGCAGGGATTTTAGTCCATTCTATCCGTCGCGTCCTCTCGCGTCCTCGCGCGAAGCGCGCAGAACCATTCAAGCGAGCGTAATTAATTTAATCGACGCCTGCTAATGAGCTGGTTATTATTTAACGTACATTATTAGGCCTCCGGTACATACCCGCCAATTACGACATTGTTTTCACTTGCGCCTTTCAACTCATTGTTCCATTAAGCATATTCCATTCTATAATTAAAGGCTAGCGCTAGTCGTTATTGTTATTTTCCTTCTACTCTTCAGCCTTTTTTTCCTCCTTTGCCTCCTTCCCTCCTCGCTCGTTCTCCGTCCTCCTCGAACCCGCTCCGTCCCTAAATGGATAAACTCAATTATGCGCGCCTAGATTGAAAGGCGTGCAACGACGACGCCAGGACGAGGAGGTAATCAAATCAGCATATAATACGATCGAAACGGAGACTATTTATTTGTAGATGGTGCAATTAGAATCGGCAATGTTTCTGATCGAAATGCTAATTAAAATTTTCGTCGTCGTAGTCGTCGTTTTGTCGGCGAGCGAGTCCCCGTTTCTCCACCCTTCCACCCCCTCCCCCCTTTCCGAGAGAGAGACAGGGAAAAGACCGAGAATGATAATTATTTATCCTATCGGTTAGGTGGGTAATGGAAATGGAATCGGAACGCGGGCGAATGGTAATTGTCCGTTATGCTGCGATTTTTGCTCGTTCTCGATAATAAGCACGTGATCTCCCATAACCGGTACTTACGCCTAAAACGTGCACGAAAAGATCCGATCGTACGAGACAAAATCGGCCGATTAAACGAGGAAATCGTAAAGTGATAAAAAAATGTCCCATCTTAATAATAATAATAATATTTATTTGTGCCAACAGAAAATTCCAAGGGCACGAACTACCAAAAGAAAAGAAAACGTGTATGATTACATATTAAATAATTACAATCAGCATAATTTATTGAAAAAGATATCAATATAAACTGTTTCTGAGCATGTACACATCCTAATAGGAGAAAAGTGCATTACATTTGTCCTAAACGGAGAGATATAGAAACTATACTCGACTCGCCGAACAGATGCAGTAGCAAATTATGGCAACCTTGCAATGCAAATGTCCGACTCACACAGCATAAATCACATGTAAACATATCAAAATAATAACCTCATTTTGTATTTGACATAAATAAAAATTGCAAAATAAGTACTAAAATAATTTTCTTATTTCTTCAAGTATATTTTGTTGAATTAAATTATGCATCTCCAATATATAGAATTATATATAGTAAATAAAAATATACAATGGTTTTAAGAAGATCTATGTAATATATAAATACAAAATAAGGAAACAAATAATTAATATATTTTTTTTTGGTATGTATTTATATAAGAAACAGTATCCTAAAAAATTAACTCACTGTACAAATAGGTATAATCAAAAATAATAAATTTTATACATATTACAAAAAATTTAATACAGTAAAGGAATTAATTATGACACACTAAAACGTTCTTAACATGTATCTTCTTCGCTATTAGATGATGTAGACGAATCATCATTAATTGTAATGATTAACGGCTCTATGTGTATATCTATGAGATTGTCAAGTTCCCACATTTCCTTCTCTGTTTGAATAACATGTTTAATAGCATATTGCCAATTTTCAACAGAAATATTGTCAATACCTCGTTGAAATAATTCTTTCACGTCTGCCAATTTAAATGTGGTGTTATGTCTCGCAACATACCCCTTCACTTGTGCCCATATTAGTTCAATCGGGTTTAATTCACAGTGATAAGGGGGAGTCTAAGTACCTTTCTATTAGTGTTTTCTATTAATTCATTAACAGCATATTTCGGAGGGCCAGATTAATGTTCTTTAATTAAAGCTAACAATTCTGCTTTTACCATGTTTTCTTCATATGCAATACTATTTTCCCTCATCCAGTTTTGCATTTCTAATTTGCGACTATTAGTTGTAGGTGGCTTATTCAATTTACGACTATGGTACGGAGCATTGTCAAAAATTATAAAGCAATTTTCTTTCAAATTGGGGAGAATACATCTCATCCACTCTTCAAACCTTTCTGCGTTCATGTCTTCATGATAATCTCCTATTCTCTTTGATTCAAAGAGGAGTAAACCATTTTCTACAAATCCTTCATCCGAGCCAATGTGTGCAATTATAAATCTTTTGCCTTTGCCTGAAGGATTTTTAAGACCTGTACTTAAATCTTCTATAAATGCTTGTCTTGCAGTGACAACAGACATATCTGTCCATACTTTATTTACAGTATGTCCAGCATTTACCCAAGTTTCATCCAAGTAATATATCGGGGTACCATTTTTACGATATTTCTTAATTTCACGAAGGTATTTCCGTCTCCAGGTAATAATGTCATCTTTTTCTTTTAAAATACTATTTCGAGCTCGCTTATTATAACTACAAACATAATTATCTTATGATTAGTATATAGAATTTAAAGTAATAAATATTTGTACCGAAAGTTTAGTTCCTTTAATAATGATCTGAGAGTCGTAATTTTGAAATTAGGAATGTCATCTCTTTCATTTATCACTGTGAGAACTTTTTGAACTGTTGGAGGTTCATTTTTAAAAAGGAATGAATGTACAATTCTTCGTATAGCATTTTTCATTTCATCATCCACCATATCTAAAACAGCCCTTTTTCTATGATATTTTTTGGTGGTTGTAATTCGTGATTAGTGTTATATTCTTTCACAATATTGTAAACACTGCGTTCAGTAATTCCTGTAAAAGATACTATAATAGTTACTATGATTTGGTTATCGTTTTTGGAAAGATACCTGCTGCTTTGGCTGTCATTTCAACACTAACAATTTTAGAAGTGCTAGGCTTTTCTTGAAATGTTTTAAATATATTCAAAACCTTCTGTTTATCTTCTGCCGTAAAATGTTTTGAAACTCTCTTCTTAGGAGGTGAGTTTTCCATAATGTAAGTATATGCGATAATATAGCAAGAAATAATGTATAACCTACAAAGCAATAATGTATTATTGGTGCACTAGAACGATCGATAAATAGTCTTCAGAAACACTGGTTTATGAAATATAATAGATAATGGATCATTTACAAAGAAAGCTAATAAAATCTAATATTCCAAATGCAATATGGACTCGATTTTTATTCTATTGTAAGCGGCCACCCTGATCGACCAATTACAAACGTTATTGGTTATGTGACCTATTAAACACACATTGTTGCTATAATTTACTACTGCATTTGTTCGGCGAGTCGAGTATAGATGTGTATCTTGATTGTCTCATAGGGACATGAAAAGGCACACATGATAACAAGTACGGGCAATCAATCTTATTATTAATAAGGTTATAAAAAAAGTTGAACACGAGTTCATGTTTCGTGCCTGCAAAGAGGTAAAATTATGCGTTTGCAGAAGAACATTGTGATCAAAGTTTCTCACAGGATAGTTACTCGTTCTTCTAAGGCCAAGGTGCTAGTAAAGTTGCTAATAGTTATGTGACAAATAAGCTTATTAGGTACCTTAATTCTTCGAATAAAAATGTTCGTCTTTCCAACAGCTGTAATTCGACGAATAGCTATTTTACAAATAAGAAAATAAAAACCAAAAGAATGTAGGTTGGTACGACGTTTGCAATGTATATACTTACAAGAAGGGAAACTAATAGAGATAGAGCTATAAATACGTTAAAGTGTTAAAAGAGATGACATTTGGTCAGATTTTGTATGGTTAAACAGATATAAAACTAGTATTTCTTTCAGCGCATGTGTTTTTCTCTGTTGTTATAGAATTGTTTCTTGTCTTGAATTTCATTATTTTTTGTGTGTAAGAAAAATAATGGATAGAAAACGTGAAAGATCGGCTAACTTTACGGAATTAGAGGTTAGAATTCTTGTTGATTTGGTGTTACGCCGCTTTAATATTATAGAAAATAAAAAGAGTGATGCCGTCAGTTGGCGCGGATAAACCTCAGAATGGGAAGCGATTGCCACCGAATTCCAAAACCTGACGGGTAGTCTAAACCGCTCAGCAAAAATGCTACGGTTAAAATATGAAAAGGAGTATTAAGAAGAAAGAATCAAATAATAGATTACAGATTTTTAAAACTGGAGGAGGATCTGCTGAAGTACAACCGCTAACAGAATACGAAAAGAAGTTAGCACTACACATGCCTATTGCTATCAATGGTTTAGAATCCATTGATGATTCTGATACAGGTAAAACTACAAATTCATTGTTGATTACTTATTCTTTAATAAAATATTTAGTATTAGAAATGGAAGTCAATGAATTACCTTCTGGTCAAGAAGCAGCGACATTATTCACATTTGCAAGTACCTCTGTAGAAACTGTTGGTGATAATATCGCATCACCAATACATAATATAGAGTCAGTACAAGGAACGGATTGTGCTGTAGATATAGTGCCTATAGATACACCAGTCGATAAGGTATTGTACATTGCTTAAGATTTTATCACAAATATGTAAAAAATATGTATTGCAGAACATAACTCCTTCTACAAGCAAGTGGAATAAGTGGAAGCCTAACCAGCTGCGGAAACAGAAACATAGAGTTCTTTGTTCCGCTCCAACAAAGGAACAGCTCAATAACAAATTAGATTCCCTAGCAGAAGCAAGGAAAGAAGTTATACAACTACAGCTAGAAACTATAAGAAAAGAGGAAGAAAGACAAGAAATTGTGCATAAGGAAACACTAGAAAACATTACGTTGAAGAGACAATTTCTGATAACCGAGGAAGAACGAAAAACGGGAGGAATTTGATTTAAAAAAACAATTATTATTATTAGACCTTGGTTTTTCTTCAATCGGTGAAACCAGGACTACACTGCATTATTTCTCCGTTGTCCACGAAACGAAAACTTTCATTCAACATGACAAAGTTCATCCAAGGCATAATACGTTGTTATAGACACCTGTATTGTTAATGTTCATGTATCCTTCGTGTGATGTGAAAGGGTTGAATCTGTGTGTCTGCATATTTACAACGCTTTTCTATCTTTTAATCGATGCTTTTTATAACAATTAATAATTCTATTTCTAGTTACATTATTTTCTCCAATTAAACGTCTTTGGCTGGAGTTAAAATAAGAAGCCTACACCCGTAGGGTGAGAGAATGCTTAAAAGGTGGTGTGCGTGGTATCGGAAAAGTATAAATAGAACCCAAAAATAAACCAAAGGTCATTTGAACATGCACATCCAAAACCCCAACGTTTACTGTGAATTTAGATATATTAAATTGTAATATGTGATTTTTTAATGCTAATTAATCAATCTATTCACAATCTATTTAGAGGAGATGGTACTTGAAGAAGAAGAAGAAATGTCGTAGTTGCTTCTGCTGGGCCACAAGTTGGGTCTGTAGAATTATTTGGAGCATTGAACATTTCTAATCCATACTCCCCCTAAGGGACGCGCGTAATTGACCGTTTCGCAAGCTTAAACGACGCCCCACCGGACCTCTCGGAGCCAACTTAGCCTAAGGTCCCGGAAAATCCATGGTTGAGCTTAAAAGACACCTCACGGGACTTTCCGGAGCCAACCTGGGCGATGGTCTCGGAAAATTGCGGGTTGTGCTTAAATGACGCCGCACGGGACCTCTCGGAGCCAACTTGGGCTAAGGTCCCGGAAAATCCATGGTTGAGCTTAAAGGACACCTACGTGGGACCTTCCGGAGCCAACTTGGGCGATGGTCCCGGAAATTTCCTTGTTGAACTTAAACGACGCCTCACGGGACCTCACGGGGCCAACTTGGGCTGAGGTCCCGGAAAATCGAGGGTTAAGATTAAACGGCGCCCTACGAGACCTCCCGGAGCCAACTTGTACGACGGTGCCGGAAATTTCCTTGTTGAACTTAAACGACGCCTCACGGGACCTCCCCGGGCCAACTTGGGCTAAGGTCCCGGAAAATCCAGGGTTAAGATTAAACGGCGCCCTACGAGACCTCCCGGAGCCAACTTGTACGATGGTCCCGGAAATTTCCTTGTTGAACTTAAACGATGCCTCACGGGACCTCCCGGAGCCAACTTGGTCGATGGTCCCGGAAAATTCCGGGTTGAGCTTAAATGACGCCCTACGGGACCTTCCGGAGCCAACTTGGGCAGAAGTCCTGGAAAATTCTGGGATGACCTTAAACGACTCTCCGCAGGACCTTCCAGGGCCCACCTGGGCGACGTTAATTTGATTCGTTCCAAAAACTCGTTGATTGACGATCAATTGACGGCGCGGTAAATTGCTGGCGTACAATTGCTGGTGATCAATTTTCCGGACACGATTTAAAACACCTCTTTCGTCGAAAGTTAGTTTGACCCACACCCTACGCTGTGCTAGTCGGAAAAGTTTCTGCTTGTCGTCAAATAATCTGACAATAACTTACTTTCTGAGTGCCGTATACCCTTTTCATTTTCATTTCTTGCACAGTTTCAAGGACATGATTGTTTTCTGCTTGTGTACTCAACCTCTCGAAACACCCGGCACGAAAGGAAGAACGTCGTGTGTACATCAATAAATTCGTGATGGTCCGTTTAAATTCGCCTCTTCCTTCCTACGCACCTTCGTTATCGTCCGGAATAAAACGGGCCCCAATTTATTATTTCGTCCTCCTTTCTAACTAATCTACGACTACGGGGTACAAGCTGCGAAAACAGGTGAGATCGATCCGGCGACTGGTCGCGCTTATCTCGGACGCGATTAGGGCGTCCGTCGACAAAATGCCGTGTACCACCGATAAGGGGGACGACGATCGATCACGTTCGGACGGGGCGACGGAAAAAGAGGACGGACGAGTATCGAGCGCGACGAGAATCGAAGGAAAATAGACGAAGATGCGAAACGACCGGCCGTTAAATTAAGGTATCCGAAACACGTAGGAAGAGGAAAGTTTGCGATAAACGTAAATGGTGGGAGGTACGACGAGCGATGGGACATTCGAGTCGAGCTGTCGCGAAGAATTAGGTGCCGTCGTCTATAACCGAAAGGTGTGCGGGGACGACGGCGCGACGTGTGGTCGTGAACGGTTTGATATTCGCGCGTTTCAGCCACGTGGGTTAGATCCGTTGGGGAAGGAAAAGAAGATCGTAATTGCCTCTTCATGTTTTGAGGTCTTTAATTTCAAAGGATTTTCGAAATCTGGCCACCGGTCCAGGAAGAAGTCGACGTTCATCTAAAATATCCCAAAACACCACACAATTTCTTTAAAAATACCTTTTTAGGTACGTGGAAAACCGAGAACTTTGAAAGTCTTCGAAACTGTAGAGGACAAAAAAATTGACAAATGAAAGTTTAGTTTTGGGACTGCTGAACAAGCTATCGCGAAAAAATTCTCGATACGAACTCGACGCTCGCCGCGGTGGCCGTAACACTAAACACACACGTCCTGTCCAAATATGCACTTGACCTTGGTTAACATATTGCCCGAATTTCTAACATAAGAATATGTGAGGTAACAGTAAGTGAATGAGTGTGAAAGGAAAAGAAATTGACACCTGGGTCCTATTCCACTTAAACGTTAACATTCTACCTGGCGAGTTGCTCGTGTCGCGAAAATATTTTTCGTTCAAATTTTTTCTCGTTTATCATGAACTTTCGTCTATTTTAATTTGATGCGTATGATGTGAAAAAGGCTAAGACTCTTTACTACTTATGCATCAAATTCATTTGTCAAGATTAGAAATTCATCGCCTACTCTGCTTAAAACATTAACATTCGACATGGCGAGTTGCTCGCATCTCATTCGAAAATAGACCTCACCAATTGAGTGAAACTTCATCATCTACTTGACCTTGCTAAAAATATGGTCTCAATTTTACTGGTGTCTCCCAACGGGAACAAATGGAACTATTACACTTTTACATTATTTTCTTCTTTTAACTTCGTTTGTGTGGAGTAAACTACCCTGAAACACATACAACTTCATACATGCTAAATACTTCCAAAGAACTTAACGTTCACTTAACCTTGCTAAAGATATGGACCAAATTTGTTACTAGCGTTTACATTTCCTTGCTTAAACAACAAACATCCGCGTTCATTCTACTCTATCGGCATTTCAAAAGAATTTCCTTCCAAAACTTCATTTTGGCTTTCCCGTGACAGTAGGGAAATATTTTCTCTTATAAAATTTATTTCTTATCTGTCATGTACTTTCGTCTATTTTAATTTGAGGGATAAGTTGTGAAAAATCCTGGCCTTTTTCACGAGTTCGAGGTACTCCCAGGACTGAAACGCTGGTCAATGTCGTCAACTTCCAACAATTACTAGGATTGCAAAACTTATCACTTTTAACTAGGAAGCTCAACAGGAAGTTTTTCAATTTTCTAGAGTGGTAACTCGTCCCAAACTAAGGTGTAAGGTAACGTGCCGAGAGTTGCGTGGCCGCAGGGGTGTGCGGTATTTAACGCTCCCCTGAGGGCACCAGGCGAGACCACCTTGTAATTAGCTTTACCCGACCAAGCGGGGCTCTGATCGGGCGGACAGATGCTTCCCTGGCTACTCCCCGTATAGCTACGCTATCTAGAATTTTCAAGGTTAAAGTGCAAAAGCTTGTGAAACAAGGCCAAGATTTCATACAGGCTAAAGAGCCATAATCAAGGCCAACTTCACTAGGCATGCACAAAGGGCCAGGTTAGTCTAGATCAGGAAGTTAGGCCTCAACGAGGCTACTAAACGTAAAGAAAGGACGGATGTCCAAGAAGGAGAGGTCGGAGGGCAGTATTCCCGCAGGTCTTTCGAAAAGCAAGGGGCCAGAAGGTTTTACCTTCAAAGAGGCTGCTTTGAAGAGGATCGCGGTAGTATGCAACGACAATCCAGCCACCCAGATGGAGCCGGCAAAGCTTAAGGCAGATCAGGACTCTATTATGGAGGCACATAACAGCATTACGGAGCAAGGGCTTCAAGTCCGCTTTTAAAAATATATGTACATGCGGAAGAACCGCTCTCAAAGCTGTCAAGTCTAATTAAAGGAATAAAGCTAGAGAACGTACTCTAAGGAGGCATGAGGACCACGATAGATCTGGAAAGGTCGCAGTGGAACAGGCATCAGTGCCACCTCGAGTAATCTAACATCTAACATCCAGAGTTGTAAAATCAAGAAAAAATTCTCGCTTCTAGAACCTCTAAGACGACTTCGAACCTATCGAGCTACCCAGTTGAAAGCAATAAGCTTCCCAATCCTAGAACTTGATGAAAGTTGGAAAAAAGGCCTGCTAGTCTTAGAGATCCTTGGGAGCTCCCACGACAAAACGCTTGCCATTTTTGCCAACTTTTAGCCAGTCCTAGGATCGGGGAACTTACTGCTTTCAACCGGGAAGAACTTGCAAACTTGCCAGCTTCAAATACCTGAAGATACCTGGGATAATTTTCCAGTCTTCGCTGCCGGTAACTTTGCCAACTTCAACTTTGCCAATTTCAAAGAGTCCTAAGGAGGCCAAGAGAAAAGAGAACGAATAAGTTTATCGGTTCCCGAAACCGAAAAAGATCGCTTAAAAGAAATCGTAGTAAAAACGCTTTGAATAGAAGCCAGGAAACGCTTCCTCGGTCTTCCATTCCCACCTATCTAAGTGCTATTGACTTTTTAGCGCGAACAACGTCGAAATTAACCGGTGAAACGAAAGAAGAAGAAAAAAATTAATAACGGCCGCTTACGTTGCGGTCGCGGTCGCGGTGGCGGCGGCGGTTCGAAACGTTGCCAGGTCGTCGGTTCGTCGAAAGCGATGTAAATTTTATTAAAATAAAAACGACGGGCGCTCATTAACTTTAATAATAATTCTTGATTAAGATCCCACCGACGATTAGCAGTAAATTGTTCTCATTAGGGCAATTTTGTATTTTTAAAGCGGTGAATACATTGCCTGCTCACCGTGCGCGTCCGAGAGATAAACGAATGGATATTGTTATTTAGCGGAAATTATAAGCGCGGTTATTTTATACGTGAGGTGTGTGCGCGCATACGTACGTATGCGATAATAGAGTGAGAAACGTGGGGATACAGGCGTGAATAAGAAAGTCGTGTATGTATGTGTACAGAGCTCTCCACAACTTATGCATTAAATCTAAACAGAAGAAAGGTCATAACAGATGAAACAAAATTTGTAAGACTACTACTATTAATTTTGGAAGTTTCGGAACCGTTCGATTACCGCTGAGATGACCTACGTTTATTGTTTAGATGTACAAATGTAAACGCTAGTAAAATTCAGGTCATATCTTTAGCAAGGTGGATATTAGGATACGACGTTATATTCAATTCATCGAACTTCGAGTCCTTTAAGTCCTTATCCACACACCTTTTACGTTAAATAACTCCGAATGTTTACTGTTTAGACAGAGAAATGTAAACGCCAGTCAAGTTCGGACCATACTTTTAGCAAATGTCAAGCAAATATTAAGTTTCAATCGAATACGATGGGAGCAACTCCCCTTGTAGAATGTTAACGTTTGAGTAGAATAGACGATGTAAATTTTTTCTTCGTGTACACTCATTTATCGCTTTTCATTTTAAAGTTTATGAAGTGCTAAACACATTCGAAGTTTCACCGCTAACATATATATATATATATATATATAACCCGAATTTTTAACATATAAGATTATATGAGGTAAAAGTAAGTCATTGAGTGTGAAAGGAAAAGAAATTGACATCTGGCTGCTATGCTACTTAAACGTTAACATTCTACCTGGCGAGTTGCTCATATCGCGAAAATATTTTTCTTACAATTTTTTCTTCGTTTATCATGAACTTTCGTCTATTTTGATTTGATGCGTCTGATGTGAGAAAAGGTAGGATTTGTTACTATTTATACCCGAAATTCATTTGTCAAGATTAGATGACGTAAAAGTAAGTCGATGAATGTAAAGCAAAAAAAAAAATTACATCGCCTAGTCTATTTAAAACGTTAACATTCGACCTGGCGAGTTGCTCGTATCGCATTCGAGACTCCCTAATTGATTGGAGCTTAATGTTCACTTGACTTTGCTAAAGATATGAACCAAACTTCTTCTAGCGTTTACATTTCTTCGTTTAAACAACATTCACATTCATTCTACATTCTCCGCATTTCAAAGGAATTTCCTTTCGAACCTTCTTAAAATTCTTTTTCTTTCGTTTATCATGAACTTTCGTCTGTTTGAAGTTTACGCGTAAATTGTGAAAAAAGCTTGGATTTTTACTACTTACGCGTCAAATTCATTAAGTCCTTATCCAGACACCTTTTACGTGAAATAACTTCGAATGTTTACTGTTTAGACAAAGAAGTGTAAACGCCAGTAAAGTTCGGACCATACCTTTAGCAAAGTCAATTAATCGATTAGGGAGTCTATTTTCGAATACGATGGGAGCAACTCGCCATGTAGAATGTTAACGTTTGAGTAGAATGGACGATATTAATTCTTTCTTCGTTTACACGCATTTATCGCTTTTTATTGAGTGCCGAACACATTCGAAGTTTCACCGTAGCCGCGTGTTCTATTACACGCTCCAATTTTTCTTTCTCTTACACTCATCGTAAAACGCGAGTTCATTTCAATCGGCAGGTTTTCATAACCTCCCTTCTATTAACCGGTTTCTGAAGATTCGAAACCGACAAGTTTACGAGTTTTTGAGTCTTCGAAATCGGTAAGTTGTACACGAACGAAGTCGAAGTCTTCGAAACTGCTTGGCTTGCCGGTTTTTGCGAAATCTCGATAGAACTCGACAGTTTTAGAAGCCGGCTGGTTTTGTAGTTTTCACTTTCGTTGATTTTTTCCAGTTTTAGCGAGTTGGCGAACTTTCCAATTTGATGAAAACTTTCACAAATTGAAATTGGAATAACAGCAGATTGCAAGGACTGTGGTGAAGTTACTGACACTAATCACAACATACACGCATCACCATCGATATGACGGTTTGAAGATGCTTGTCTCGCGTTAGCGAAACACGTGTCATCGACTTTAATTACGATTAATAATATAATAAGAAATTATTAATAACGATTGTGTGGTGTGGAGTTTACCGATGTGGTCAGTGTGGTTGAAATTGCAAAGTTATCCAATGTTGTGGCGTGCTAGGAGAAGAAGATCAGTTCTGGGAAGTCCTGAAAGGCCCCAAGACCGTCTCGTTTCCCAATTTTTTGGGAAACTATCAAAAGTCGGGAAACTTAGCGAGCTATCCGGTTTGACGATGCCCCCAAGATTTTCAACTTAAACGGCCAAGCACCGCGGGAAGTGGAAACCATGAAACGAACAATAGAAACTAAATTAGTTAAGATGGAACAAAACAAGGAAAAGACTAACCAAGCGTTTTTACTTGTTGTTTGTCCGGCATGCGTGTTAGGTGCACAACGCTTTCGGAAACGCACTAAAGAAATGTCGAGGAAAACGTGGAAAAGTGCAGCTGCGAAACAAGAATTGACAAGAAGCGAAGATAAAGGCGAGAAAAGAACGAGAACGGTCTAAATTCGTTTATGATTAATGTAATTGTAGTGTGAGTATTGAGTTCTATACCTTAACATCTAACGGTAATCATTAAAGATTTGAGATCAATAGAAAGGAAATCTTTGAAGGAATTCAACCTTAGAGAGGAAATAACAAAAACACACAATCACCAAAGTTAGTAGAATTTACTCAACAAAGCAGAAACAAAACGGCATTAATCTAGACTTTCAAACGAATATGTTCCCAAAAAGATTTAAACCAAACGTTTCGATAGCGGTTCCGCAAGGATCAATCTTAGGGTCGCTTCTTTCTGTAATATATGTATATTAATAACGTAAGTTGTATCATAAAAAAATGATAGCATAAATCTTTTTGCTGATGATATGTTAGTGAGTGCAGCGGACAGTGATGTAGACTCTACCGTTGGGAAAATGAATTTTGAACTTGAAGACATTTCTAAGTGGCTAAAAATAAATAAACTAAAACAACAATGTCTTAAAAACTAAAGCAAAGGTAATCGAAAATAGGGTGCCTGGTGTAATAAATAGAGATATTGTTGTCGATGGTGCATATATTGAATATGTCAAACAAATAAAGTACCTTGTTGTAGTCATAGGCAATAATTTAACATTTAAGGATCATGTAGATTACATAGTTTAAAAATTGGCTAAAGATATAGGTTCTCCGGTAGAATTAGTCCTAAATTGTCTAGTTGGGCAAAAATGCTGGTGTATAAGAGTATTATTGCTCCACATTTTGAGTACCATACCATGGTATCGTTCCTAATTGGCGAGGGTGATATGTATAGAGTACAGAAATTGCAGAATAGAGCAATGAGAATTGCTGTAAGTTGTAATAAATACACAAGAATTTCTCTTATGTTGGATGCATTGCAGTGAGTCAGTCTTCGACAAAGAGTTTACTATAATACTCTAATTTTTCTTGTTTTAATCTGACCGGCAATTAACTATCGGCTCGTACGTGTCAACCCATTGGTGTCGCCGGAAACCTTGGTGGTTTTTGGAAGTGTTAGAAACTTGAAGCTTTTGCAGTCCCTGCGACTTTTCGAACTCCTTGGAAACGACGAACTTTTCAATTTTTGGAAATTTGTAGTAAGCGACTTGTTTTCTAGATTGGACATCTTTGGAGCTAGCAAGCATTCGAAGCTTCGGAAGATTCGAAACGGGAAGTTCTATTGCGGTACATGAAATTGGTTATCGAAAATGACTTTAGCAATTTTCATGCAATTTAGTATCTGGGGATTTGCTAGAACACAAAATTGATCTAGCACGGTCCCGGTTCCAGGGAATTTTTTTGTCCCGCTTTTACCTATTTCTGCGGTATATAAAATGCGTTATCGAAAATTACTCTCAAGATTTTGTTACAATTTAGTATCTGCGAGTTTATGGGGACGAAGAACCGATTTAGCATGGTCCCGGTCTCTATTCAATCCGTTTAATCCAGGTTTTCACCAATTTCGGCCTAAACGTGGGTTAGCAACTTTTTAACATCGTGCAGCCAAGCGAAATTATAAGTAATTAAAACTTTACTACTAAACCATAGATGGCGCTGAAAGTAGTGTGTTAATAAAAGAAAAATATCTACGAAGACTAACAACAACATGTAAATTCACATGCTTTGTTTGCAGTTACAAAAGTAACCGGAGCTGAGGTTTTTAATCAAAATAAAAAAGCTGGTACACAATTAGTTGGCGTTGCAAAAAGAAGGTTTGTAAATGTTTACTTAAAATGTGTATTTCTTAAGAAAGATTTTGAGCTTGAATTTATCTATTTTTAAGTATTTAAATATAACTGTAAATATTAATTTTAATACTACTTTTATAAAGTTTTAATATATATGTGCTAGTATGTATACTTGAAATATACAATATTAATTAAATATCAAAATTAAAATAAAGAGCGTTATTATTTGGTTCAAAATTATTGAAAAATTGTGGGAACTCCGAGCAAGGCTCGGTCCACCAGGTACTACTAATAATAAAAGCAAGTTGTGGCCACGACGAAATTTAAGAAATAGAAGACATCTAAGATGCGCTCGGTAGAGGATGTTTCGTTTGACATTAGAGAGGGAGGAGGGGGAGGATCGAGTTGAAATTTCCGATTCGAAACGGTCGCCGTTTACGAAAGAAATCGAATCTACAACCGCCGCTTTCCCTCGAATTTAAACGAGACAAATTAAGAAATCGGGAAAAAATCGGGGGTGGGGGAAGCGACACCTCACACCCTCCCCAAAAGAAAATAAGACATCCGCACCGTCCCCTTCTATGCCCCCTTTCCGAAACGCCGCACGCCCTCGTTTGCATGCGACGCGACGGATCGTACGAATTAGGAAATCCATCGCGCCGAAACGTGTGTACATACAAAAAAGACGACGCGACGATTCTCCTATTTCTCGCCCCTTCCTCCCCCCTCCCCGCCCCCGCGAACGAGAATATAATACGCGGCACATATTCGCGACCTTTTTCTCAATCTTGGACCTTTTGATCTTTGAACGCGCCCATCGTACCGAGAGATCCATATATATGCAGATTGCGCGAATACGAATTTTCACATTCTCCTCCGTTTTTCGATTTTCGATTTGCATGCACGGGCTCCCCCGAAGGGCCAAGGAAAATGAAAAGAAAAAAACTCCCTTCACGTTCCGGAAACCAACATGCAATTGCTTAGTTTTCTTACGTATTTCCTTAATTACGATTTGGTATGGGCTCAGTACTGCGCCTTGCCGCAGGCTCAGTACTCCGCCTTGCCGCAGGCTCAGTACTCCGCCTTGCCGCAACCTTTCCTTTACTAAAAATGTCTCAGATTCTCGGTTTTCTAACGCAGTACCATGTGTTAGTATATAGGCTCCTAACTCCTCTTCTTAGTTGGCGCTATGGGAAAGTTTAAGGACCCCCTCTCCCTTTACATTATCGGAAGCCTTTTCAAGGTGTATGAACGCCAATTAAATTCCTTTATTTTTGGCCCTCATTTTTCTCAACTAGCTGCTTGATTGTGACGGTGTGATCCTGTATCGATCTTCCCCGCCTGAATCCACTCCGACTATCATCTACTTGATTCTCTACGATTCCCTTATTTAACCTTCCTATACTCACGCATACGGTCTGTGAGACCGACTTATATAGTATAGTATACGTCTTTCATTTTGACGTGAGTATAGGAAGGTTAATATCATTTCATACAGTTTAGAAACTATGCTAAGGAGAATTCTCTGTAATTTTCGCATCTTCTATTGTCAGCCTGTTTGAATACACGCACAATCATCCCCATTCTCCAGTTTCTCTAGTTGCGTCCTTGTTAGTTAATAAAGAACTGATGGTTTATGGTAACGTCTAAAGCTTTAATCGCAGACGTATTTCTGGTGTCTCGATTACAAATCGTTGCTTTTACAACAATTCCGTATTGTTTAAGCCCCTTAACCGCCTGTTTTATGATAGAAATAGTCATTCCTTTAGTTACAGTTTCAACTAGAAGTAAGCTATTGGTAGTTTCCATTTAGTAAATAAACCTCTGATCATCGACACCAGCGCCCTTTTTGGTAAATTTATCTTTTCTACCAAATTCGTCTAAATCCTGTACGTCTTCTATTAGATATATGTAAATGTTTTGAATACTCCAATTCTTGTTTTATATTCACTTCGTCAAAACACAACTCTTTTGTCCGTTATTGTCGTTGTCTTAGCTTTTATAGAAATTTGATTGAATAATCGTTTTGGTACGGTCTTCTGGTTTGGAGAGAGCACCAAGCGTTTTCCCGCTTGATGAGGATAAAAAAACAGGCTTTTCTGTTTTTATGCTGGTTTATTTAGACTGATAAGAATGACATATTTTACAATAAAAAACGAATTTATTTAGACAGATTAGATTGACACATTCACAACATAAAAAATGATCATAAAAATACGTATTCCTTTGTATGCGCGTTATTTCGAGGTCAATTTTTTTGGTTACAACTTATACTTACATATATTATGTTATATTACACTCACTTAGCATGTATTCTATTTTTGTTTCTAAATATGGTTCCAAAGAATTGGACTTATGGTTCTCGCTTTGGAGAAATTGACAAACGTTTGTGGCTAAACGTTTCAAAATACGTTTCGTCCGAAACAGTTCAAACGTGTTTGTCTTTGCGTTCATTCTGAACGTTTTAAATACACTTGTCATAAACGTTTCATTTATATCCATCTTCTGGTACCTCACCTTTCTTCCATGTTTTATTTAATATCTCCTTTAGCATTTCCCACCATTTACTCCGATATTCATCATCTCTGGTGTTACGTTATCGTGCCCAGGAGATTTTCCAGCTTTAATTGTACTTATGGTTTCTGTTACTGCTTCCATTAGTTAGACAAATAGTTCCAAGAGCATGGAGAGAGTTACCAAGAAATATAAAGAAAAAGTAGACATATAAATGAAATCTACATAACTCTCACAAAAATATCCTCACTGAGTTTTATTCGGAAACTTTCAGGGAAAGTTGCAGTCCTTTGCCCAAACTTTTCCTCGAATTCTTGCCACAATTGTTCCAATCCGTTTTGTTTCCATTTGCCCGTGTATTTTTATTTCTAATTTTCCTTTAAATTTTTCAGCTGTTTTTGTTTCTTCTGTCAGTCTGTATGTCCTTATTACTTCTTATGTTTCCTTTGGTATTTGTCCTTTGCACAATTTTCCTTGAAAGTTGCCGAATAAGTCTCGGTGAGGATATTTTTGTCAGAATTACGTAGATTTTATTTATACTTTCTACTTCTTCTTTATCTTCCATTTGCATTTCGCCTTATTCTTCAGTGCCCTTGTCGTTTTCTCCCTCATCTCCTTCCTACGTGTCTGTCGTATTATCTTTGACGTTTAGTATCTCATTGAAGTATTCCCCTCACCTTTCCATTTTCCTTTCTTCATCATTTATAATTTCGCCATCCTTCTCTTCTATTCGGTTTTGGCAGACTTTTCACCGCTTTGTAGAACTGGTTTTGATTCGTTTCACCGTCATTTTCCATTCTTTTTTCTCCGAATTCTTTCCACGACTTAATCTTGGCTCGTTTTATCAGATTTTTGACATGCCCTCTTTGTTGTTTGTAGATTTTATAGTTTTTTCTGTTCTACGGTTGAGGTAGGTCTCCCATTTCTCTTTTCTTTTGTTTTAATTTGCTTTCTGAAATCCTGTGTCCACCATTTTGTCTGTTTTCTTTTTCTATCGATCGAAATCGTTCCGCATGCTTCGTTGGTCGTGTCCAAAGCTTTTTCTCGAATTCTTGCCACATTTGTTCCAATCCGTTTCGTTTTCGCATTTTTCCCGCTATGCTTTGTTCGTCTATGTTCCTTTTTTCTGTCAGTCTGTATGACTTTATTACTTCTTATAGTTTCTTTGGTATTTGTCCTGCCTTGATGATTGTGGGCATTCTTTTCTCTTTGAAATGTTGGTAGGCTGTAACTCATTGGAAATGTAAAGTTAAAGCTATTCTGTTACTTTCTTTTGTTAGTTGGTCCCAGAAGCTAGCTTTTTTCTTCGATCGGCCCGTACATTGCTACGATATTTGTTTTTTCCATTGTTTGTATTTCTATTCTTAGGATTCTATCTGTGATGTTTTACCAGTTTGTTAGTTATTCTAGGTGCTTGTATTAATTATTACTCTAACTGTCTTTCGAGTTCTTGTACCATTGCCCACACCATTGTATATCAATAAGTGTCCAATCTCGATCTTCAATTGCCCTTTTTCCTTTCTCCTTGCTTCACTTATAGCTAAAATATCCATGCTAACCTCCTCAAATTTTTCTATGAATTCATCTCCTTTTCCAGACTAACTTCTAATGTTCCATGTTGCTAATCTCCATATTTGGTCCTCGTTTTTTGTTCGTTCCTAGCGATAAATTTTCTTTTTTATCGGGTGCATGCTGGTTTCCTGGTTTCTTCCCCTTTCTTTGAAGCCATTACACTTTTCTCACGTATATCAATCGTATCCAGTCCATACCCCCGCTTCGTCTCAAAATATCCTTGTTCTCCCTCGGTTGTTAGTTTTTTTGCTGTAGCTTTCTTTAACTTTTCCGTACCGTTATTCCATCTCCATTCCTCCCCATTTATCACCACCATATTATAACCAATCCGAACATGTTATCATTTTTCTCCTTCTTCCCTCACCATTATCCTTATTTGTTTTTGTTTCTGGACTTATCACAAACAAACCATTAAAACCAGATTACAACCGGAGATAATAAATACACTGTTTAAGTCGGCGGTAAACGCATGGGACCTAACTTTTCCCTCTAAATCATAGATAATGAGATGTATGACGGCAGGAAAGAGTTAAGTCATGTCACGGTATCCAACGCGAAGTCTTACCGTAGTCTACGCAAAACGAGGAGACCCAGTTCGTACGTACAACGTACGTACGTGTGTGTATTATGTGTGTTACGTTTAAGTACGTAGCTAGGCTAGCGACGACGCCTCAGAAGTCTTTTCACATCTCTCTCGCGGTACTTAGATGTTAATTTACTGCGAACTAGAAGTTCTCAGATCTTGAGCGCACGGCTCGCTCCTTAAGACAATGGGTAGTCAGGCTACGTTAAATACAGACATTTTGCGCCCGGCTGCACAGGACGTAACGTACTACTACACGTACAAACCTACTACGAGAGTTGTCGGGATATACGGCATTGTGGGTTAAGTTACGGATTGCTTATTTATGCTCTGACCTATGTACGTTGCTAACGTTACGAAGTTTGGAAGCTTTAGGCCGAAGTTTCGTAACGGACGGATTTACGACGGGCATTCGCGTTTATCGTTCGAGCAAATCGAGCTTGCCCTTTTGTTCGTGTATGATCGAGGAGTTCTTAAGCGTATCTTCGCGTTACCACTTCGCAATTACAACCTAGTTACCAGCGCATCCGGTTTCAATGACAGTACCAACAAACATGATTTGACGGTTTAATTGGCAATATGTGGAACCAAATTTAGATTGGCATCCATTGTAATGACATAAATTTAAAGATGGATGAGTCAACTCATCCTTGGCTGCAATCCCCAATATCTTTTCCATCTTTAAATTTAAGTCCCAACGTGTACAGCCAGTACCTCTGCAAAAAAAATAAGTCATTGTAATGTTACTCAAGATCTTCTATTCTGAAGAGTTGGCAGTACTGTCGTGAATTTAATCGTTTTAATTTGGTCGTTGTACTCCACCAACTGACCGAAAACAGCGATTAGAGGCGAGCGATCACCCAGTTTTCGAATTGTCTTCTTAAAAATCTACAAATCTGGTAAGCTTTCCTTTCAAATTTCTTGGAAACTGGTCAGTTTTTGAAACACTCAGAATCTTTAGCACAACAGCCTAGCTTCCTGGTCCGTAGGGCCTATCAGAGATCGTGGAGACCAGTCAGCTTTCCAACTAAAGCTCCCTCAAATTATCAAGCATTCCAATTTCGTGGAACTCTTAAAAGTCGTTAAAACTGTCGAGTTTTCCCGTCTTTTGTTTGTCGTAAAAGCGTCAGAAGTCTAAACCTAAAATCGTACGAATACCAATGAGCCTATTTTCGCTAAGATTGCCCGTCTCAGTTCGTCATAATGCACTTTGAGGAGCCGTCGTAACCTAGATCAAGCGAGCTTATTAAAGAATTTTCGATGTCCAAAACAAAAGCGATTTGGTCCAATAAGTCCGAGATGCTAAGAGCAATGTTTTGGGGAAAAACGACCACCGGATGGATGATCAAAAAGAACGAATGAGGAACTTGAAAGCTTATATGAGAGACCCAGCTTTGTATCCTTCGTGGAAGCCCAAAAGAATGAGATGGTTGGGACATATAGAAAGGATGATAAGGAAAAGAATACCAAAAATAGCATTGGAAAGGGGACCAGTAGATGTAAGAAGACATGGAACATGCTTAGATCAACGTTTGAGGGGAAACGACACCAGATGGACGGGCAAAAAGATGGAATAAGGGACTGGAAAGGTTATATGAGAGACCCAGGATTGTATCCTTCGCAATATCCCAAAAGAATGAAATGTTTGGAACATATAGAGAGAATGACGAGGGAGAAATGCCATAATTAGTATTGGCAAGGGGACCAGTGGATGTAAGGAGAAACGGAAGATCCTAAGAGCAATTTTGAAGGGAAAAGCTACACCAGATCGATAGGTAAGAAGAACGCATAAGGAGCTGGAAAGCTTATATGAGGGGCCCAGGATTGTAGGCTTCGTGGAAGCCCAAAAGAATGAGATATTTGGGACATATAGAGAGGATGATAAGGAAAACAATACCAAGAAAAGCATTGGAAAGGGGACCAGTAGATGTAAGAAGACATGGAAGATGCTTAGATCAACGTTTGAGGGGAAACGACACCAGATGGACGGGCAAAAAGATGGAATAAGGGACTGGAAAGGTTATATGAGAGACCCAGGATTGTATCCTTCGCAATATCCCAAAAGAATGAAATGTTTGGAACATATAGAGAGAATGACGAGGGAGAAATGCCATAATTAGCATTGGCAAGGGGACCAGTGGATGTAAGGAGAAACGGAAGATCCTAAGAGCAATTTTGAAGGGAAAAGCTACACCAGATCGATAGGTAAGAAGAACGCATAAGGAGCTGGAAAGCTTATATGAGGGGCCCAGGATTGTATTCTTCGTGGAGGTCCAAAAGAATGAGATAGTTGGGACATATAGAGAGGATGATAAGGAAAACAATACCAAGAAAAGCATTGGAAAGGGGACCAGAAGATGTAAGAAGACATGGAAGATGCTTAGATCAACGTTTGGCGGGAAACGACACCAGATGGACGGGCAAAAAGATGGAATAAGGGACTGGAAAGGTTATATGAGGGGCCCAGGATTGTATCCTTCGCAATATCCCAAAAGAATGAAATGTTTGGAACATATAGAGAGAATGACGAGGGGAAAAATGCCATAATTAGTATTGGCAAGGGGACCAGTGGATGTAAGGAGAAACGGAAGATCCTAAGAGCAATTTTGAAGGGAAAAGCTACACCAGATAGATAGGCAAAAAGAACGCATAAGGAGCTGGAAAGCTTATATGAGGGGCCCAGGATTGTATTCTTCGTGGAAGCCCAAAAGAATGAGATAGTTGGGACATATAGAGAGGATAATAAGGAAAACAATATCAAAGGAGCATTGGAAAGGGGACCAGTAGATGTAAGAAGACATGGAAGATGCTTAGATCAACGTTTGAGGGGAAACGACACTAGATGGATGGGTAAAAAGAAGGAGTAAGGGACTGGAAAGGTTATATGAGGGACCCAGCATTGTATCCTTCGTAAAAGCCCAAAAGAATGAAATGTTTGGCACATATAGGGAGAATGACGAGGGAAAAATGCCATAAATAGTATTGGCAAGGGGGTCAGTGGATGTAAGAAGAAAACGAAGACCGAGAATGAGTTGATTGCAGAGACTCGAGGAGGAACTGCGAGGAATGGGTAGCAGTGACTGGAAGATCAAAGCCCAGAATAGAAGAGAGTTGGAAAATATTTGAAATGTTAAACGAACTATGTGGATTGTAAAAATAATTTATGCCCTAACCCTACAAGACCTGTGCAGTAAAATATATAAGTCCAAGATCTAAATAGTACAAAAACAATCTCTGACAGCTTGCTAATTTCGACGAGCAATGAAAAGTCTCCAAAAATTTGAAACCTTGCCAGTTTCGATGACCCGTAAAGGCTTTTTGGAATTCGAAACGGCTTCGAATCAATTGAAAAACGGATGAGAATTTCTAAGACACACTTGAATCGATAAACGTAACAATTTCAAATCCCCATAAACTGGTTGTCTTGCTAGTTTCCCATTCATCAAATTTGGACACCTTGTCAGTTTCGACGAGTCCAAAAGAAATCTCAAAGACCGAAATGTTTCCAGGTTTCGAAGCGTTCTAAGTCCGAAAACTACCAAACCTTGTCAGTTTCTTACAATTTATTAAAGCGTCCAAAAGTGGAACGTCAAGCTTCTCCATGGCCTCCGAAATTTCCTAAAAATTTTGGGGAACTAGGCAATTTTGGATGCTTTTAAGGGTACTCGGAACTGGAACGCTTGCCTACTTCGAAAACTACTAACAGATCCCCCTCCCCCAAAGAGAAACTTGCTAGTTTCAAAGTTTCCAAAAACCGGAAAGCACACCGGGTTAAAACCTTTAAAAACCGAACAATTTGCCGCTTCCTACAACACCTAAATATTGCCAAAAAATGAGGGCTGGAAACTTCGTCAGTGACTGTGAGGGTGCTAAGCATCGCAAAAATTGCAAAGGTTGTCAGTCTCTAAAACTTTTAAACGCGCTCAAAACTGGAACGCTTTAGTCGAATTTGCGGTAAATAAACTAAAAGTTCCCGAGAGCTTGTCCGCGACCTTCTAAACCGTTCAAGACTGGAATTATTGCTAATTTAGAAAAGTTCTGACGTGCTTTTCAATTTAGAAAACTTGCCAGTTTCCACGATCGTTAAAAATTCTCATAATACACGAAGTTGGTTTTCCGTTCTCGCCGATTTCTTCCCCTTTTTATTTGGCATTTCTTCAATTCTTCAAAATTGTTTGATTCTTCGCTTTCTTCATTTTACATTTGCCATTTCCTCGAATTTCTGAGAACTCTTCCAAATTTCAGGAAGCATTTCCTGTAATTTCTTTACTCCTATCTTCGATTTGATTCTTGATTTTCTTGATTTCTTCGCTATTTCGCGATTTCTAAAACCAACAACGTCAACTCTAAGTAGTAATTCATAGTTTCCCTACTCTGATCAGCAAACTTACCAGATTCTCCGATTTCTTCGCTTTCTGTTTGCGATTTCTTCAAAATTGTTTGTTTCTTCACTTTCCTCATTTTGCATTTGTGATTTCCTCGAATTTCTGCGAATTTGTCGGAATTTCAAGGAGTAGTTCCTGTAGCTTCTTCATTCCCATCTTCGATGTTATTTGATTCTTGATTTCTTCGAATTTTCGATGTCAGCAACGTCAAATTTAAGTAGTGACCTGCGATTTCTTCAGTTTATCTCCGAAATTATTCGATTCTTCAATTTCTTCGGTTTTCTATTTACGATTTATTTAAAACTTCTTCGACTTTCCAGGAATTTTAGTAAATAGTGACCTGCAGTTTCTGCACTTTTATCTTCGAAATAACTTGATCTGCGATTTCTTCGCTTTCTATTTGGGGTTTCTTCAAAATTGTCCATTTGCGATTTTGTCGAATTTCTGGGCACTCTTCCGAATTTTAAGCAGTAGTTTCAGTAGTTTCTTCATTCCCATCTTCGATATTATTTAATTCTTCACTTTCTTGATTATGCTTCCTAATTCCAAAAGGAACAACGTCAAATTTAAGTGGTAACTTGTCGTTTCTTCCGTTTAAACTTCGAAATTCTTCCTATTTTCAAGAAATATGTTACTTTTTCTTCATTCCTATCTTCGATATCTTCTTGGTTTGTTTCCGGCGACTTTTTGGACAGTTCCCGACGTCGTCCGTCCACATCCATTCACACCGTAAAGAAGAGATCGTTAACGGCTCGTTCGTTTCTAACGTACCGCCATTAGCGTAAAACGTTCGCGTCCTTAGCGGGGGCTCACAAGGCGAGCATGAAATTCGAGTGTTAAGAAAGTTCGTTCAATCAAGGTTTATGTGGATGTTTTTGCGATACAAACTGCCGAACATTACCCGCATTTTTTTCTTTGTTTTCTGGCATGTTATATCGTTTGGGTTATTGCACTGGGAATTAATGTTTGTTGTTTTCACAAACTTGCTTGGGTACGTTCAGATATTCTTTTCGAAAGTTGATTGTTCTAAATATTCATGTCCCAGAAAGAACTGTACATATTTACATACAGCTATTGTAACTACATATACGGACAACCTTAGAAGTAACAAATTACAGGGTGATCAACTACGAGGATATAGCTTTGTTGCGGTATAATTCGAATGTAGTTTGGAGGCGATGCACACCTATTGGCTTTGACCTAAACATTCGATTCAGATCTAATCTTCGTCAGGCGAAATATAAACGTCGAAAATGATGTACCGGGCGTTTCGGAATACGTTTTACTCCAAGGTCGAAGCGATTTTTTGCCACGCAATTGATTGACCGTTTTGCTCCGCTTTTAAGTCCACGTTCGTCGTCGTCGTCGTCATCATCATCGTCGAAAATAATAAAAACAAAAGGACAGATGCATCGGCGGGAGCACTTAAGGCGGCAAGACGGTTCGACGGCAGCCGGCCGGCCCCATCAACGTTGAAACAAAAGAATCGTAGCCCCAGACTCGTAGAAATGATATGTCATTTGGCGGGCTCCGAAGGTAATGGTCGAAAATTACACGTTTAAAAATTAAAATGTCATTTAAGAGGAGGTAGTGCCCGTGGTCGGGAAAAAGCGCCTCGCAACGTCCAAAATACGAAATTATCCAGTCCGAGTCCGTCGCACATAACCACATACTACCAGCGCAGCGGTACAGAGTCCGTTCTTCCTCCTCCTCCTCGAACAATAATTGAGGCGGCAGACCTGGACATTTTATTATTTCCCCCTTCGTCCCCTTCGTTTCGTATTTCGATTTTTCGCTTGTCGTCCTTTTTCCCACCGACGCGTTCGTCCTTTCTCATCCACATGAGTGGACGGACCAATCGCGAAGCAGCGCCATCATCGCCATGCTGTGGGAGAGCGAGCTTTTTCCTTCTTTTAATAGAAAAGTCCAAAGGGATAATCACATTTCATCATAATACCAGTCATAGAGCGTCCGTAATGACAAAATAAGAGTTCGAGCTCGATCTGTCGTTGTCGCCCGCTCGTTTATTCGCGAGTTTCGTCCGAGCTTTCGTCGACGCATCGATCTGGTCCGCAGCGAAGGCGAAACATTAAAGTAATACTTAAAATGAGGTAAGTAAAAGACCCATCTCGCAGATGAAACGCTGTGTTTAATCCTTTTACGTGATATTCCGAAGCAATTTATTTTATTCATCAAGATCTCCGGATCCGATATCGCGGCGAAATGCCATAGGAGTCGGAGGTTTCTTTTATTTTCCCTCTCCCCTTTCCCCTTCTTCGCCTCTTTCTCAAAACCGAAAAGATCGTCCGCCGTTCTAGGACTGTAATTACGAGAATACAGAGTCTCCATTGATGTTTTACTCAAATTATACGATCGTCGATTGTTTCGTTTCATTACTGTTTATTGATGGTCTTTCATATCGGGGGTTTCTTTCTTTTCTTCTGTTTCTCTTCGATTTCGTTTCTTTTTTTTCGATCGTTCTTCTCCTATTTCGACGCGGTATTTACCTCCATTCTATTCCGAAAGTCGTGGATTCGATCGTTGCCGGGCTCGACGGCGGCGCGGCGGCCGAAGAGATAATTGAAGCAATTTCGTCGAATCCTCCGTGCGTTTCTCGCGAAATTACGGAATGGAGGTAAACGTAAACTACTACGTTAGGCGATGAAACTTGAGCGTTTCGTCAAGGGAAATCGCGGTTAGAAACGTATTTCGACAATCGGATCGACATCTTCAATGGTACATGAAGGAAACCACACCTTACCGATTCCCAGAGACTTGAGATTCCATCCGCGCCTCGTCCGAATTTGAAGTGGTCATCTTCAAAAATCGTATAAATTAGGAATGGGATGATGTAAACGTAAACTACCACGTTACTACTACCATATTTCGACAATCAGATCGACATCTTCAATGGTGATTACTGGCTTATAAAACTTTTAGTTAAATTTTAAGGAAAGAAATAGTCCGAGACGTGACCGATTTTCTGTCTCTAACTTTCTTAACAATTCTAAGATGATTTCTTCAGATATTTCCTAAAATTCAAGTTTCCTCTTACGTCCTTTACTTTTCCTGAGACTTGTTACGTTTCTTCATCAGAAATGTGTTAAGGAAATGCTTTCGGTGTCTGATTTTCGCCTCAAATTTTTTGATTAATTTCTCGCAAGATTCCGTCAAATCACTTCAGAAATTTTCCAAAACTAAAATTTTCTCTGACGTACCATATGTTTCCTCTGACGTCTCCCAGCCTTATCACCAATAAATAATAATAATAATTCGCTATTGTTGACAGTGTTGAGATTTTCTTGCAGCCTCTGTATATCCAATCCTGATGAGATCACAGAGAAAATTTTCAAATCATCAGCATAAGCCAAAGCTCGACAGGTAAGAGATTCAAGAAGATCGTTAATATATACAACGTGTCCCAGATAACATTTCCAACATGGGGACCTCGCTTATTGTTAAAGATACAAGTTTGGTTAAATTAGACAAATTGTTCCTAAGGACTAATGAAATTATGGAGGATGAAAAAACACGTTCAATTATTTCAAAGCCTACTTGACGTTCCATAAGAAAAAATTAAATTAGGGATCGAAACAGAAAACGAAAAGTGCAAAAAGAAATCCAAGTCGATATTTAAATTCTACATAAAAAGTATTTTAAGAAAATGTGAAGAAGAAATTATCTACTAGAACAAAAAGTTATTACAAGAAAACAAAATTCGAAATTTTTCGTTTTTCCAACATAAATCCTAAAATACATGGAAATTTGGAAATTGAGGAATATTATATAATTTCATTAGTCCCTAGGAACAATTTGTCTAATTTAACCAAACTTGTATCTTTTACAATAAGCGGGATCCCCATGTTGGAAATGTTATCGGGGACACGTTGTATAATGAAGAAAAGTGGCCCCAAGGAGGACCCCTGAGGTACACCCGTTCCACACACAAATTCATATGAATTGAAGCCATTGTAGCACACGTAGTTAATTCTATTTGTCAAGTATGATTTTATAAGAGTAAGGAACGACGGATTCAAACCAAATGCATCAAGCTTCCCCAACAGAATATTATGGTCTATTGCGTCAAAGGCGCTGGAAAAGTCAGTGTATACCACATCGACTTGACATCGGTCATCCAACTTCTTGGGAAATAAATTGAGTGATTGTAACAAGATTTGTTATAGTTGAATGCCCTGGAAGAAGACCATGCTGAGAAGCAGAAATTTGATGTTTGATATTCGTAAGAATACTAGAATAAATGACATATTCAAACACTTCAGCGAAATTAGATAGGATCGAGATCGAACCGTAATTTTTAAGTTCAGCAGAATCCCCTTTCTTGAAAACAGAAGTTATTCTCACCCTCTTCCACACTCCCGAAAAAACTGAGGACCGAATTGCTAAGTTGATAATAGTTGTTAAAGGTTTTACCAGGATAAACCGACTATCACGTATTAACCCTGCTGCACTATTCGGATCTATTTGACCCAAACAGAATTTTGTTTCGCTGTAATATGAATATTTGTCAAAAAATGTTCATGGCGTTCACTAACTTTATTTGTTACTTTGTTTACGTTAATATTCCATAAACATTTTATTTTTTTTTATTTTTGTTTGAAATATTTATTTATATGTTACCTTTATTACATTCGGGTCAATATGACCCGACAGTCATCTACGTTATATACATTATTTCTAGGATATGTTTCTCGCATTTATATTGTTTATTATTATATACAACACAATTGTGCATATAATAACGACCCATCACTGCGCCTAATATGTTAGAAAGTAATAAAAATGATTTATTTGTTTTATTTTTTGCTACTTGACTATCACGTATTACCTTCTTGCATGTTCTTGTTTACGCAGGATTATTCAAGCTCAAACGTGTTAGCGTCTGCTTTTGGTTTCTGTAAGGGGACGTCTCGGATGTTGCACGCATGCGTGATACCTTAGTTATAAAACGTTGCACTCAATTTGCTTGTTAGTTTCACTCTCGATGTCAACATGGCAAGTCGAAGACCACTAAGTGATGCAGAACTGCAAGCTCTTGCACAAGCTTCTGATAGTGATGAATCTGTTTCTGAATTTGAAGATCATATAAGTGATGTGTCGGAAAGTGATAGTTCTGATAGCGAACAAGACCAAGAAAATCTTCAAATGCCTCAGAATGTTCAGACAATTTTCTCGAAAGATGGTAAAATTGAATGGAATTTACTTCCACCTCAGCCACGTGGTCGTTTTAGTTCTGGCAATGTGATTCGCACTCCTGCAGGAATTACAAGATATGCATGTGCGAGAATTACAGACATAAAAAGTGCATTTGAAATTGTATTCTTTCCTGCGATCGAGAAGGAAGTGATAATGATGACAAATATTGAAGGATTACGGGTTTACGATACAAAGTGGAAAGTTTTAGATAGTACCACTTTTCAAGCCTACATTGGTCTTTTGTTACTTGCCGGCGTCTACCGATCGCACGGAGATGCTACAAGAAGTCTGTGGGACAATGATACCGGTCGAAGCATTTTTCGAGCAACCATATCTCTTGAACAATTCAGCATGATATCCAGTGTGATTCGCTTTGATGACAAGACTACACGCCAGGAAAGAAGATAAATTAGCGGCCATTAGAAACATTTGGGAAATGTGGGTAGAAAATCTTCCCATGTTATATAATCCTGGAGAAAATGTAACGGTGGATGAACAGTTAGTTGCATTTAGAGGTCGCTGCCCTTTCAAGCAATATATACCTAGTAAACCAGCGAGGTATGGTATCAAAATTTGGACTCTCTGTGACAGTGAAACATCTTACGCATTGAAAGTACAAGTTTACAAGGGAAAGGAAGAGGGTGCTCCACCAGAAAAAATCAGGGTATGCTGGTGGTTTGCGATCTCACCAGCGAACTAAGAGGACATAATGTGACGTGTGACAAGTTTTTCACATCATACAACTTAGGACAGTTACTGCTGAAAACAAAACTTACGATGGTAGGAACTGTTAGAAAAAACAAGCTGGAACTTCCTCAGCCAATAACTAACAAACAAGTACATAGCAGTTCTTTCTTTTTCACAAATGATACAACCGTCGTAAATTATGTGCCAAAAAGAGTAAGAACGTGATCCTTATGAGCACATTGCATCACGACAACAAAGTCGCTGAAAGAACTG
Source organism: Chrysina gloriosa (assembly GCA_038088585.1). Taxonomy (NCBI): domain Eukaryota; kingdom Metazoa; phylum Arthropoda; class Insecta; order Coleoptera; family Scarabaeidae; genus Chrysina; species Chrysina gloriosa. Next base: position 54,100,979 of record CM076094.1, on the reverse strand, counting down.
ATCAGAAACCTCATATACTACTAGACTATAATGCAACTAAAGGTGCCGTTGACACACTCGATCAATTAGTGGGCACATATACTTGTAAAAGGAAATCCAATCGCTGGCCTATGGTAATTTTTTATAACATGCTAGATATTTCGGCTTACAACGCGTATGTATTACGGACTGCTGTGAATCCAAATTGGAACAACAATAAACTAACAAAAAGAAGATTATTTCTAGAAGAATTAGGAAAATCACTCATAAAATTACATATGGAGTCAAGAACGTACCTACCCAGGGCAGAAGAAGCTCGCAACATGGTGGTAAAAGCTCAACAATCGAAAAATCGAAATGTAGCCTTAACATGAAATGAACCCTCAACAGCAGCGAACATTAATGCAAAACGTGCACGATGCAAATTTTGTCCGTCAAGTAATGACAACAAAACAAATATTACTTGTGTAATATGCAATAAACATCTTTGTAAGAAGCATGTAAAATTGTTTTGCCCAAATTGTGCTCCATAGTCTTTTTATAAAATACATTTTTATGTTTAAGTGTAAATGTTTTTATTAGAAGATGTAAATTTCTATTTCTCTATAAATAAAATATTTCTTTTCAAACAGTAGACTTATTCTTTGTTGCAAATAATGTTTCGGGTCATATTGACCCGGACGATACACGTGTAGAGTAAATTTTAACAGTACAACAGGGTTAAGTAACTAGGTAGCATGTCATCTCCACTTGTCGATTTCTGTGAGAGTGTAGCCATGATTTTTACAATGTCATCCTCAGCTACAGATACCAAAGAAAAGGCCATGGAGCTGGACGGAAAATCAGAAATAGTAGTAGTTGTGCTGTGAACTTGATCACGAGAGATAACCTTGGCAAAGGCGTCGACTATATCTTGTGGTGACTCAAGGGTATTTTCACCATAATACGAGCTACCCGGAATCGTAGTGACTCCCCTATTCATTCGAATGAAATTGAAGAGTTCTTTTGGATTGCATTTAATTGAATCCTCGACCCCACGCAAGTACTGTGTGTATGATAATGATATTAAAGGTTTTGCAAATACTCTTTAGTCTTCGAAATTCTTCCCTGAAGAAGGAGGATCCTGTCCTCCGCATACGTTTCCTGTAGTATTCCTTAAGTTTCAGATGGACGATTTGTATGATGTATATTGCGGTACAGATCGCTTGCAAAGTTCATAAGTTAATGCATAAAACTTGTCGACAGCAACACCAACATCATCAAAAAAATTGAGAAAGGATCAGTCCACAGTAATAAGATCGTTATATAACTGAGCAAAGTTAGCTTTTTTAAGTTAAATAAAGTGATAAGAACGCGTTTCATTCTTTATTTCTCTTTCTCTAACTTTCTTAACAATTCTGGGAAGATTTCTTCAGATTTCTCAAGATATTTCCTGGACCAAAATGTTCTATTACCGCTTTTACTTTTCTAAGTCTTACGGTTCTTCATCAAAAAGTGTGATAAGGACGTGCTACCATTTCCTGATTTTCCCCCAAAGTTTTTAAAGTCATTTCTCGGAAGATTCCTCCAAATTTCTTACGAAATTTCCGAAATAAAATCTTCTCTAACGTTCCTCATGTTTTCTCTTCAGCTTCTTCAGCTTTATCACCAAGAAAGTGTTAAACGCCACGCGTCCTTTCTCTGGATTTTTCCCAAATTTTCTTAACATTTCCTTCGAGTTTCGTACGAAAAAAAAAAAGGAACGTTTTTCACATTTCATTTAAAACTTTTTCAGTTTCATCACCACACCAGGTATTCACAAGATCTCTCCTTTCTCCTCTGATTTTTTCCCTCTCTAAGTTAAGTTTAACTAACATTACTGAGATTTCTTAAAGACGCCTTTCAAGTTCTTAACACTTCTTCAGCTTTCTCTAACCAAAAAAAAAAAAAAAAAAAAAATTGTTAGGGAAACTGCTGCATCGTACCCCTAAAGATATGTGGAGTTTCGCCATTTCTTTCGAAACATTTTGTTGTTCCCGGTGCGAAGGAATGGAACGAACGTAAAAACGTGTCTACCTTAATTAACGCGGCTGATTAAAATGCTTGGAATTTCATCGAAATTGTCGCGGCTGCGGAGAAATCGCCGAGTTGCAGGGCCAATTTCCAGATCGATCGGGGTCGGAATTTCACATTTCCTCTCGATTCACGTTATAATAACTTCCTTTTCTACGCGCGCTGTCCGCGCAGAAATTTTTGTCGTTTTTCTCCCTCGCCGGCAACGATTTCCAACTTCATTAAAAGCGAATTAGGCTTCGACGATGTTAATAACACGACAATAATAACAATAACGAGTCTAAAACAACAAATATCGTCGTCGCGGTTTGATATCCATTTATAGGGGTGGGAGGAGGGGGAAGTAGAAAAAATCCGTCTAGATATTCCAATGGACGGTGGCGTTCCCATTACCTCTCTCTCCCTTTCCCACCCGCTTCGTCCGCCGTTCGTTTCCCCATCTCACTCGTTTATTTACTTTTAATACCACTAAATAGCAAATTAAATGTCAATAAAGCGATTTTATCGCTTCGCGCGCTTTCCGAGCGTATCGCCGCGCCGCGTTAGTTAGCGCGCACGATAAATTACTATTATTGAAAATGCCCTTCGATAGACGCTAATGACGTTTTAAAAAGGCGAAACGCGACGGCGAAGCACCGATGAATAAGGAGAAACACGTAATTACTCGGCAATTAAGAAAGGAAAAAAAAGGAAGGTGGATAATGTAAAAATCCGATCTTAATTGTGCGGAAACACGAAACGATCGCGATCGCGATCGACGAAGCCGTTGTCCGTGTACAAGTGTTGTAACGAACCTGTCATCAGTCTCGTCCTTCGTTACTCGAAATCGGAAAGTTCGTGTTCAAAAGTCGCCCAGATTCCCGTTTCAAAGCCGTAGAAATTTTCAAATCTTTCTCGAAGTATCGTCCAGGCCGCGTGAAAGGAATCGTAACACCGTCGAAGTACGATATTCTCTTGCTTCTCGCGTTTCTTCGTTGTCTACTGAACTGAGAATTTTCCAGAAAACTCCGGTGATGTTAGTGAGGAACAGGGGGAAAGATTTCACCAAGACATCAGCATCGTGGAAGAAAGATACCAAGGAAGGTATGATGGCCGATTACTGCTGAAATCTTCAGCGATACTGCTCCGGTAAACCTCACGCGAAGAAATCTTATAAAAGGAAATTTTTAACTGATGATTGAAAGTTGGATATGTAATTTTTAGTTTAATATAAATAAATATATATATAATATATTAATAAAGACGCGCTCTTTCGAATGGCGTAGAAGAAAATATCGTATCTCGCAAAAATCCACTCCTAGGGCGAAATTTAGCAACTTTCTACGATTCTTTCGCGGTTTTTGCGATTTTCTCGCTAACCGTTGGAGCAAAGTAAAAAATCGTACGCCGTTGAATTCACCTCGTCAAGACGCGTCGATTGATGTACGATTGAACGTCCTAAGTCCCATATTAGCGAAAACGGGTGTGATTTTAGCCATTTTTAGCGATTTTTTGCGTTTTTGCATTTTCTCGGCGACCGTTTGAAGTAATCCAAACAAATCATATACCGTCGGAATCAGCGCGTCAAGACGCGTCGATTGGTGTATGAATGAACGCGATCCGACGAAGTTGAACTTTAAACGTCCCTATTTCCGTAACGTACTTACAGGAAGGATCGCGATCGAGCCATAAGTAAAGCGGTGAGAGCGATTTGAAATTTGGACGATAACGAAAATATCGATTTTTAACGAAATTTTCGTCGTTCGACGAAAAATTCATATCGGAATTTCGCAGTTATTTTGCGCTAGAATGTACATATTCGGACCGGTAATTACGTAGGACATATCGGTTCGGACGTGGAACGCAAAGGTTTCGCGAAAACGCCTTACGAAGTTGTGGCAAAAATTCTAAAATAGGCCGAATATAGGGGTGAATATAGGGCAATGATAGGCAAACTAGCGACAAAACTATTAACGATAGAAAGCCGATCCGGGGTGATTCTGAATCAGAGAGACGCGCTCTTTCGAACGATGTAGAAGAAAATATCGTATCTCGAAAAAACTCACTCCGAGGGTGAAATTTAGCGATTTTCTGCGATTTTTTCGCGTTTTTTCGCGATTTTCTCGGTAAGCGTTGGAGCAAAGTAAAAAAATCCTACGCCGTTGAGTTCGCCTTGTCAAGACGCGTCGATTGATGTACGATTGAACGTCCTAAGTCCTATATTAGCGAAAACGGGTATGTGTTTTTAGCGATTTTTAGCGATCTTTTGCGGTTTTTTGCATTTTCTCGGCGACCGTTTGAAATAATCCAAAGAAATCAACAGTTTCTCAAAGTGTCCTTTCCATTCCACCATAATCCTATTTGGTCCAGTTATCAACCTCTTTCGACTCTGGTTTGTCCGTATGCCATTATCAATTTATATTTCTCCGTTCCCTCCTCGCCTAGCAGAAACTTGAAGTTGTAAGAATTTGTTTTCCTGACTACGTTTCTGCGTCTTGTAAAAGTACACGGGAAACTACGATATCGCAAAAGTTCCAGGCCCCATTTCAAAATTTCTACACGCCACCGATCTCCTCCGGATATTTCTTCGCTCGACTGTACACGCGCCGCGTAAACCAGCACACATCTGCGGCCTTTCAGCCGGTTATGTTTACGTTCTACATACACGCACACGCGCGCACACGTATTAGTCAAGTGTTTTGCGTGCGTGTGTGTGCGTTTGTAATATTTGTGTACCGGCGGTTTATTTACAATAATGGTCCGAGCAGAGTTAGCACGAAACCGTAGTCAACCAGCGTACAAAATGGCGTTTTTCTCACCACTTCCTGTTGAAACGTTTCCGGTCGGTCAGATCATTACGGATAACCGCTCGTACATACTACACACACACATACACATACATACAGAACACGTAGAGCGCGCCCGGTCACCTGTAATTAGTGAACGGAATTGACTTACGCGCGCACCGTACGTACAGCGACGTCGGAAAGTCGGGGAACATCACACCGACAGAAGAAAAAATGTTTATAAAAAATTTTAAGATAAAAACGATGTCCTGACCGGAAACTGTTAAATTGTTTAAGTCTCAATCCAGAGGTAGTCACAATATCTAGCTCCATCTGGTAACACTGCTTTAGTGCCTTCATTCCTATGAGATGGCGCTATTGTAATTACTTGTAGGTAGATTTCTGTATTACCGATATATATAATCTAAGATAACCTAACTTTCACAAAAAGTCAAAAAATGTTGAATATGTTGGATGTGGACAGGTATGCTGTGGTAAATGGTTGCGCAATCCGATATATCTGACAGCCGTACCACGTGACTCGCGTTAGCGTCTCGTGACGTCACTCGTAGATCTCGAGATAGTTCTAGCGGTGTAGAATACAATGGGAGGAAAGGAATTTTTTTGCACTCATTCATCTTCTTGTTGATAGGTGGCGTTAATCAGTCGGTAATTTGTAGTACAGGAATCATTTTGTTTTGCGAACGATACTACCACTCAAGGGCGAATACGACGTAACCTTTCCCATTTCTCTTTTATCTTTTATTCTGATTTAAAAGAAAATGGCATCACCGAATAATAAAATTCGAAGGAGTGACAGCGTCAGTCCGATTTACACTACTTAATGATAACACGTCATCCACCTTCTTTTAACAAACTCTACTCATTTCTCTTTTATCATATTTTGATTTTGAAACCTGGCTTTCTTGTTAGTAGTGAGCAGGCTTTTACGGTAATGTTTTGGTTTGTAAATGACGCCACTTACAGGCGAATGCAATGTAACCTTTTTCCTCTTTCTTGTGAGTAACTTACGTACCGAATTTGGTTCTTGTATCGTTTTACCGAGAAATGTGAATTTTGGAGGAATGCTTCCTAGTAGTCCCAGTTTTCCATTCATACTTCACCGTTTTCCTTTACCACTTGTTCTTTTTTCTGTTTTTCTTTGGAAATTTCCCAGAAATTTCTTGTACTTCACGTAATATATCAGCCCCCTCTCCACCCTTCGTCTTTTTGCCGATAGGTGGCGTCAAATAGCCGGTAATTCCAAATCTGGGAATGTTTTTGTTTGCGAAGGACACCACTCACGGCCGAATACGATGTAATCTTTTCCATTTATCTTTTATCTTTTATCTTCTATCTTTTTTTCTTTTTTTTTTTTTTTTTTGATTTTGAAAGAAGCCTTCCTGTTAGTAGTACGTAAGCTCTCGCGGCAATATTTTTTAAATTTTACAGAAATTTCTTGTACTTCACATAATGTGTCACCCCTTTCCTTCGTCCTCTTGTCGATAGGTGGCGTTAACTAGCCGGTAATTCGTAGTATAGAAATCTTTTTAGTTTGCGAATGACACCATTTAAGGGCGAATATAACGTAACTTTTCCCACGATTCAGGACAATCCGGTGAAATTAGAAAAAATTGCAACATACGTATTTGATTAGTTAAGAAGAAAATGACAATTAACTTTCGGCTTACGCTGTACGTGATCGATTAGCCCTCGTCCCTAATAAAATGTTGTGAAAGACCGCGCCACATTAAGGGTTGTGTTGAGTGTAACAATAGACGATCGCCGGCTCGGCTAGCACGCAAACCACCGTGCGCTCACTCGGTTCGCTTTGAATATCCCCCTTATCCCCCATTCCCCAAACCGCGAAATAATTACTCGCTACTTAATAAAGCAAACAACTCCACGTACACTTTCAAGCTTACGATAATTGTAATTACTATTTTTTATTCTTCTTTCTTTCTTTTCTACTTCTTCGTGTCGTGTACGAGGAGAGGGAAACGAGCAGAAGCAAAAATAAGAGGGATAAGCGAAGCATGTGAAGAAACAATTGAAGAAGTGGACGAGTAGACTCGAGTATTTCACACCTTATAAATCCGAAAGGTGCACTAATTGGACGAAACCGTCGCGTCGGAAATGGAAACAAAAGAGCTCTGAGACGACGACGACGGTGGCGGCCATCTCTTTCTAGAAAATCGCCGATCGAGATAGAAAGGAAGGACACTTACGGCCCGAGTTAGAGCGGAGATTATCCGAAAGGCGATTGAACGACGAAGGATAGGATTGGAAGAGAGGCGACGATTCCCACGGTTTGCCGCTCGAGTAATTCACCTTTGGTAAACACGCTCAAGTTGTCGTCTTTATCTTCTTCTATTCAGAAGAGTGATAGTATCGTTTTTAAGGGCAAAGAAAAACGGTAATTTTGCAAGTGAATAAGTTAACGAAAAAGGGGGAAATTCATAAACAGCTTTTGTTTAACGGAATAGAAGACAGAAGAAGTCGCTTATACTCAATTGGTTAGAAAGAGCTAACGGCAACAGCTTTTATTAAATATAAAAGGGAAAGTGTCGCTATTTCTTTAGGCATATTACGTTGATTAGAAAGAGCTAGCGATAACACCTTTTATTTAACGTAATAAAAGTCGCGCTTCACGGCTAACCCATCGCGGGAAAATTTGCAGTTAGAAAGCCACCCTCACCATCTCTATATGCGTTTCACGCTTATACCGATCTTCAGTACGGCTTTGTGAGATGTAGTTTTCGTTTCTAAACCACCACTGTGTATGCAGGGACGGTTGATGTTTGTACGTATGAGATATACAATTGAGAATTCTCGCGATATGCACTTAAATACGCATTTTTGCAGCTATTTGCTTCTACGGAAGTTGACAACTAAGTTGCTATAAACTCCTGCAGTGGCTGCAGTGGCGTTTCACGGCTAACCCATCGCGGGAAAATTCGGAGTTAGAGAGCTACCCTCACCATGCGTATACGCGCTTCACAATTATACCGATCGTCAGTACGGCTTTGTGAGGTGTGTTAATCGAGAAGCGCGACTGCAGTTACTGCAGGAGTCTGTGGTAAGTTAGTTGTCCACTTCCGTAGAAGCAAATAGCTGCAAAAATGCGTATTTAAGTACACATTGGGAGAATTCTTAATTGAATATGTCATACGTACGAATATCAATACTTTTGTTGTTATTCTTAGTATGGTATAGTTTGTGTAAATCGCCTCTTATCTTCGTTCATCGGATACCTCTTCACCTCGCTGTACCTTCGCATTAAATCTAATTCGAACGAGGCTTGCGTGTCGATACTCGGCCTGCGCCTACCGTCGATACGCGCTCACCATCAACACTAAAGTATGAAATTTCACCGTGTATACACACACACGAACACACACACACACGTACAGTGTGTACATGTTACAACGTACGATCGCGTATATGTAATACGGTTACCGTTTGGCGAAACCGCGATCGCGCCATCACGCCAGATGAGCGGTTCATTCGAAACGTTTAATTTCCACCGCCGATTTTACGCTGCTTTTGTGCAGGGAGATCGGACCGGCGCGGGGAGGGGGGCGATGTGTGCGGTGTTTCATTGTCCGTTCTCATGCCGGCGTAAAGATAGGAAACAGGCATTTTAATCCTCTTTCTACGTACGTAACACACGTAACGATGTGCGAATGTTAAGCGAAGCGAGCGATTAAACGTGCTTACGCGGATTTACGCGTCCTCGTTACGTAGGGTTCGTTTCCTTAGAGAGGAGCACATTACGTCATGAAAATATGCGCGAAATGTGACGTTTCATTGACTTTCGCTAGTCGGTTGCCATGGTAACGTATACAGAACACCAAATTTGGTTCATTGCGCCGCTGACGTAATGTGCTCTTCTCCAAGGAAACAAACCCTATCATAGAAGCGAGCCCCGATTTTAAAGTCTTGCGCGCGCACTCGATGAAGTGCGTTAAGCAAACGCGGCACCCATCTCGAAATTTCGACAGTAGATATGGGAAACGTGGCGGAAGCCAACGACGTCATCGCCGTAACGTAAGTGTTGCCAACCTCCCGTCAAACCGGCCTCGTTGGTTGGTAGTGTTAGGTCTCGGTTTCGAAATCTTAAAGCCAAAAAACGGACACCGAAGAAAATCCAAATTCATTAATTACACCTCGCTCGCCACGAAATCTAAATTTATTCCGCGCATTATCTTACACTAATCTGTACAAAGCGCGTAATACCCACATGGACGCCGTCAACCGACCTGCCGGCCGATAATAATTAACAATTCAAATTAAAATGTGGGTGGCTGGCGCGTCCGCTTTTTCTTCCCCCGGCCGTTTCGAACAGCGCGAAGACGGATAACGCGTCGTTAGCGTCCGGGTGAGTAATTAGGAGCGTTTTGTAGATAAGAAGCGGTTTTTTGGGAAGCGAGCAGATACATAAATTAGGCGCCTAATTGGGAAAGAGGAGGAGGTGGTGGTTACGTGATTACGGCGTATCGGTAATTTAATAACGGACGTATCCGGTTAATTTCATTTCTTTTTTTTTTTTTTTAATTCGCTTTTACATTAAGTTCGAGGCGATCCGGTAACGTATACGTGAGCGTTACGAAAGGGAGCAAGCGCTGCTGGGTCGTATTATATCCTATCCGAAATAATTGGAGCTTTCGTTCTCGATTCCCGTTCTGTATTTTTAAAATGGACAAAGTCGCATGACCGTCTCGGTTCCTATTGGTTTTAAGTTAAATCGACGCGTCTTGTCGCGCTGATTCCAACGGTATATAATTTACTGAAATTATTTCAAACGGTTGCCGAGTAAATGCAAAGAATCGCAAAAATCTCAAAAATTCGGTAAAACGTATACCCATCTCAGCTTCTATTGGAGCTAGGAGGTTAAATCCTACATCAATCGACGCGTCTTGACGCGGCAAATTCGACGGCGTAGTATTTATTTCAAACACTTTTCGAGAAAATGCACAGAATCGACGAAAATCGCTAAAAGTCGGTAAAGACGTTTATCCATCTCGGCTCCTATTCGACCTAGGAGCTGAAATTCTACATCAATCGACTCGCCTTGATAAGATGATATCAGCGGTATATGATTTCTTTCAAACAGATTTCGAGAAAATGCATAGAATCGAAAAAATCGCTAAAGATCGTTAAAAACGCATACCCATCTCCGCTCTTATTGGACATAGGAAGTTCAATCCTACATTGATCGACTCGTCTTGAAGTGCTGATTCCAACGGTTTATAATTTATTGAAATTATTTCAAACGGTTGCCGAGTAAATGCAAAGAATCGCAAAAAATCACAAAAATTCGGTAAAACGCATACCCATCTCTGCTTCTATTGGAGCTAGGAGGTTAAATCCTACATCAATCGACGCGTCTTGACGCGGCGAATTCGACGGCGTAGTATTTATTTCAAACACTTTTCGAGAAAATGCACAGAATCGAAGAAAATCGCTAAAAGTCGGTAAAGACGTATATCCATCTCGGCTCCTATTCGATCTAGGAGCTGAAATTCTACATCAATCGACGCGCCTTGATAAGCTGATATCAGCGGTATATGATTTCTTTCAAACAGTTTTCGAGAAAATGCATAGAATCGAAAAAATCGCTAAAGATCGTTAAAAACGCATACCCATCTCCGCTCTTATTGGACATAGGAAGTTCAATCCTACATTGATCGACTCGTCTTGAAGTGCTGATTCCAACGGTTTATAATTTACTGAAATTATTTCAAACGGCTGCCGAGTAAATGCAAAGAATCGCAAAAATCACAAAAATTCGGTAAAACGCATACCCATCTCAGCTTCTATTGGCGCTAGGAGGTTAAATCCTACATCAATCGACGCGTCTTGACGCGGCGAATTCGACGGCGTAGTATTTATTTCAAACACTTTTCGAGAAAATGCACAGAATCGAAGGAAATCGCTAAAAATCGGTAAAGACGTTTATCCATCTCGGCTCCTATTCGACCTAGGAGCTGAAATTCTACACCAATCGACTCGTCTTGATAAGATGATATCAGCGGTATATGATTTATTTCAAACAGTTTTCGAGAAAATGCATAGAATCGAAAAAATCGCTGAAGATCGTTAAAAACGCATACCCATCTCCGCTCCTATTGGACATAGGAACTTCAATCCTACATCGATCGACTCGTCTTGAAGTGCTGATTCCAACGGTTTATAATTTACTGAAATTATTTCAAACGATTGCCGAAAAATGCAAAGAATCGCAAAAAATCGGTAAAAACGCATACCCAACTTAGTTCCTATTGGACTTAGGACGTTCAATCCTACATCGATCGACGCGTTTTGACGTGCCGATTCCAACGGTATATGATTTGTTTAGATTATTCGAAACGGTTGCCGAGGAAACGCAAAGAATCGCAAAAAATCGTTAAAAATAGACGAAATCGCATATCTATCCCGGTTCCTATGGGATCTACGAGGTCTAGTCCTACGTTGATCGACGCGTCTTGACGAGGCGATTCCGACGGCGTGCGATTTATGTCGATCACTCCCACCAGTCTCGAGAAAATCGCCAAGGAACGTGGAAAAAATCGCATAAAATCGTAAAATCTATAAGTATCGTCTACATTAGTTGTATTATGCAATTTTCATATGCGGAAAAATACTTTGTAAAGAAGAGAAATTAGAGAGAGAGTAAGAACATACGAATATCTGGGATCTATAATATCAAATGACGGGAAGATTGGTGCAGAAGTAGCCAATAATAAAAAAGCCATTATAAAAACTATTCCGGTAAAGAAAAAAAATAGATAAAAATAAAGTTACGTGTATACAAAGCAGTCACAGTACCTACAGCGATATACTCAAGCGAGACGTGGACAAGGCAAAAAGAAATAATAGTACAATAAATGCTGCAGAAATGATATACCTTATCGGAAAATAAGGGGAAGAACGAAATGTGATACGAAATTCAAAATGAAATCTATAATAGAGGTTATTGAGAGGAAACAAATAGGATGGTTTTGCCATGTATGTAGGATGAGTGAAAACAGATTAGTTAAGACCATATTTGAGATGTTTGTACATATGAGAATTCAATGAAGAAATTCCCCGATATGTACTTAAATGCCCATTTCTGCAGTTATTTACTTCTACACGAGTGGGTAACTAAGTTGCCACAAATTCCTACAGTAGCTGCTGTCGCGCTTGTTACGGCCAATTGTTACAGTTTTCCGTTTTAATACTACTTTTGGCTTCTCGCTTCAACTTTTGCCGTAGATGGCGCCTCGCATTCGTAGGTTCCGGATACAAGTCGCGCATTGTGGATGGACGTGTTAGCATTCTTGTAACGTTCAGTTGGAACAGGTCGTTTTCCATTTTCGCTTTTAAGTCTCGTTTATCGAGGATATAGACGGAAATTCGACTCTAGGAAGTGTAATAGTGTCGTTGTGTGAGTCCGGAAATTTCGCTTTCCCTATTTTACTGTTCGAACTAATCGTCCACGTGAAACATTTGCTTTTCCCTCATTTGAAGGTGAGTCTGTCTTTTTGGTAATTACGTTATTAGGAAACACGTTACGTTAAGTGCCGCCTTTATTTGATTTTATATTTTCAACTTGTTAAGTTTTGGGGAAAAATCGCCCTAGAGAAGTAGTTGTAATTTTCATATTTAGTTCGTATTGTCGGACGCTAGAGAAAAACACAACCCACTTTCAAACCACGTTTAAAGCTTCTAAAGGCGTGATCATTCTCTTTTATCTTTTCTGTGAAACTAACAGCAGACGCACTATCACCGCTAGGCCCGAATCCACTACGATCAGCTCGTTTGACGCCGAAAACGCTGTCACCATAGGTAAGGTTTGATAAAAAGCGTGGATGAAGTGTTATAAATAAGTAGTGTAAACCGGACTCACGCTGTCATTTCTACGTATTTTACTATTCAATGATAAGTTCGAAGGAGTGACAGCGTGAGTCTGGTTTACAGTACCTAATGAAAACACGGTATCCAGTCTTTTATTAAACTTTACTCATAGGTACCAGATTGTCACTCGCAGGTACCCGGCTGTCAATTTCAGGTACCCGGCTGGCACTCGCAAGTACCCGGCTGCCAATCTGAGGTATCTGGCTGTTAATCGCGGGCACCCAGCTGTCACTCGCAGGTACTCAGCTGTCAATCTCAAGTACCCGGATGTCAATCTCAGCTACCCGAGTGTCAATCGCAGGTAAACGGCTGTCAATCTCAGGTACCCGGTTGGTACTCGCAAGTACCCGGATGTCAATCTCCGCTACCCGGGTGTCGATCGCAGGTAAATGGCTGTCAATCTCAGGTATCCGGCTGGCACTCGCAAGTATTCGGCTATCAATCTGAGGTATCTGGATTACAATCGCGGGTACCCGGCCGTCACCCGCAGGCACTCAGCTGTCAATCTCTAGTACCCGGATCTCAATCTCTGCTACCCGGGTGTCAATCGCAGGTAAATGGCTGTCAATCTTAGGTACCCGGCTGGCACTCGCAAGTATCCGGCTGTCAATCTGAGGTACCTGGCTATTAATTGCGGGTACCCGGCTGTCACTCCCAGGTACTCAGCTGTTAATCTGAAGCACCTGGATGTTAATCTCTGCTGCCCTGCTGTCAGTCGCAGGTAAACGCCGGTCAATCTCAGGTATCGGGCTGGTACTCGCAAATACCCGGCTGTCAATCTCAGGTACGTGGCTGTCAATTGCGGCTACCCGGCTGTCACTCGTAAGTACTCAGCTGTCAATTTCAAGTACCCGGATGTCAATATCAGCTATCCTGGTGTCAATCGCAGGTAAACGGCTGTTAATCTCAGGTACCCGGCTGGCACTCGCAAGTATTCGGCTGTCAATCTGAGGTACCTGCCTTTCAATTGCGGGTACCCGGCCGTCACTACCAGGTACTCAGCTGTCAATCTCAAGTACCCGGATGTCAACCTCAGCTACCCGCCTGTCACTCGCAGATACCCGATTCGTCCTCTAATCTCTAGTAGAACGAAAGCTAGAAGATTGAGAAATTCTAATCGTTTAGTTTTGCTCCATGATGATTGCAAATGCCGTGGTGTAGTATTACTAACACTAGATCTCATTAATAAACTCGTGGTGGCACATTGTTTTTTCTGAATTGTGGGACATGTGTTTCGCTAGCAGCGGGGCCGGCAGACTCAAGTGCTATCTAACCGAAACAATGGTGCGCTAACGAACGACGATACGTGATCTAGTGTCCGTTTCCTCAACACTTTATTGTGCTCTATTTTTCCACATTTATGTAATTCCGACCCCGCAATCCACCCCCAAATATCGAATTCGTAGGGGACGACGAATGATTACTCCCACACACAAACGCACGCATAACATCGAACAGCCCGCGGCGCCCCGCGCCGCCTAGTCAGGCCAAAAACAACTCTCTAACACGTATACGTACTCACTCACTAGGGCCTAATCAGATTACAATAACCGTCCGTAAGCGGCGTACTTTCGTCGAAAGGAAACAGATGGTGTTACTGCAACAATTAAGTCGAAATTAAGCTCTCTTTTATGAGCGTCAGGCTTCACTGGCCACCGCCTCACAACACGCCGTCTAACCTAGACACGCACGTATTCGCAAAAGTGCGCCCGAAACGTCGGTTCTCTCTCTCGTAGAAAGACGGTAAATACCGCGCGATTAGGGCCTAGAATCGCTAATGACGTCGTCGACGTCGTTTTATATCTGATATTATTAGGGGCGAGCAGAAAGGCCCATTGTTCCCTCGATACAATGGTCCTTTTGCGTAGGATAATTATTTATTTGGCGGTAGCGGCGAAGGCGGTGGGGAAACAACGACGATGACTACGCGGCGGGAGGAAGAAACGCAGATAAGAGGGGCTTTTAAACTGATAAAAACTTTAGATTGTCGATGATTAGGCACTTAAATGTAACGGGAGATTAATATATGTTTTTATTGGGGCGAGGGTCGGGCGACAATTACCGAGATATATCCGTTTTTAATGTTTTGTTATAACGAGAGGAGAAATCGGGGAGATACGGTTTTCCAACCACGACCGAATATTCTCAGAGCACATACACACACAGATACGATAAAGGTAAATATAAACGAGTCACGGAACGCAACCGTAGACTATATTTATTAATCAAATCTGGGAAACGAGCTTATTAGGCGCGATCATTGCGCAATCACGAAGTAGCTGTGGAACAGATCAATCAAGACCAAAATTATAAATACCAGAAGTGCAATCATCAAGTTCAGGTCAAAACCTGATTCCAATACACTCTACAGCCTGTTCCACATCGAGTCCTAAGTATATGCGATCGACATCTCAATGTAGAAAGTAAAAATTACATCAAACTATCTCAGTGAGCAATGGAAAGAAGTAGAAATAGATAGATAGACGAAGAAGAAGAAGAAGTAAGAAGTATGTTACGTCTACAGAAAAGCCAGGAAATCGGAAGTAGTGCAATTAAGAAAATGACGTCACCATCGAGCATACAGAAAACGATGTAATGTGATTGGAGAGGCCATTTCACTAGAATGAAACTGAATGAACAATGAATGAATTGTTGCAAACTGTTTGGAAACAGTCGAATTCCTTTCACTTAAAATCGACAAAATCGATCGACGTACGTCGGAATATAAAATTTCTGATCGTTTCAAAATCCATCGTCGTTCCTTTCTGCTATGATTATAATTGTACTGTTTAAAAAAAATTGTTTCCTTAAAACCTTCCTATACTCACGCATACGGTCTGTGAGACCGATTTATATAGTATAGTATACGTCTTTCATTTTGACGTGAGTATAGGAAGGTTAACGCTGCGCGTTCAGACCACATATCGCGAATTTAATCCTTTAACTGCGGTGGACGAATATGTGCGTCCTGTGTAAGTCAGCGTGGACGTTGGACGCACATATGCGTCGAGCAAAAGGAGATCTGCGTCGAGTATGGACGCGTATACTATATAT
Source organism: Chrysina gloriosa (assembly GCA_038088585.1). Lineage (NCBI taxonomy): Eukaryota > Metazoa > Arthropoda > Insecta > Coleoptera > Scarabaeidae > Chrysina > Chrysina gloriosa. Next base: position 54,085,227 of record CM076094.1, on the reverse strand, counting down.
TCCTTCAATTTACAAAACGTATTTTTTGATTTCCACGAACGCATATAAGCGTCCTAGGAAGGTTTGATAAAATAATGGCTGACGTGTTATCATTAAGTAGTGTAAATCGGACCTGACGTCCTTACTTCTTCGAATTTTTACATCGCGCCTTGCACGTAAGTGGATACAAAGACCGGTTTACATACACTACTTAATGGTAATACGTCATCCACTCCTTTATCAAACCTTAGTTCTCATTGTCAGCTATGGATTCACATTTGCGTCAAGCAAACGGCTGTATACAGCGTTAGTTAAAAGTATGGGGACGGCGATTCATTGTCGTTAATATTCATTTTAGGAAATTATGTTCAATATAAAAGCTTTTTATGAAATTTCTATCTACATTTTAGACCGCCTCGATTTTTTTTTCTTCAATTATTTTTGAGTCACGCCTGTCCGCGTATTTTTCTTTAAATGGAAACTTGTTGATTTTACTCTACCTTTCTCTTTACAATAGTATTTTGTTTTTAATTTAATTTATTTAATAATATTTTTACAAGAAAACATCGGTTCAAGTATCTCAAAAAAAAAGCTATCGATATGGTTTATGGATATAATACAAATGATTTTCACGTCTGGTTCCAAATAATAAGAATAGCGTAGGGCAAGAAATTAGTATTTTCTGTCGTTGTTCTTTTCTTTCTGTTACTGTTACATTTGTTCTCAATACAATTGTTTTTAAACATATTTCTTACCAGCGTGAATTTAGTAATAATATCTCCGAAATGTCAATGTCAACGTCAAAATTTCCAATATCAATTTATAGGAGGGGTATGTAATAAAAGTTACTCGTCCGTCCCCTTCTAACCAACAGGGATAGAGCAGGATAGATGATGGTTATTTTCTCTCTATTGTTTCTTTCCTGCTATGGTTATGATTGTTCTCTTTAACGCAATCAAACATCCATATTTATTCGTTTGATTGCTCCGAACGCATATACCCGTCCTGTAAAAGTGAATAGTGTGAACTATGGACGTACATATACGTCAAGCGAAAAGCTACCATTATAGACCAGTACCGCACATCTACGTTCCTACAACTTACAGAATTCATTCATTTGATTGCTGCGAACGCATATGTCCGTCCTGTGCAGGTTGTGTTGAATGGATTATACAGACGGACATATATATTCCTTCAATTTACCGAATTCGATTCTTTGGATTCCGGGAACGCATACTTGCGCCCGGTGTAATTAGAATAAAAATTTATATGTGCGTTTGACAAAGATAATTGGAATATGCAAAATATGTGCGTCCGGAAAGAACCTTGCCCATACGAAGTATTAATAAATAATGTATACTCATTAAATTCATGCTTTGGTTAGAACGATATATAGATAGAATATAGATAGAAGCAGTCGTCTATTCTCATAGAATACTCTACTCATTAGAGAGAGAGCAAGCATTAACGGCTTTCATTGTTATAGAAAGATATGGCCATCGCCGTTTCTCTCGACATACTACGTTGGTTAGAAAGAGCTAGCATCAGCAGCTTTTATTATAAGTAAAAGAAGAAATTGTCTGCATTCTATTGACTAGAAGAAGCAAGCGCTAGCAGCTTTTTAAATATAAACGAGATATGAGTTTTTCAAACATTTTCTGAAATCTTTCACGCAACTGCTTTTCCGGGAATTGTTTCGCTTTTATTAAAAGAAGAAGAAATCGTCTATCTTCCTTTGATTAGAGAAAGCAAGCGCTAGCAGCTTTTACTACATATAAACGAGATATGAGTTTTTCAAACATTTTCTGAAATCTTTCACGCAACTGCTTTTCCGGGAATTGCTTCGCGTTTATTAAAAGAAGAAGAAATCGTCTATCTTCCTTTGATTAGAGAAAGAAAGCCCTAGCAGATTTTATTACATATAAACGAGATATAAGTTCTTCAAACATTTTGTGTAATCTTTCACGCAACTGCTTTTCCGGGAATTGCTTCGCTTTCATTAAAAGAAGAAGAAATCGTCTATTTTCCTTTGATTAGAGAAAGCAAGCGCTAGCAGCTTTTATTACATCTAAACGAGATATGAGTTTTTCAAACATTTTCTGAAATCTTTCACGCAACTGCTTTTCCGGGAATTGCTTCGCTTTTATTAAAAGAAGAAGAAATCGTCTATCTTCCTTTGATTAGAGAAAGCAAGCGCTAGCAGCTTTTATTAAATATAAACGGGATATGAGTTTTTCAAACATTTTCTGAAATCTTTCACGCAACTGCTTTTCCGGGAATTGCTTCGCTTTTATTAAAAGAAGAAGAAATCGTCTATTTTCCTTTGATTAGAGAAAGCAAGCGCTAGCAGCTTTTATTAAATATAAATGAGATATAAGTTCTTCAAACATTTTGTGTAATCTTTCACGCAACTGCTTTTCCGGGAATTGCTTCGCTTTTATTAAAAGAAGAAGAAATCGTCTATCTTCCTTTGATTAGAGAAAGAAAGCGCTAGCAGCTTTTATTAAATATAAACGAGATATGAGTTTTTCAAACATTTTCTGAAATCTTTCACGCAACTGCTTTTCCGGGAATTGCTTCGCTTTTATTAAAAGAAGAAGAAATCGTCTATCTTCCTTTGATTAGAGAGAGAAAGCGCTAGCAGCTTTTATTACATATAAACGAGATATGAGTTTTCAAACATTTTCCGAAATCTTTCACGCAACTGCTTTTCCGGGAATTGCTTCGCTTTTATTAAAAGAAGAAGAAATCGTCTATCTTCCTTTGATTAGAGAAAGAAAGCCCTAGCAGCTTTTATTACATATAAACGAGATATGAGTTTTTCAAACATTCTCTGAAATTTTTCACGCAACTGCTTTTCCGGGAATTGCTTCGCTTTTATTAAAAGAAGAAGAAATCGTCTATCTTCCTTTGATTAGAGAAAGCAAGCGCTAGCAGCTTATATTAAATATAAATGAGATATAAGTTCTTCAAACATTTTGTGTAATCTTTCACGCAACTGCTTTTCCGGAAATTGCTTCGCTTTCATTAAAAGAAGAAGAAATCGTCTATTTTCCTTTGATTAGAGAAAGCAAGCGCTAGCAGCTTTTATTACATATAAACGAGATATGAGTTTTTCAAACATTTTCTGAAATCTTTCACGCAACTGCTTTTCCGGGAATTGCTTCGCGTTTATTAAAAGAAGAAGAAATCGTCTATCTTCCTTTGATTAGAGAAAGAAAGCGCTAGCAGCTTTTATTACATATAAACGAGATATAAGTTCTTCAAACATTTTGTGTAATCTTTCACGCAACTGCTTTTCCGGAAATTGCTTCGCTTTCATTAAAAGAAGAAGAAATCGTCTATTTTCCTTTGATTAGAGAAAGCAAGCGCTAGCAGCTTTTATTAAATATAAACGAGATATGAGTTTTTCAAACATTTTCTGAAATCTTTCACGCAACTGCTTTTCCGGGAATTGCTTCGCTTTCATTAAAAGAAGAAGAAATCGTCTATCTTCCTTTGATTAGAGAAAGAAAGCGCTAGCAGCTTTTATTACATATAAACGAGATATGAGTTTTTCAAACATTTTGTGTAATCTTTCACGCAAATGCTTTTCCGGGAATTGCTTCGCTTTTATTAAAAGAAGAAGAAATCGTCTATTTTCCTTTGATTAGAGAAAGAAAGCGCTAGCAGCTTTTATTAAATATAAACGAGATATGAGTTTTTCAAACATTTTCTGAAATCTTTCACGCAACTGCTTTTCCGGGAATTGCTTCGCTTTCATTAAAAGAAGAAGAAATCGTCTATTTTCCTTTGATTAGAGAAAGAAAGCGCTAGCAGCTTTTATTACATATAAACGAGATATGAGTTTTTCAAACATTTTCTGTAATTTTTCACGCAACTGCTTTTCCGGAAATTGCTTCGCTTTTATTAAAAGAAGAAGAAATCGTATATCTCCTTTTGATTAGAGAAAGAAAGCGCTAGCAGCTTTTATTACATATAAACGAGATATGGGTTTTTCAAACATTTTCTGAAATCTTTCACGCAACTGCTTTTCCGGGAATTGCTTCGCTTTTATTAAAAGAAGAAGAAATCGCCTATCTTCCTTTAATTAGAGAAAGCAAGCGCTAGCAGCTTTTTACTAAATATAAACGAGATATGAGTTTTTCAAACATTTTCTGAAATCTTTCACGCAACTGCTTTTCCGGGAATTGCTTCGCGTTTATTAAAAGAAAAGAAATCGTCTATCTTCCTTTGATTAGAGAAAGAAAGCCCTAGCAGCTTTTATTACATATAAACGAGATATGAGTTTTTCAAACATTCTCTGAAATCTTTCACGCAACTGCTTTTCCGGAAATTGCTTCGCTTTCATTAAAAGAAGAAGAAATCGTCTATTTTCCTTTGATTAGAGAAAGCAAGCGCTAGCAGCTTTTATTAAATATAAACGAGATATGAGTTTTTCAAACATTTTCTGAAATCTTTCACGCAACTGCCTTTCCGGGAATTGCTTCGCTTTTATTAAAAGAAGAAGAAATCGTCTATCTTCCTTTGATTAGAGAAAGCAAGCGCTAGCAGCTTTTATTAAATATAAACGAGATATGAGTTCTTCAAACATTTTCTGAAATCTTTCACGCAACTGCTTTTCCGGGAATTGCTTCGCTTTCATTAAAAGAAGAAGAAATCGTCTATTTTCCTTTGATTAGAGAAAGAAAGCGCTAGCAGCTTTTATTACATATAAACGAGATATGAGTTTTTCAAACATTTTCTGAAATCTTTCACGCAACTGCTTTTCCGGGAACTGCTTCGCTTTTATTAAAAGAAGAAGAAATCGTCTATCTTCCTTTGATTAGAGAAAGAAAGCGCTAGCAGCTTTTATTACATATAAACGAGATATGAGTTTTTCAAACATTTTCTGTAATTTTTCACGCAACTGCTTTTCCGGAAATTGCTTCGCTTTTATTAAAAGAAGAAGAAATCGTATATCTCCTTTTGATTAGAGAAAGAAAGCGCTAGCAGCTTTTATTACATATAAACGAGATATGAGTTTTTCAAAAATTTTCTGTAACCTAATTGTGATAGAAAGCTATCATATAAGATACGTATAAAGGTCACGAAATATATATTATATACATTTTTATTAAAAGACGAAGAAATCGTCTATACTCCTTTGATTAGAGGGAGCAAGCACTAGCAGCTTTTATTAAATATAGAGATGTTCCAACTTTTCCAGAATTTTCGTGGAAGATCGCTTACACAATTGTTTTTCTGTTTTCCAAGTTTTGGTGCATTTTCAAGATTTCTAGAAAAATTCCTGGAACTTTAAGACTAGTATTTTGGGAGATTTATTCTGGTTTTCGCCTCATCCTTTCGCCTTTCTAGACATCGGACATATTTTGAGAGACAAAGTTTTGAATTCTTTTGATGTTCACCATCTAGAAAGTCCCAAGGAATTTCTATTTTATTAAGAGTCGAGTTTCTGGGATACCACTTACATTGAGGATGGGAATTTACGTTTACTGTATCCGCTCCAGATTTTCAAATTTCTGCCAAAATCCAAGCTTGAAAAAGCGTTGTAGCTTGAACTAAACTTTGTCGTGTCTGCATGTGGTCGGTAAAATGGATATCTATAGAATCGACATAATTACAATTTTAAGAAGGTCGATTGGTTACTTGCAATCCTCGTGGGTATCATAGTCGGTTGTTCCTTGTATGAAGCCTTCAACTTCAAGATTAGTCTGCGTCCTACAAGTGAATGTTTTTTCGGGATAAACTTTGGAATGGATATGTTTGAGCTTGTTTTGTCTCAAAATTCGTTTGAGGCCAGGCGTTTCCGAGATTTTAGATCACTTCAGACCATTTACTTTTGGAACGTCGATCGATTGTTCTTGTAGATTTTTCGAAGCGAGCGTAAGTTCGTCGATTACTAGGTACAAAAATTTCCTACACCTTTCCACATGAAATTCTTACCGGAATAATTCGCATGGTCGTTGCCTCTGAAATTTGCGAAATACGTCCGGCGATAAAGGCGTAATTTCGCTCGTTAGATAATACAAGAATTGCCCGTGATTACTTCAACGTTCGCGCTTCCAAAAAGGCGGCCGCGTCCTATGGCGGCGCGAAACCGCGCGAGCACGTAAAACGCGCGTTTGTATTCGGAACAAATTACGTCGATTAGAAAATATTATTTCATCGCCGAGGTGGAATAATTGCCTCTCTCGGTACGGTGGAGATTATCGCACCTCGACCGGCTCGAATCGGAGCATTTGTATGCAAATGGACGCAAATTACTCCTCGCGCGTCGACCGGTCGGTCGTACGAAAAAGGTGCTTTCTAAAAAAAAAAAGTTGAAAAATGCGCGCTTATTAAGGAAGTAAATAAGCCGTTTTATAATAGGTAATGTATTTAGGGTAAGTCGTGTGATTATATAATTGAGGTATTTTCGATCCGAAACCTCGCAGATCGATGTTGGTTGGTGTGTGATGGGGTGCTTGATGCATTTTGTTGCCTTTTAGACTAGGTAACATACTCCATTGTTACCACCGGGTTGAGGTTAGTCCCCAGCCACAGATGTTTAATGGGAGGAAAAAAATGTAACTAGAAATAAAATTATCAATTATTATAAAAAGCATCGATTAAAAGATAGAAAGCAATGTAACCATTTAAACACACACATTCAACACTTTCACATCACAAGATTTCCTAATAACCACTGGGTATAAAAAACCAAGAATACCTGGGCATCAACAATACAGATCTCTATAACAACGTAACGCCATGATGAAGTGTTATTTATGGTAAATAGTAAACGGCTAGTTATCAGGACAACGGAGAAATAATGTAGTGTAGTCCTGGTTTCCGAAAAAATGTGGGTATCTTTGGTTGACGATCAAAAATGATGATGATGAAAAATCGTTAAAAATACGATTTTACTGCGCTGAAGGTGGATTGAAATGGAAGCTTCAACTATATTTGGACCAAAAGGGTTTTAACGGGACTAAACCATTAAATAAAGAGAGCTTCATCACACCGAAGAAGAATGCAAGAGACGGAATCCATAGAAAATAGAACTGCACCGAAGAAAAAATTGACAATAGGTAATTATTTTCAATTTATGTCAAATATTTCTAAAATCTTGTAAATATAATTTGTTATAATTCATGCTTTTTATGGTATCGTTAATTAAGAGCTAAGCCGGTGCAATCTTGTCAAAAGATTATCTAAATTCTCAGTACACTATTCACTGAAATACGAGGGTTGAAGGCGTTTACCGCCGACCCTAGAATTTAATTGAAGGTCAATGAGAGGTAAATTTCTATCCTCGATGTAAGTGGTATCCCGGACGTCCGACCATTAATAAAATAGAAAATTCTTGCGACTTTGTAGATGGTGAACACCTACAGATTTATAAAGGATTTAGTTAAGTTTGTCTCTCAAGATACTTTCGATGCCTAGAAGGGCGGAAAGACGAGACGAGAACACGGAGAAGTCTCTCAAAATTCTCATCTCAAACTTAGAAGAACTCTCCTGTAAATCTTGAAAATGCGCCAGAACTTTACAAAATAAAAACTCAAGAAGCAATTGTATTCCATTGCAAAAGAATTCCCGGGAGAGGTTACAGAAAATTTTTGAGAAACTAAAAATGGTAAAAAATGGCCCATCACGGTTACTATTCGACTTAAGAAGTTCAATCCTTTATCAATCGATGCGCCTTGACCAGCCGAACCCAATGACGTAAGATTTCTTTCAATTATTCCAAGCACTAGTCAAGGAAACGCAAAAGAATCGTTAAAAAACCTAACTTGCATACCCGTCTCGGTTAGTATAGGACTAGCGATGTTCAATTCTACGCCAATCGACGCGCCTTAACGAGCCGATTCTAACGGTGTATGATTTGTTTAGATTATTTTAAACGGTTATCTAGGAAACGCAAGAAACCGCAAAAAATGGCTAAAATGGGATACCCATGACGGCTGCTATGAGACACGGGAGGTCCAATCCTTCGTAAATCGATGCATTTTGACCACCCGAACTCAATGGCGTAGGATTTTTCTAGAATATTCCAATTTTTGTGCAACTCCCCACGACTTTCGTGAGATTTGACCGATGTTGATTGTTGTCTTTCGTGGTTCGACTCTGAGGCTGAGGCTGAGTCTACAGTTCTAGTCCGCGATTAATAAATCATAATTGACTCCGTAATGTAATTCGTACTTGTTGCGCACGTTATAGCGTTATTGCACAGCTTTCCGTGGAAGCTGCCTGACGTACGAATTTCTCCGTTGTAGGTCGTTTTATGTCATTTAGATTTTTCGTTTTCTTTTCTAAAAAGAAGAATTTTCGATTCCGTCCCGTCGTGAAAACTAGTTTTCTATTTGTCATTCATCACAAATACATAGGTACGATGTATTCTGCGCGTGCGCCAACATACCTGTTCATCTAATGTAGGACAGACTTTAGAGATTAGGTCCGTTGTCAGGAGCTTTTGTTGTGTAAATAGCCGAAGGAGCTTGCTTTATTAATCATATATTGATGAGGATGTGGATGAGGACGAAACTAGTCCGCGGTAGAGGTTGACGATCAACGAAGCATAACTCCCCAGCGTGATAACTGTTGGCATATGCAACGCGTGCTTGCTATGCTCGTTATTGCACAGCTTCCTGTCAGAGGTGTCTAACGTACGAATCTGGGTTATAGGCCGTTTTATATTATTTAGATTTTTAACCTCATTTTCTTCGAATTTTTGTCCCTGTCATTGAAGCTAGTTTTATATTTGCCCATTCATCACAATCAATAACATATGCAATGCCTTCTTGCTATGAACGTTATTGCACGGCTTCCCGTGGGAGTTAGCTAACGTACTAATCGAAGTTCTAGTTTGTTTCATATGATTGAATTTTTTAACCTCATTTTCTTAGAATTTTTATCTCTGTCGTTAGGTTGCGTTAGTGCACAACTTCCTAGCAGAACTATAGAATGTATGAATCGGGATTATAGATCGTTTCATATTATTTAGATTTTTAACTTTCTTTTCTTCGAATTTTTATCTCTGTCCCTAAAACTAGTTTTATATTTGTCCATTCATCACAATTATTGACGTATGCAATTCATGTGTAATTATAAAACTACTTTTACCATTCGCGGACTAGTTTCGCGATTATGCTGCTCGTCAGTGCGACTTTGTGAGACGTAGATTTGATTTCCAGACAAGTAAGTACATGTTGAGGGAATTTCTTAATTGAATCCTCATATGTAGAAACATCTAATGCAATTCATGCTAGCCATTAACGTTCTTGCACAGCTTCCTACGAAAGTTCCCTGTCAAATCTGATCGTTTCATCTTATTTAGATTTGTATAATTTCCTTTTCTTCGAATTTTTGGTCTCTGTCGTTAACACTAGTTTTAGATTTGTCCAATCATTACAATCATCGGCGTATGTCATTCTTCATTGTTACGCACGTTATTGCACAGCTTCCTACGAGAGTTGCCTGACGAATCTCGTTTTGTAGGTCGTCTTATCGAGAGTTGTTTCGGATTTTTCGTTTCTTTGAGCGTAAAATATAGTCGCTATATCAAATTTAATAAGCGGGTTCGTATCTACGAAACGCACACGACTCGTTTCTAACTAATTCGTGCTATACACACGTACGTACGTACGTACATTATATCTCTAATTTTTGCAAAACAATATCGTCACGATGATAAACGCACGCGATTGTCCAATTTCGGAACGACAATCGAACGGACCGACCATTGTTTAAGCGACCGCGAACACGAACCTAATTCGAAAATTAGCCCGAAACCCGAGCGCGTTTACCTTCGACGCTTAATTATCTACGATTATCTATCATTCGTAGCTCGCTGCGCGGTTGTTTAATTATTTTGTTTGTTTCATTCGAATTGTTGTCCCTCGCTTGGATCGTTTTCCGATTATTTACCGCGCTAAAATCGCAATCCTCGTTACCGAACATAAAGGAAATCGATCTTAAGCTTTTGGGAGTTATGATTTTGAACGACGCTGTATCCGTCTAGTCCTACTCTTCCTCCTTTTCCTTTTTTAATTAATAGAAAGTTACGCGCCCAGCTGACTTTAAACAATGGGAAGATCAGGAAAGGAGGAAGAATTAAATATTCCCGAAGCATACCCGAGTATATCGAAGCGACTTCTTAAACGCAGACGATTATATAATTAAGAAAGAGAGAGAGAGAGAGAGAGAGAGGCGTAATTGTATTCCTGCGGCTGGTGTGGTATTCTTATGTGCTCGTGTTTACGCGGCGTAACATTTACGTAATGGATGTAATAGTAATGCGCCGGCATAAATTCTATTTCGGTCGGTTCGTTTGGGAAACGCGTCCTATCGTATCGTTCGAAATTTTTTGGAAAATCGTGCAAGAAAAGTAAAAAGTCTAATCTATACTCCATTGGTTAGAGAGAGTAAGCGCTAGCAGTTTTTATTAAATATAAAAGTCGTCGTCGAGGATTTGCGAATAACCGTGACGACGGGGAACAACGAAAACGGGTCAATTAAATGCCCGTTATTGTTTATTAAAACATCCTCTAGAATCGCACCTTCACATCTTCGTTCAAATCCGATGTTCAAGCAGTTTTTCGATTCTTAGCAACGTAAACAAATCGTAGGAACTTAAATCGGGATTGTATAGAAAATGATGAATACATATATACCCCGTTGGTTAGAAAGAACGAACACTAATAACTTTCGTTACATACGAAAAGGAGAAGGTACCGTTATTGAAGCTGATACTTCCTAAAGGACATCGGACCGGCTTGAGCGTTAGCGTAAACGTAAGCGTAAAGGCCCGAACGCACTTACCGGCAACGGACGACTACGGGCCACTACACTACGGACGGCAATTTATTCTTTGCATGTATATTAATGGAGCTGAGCTCATTTATCGGAAACGGATCTACCGACGACACTCCATTGGTACACATGAAAAGAAGAAATTGCCGTCCGTAGTGTAGTGGGCCGTAGTCGGTAAGTGCGCGCGAGTCTTAAGAGCGTTAAATTTTCGTGTGACAAAGGAAACAGAGAGTACGATATGCGAGCGAAAGGCGTTGAGCGAGAGAAAGGATACGTGCGTACTTGCTTCGTCTGAAACAGAAAGAGGGACAGAGAGAGTATGATGTGCGAGCGGGTATGCAACTTTGCCATTTTTAACGATCTTTTGCGTTTTCTGGACAAGCGTTTGGAATAATCTAAAGAAATCCTACGCCGGTGGGTTCGGCTGATCCAGACGCGTCGATTGATGAAGGATTGAACTTCTTAAGTCGAATAGGAGCCGAGATGGGTATGCGATTTTGGCTATTTTTACCAATTTTTAGCGATCCTTTGCGTTTTCTCGGCAACCGTTTCGAATAATCGAAACAAATCATATACCGTTGGAATCAGCACGTCAAGGCGCGTCGATTGGTGTAGAGCTGAACATCGCCATAGTAACCGAGACGGGTATACAACTTTGCCATTTTTAACGTTTCTTGGCGTTTTCTCGACAATCGTTTGGAATAACTTAAAGAGATTCTACGCTCCTAGGTTCGGCTCCTCAGGGCACGTCGATTGATGAAGGATTGCTCCTCCTAAGTCCCATATTAGCGAAAAGGGCTATGAGATTTTAACGATTTTTGGCGATTTTTTGCATTTTCTCGGCAACCGTTTGAAATAATCTAAACAAATCATATACCATTGGAATCAGCACGTTAGGGGACGTTAAACTGAACATCGTTAGTCCTATGTTATCCGAGACAAGTATGCAACATTGCCATTTTTCACGATTTTTTTGCGTTTTCTCGACAAGCGTTTGGAATAATCTAAAGAAATCCTACGCCGGTGGGTTCGGCTGATCCAGACGCGTCGATTGATGAAGGATTACACTTCTTAAGTCAAATAAGAGCCGAGATGGGTATGCGATTTCGGCTATTTTTACCAATTTTTAGCGATCCTTTGCGTTTTCTCGGCAACCGTTTCGAATAATCTAAACAAATCATATACCGTTGGAATCAGCACGTCAAGGCGCGTCGATTGGTGTAGAGCTGAACATCGCCATAGTAACCGAGACGAGTATACAACTTTGCCATTTTTAACGTTTCTTTGCGTTCTCTCGACAATCGTTTGGAATAACTTAAAGAGATTCTACGCCCCTAGGTTCGGCTCGTCAGGGCACGTCGATTGATGAAGGATTGAACCTCCTAAGTCCCATATTAGCGAAAAGGGGTATGAGATTTTAACGATTTTTGGCGATCTTTTGCATTTTCTCGGCAACCGTTTGAAATAATCTAAACAAATCATATACCATTGGAATCAGCACGTTAGGGACGTTAAACTGAACATCTTTAGTCCTATGTTATCCGAGACAAGTATGCAACATTGCCTTTTTCACGATTTTTTGCGTTTTCTCGACAAAAGTTTAGAATAATCTAAAGAAATCCTACGCTGTTGGGTTCGGCTGATCAAGACGCGTCGATTGATGAAGGAGTTACACTTCTTAAGTCATGAATAAGAGCCCAGATGGGTATGCGATTTCGACTATTTTTACCGATTTTTAGCGATCCTTTGCGTTTTCTCGGCAACCGTTTCGAATAATCTAAACAAATCATATACCGTTGGAATCAGCAAGTCGAGGCGCGTCGATTGGTGTAGAGCTGAACATCGCCATAGTAACCGAGACGAGTATACAACTTTGCCATTTTTAACGTTTCTTTGCGTTCTCTCGACAATCGTTTGGAATAACTTAAAGAGATTCTACGCCCCTAGGTTCGGCTCCTCAGGGCACGTCGATTGATGAAGGATTGCTCCTCCTAAGTCCCATATTAGCGAAAAGGGGTATGAGATTTTAACGATTTTTGGCGATTTTTTGCATTTTCTCGGCAACCGTTTGAAATAATCTAAACAAATCATATACCATTGGAATCAGCACGTTAGGGGGCGTCGAACTGAACATCGTTAGTCCTATGTTATCCGAGACAAGTATGCAACATTGCCTTTTTCACGATTTTTTGCGTTTTCTCGACAAAAGTTTAGAATAATCTAAAGAAATCCTACGCTGTTGGGTTCGGCTGATCAAGACGCGTCGATTGATGAAGGATTAAACTTCTTAAGTCGAATAAGAGCCGAGATGGGTATGCGATTTCGGCTATTTTTACCGATTTTTAGCGATCCTTTGCGTTTTCTCGGCAACCGTTTCGAATAATCTAAACAAATCATATACCGTTGGAATCAGCACGTCAAGGCGCGTCGATTGGTGTAGAGCTGAACATCGCCATAGTAACCGAGACGGGTATGCAACTTTGCCATTTTTAACGGTTTTTGCGTTTCCTTGACGAGCGTTTGGAATAATCGACAGAAATCTTGCGCCATTCGGTTCAGCTGGTGAGGACTCATCGATTAATGAAAGATTGAACTCCTTAAATCCCATAGGAATCGAGACGAATATGCAATTGTGGCTATATTTAGCGATTTTTAGCGATTTTTTGCGGATTTTTGAATTTGCTGTATAATACATCGTATACCGTTGGAATCGACACGTCAAGGTCCGTTGTTTGGCGTAGAACTGGACATCGTTAGTCCTATAGTGGAGATGGGTATGTAACTTTGCCTTCCTTGACAAACGTTTGGAATAATTGAAAAGAATCCTAGGCCGTTGGGTTTGGCTAGTCAAGGCGTATCGATTGATGAGGTATTGAACTTCTTGCGTCCCATAGGAGTCGAGATGGATATGCGATTTTGGCCACATTTATCGATTTTTATCGATTTTTAGCGACTTTTTTGCGTTTTTTTTTTGCATTTTCTCGGCAAACGTTTGAGGTACTTCAAACAAATCATATATCGTTGGAATCACCGCGTCAAGATGCATCGATTGGTGTATGATTGGATCTCGTTAGTCTAATAGAAATGGAGACGGGTATGCTTTTGTTGTTGCAACACGATGTTATCAAGTTGGAATGATCATTCGAATTAAACGTTCAGGTAAAGTCTGTGTTGTACACAGCATCCACTTAACTCCCAACATCAAAAGCATCCACTGCAAAATGTTTAAATGTACAACATACAACGTACAAGAGAATTGACTTTTATCTATGCATCTTATAACTTTCGGATTCGGACGATTTTAGCGAAGCAAATCTCTTAAATCGATCTCCTTCCGTTCTTCCTTCTCACATCTCCGTCTTAATTAGCCGTCAGAACGCGAATAGAAGACAAAACCGATCCTCGAGTTCACATCGTCGACTTTTAATTAACACTAAACAGGACGTTTCCGCAGCAAAAGCTCGAGTCGTTTTCGCGATTTACATACGACGTGAACGCACACGGGAAACGCGCGTGTATTGTGCGTCGATCGGTAGTGCGTTAACCGGGCGTTTTGCATACAATACCCCCTCGTAGGTACGATTCTTCACGCCTCCGGGCAAGCTAACAGTTAGTTATTCTTCTCGTCTTATCGGCCGTCCGATGAGAAAGGCTAATTAATTACGAACGATATTTGTTGTTTAAAAAGTACGTATTATGCAGAGGAAAAAGTTTTGATTTTTTGTCTTACGTCTCCGTCACCAGAGGAAAGCTATTTAGATACGAGGATCACGACTTGAACTTCGAGTGATTTTCCTTTTTATTGAAATCGAAAGGATTTTCCTCAGTTTCTTGCCATCAAATGACGATCCCTTAAATTTCACTTAATTAGGTTTCCAAGTTCCCATCAAAGAGACAACAATTTGATCCCTACATCTAGCGTGCCTTAAGGAAGCAACTTGGACCCGTTATTGTTGTTGTTTTTTTCCTTTTCTGTATATTAACCTATTATAGGCCAACCGTGAAACTGCTGAAATCCCACGGTCCGAAACGGGTATCTCCTTTAGGGCATTGCGTCTAGGCGCCCTTGGAGTAAGCAAAGAACGAAATTAAAAAAAAAAGGAAAAAAAGAAAAACGAATTTGCATTCAAAATTTCAAATAGGGCGTACCGATATGACGGTTCAGAAATTGAAAAAGTTTAGCCAAGCTACATCAAAATCGGATCGCCGATGGCGACATTATGACATTAGTCTCGCATATTACAAAATGGCCGAGCGAAGAAGGTGCCCCAAAAGTCGAAAATTCGACCTTTCCCTCGCTAACTGTGGTCCAATGAACGTAAATGACAAGCAGGATTTAGGGCAACTGTCGGAATTTCTCGAACACATAGGATTGAGGTTTTGATGACTTGTTCTACCTTTTTTTTGGACATGTGAATGTGAATGTGTCTTCACTGGAGATTTTGAGGTGTCTAAATCGATGGATCAAATACTATTCCATTCTATTTGAATTCCGGCTTCCAGCTTCCAGCTTCGTCCTTTTCTAGACGTGGTAATATCATAAATAAAATGAATAAAATTACCCTTACCACATCTTTCGGAAAAATCCAGATACGTATTTCGGCATCCTCAGGGGAAAACTGAAGAATTCAGTATCACTAGCGTATCCGGCCAATGCCCCAGACGAACATTGTCCAACACCAAAACACTGCACAATGAACGTGCGAAGCACTATGTCAACAGTGTTTCGGTGTGTTACTTCACACCGCTAAAGGAAAAGAAATGGGGGTGAGTCTTAACGAAATATACAAACTAACTTTTTCAGTGTATCTACGAGCGAAAATGCCGGAAATGGATACGAATGCTGCTAAATCTAGAACTCCGCCGAAAGGGAAAGTGGCGTTTTTCCGATTTACTCGAATAGAATCAAAGTCATTGAAGGTTTTTGAACCCGCTCTCATTCACAACTACATCAATCGAGGCGCCTCGACGAGACGTTTCAAACTGCGTGTAATGGACGAAGATTGTTCCAAACGATTGCCGAGAAAACGCAAAGTATTAGAAAAAGTCACAAGAAATAGCCAATAATCGACTCCTCTCTGGTCCCAAGTCACTTAGGAGGTTCGTTCTTATGCGAATCGGCGCGCCTTGACAAAACGAACTCGCCAGCGAAGGATTTTTCTACATTACTCCAACGGTTGCCGAGAAAATCGCAAAGAAACGGCGAAAATCACTAATAATCGCTAAAAATCGCAACGTTGCACCTCGATCTTGATCCATATGGTAGGTAGATACGAGGAAACAAACACTACGAGCTTATTTCTCATTTAATTACTTCTATCTCTCAATATAATGCGATAATAATTGATCTTCGTCAAAATAAAAAGTAGGATACATAGGTGTACATGTACACTGAATGTAGAGCTCTTTACTCAGTCATTTGGGCATTATTTCCAGACCAGTAGGACAATATTTTGCATATTACAATGTACCTCGTCGCCACTGAAAAACGTCTCAGCATCTTGGATCGAACGCGAAGACTTATTTGTATCATTTCCAATATTTCGAGCGTCAAAAGTAAGAAAATTTATGTTCATAGTTCGTCTGAACTGTTTTACGTGTTCTGAACCTCCGTCTGAGTTCCTATGATTCAATTCTACATAAATGGAGGCGTCTTGACGAGGCGAACTCAACGCCTTGCGATTTTCTTCAGATCACTACAGCGTTCGCCGAGAAAATTGCAAGAAAAAACGCGAAAAATCGATAAAGATATGTACTGCGCGATGATTCGAAGCATTCTAGCGGATTATGAAAGGTGAAAACTAGAGTTGCTCACTAGCGCCGACGGGCAGTGGCGAGTCTTAATGAGATCTGTTGTGTATACGTGTACGCTGCCGTAAATACTATTTCGCAGGTTTCAACGTTTGTTTTAAAAATGTTGCTTACGTCGCGAAAACAACGAAAATGTTCTATTTGATGTGTAAACTTTTATGCGCAACACCCAGGATGGTTATCTCGTCGATCTGATACGACTTCCATGGATAAAAATACGAAATGCTGCGGATGTAGTAACGTATCACGCCCAAAATATAACGGCAAATATGAAGGAAACCTTTCAAGTAATTTAGATGGTAGAGAAGTTGGGAATTAAGCAAGTACGTCACACAACTTCGATATTCCTGAAGAAGTTGCTGATATGGATGGCGAAACGTCGATCTGGTTAATGTCAAAGAAATAACCACCATGGACACAGTTCATTATGAATCTTCCCACATACATAAGCACGTTCCTGTAACCGATATCGATCAAAACCGCGCGCGCCCGGTTTTTAACTGCGATATTTGTTAACAAAAAAAACGAGAAAAAGGAATCGAAACCGCCGATAGATACCCACGCACAAAAGGCGAAAACGACGGGAACGGACACGCCTCATCGACGGCGATTCGGATCCCCATTGTGCTCGAAAATTTCGCGTTTTGTTCGACGATAATCAAGCGAATTAGTCTCGCCGCGGACGTTTTGCGCTTTTCGCGCCCGAAACGTCGAACTAATTAAATCGAATCTTTATATCGCGTTACCGATTATTGTGTTATACTTACGTACAACGTACGTGAACGTATCGTGGGGACGCTGCCGGAATTTTTATTAATTTCTTCAAAAGAAGTCCCACATGCTGCGAAAATAACGGTTATGATTTAGAAAATGAATAGGAAACGATTCTCACGACAGGATCGTAGGGTGGGGGGAGGGGAGGAGGTTTTGATAATTAAGTTTCCCCAGAATTTCTCAAATTATACAATACATATAAAGTACTTAATTAGTAATTAATGGGGGATGGTGTTCAAATCCCGACAATTATATCTTTGCTAACAAACATTTGTCGTAACTTGAACCGAAAAAAATTACATTCCTGGAAAAAGTTTGAAGTGTAAAGTTAAAACTCCGTTCTTCACTTTCTCGAAATGCTTGCTATAATCTAAAACTGTATTAAACCACGCGCCCTATTTCGTTATAATCGACTGTGGTGGTATCGGAATTCCTGGACATAACTTGTAAAATTCCTGTATTCGCGAGATTTCAAAGAAACGGTTGTTCTTGGTTTATTGATTGATACGTCAACCGCGGGCTAAAGCTGTCTAACCTTTTCGAGTATAAAATGCTAATTAAAGTACGTTAGTTGGGTCGCTCTCCAAGAGACCCGTGCAATTTACTCGTGTTCAGGAGAGAGTAATGCTTTCCTAATCCTTCTTTAGTTTTGATGATTGAGAATGAACTCAGCGGACGGCTAAGGGAGGCACGTAACGGTATGGTTCGTAAGATTTTGTAATAGAAATGGTGACGTTGTTAACGGTAACATACCCGTCTTATTTTAAGCCGTTATAAACACAAAGTTCTCTTTTTCTGAAGAATCGAATTTCGATGTAATTGTTTTTCTGACCAAAGGACTGCGTGGTACAAAGAACTATCAACAAGTAAGACATTTCAAGTTATCGTCCAATCCCATCAGCATCGGGTTAGAGTCTTCGTAAGAAGATTTTGTTCTATTTTGACCTGAAGCTTCCCAAAAACGCTGAACTATTATCTATCAATCTATCTGCAATTTCATTCTTAAATAATTGTCGGTCACTAAAATCTGATTTGGATCAAAATTTTCCCTAGCAAAATTTTGTAGGTTTCGGCGTTTAACCTCTGCGATAGACACCGCTATCATCAAGGACTCAAATCAGCCGATAGAAGCAATTTTGATTCTCTTAGAACGATTATTATCTCCCCCTTTTGTTGCGTTCCCAGCAAAATCCCGTTGGAATTAACACTTTATTAACAAAATGTTGGTACAGGTAAGATACGGATATTTTCGACATAAACCGATTGTTAAGCGAATTCTCGCCGTCTTTACGCTAATAGAAGGGATTTTGACGTTGCTGCGCAAGCTAAAAATTTTGTACGGAATTTTGCTCGGTCTAACAAAGTTTCTTGCAAATTTTCGAAAATCGGTTTTATATGGTATGAAATCACGCCGAAGAGGAAATATCGAAATGCTAGTGTTGTCTAGACGAATTCAGAAGTTTTCCCCAAAATTTTTGAGTTCAACAAGATTTTGTTGTATCGAAAATATCAATCTCCTAGATGCATAATTTTTTTCATAGGTGCTAATTCGTACAGTTTGAAAACGGAATTTCCGGTTAAACATACTACTCTGCGCCCCGTAACAATTTCGATCAATCAAAGCATCGTTAACAAAATCTTGCTGCGCTCCAAATATGCGTCACTTTTTCTTAGATGCAAAATGAATTCCCTTCTATACTGAGTCGAACCATTTCAAAACTTTAATCCTAACCAGGGTCAATCTGATTGAACATTGTCCTGCACCACAACCAAATATTTTTTAGATAAAGTTTTTGTTCACAAAATGATGTTGGATTTTGCTCAGAGTCGAAGAAAGTTATCCCTAATATGATTTTGTTGCATTTCAAGTGTGAATGTGATGCATACAAAATTCATTTGTTTCTGTAATCGTTGAAACAATTATAAAATCTTTAATTCCCAGTTATCTTCCGAATTTTGATGTGAATCCAGCAAAATCTTTAGCAACAAGATCGTGTTGCATTTCTAGGTACGAGGTTTCTAGATGGAGAATTCATTTGTTTCTATCTTCGTTTAAACAATTATAAAATTTTTCATTCCCAACTATCATCCAAATTTGGCTCAGTATACAGCAAAATCTTTATCAACAAAATCTTGTTGCATTTCTAGGTACGACGTTCCTAGATACAGAATTCATTTGTTCCTATCCTCGTTCAAAACAATTTGTTTCTGTGCTCGTTGCAACAATGGGAAAGTTTTTAATTACTAATTTTCTTGCAAATTTCCGATATAATATTTGTCAACAAAGTTTAGTTGGGTTTCAGATATGAGCTTGCCACATAAAACATTCATTTGTTTCTTGGTTCACTCAGACAATTATGAAAATTTTAATCCCTAATTGGGATCAACTCTTTCTTTACTTTTAATACTGGAAATTCAATTATTTAAAAACGTTTCTATTTACGTTACCGGGGACAATGCTGGCACCATTCAACGAGCTCCAATTTTGTTTTAGATTTTGCTTGGAGTTCAAAAAATTTCTCCGGACAAGATTTTGTGGAATTCCAACTCTCTAGTTCCGATATACAGGTGTTGATTGCTTTTAATACTGATTCCAAAAGACTCAAAATTTCATTCTTAACTTAAACCAGACTTATTCTGCAGTCAAAAAGACCTTTGTTTTATCTTAATTTTGTTTCACAAAATTTTGTTGCGATTAAAATCTTCGAACTGGAAGTATCAAAATATTAACTGTCCTATACGAATCTAGACTACTTTGAATTTTCAAGCTTCCAACAAAATCTTTCCTAACAAAATTTTGTTGAATTCCAGTTTCTCATATAGAACATTTCTTTGTTTCTATGCCCGTTGCAGCAGTGGGAAAGTTTTTAATTTCTAATTTTCTTGCAAATTTCCGATATAATCTTTGTCAACAAAGTTTTGTTGGGTTTCAGATATGAGCTTGCCACATAAAACATTCATTTGTTTCTTGGCTCAATCAAACAATTACGGAAATTTTAATCCCTAATTGGGATCAACTCTTTCTTTACTTTTAATACTGGAAATTCAATTATTTAAAAACGTTTCTATTTACGTTACCGGGGACAATGCTGACACCATTCAACAAGCTCCAATCTTGTTTTAGATTTTGCTTGGAGTCCAAAAAATCTTTCCGGACAAGATTTTGTGGAATTCCAACTGTCTAGTTCCGACATACAGGTGTTGATTGCTTTTAATACTGATTCCAAAAGATTCAAAATTTCATTCTTAACTTAAACCAGACTTATTCTGCTGTCAAAAAAACCTTTGTTTTATCTTAATTTTGTTTCACAAAATTTTGTTGCGATTAAAATCCTCGAACTGGAAGTATCAAAATATTAACTGTCCTATACGAATCTAGACTATTTTGAATTTTCAAGCTTCCAACAAAATCTTTCCTAACAAAATTTTGTTGAATTCCAGTTTTTTACATAGAGCATTTCTTTGTTTCTATGCTCGTTGCAGCAGTGGGAAAGTTTTTAATTTCTAATTTTCTTGCAAATTTCCGATATAATCATTGTCAACAAAGTTCTGTTGGGTTTCAGATATGAGCTTGCCACATAAAAATTCATTTGTTTCTTGGTTCACTCAGACAATTATGAAAATTTTAATCTCTAATTGGGATCGACTTTTTCTTTACTTTTAATACTGGAAATTCAATTATTTAAAAACGTTTCTATTTACGTTACCCGGGACAATGCTGACACCATTCAACGAGCTCCAATTTTGTTTTAGATTTTGCTTGGAGTCCAAAAAATCTTTCCGGACAAGATTTTGTAGAATTCCAACTCTCTAGTTCCGACATACAGGTGTTGATTGCTTTTAATACTGATTCCAAAAGATTCAAAATTTCATTCTTAACTTAAACCAGACCTATTCTGCAGTCAAAAAGACCTTTGTTTTATCTTAATTTTGTTTCACAAAATTTTGTTGCGATTAAAATCCTCGAAGTAGAAGTATCAAAATATTAACTGTCCTATACGAATCTAGACTACTTTGAATTTTCAAGCTTCCAACAAAATCTTTCCTAACAAAATTTTGTTGAATTCCAGTTTTCTTACATAGAGCATTTCTTTGTTTCTATGCTCGTTGCAGCAGTGGGAAAGTTTTTAATTTCTAATTTTCTTGCAAATTTCCGATATAATCTTTGTCAACAAAGTTTAGTTGGGTTTCAGATATGAGCTTGCCACATACAAAATTCATTTGTTTCTTGGTTCACTCAGACAATTATGAAAATTTTAATCTCTAATTGGGATCGACTTTTTCTTTACTCTTAATACTGGCAATTCAATTATTTAAAGCCGATAAGACGTAGCCATCGTAATGCATACACGGTATGCAATATTTCGCGCCAGTAAACTTACTGGTCCTTCACTTATGATTGAAAAAAAAAATTTAAAGCTGTAGACGCTCTTAAAATTGTAGAAAAAACTAGTATTTTATCGTTACACATACCACTTTTAAAGGTCATATATACAATTTTCACAATAGTTTTGGAACCAATAAGAAAAGAAATTAAGTTTAACCGATCTTGAAAAAAGTACCGAACACCCTTAAATCTTTCCCGACAAAATTTGGTTACGTACAAATGTTATATTTCTTAGTGCTTTATGTGCTACGGAATTAAGACTTTTTGGGTTCGCCCGGAAGGGTGTGACAGACCCTTGAAACTTCATTACAATTTCAGATTTAGGAGAGAAAAATGAAATTTATAACGTACCCCCTTGCTTCCCCCTTTTTATCTCCTTATCGGAATTCATCGAACATGGATATTATCATCCGTATATGTAGCTACCAACGCCTCTATAAGTACCTGCCGTACGTAATCTACTATATGAAGCGTCGCGCCCCTTTTCCCCCACCCCAACGTTCCTAATACAGATAGACCCCTTTTAAATCTCACGCTTTAACCCGTAAATTACAAATCATACACGCCGACATTAACCGGAGGATAACACGCTAACGCATTCACGTATGTACACACACACATACACGAAAACGTATATACAGGGAGCTCAACCTATCTTTTCACTTATTCCTCCTTTTTCGAAATCCGGCGATTTGACTCCATTCCCCTCGCCCCCGGACCGCAATGTGATCCCCTCTCCCCGCCCCCCTCAAGTCGACGTTAGCGCCGCCGAGACCCGTTTAACACCCAATACAGCCCTTTCCGATCGGACGCGAACGGAGGCAGGCGAAAGAGAAAGAAGCCGAACGACTAACGAAATCTGTGCCGGGCGTTCGCAAAGGCCCGTCCCCCCGCGGGTCGAACGGCCACGTAGACGAGTCGAGGAGACCGACGCGCCGGTTCTCGCGCCGCGATTGGGCGGTCGTCGAGCGACGATGGAAGGAGATTGGCGCGTCGAACGACCCGAGGGGAAACCGAGCGGTGGGGCGGATACAACATGGCTGAAAGTGGCCTCCGAGAGGGCCGAAGAACTGCCGGGGTTTTAGTTCCGATGAACGCGCCCGTACATAGACACACAGGGTATACGAAAGAGACGGTCGTTTAAACAAAACTGTTCTGAGGTGCTCTTCCTGCGCTTTTTTTCCTATCTTGCGTCTTGTTACGGACACGTACGGACCAGCCGTTTCTCGAGCGAGACTTCCGATAGTGATAGTGACGTCGACGTCGTCGGTCTCGCCAACGATAGTGCCCCCATGGACCGTCCGAAAGTGTCGCGGATCGAGCGGACGACGCGCGCTTCTTAAGTGGCCAAGGTGTTCAATTTAACAGACCAGGTAAATTCGCATCGGGCTGTGTCTGGCATGACAGTACAAGACGATTCGAGGGTCATGCCACAGACAGCAGCCACCAGATCGCGATTTATGATAACGGATATCCTGAGCGGCGGCGGTCCTCCGGATGGGGCTCTTCTCAGAGGCAGGTCGCCCAGTCCAGGACCCAGAGACTTATCGCTACATTCGGCCCCCCTTCATCCGGACAGTGACACGGATAGTTCGGGACATCCGGACAGCTCCAGCGTATGCTCTAACGGTATGTCCTTCCGATTCTTTCTTTTTGGGCGAGGGAATTCCTTCGCCGATGGCGAAAAGTTGCCATTTGTTAAGGATGAACCGTTGAAACGTACGCGGGAAGTTTATATTTTAGGGTCGGAAGTTATAGGTCAAAGTGGGTCCTCCTGGGATTTGGGGGATTCCTTCCCCGAAGGGAAAAAGTTGCAATTCGTTAAGGATGAAATCTTGAAAAGTAAGCGGGAAGTGTCCATTTTCGGGTCAAAGTGCGTCCTCCTGCGATTTGAGGCAAATTCCTTCGCCGAGGGGGAAAAGCTGCAATTCGTTAAAGATGAAATGTTGATAAGTACGCGGGAAGTTTCCATTTTCGGGTCAAAGTTGGTCCTCCTGGGATTTGGGGGCAATTCTTTCACCAGCGGAAACCGTTGCAATTCGTCAAAGATGAAATGTTGAAAAATACACGGGAAGCTTCTGTTTGGGGGGTCGGAAATTATAGGTTAAAGTGGGTCCTAAATCGGCAAAGTCAGGAACGTCCTCATTTGTTTCCAAGACCAAAACACCGATCGTCGCGAAAAGAGCTCGTATCCCCATCAAGCGTCGGGCGACCTTAAGATCACAATCATCTCTAAACTTAGGCATTTAAGCTGCAAATCTAAGCAGTAGGGTCCCTATCATAAAATTTGACAAAATCGGGAACATTTTCTTGTGTTTCTAAGACCATTAACATCCGCCATCCTCGAGGAAAATCTCCTCTTCATCAAGTGTCGAGCGATCTCCACCCTTCCAAACTTACATAAGGATTGAAGTTACAGATCTAAGTAGTTGGGCCCCTATCAAAAAAAGATTGACAAAATCCGAAACATGTTCTTTTGTTTTTAAGATCATTAACATTCTCAATCCGTCAGAAAGTTCTTCATCAAGTCTTCATCTTCCAATCTCCTCCAAACTTAAGAGTTGAAGTTGCAGATCTAAGTAGTTGGGTCCCTATCATAAAATTTGACAAAATCGGAAAAATTTGTTTTTATTTCTAAGACCATTGACATCCTCCATTCGCGAGAAAAATCTCTTCTTCATCAAGCGTCGGACGATCTCCACTTTCCAATTTTCTCTCAACTCAAGGGTTGAAGTTGCAGGTCCAAGTAGTTGGGTCCCTATCATAAAATTTGACAAAATCGGAAACGTCTGTTTTTTGGTTTTCAAGGGTATTTAACGACCTCCACCGCAAAAAAATCCCATCTTCATCAAACGTCGACCGATCTCCATCTTGCATTCTTCTGCAAACTTGGGGATTTAAGTTACAGATCCAAGTAACAGAGCTGTATTGTGAAATTTAATAAAATTAGGAACGACTGGTTTTGTTTCTGTGACCGTTAACATCCTCCACGGCGGGACAAATCTCATCTCCATCAAACGTCGAACGACCTTCGTTTTGAAAATTCTCCAAATGCAGGGATTGAAGTTTCAGGTTGAAGTTGTAAAGGCCTATCGTGAAATTTAACTAATTCGGAAATGTCTTCTTTTGTTTCTAAGGCCATTAACGGCCTCTACCGCAAAGAAAATTGTATCTCCTTCAAACGTCGGGCAATGGTCGGTGTTATGGTCTCCTTCAAATTTGGAGGGATTGAAGTTACAGATCCAATTAGCAGACTTCTATTGAGAAATTTAACAAAATTAGGAAACCGCCCTCAGTTGTTTCCAGAAACTAATAAAATTGGCATTGTAAAAGCATTCGTTTTCCATCAAACTTCGGACAATGGCTTCATGTCGCAATTTTCTCCCAAACTTAGAGATTGAAGTTACAGATCCAATTAGCAGACGTTTATTGAGAAATTTAACAAAATCGAAACCGCCCTCATTTGCTTCTAAAACTAATAAAATTGGCATTGTACAAGCATTCCATCTCCATCAAGTTTCGGACAGCCTTCATGTCGCAATTTTCTCCACACTTATTGATTGAAGTCACAGATTCAGCTAGAATAGTCCTACCATGAAATTTAATAAAATCGCAAATCATTCTTCTTTTGTTCTTAATACCAATAACGTTCTCACCGCGAGGAAATCTAATTTCCGTTATTCGTTGGATGACCTCCGTGCTAAAATCTCCAAACGTAGGGTTTGCAGAACGCATAGTTTCGTAGTAGTAGTAGTAGTCTTCATTTGTTTCTAAAACCAAACAAATTTTCATAAAATATCTGATCCTCATCAACCTTCGATCGGTCTTTGTATTCCTATTTTTTCTAAACCTGGAGGCTGAAGTTGTAGAAACAGAGTCTTATCGAGAAATTTAACAAGATTGGAAACGTTCTCTTTTGTTTTTAAGACCACTAACGTTCTCCATCGCGGGCAAATGTTATCTCCATTAAGCGCCGGGCGATCTTCATGCTACAACCTTCTACATACTTAGAGATTGAAGTTACAGATCCAAGATTGCATAGTAGAACATGCAATTTAACAAAATCGCAAACATCTTCATTTGTTTTTAAGATCAATAACATTCTCCACTACAGGAAAATTTTATCTCAATCAAGCGTCGAGCGATCTTCATGTTACAATCTGCTCCAAACTTAAGGATTGAACAGAAAGATCCAAGTTGCAGAATCCTGCCGTGATATTCATACAAATCGAAAGCGCCTTCATTTGTTTCTAGAACTATGATAACCAAATGGGCGCTGTAAACGCATTCGATTCCCATCAAGTTTCGGGCAGTCTTCATATCGCAATTTTCTCCAAACTTAGGGATTGAAGTTAAAGATCCAGGTAGCATAGTCTTGCCATGAAATTTCATAAAATCGCAAGCGTCTTCTTTTGTTTTGAAGACTAATAACATTCTCACTCTGAGAAAATCTTCATTTATCGTCGGACCATCTCTATGTTAACATCTTCTCCAAATTTAAGGATTAAAGTTGTTGATCCAAGTAATCGAGTCCTATGGCGAAATTCAATAACAACTCAAACGTTTTCATTTGTTTTTAATACCAATAACATCCTCACCGCGAGAAAATCTTATCTCCATCAAGTGTCGGGCGTTGCTCATGCTCCAAGCTCATCCAAACTTAGAAAATGAAGTTGTAGATCCCAATGTTGCATAGTCCAATCGTTAAATTTAACAAAATCAGGGACGTCCTCCTTTGTTTCTAACACCAATAACATTCCTCACCGCGAGAAAATTTTATTCAAGCGTCGGGCGATTTACGTGTCACAATGTTCTCCAAACTTGGGGATCGAAGCTACTAGACATCCAAGTGGCAGAGGCCGATCATGAAATTGAACTAAATCGGGAACATCTTCTTTTGTTTTTAAAATCAATAACATTCTCCCGCCAGAAAATCTTATCCCTAGCAAGTATCGGACGATCTTCGACTTCCAAATGTTCCAATGTTCTCCAAACTTAGGAATTGAAGTTGTAGATCGAAGTAACAAAACTTAACAAAATCAGAGACGTCTTCTTTTGTTTGTTTTTTTTTAATACCAATAGCATTGTCCCCGCGCGAAAGTTTTATCTGCGTTAAAGTCGGGCGATCTTCGTGTTTCAATCTCCTCAAAATTTAGGGATTGAAGCCCGAGATCGAAGTAGCACGGTCCTATGGCGAAATTTAGTAAAGTCGGAAACGCCTTCTTTTGTTTTTGAGACCAATAACATTCTGACCGCGGGAAAATCTTAATCTCCATTAAACGTCGCGCGATCTTTATGCTCCAATTTTCTCCAAACTTAGGGGTCGAAGTTGCAGATCCAAGTAACCACCAAGTCCTATGGCGAGATTTAACAAAATCGGAAACGCCTTTTTTGTTTTTTTTGCGACCAATAACATTGTCCCGTCAAGAAATCTTATCTTCTTCAAACGTCGGGCGATCTTTATCTTCCAATCTTCTACAAACTTAGGGATTGAATTTGCAAATACAAATAGCGCAGTTGTATTATGGCATTTAACATGATCGGAAACGTGTTCTTTGGTTTTGAAGACCACCGTGAGAAAAAAATTATCTCCATTAAGCGAGGACGTTGGATCATCCTCTTCCGAACTTAGGGACTGAAGCTATAGATCGAAGTAGCATAGTCCTGCTATGAAATTCCATAAAACCGGAAATGTGTTTGTTTGTTTCGAAGACTAAGGAAATTTACATCGTGAGCATATCTGAACTCCATGAAGCTTTGATCGCTCCCCATGTTCCAATTTTCTCCAAACTTAGAAGTTGAAGCTATAGATCGAAGTAGCAAAGTCCTATCACGATTATTGACAAAATCCAAAACGTCTTCATTTGTTTACGAGACTAATAAGACATTGTCATTGTAAAAACCTACGATACCCATCCGGATTTTCGATCGGTTTCTCCAATTTTCTCCGAATTTAGGAGTTAAAGTTATAGATAATGAAATTAAGCATTACTCAAAGACGTCGTCTTTTGTTTTTAAGCCTAACAAGATTCTCAGAGCGAGATATCCTCATCCTATGTCTAGAGTTGGATAAATTTCAAGTTTTAACGTTTCAATTTTCTATTATTAGCCTGGAAATTCTTGTTTAAGGTTTTATTAAATAATGTATGGATTGAGTAATTGTCCAATGGACTAAGTAACTAACGGGTCTACTAATAAGTTGTGTACTAACTAACGAAATTATGAATTTACTTGCTAATTTTCTAATTCAAGAATTTGCGTTTTATGCCATTTAGTTCATGTTTTATGGCGACTTTGCGATTTGCGAGGTTTACAGTTTTCGAAAATATCGAACTTGAATTCCAAATATCATTGTTCCATCATAATCGAAGATTGGTATTTTTATATAGTAATAGAATATGATGAAAACGATTAACAAGACAAAATTGAGGAAACAAGGAAAGGACGTTAATTTGTATGGTGAGTTATGGTGTTAAAAGAGAACTGTTTTGACACCATCTTTGCTGATTGTTGAGTTATTTAGCCTTCTGCATTTCTTTTTCCATTCTGTTATGTCCAGTCTTCTTCAATCTCGTCTTCCCATTTTACTCTATGTAGGTCCTCACTTCTTCTTCCTGCCAGTAGACCTCCATTCGGTTATTCTTTTAACCATTTACCCACTCTGCACGCTGTGTATGTGTTTGACCCATCTCATCTTTGCTGCTATAATCACCTTATACACTGTCCCTCTTTCTAACGTTTCCCCACTTCTGTATCGTACTCATCTGTTACAGCCACAAATTTGTTTTTTTTTTTTGGCGTAAAATCTTAGATCAAAATTTTCAAATTCTAAATTCCGTTTCGTAATGTATCAACCGCCGTATTTTCCGTTTCCGTTCTTTTTTTTTTTTTTTTTGCAATATGCATACTTTACTAATCTTCTCGTTCCCCCGTATATATCTTGCATTTATTTTTTATTTTTGTTCCCCGTTCCTTTGATTCTTTCTATTTAGAAAACTTCCATCCCGGATCCTTAAAAGTTTCTACCTCATCATCAATCTGAACTCACCCACTTTTACTTCTTTACTTCGTGTTAACTCCCATGTATTTCGTTTATTCTTGATGTATCTCCAACCCTCTCTTCCTAATCTGTAACGCAACTCTTTGTAACTTCCTACTCGACTTTCCATGTACTGCGACATTTTCGAATTTTATACGAATAATTTGATGAACACGACTCGGTTTCGAAGGGAAACGATGAAATAGGCGTGCGCGCCTAGCCCACCAATTTTTCAGGATAGACATGTTTATGCGCGACTCGTTCGTTAAGACGTAGATGGCGCGTTTCGTACTAGAAAACGGCAATGGAGAAGTTGACGTCAGTCCAAATAAAATTTTCTTCGAAATCCCATATTTCTTTTAATTATCAAAATTTCATCTCCGGATCCGATTTTGTATCCGATCGAGGTTATTTAGGTCGATTATTGCGCAAGTTCTCTATAAACGCTCTCGCTGCGTGTCCGTGCGAGCGCGGCTAGAAATTAAAAAGCTATTTATTGCCATTTCTGACTTCCGGTCGTATTACTCTCGCATTGTTCACCCGCACACGCAAGCCATCCGTACACACATCGTGCACATTCATTTATTGTAGGTACGTATTCGCGGATCTGTGCGAAAATATTCCCCATTTGGTTTCTTTTTTTTTTTTTTTTTTGTATTTTATCGTCGTTATTATTCGGACTTTTTCTACCGATTTATATGTACGTACATATGTAGGTATTAATTACGGAGAGGACAATTGTAAACAAAAAAGTCCCCAAATTTATCGTTCTGGAACCTTCACCGCTCGATTTAATTCTTCTAAAGTTTTGTTGTCTAGTAACTTTATAGTCGAGGAAAGCGCCAACAAATAAAGGAAAAGTCTCAAAATCTTGAAACATTCTATGTAACCACGGAAAGCTCCAAGAAGTAAAACCAAAAAAGTCGTCTCGAAATCTGAAAGCTTTCATAGCACAGAAACCTCCACCAAGTAAAACAAAAAATTCGTCTTGAAAACTGGAAACTTTCTAACCACAGCAAGCTCCAAGAAGTAAAAAAGGAAAATGTAGACTCGAAATTTGAAAACTTTCTATTGGCTAAATCAACGTTAATCTGCATATTGAAATAAATAATAAAAACTAATCTTGCGTCTCTTTCTAACCAATGGCGATAATCAACGAAAGAAAGTCAAAATTTCTGTATACTCATCAAATTATACCCAAAATGGTCTTGAGTGATATCCCAAAATTACATATAATAAAATCTAGTCTTATATCTTTCTCTAACAAACGGCGATAATAAAGGAGAGAAAGACAAATTTGTACATAATAAACAAGTTATACCCGAAACGCTCCTGAATATATCGCAGGATTGTTTATAATAAAAACTAATCTTGCGTCTCTTTCTAACCAATGGCGATAATCAACGAAAGAAAGTCAAAATTTCTGTATACTCATCAAATTATACCCAAAATGGTCTTGAGTGATATCCCAAAATTACCTATAATAAAATCTAGTCTTATATCTTTCTCTAACAAACGGCGATAATAAAGGAGAGAAAGACAAATTTGTACATAATAAGCAAGTTATACCCGAAACGCTCCTGAATATATCGCAAAATTGTATATAATAAAAACTAATCTTGCGTCTCTTTCTAACCAATGGCGATAATCAACGAAAGAAAGTCAAAATTTCTGTATACTCATCAAATTATACCCAAAATGGTCTTGAGTGATATCCCAAAATTACCTATAATAAAATCTAGTCTTATATCTTTCTCTAACAAACGGCGATAATAAAGGAGAGAAAGACAAATTTGTACATAATAAGCAAGTTATACCCGAAACGCTCCTGAATATATCGCAGGATTGTTTATAATAAAAACTAATCTTGCGTCTCTTTCTAACCAATGGCGATAATCAACGAAAGAAAGTCAAAATTTCTGTATACTCATCAAATTATACCCAAAATGGTCTTGAGTGATATCCCAAAATTACCTATAATAAAATCTAGTCTTATATCTTTCTCTAACAAACGGCGATAATAAAGGAGAGAAAGACAAATTTGTACATAATAAGCAAGTTATACCCGAAACGCTCCTGAATATATCGCAAGATTGTATATAATAAAAACTAATCTTGCGTCTCTTTCTAACCAATGGCGATAATCAACGAAAGAAAGTCAAAATTTCTGTATACTCATCAAATTATACCCAAAATGGTCTTGAGGGGTATCCCAAAATTACCTATAATAAAATCTAGTCTTATATCTTTCTCTAATAAACGGCGATAATAAAGGAGAGAAAGACAAATTTGTACATAATAAACAAGTTATACCCGAAACGCTCCTGAATATATCGCAGGATTGTATATAATAAAAACTAATCTTGCGTCTCTTTCTAACCAATGGCGATAATCAACGAAAGAAAGTCAAAATTTCTGTATACTCATCAAATTATACCCAAAATGGTCTTGAGTGATATCCCAAAATTACCTATAATAAAATCTAGTCTTATATCTTTCTCTAACAAACGGCGATAATAAAGGAGAGAAAGACAAATTTGTACATAATAAGCAAGTTATACCCGAAACGCTCCTGAATATATCGCAAGATTGTATATAATAAAAACTAATCTTGCGTCTCTTTCTAACCAATGGCGATAATCAACGAAAGAAAGTCAAAATTTCTGTATACTCATCAAATTATACCCAAAATGGTCTTGAGTGATATCCCAAAATTACCTATAATAAAATCTAGTCTTATATCTTTCTCTAACAAACGGCGATAATAAAGGAGAGAAAGACAAATTTGTACATAATAAGCAAGTTATACCCGAAACGCTCCTGAATATATCGCAAGATTGTTTATAATAAAAACTAATCTTGCGTCTCTTTCTAACCAATGGCGATAATCAACGAAAGAAAGTCAAAATTTGTGTATACTCATCAAATTATACCCAAAATGGTCTTGAGGGGTATCCCAAAATTACCTATAATAAAATCTAGTCTTATATCTTTCTCTAATAAACGGCGATAATAAAGGAGAGAAAGACAAATTTGTACATAATAAACAAGTTATACCCGAAACGCTCCTGAATATATCGCAGGATTGTTTATAATAAAAACTAATCTTGCGTCTCTTTCTAACCAATGGCGATAATCAACGAAAGAAAGTCAAAATTTCTGTATACTCATCAAATTATACCCAAAATGGTCTTGAGTGATATCCCAAAATTACCTATAATAAAATCTAGTCCTATATCTTTCTCTAACAAACGGCGATAATAAAGGAGAGAAAGACAAATTTGTACATAATAAGCAAGTTATACCCGAAACGCTCCTGAATATATCGCAAAATTGTATATAATAAAAACTAATCTTGCGTCTCTTTCTAACCAATGGCGATAATCAACGAAAGAAAGTCAAAATTTCTGTATACTCATCAAATTATACCCAAAATGGTCTTGAGTGATATCCCAAAATTACCTATAATAAAATCTAGTCTTATATCTTTCTCTAACAAACGGCGATAATAAAGGAGAGAAAGACAAATTTGTACATAATAAGCAAGTTATACCCGAAACGCTCCTGAATATATCGCAGGATTGTTTATAATAAAAACTAATCTTGCGTCTCTTTCTAACCAATGGCGATAATCAACGAAAGAAAGTCAAAATTTCTGTATACTCATCAAATTATACCCAAAATGGTCTTGAGTGATATCCCAAAATTACCTATAATAAAATCTAGTCTTATATCTTTCTCTAACAAACGGCGATAATAAAGGAGAGAAAGACAAATTTGTACATAATAAGCAAGTTATACCCGAAACGCTCCTGAATATATCGCAAGATTGTATATAATAAAAACTAATCTTGCGTCTCCTTCTAACCAGTGGCGATAATCAACGAGGGAAAGTCAAAATTTGTGTACACTCATTGAATTAAGTCCAAAGCGATCTTTTTTCTATTGTTTTACATCCCTCTGAGATTATTGAATATTCATTAAATTCCGGTAGTGAACTGCACAAGCAAGTTTACGTAAGTTTTCCTCCGTTTCTTTAATCGTTTTTGGACGTAGAAGATAATGTTTAGTGAACCCCGAAATTCTTTTCTTTCCATATTTGCACAACGACGAACAACAGTTTTCTTGAAACGAGCATAAATCGCAAGCTGTCAGGTTTGTGTGAAATTTTGACGCAGCACACATCAGAAACATGGCGGAAGCCAGCGGCGTAATCACCGTAACGAAAATGTTACCAACCTTTGAGAAGTCACTGTTCCGCCCCTGTTCGCCCTCGTACCTACATATCTACAGATAAGCCGCATTCACACATTACTTTTCCCGTTTCTTTCACGCTCATTTTCTCCGATATTTTCGCCTCCAATTATATCCATACTTCTCGAGCATATCGCCTGATATACGTACAGTTTCGTAATGTCACCCGATTCCGAATAATGGCGCATTAACCGTAGTACGCGTCTAACGATCTTCGGTAATCTATCGACCGCGGACGGACGCTAATGATCGTCTCTTTTCTTCTAATAAGGCTTAAGATTCCCCGGAAGGTAATTGGTTTAGTTTTTGGTTTTGATCGTTTGCGCGAGCTACCCGCGTTTCTAACGTTTTTTTCCTCTCCTCTCTCTCTCTCTCGTCTCTCGTCCATCAACAGGGACACGACAAGCGCGTATAATGAAGACGCTTCTACCGTTATCCGCGCGTTTTGTCATACGCGGATGCTTTCTTTTTGTCTTTTTTCGGTTCCAATTAGCCGGCGTTAATTGCTTCGATTCTCGAAATCGTCGCGGTCCTAAAAAGATTCGCGTGTGTGCGTTTGTCTTCTTCCCGTTTTCTTTTACGCGAGCGCGATACGCGCGTTTGTGGAATGGGACTTATGTCTCGACGAAGAAGAAGAAGAAGTAAGTACTGGTAATTTCATAATTAGTGATGGAAACGATAAAGGAGACGTGAATTACTCGGTAACGAAAATAATTGAGGAGCGTCAAAAATGGGAACTTGATCCGGAGAAGACTAAAAACTTAAATCTTGGCCTTCGTTACGAGGGCGTAATGAACGACGGCAAAGGAATGTGCAATGAATATTGTAGTATTGTACTCGAATGGTTACTTACCATTAGAAAATTCATCATTTATTACAATTCAATATATCGTAATTCACAGTAAATGTTGAGGTTATGGATGTTTATGTTCAAATGACATTCGGTTTATTTTTGGGTTCTATTCCACACCACCTTTTAAGCATTCCTACGGGTGTTAGCCCCTTATTTTAAGTCCAGACAGAGACGTTTAATAGGAGAAAAAAGTGGAACTAGAAATTAAATTATTAATTATTATAAAAAGCATCGATGAAAAGATAGGAAACCATTGTAAACATTCAGACACGTACATTCAACACTTTCACATCACAAGAATTCCTAATAACCACTGGATATAGATAACCAAGGATACATCGACATTAACAATATAGGTTTCTATAACAACGTTATGCCTTAGATGAACTGAAGTCATGGTGAATTAAAGTCTTCGTTTCGTGAACAACGGAGAAATAATGTAGTTTCCGGAAAAAAAAAAAGAGTTTGTTTGGTTAACGACGAAGAAAATTGACGAGATAGATAAGTCAACAAAAGGAGTTTAAAATACATTTCGGACCAAAATGGTTTCAAAGATAATACCGGAGAAGAAGGTATTTAAAAAAAGAGGGAAGAATCCATTGAAAATAAAGCCACAACTGAAAAAAGAAGTTAAGAGAGGGAAGAGTCCATAGGAAATGGAGCTGCATTGAAGAAGGAATTCAAGAGAGGAGACATAGGAAGAACCATCATCGAATAAAAGAAATTACACTCACACACACACGACACTAGGTAATTATCTTTATTTTATATTAAATATTTCTCCAAAATTTATAAATATAATTTCTTATAATTTACGCCTGTTATCCCACTAATTTAGAGCTAGGCCGGTGCAATTTTGTTTAAGACATTAACTAGATTCTCAGTACAACATACATATCTTGGAACAATATTTAATAGGGCACGGAACGTACGATCAGGACAGTAATTCTAGAATTACTAAAGCAAGGAGACTTGCTTCGTGTAGATTAACCTTCCTATACTCACGTCAAAATGAAAGACGTATACTATACTATATAAGTCGGTCTCACAGACCGTATGCGTGAGTATAGAAAGGTTAAGAGAACATTCGAAATAATAAGCAGACCCGTTTTGTCAAGCAAATTAGAGAAAATAGGAATTTGTGATAGAGCCCTTAGATCGTTTCGATCGTACAAAGAGCAAAAAGATCTTGCAGAAAGCCAATGGTACAAGAATGGCAGGAATGGAAATTGGGCATCGGATGGCAAAAGAAGACGTTCTGAATCGATAGGAAAAAGAACATCGAAGTCATCAAAAGATGCAACACAGGAAATGACGATTACTCGTTTTGAGGTCGTCTAAGCCTATTTGAAGCGGTGATGGCTCGATCCCGATCGAAACCACGAAGATAATTCGATTTTGAGGGATCTAGCAACTTACCAGAAAGTTTTACAAGATTTAGAGCCGAGATTTTTCTGTTTTACTTCTTGGAGCTAAAGTACCAGAAATAATTTAACTGGGCTATCTGTATAACGGTAACTGCTCCGTTAACACTTCAATAAATTGAAGAAAACTAAGAAAGTGGAAAATCTACATAACTCTCCATTGAACGAACTTAACCCATTTGTACCCGCTGTACCCATTTGGGTACAGAGTACTGCACTGAAATGAGGACCGCTGGTATAAATGGGTTCAAGGAAAACTGTGAAATGGCTTGGACTGCAAGCTCAAATTGCGTATACCAACGGAATTGTGATTTATCAATCGCACACTGCATCCCTGGACTAGTCTTATCCTTATTAGGACTCTTCAGTACATTCTACGATTACCGAAGCGATCTCCACAACTAGCTGCTACGAAAGTTCATCATATCAGATGATTTCAGCAAACTAGTGGCTCCATCTGACGAACAACACACAACTTTCTTTGAAAGCTGCCTAAGTAACCTAAACCTATGTTTTAAGTTCTTTCCTTCATTGGCACTATTGACTCTCTAAAGTGGCTCATTGAAACTAATCTTTCAATTGTTTTTGTTATTCGTTTAAAATTAAATGCCCGAAGGGAGACCCGAGTTTGCAAGTGATTATTTATTTAATTGTTTTAGGTGCTATAACTGGAAAGAACCCTTCCCCCATTACTATCAAATCCACCTTATATAATAGTTTTAAGTACCATAAACGTTTAAATAAATTCATTGTAATTATTCATCAGCCGTATCTTGACAGTAAAAGTAACTTTATTCTATTGAAAAGTCGCTCTTTCATCGGCCTCGTATGTACTACAAAAGGGAAAAATCGGATTTCTATCGCGTTTTTGGATGGAGAATCTTCGCGATTATACGAGGAAGTACTTAACGTTCGTATATTGTTCTTCTCGGTGACATTTATACGTCTATTGTTCGCCACTTATATAATGGACGATTTCGCAAAATATGCCCGTGAGAAGAATAAGGAAGGCGCTGTCACAGTGGCCGGATCCGGTAAGAAAAGAATCAGATAAGCCCGCGTTTCGGTCGTAATAGAGTTACTTGTAATTGCTACGAAGAGCACAATGGAAATGGGATAAATGAGATAAATGCGTGAGTATATACTATAACTATGTGTAGTCGAAATTGTAGGGTATGGAAACGACCGAAATCTACACCGATATCAGGAAAGACAAAACAACAGAACGTCTTTGTTATTAATAGTAGAGTTGGTGGATGAGGTCCGTCGTGCATTCGTATACGCTGCCGTGAATACTCTCCCTCAGGTTTCTAGGTTAGTTTTAAGTCCGTTTTACATTACCGTATTAAATTGTACGTAAAAATTGAATACTATTTTTATAGTACAATATAAAACACCGCACTATTTTTCTGTGCAAAATCATCGTATGACATTAGAACCTGTCCTATTTTCATACTGTAAATGTTTTGACTTGCGCCTGCTCACTGGTCTGCATTGCACGGATTCCAATCTAACCTCATTTTCTTACGTTTACGTCTTGTCCAGTCCTGTTACAGTATAAAGTAAACGCGAGTTTATACATTATACCGTGGTCGTGTCAGCAAATGTTTTCATTGAGCGTTTTACTAAAAGTATTAGTTTCATTAGCTAAGCATAACATTAATCGTTTTGGAGGTTATGAGAAATATTTGTAAATACCGCGTGATACAGGTGTACAATTTGAAACGTGGACGTAGCATGGCACAGAATCATAAACAGAATTTTGGGACAAGTTCGTAATACATATTATGTAGTAGCCCTGACGAATGATGGAGTCTAAATTCATACAATAATTTTGTACAAAAGACTGGGAAAGCGTTTTACATTGTACTATAAAATAGTATTCAATTGTTTGATATAATCTAATATGATAACGTAAAACTTTTTTAAAGCTTTTTTGTAAATTCCTTGTTTGTTGTTGAATTTAACCTCAATTAAGGAATAGAATGATGATGGGCTTATCGTCATTTTTAGACTTCAAGAAAGCAACCGTAACAAAAAAATTTATAAAAATGCTCTTTGACAAATCTTAACTATCGTATCGAATATTTGGTTCTCAAAATTTCAAGCCCGCAAACCTGCTGGTTCTTCACTTATTATTGACAAGAGATTAGACTTGCTCGGGCTCTTAAAATTCTAAACGATTAGTATGTTATCGTTATACATACATCTTTTGGGGCTAAAATATACGGCTTTCAAAATAGTTTTAGAACCGACCAAACAAATTCATTTTAAGCGATCTTGCAAATACCTTAGAGACTTAAGCGAATCTGAGGTCAATTTGGATCAATGTGACGGGTCGATTTTGCCGTGGTTTTGACACCTGAAATACATGGAAATTTTATTTTATTAAGATTCTGTTCTATTCGAAAGTAGTTTATCATCATCTTTTTAATTACGGATTAAACGCCTTAACCATTAATGCGAGTGACATCACGACTTGACAATTTCTCAAACTTGAGAGAAAACGATCCCCTTTCAACGAAACGGGGAAAAAGACACTATAGATAGATAGATAGATAGACAGATTTATTTGTCGTATTGACGCATACAAAACAAAGCCAGTTGGTGATACAAATAAATCCTATGATTTGTGTCATAAAAAAAATATATATATATATATACAAACATAAAAATACACACAAACAAAATGTATAAAAGAGATATAAAATGTATAGAATTTAAAACAAGAACGACTAGAAATGGTAGTTGAAAAACTCCTCCAAGGTGTAGAACTCTCCCTCGATCAGTGCCCCTTTGGTTTTTCTTGCGAAGGCCTTCATATCTTCATATCTTCAAGTTGTTTGAGATGCAGAGAAAGGCGATTGTAAAATTTGATGCCCCAACAGTACGGTGTCTGGGAATACCCAGATTATTCCGATAACGCGTGCTGTAGCTATGTTCTTCGCCATTCTTTCGATATCGTTG
This sequence comes from Chrysina gloriosa, assembly GCA_038088585.1. Lineage (NCBI taxonomy): Eukaryota > Metazoa > Arthropoda > Insecta > Coleoptera > Scarabaeidae > Chrysina > Chrysina gloriosa. The sequence goes on along the minus strand of CM076094.1, from coordinate 54,046,942 downwards.
TTGGTGTTCATGAATATACTTTAGGGCATTGTATATATATAAGGACTTCAAGGTGAGTATTTTGTGTTTATTCAAGTGGCCTCTGCATGAGTCACGATATTGAAGGCCACTTACAGTCCTTATCGCTCTTTTCTGGAGGATGAAAATTCGTGATGCTCCCCAGGAAAGGATGCCATAGGATAAGTGACAATGGATGAAAGAATTGTAGGTATTTATGACTGCTTGGTATGTCGCTATAGTTCTTATTCTTTTAATGCAGTAAATTCCTCATGTCACTTTTCTCGCTAGTTGATCTGCGTGATGGGTCAATTTTACTCCCTCATCCATATACAGGCTGTCTCATTTCGGTGGACCAAATTGAAATATCTCTCTTATTATAGAATACATCGGAAATTCGTTTTGATAAAAAATGTCACATTTTTCACGCACTACAATATGGTTAAAACAAAATTCCGAACCACAGCCTACTTTTCGAAATATTTTCGAAAAATATGAAATTGGGGAAAACTTCGAGGCTTTGTAACTTTTTATTTTTGAAAATACAAAAACGTTTTGAACGAAAGCTGATGGCAAAACATTGCTCTTTCGAAATATCAAGGAAAAAGTGGTGTAAAGTTAACATTTTCAGCTGTACTCTCTTGAACCGGCCAAAGAAATAGATAGAATCAAGTAGGCCGTGCCACTCCTAAATAGCCCCTGAATTGCCTTTATAAAAATACCATACACAATAAACATATTTTAGTTAAGTCTGTAAATTTTTTGCAATTTTATAAAATAAGTATCAGAATATTTGTACTAGTAATCTAACGAAATCAAGTAGCCATTGAAACAAAGATCTAGCTTAAATGTCAGATAAGTTATCTTTGTTCGAGTTGGTGTAAAGTAATTATAAATTAGTTTGTTCGTGTGTTTGTGTTATATGGGTTTTCTGTTGACTTTGATTAATAACAATGTTTTCTAATGTAGAAAAATTTAACATGTTTGTAGTTTATAGCCAGTGTAATTTTAATGCAAGATTAGCTTTGCTGGAATATCAACGTAGATATCCAAATGGACTGCATCCCAATAAAAGAACTTTGGTAAAATTAGCACATAATCTTAAAAATTACGGCTCTTTTAAAAAAGTGCTGTACGAAGCAAGAAAGTTGTGGATAGTGTAAGAGCACAAAACAGAGTTTTAAATTACGTTAATAATAAAACCAATAACGATCAAGATGTCTCTTTAAGAGAAATAGAGAGGTTTTGTAACGTTCGTAAAGACAGTGCAAGAAGAATATTAAAAAAAAACATAGATACAGGTGTTACAGATTAAGAAAAGTCCAACATTTAAGAGAAGATGACAAACCAAGGCGCTTACGATTTTGTAGATGGATCTTGAACAAGAAGAGGAACGATCTATCTTTTTCTAGTAAGATTTTGTGGTCAGATGAAGCCAATTGTTCAAATAATGGATTTTTTAATAGAAACATTCACTATAAATGGCACAATAGAAATCCTTCTTGGCATAAAGAAACAGCTTTTCAGGAACGGTTTTCAGTAATTGTTTGGTTGGGTGTATTGGGATCCAAACTAATTGGACCTTATTTTTATAATTATAAATTAACTGCAGCAAGATACCTTACCTTTCTACAGAATAACTTGTTTGAATATATCGAAGAATTGCCGTTAGAAGATAGGTTAAACTTTCAATATTTTCAACAAGATGGTGCTCCTGCCCATAATGCTTTAATTAGTAGAAATTACTTGAATGAAAACTATCCCCAAAAGTGGATAGGAACCCATGGACCAATCTTGTGGCCAGCTCAGTCTCCGGATATTACCCCATTGGATTTTTTCATATGAGGTTACATTAAAGATACAGTCTATTCAGATACTCCGCAAAATGTTGACGACCTCAAACAAAGAATCAGGGAAGCCTGTGAAGCAATTAGACCACTGATGATCGAAAATGCAAATAAAGGTGTTTAATCCAGAGCCCGACTGTGTATAAGGAACCACGGAGGACATTTTGGACATCTGTTATAATTATCTTTTTACCGAATTTTGATGTTTGTTACTAATTAAACTTTCATTTTACCTTGCGAGTATTATTTATTTTCCACAGCATAAGAGAATTTTGTAAATACAATAAAAAGTGCATAAGAACAGCTTGGCAAGTCACATTGTCACAATTTTTACATAACTTTAAAGTGAACGAGTCCAGAGTATTGTTTGTCTGACATATTTTTTGCTAAACCTTTGTTTCAATGGCTACTTGATTTCTTTAGATTACTAGTACCAATATTCTGATACTTATTTTATAAAATTGCAAAAAATTTACAGACTTAACTAAAATATGTTTATTGTGTATGGTATTTTTTATAAAGGCAATTCAGGGGCTATTTAGGAGTGGCATGGCCTACTTGATTCTATCTATTTTTTTGGCCGGTTCAAGAGAGTACAGCTGAAAATGTTAACTTTACACCACTTTTTCCTTGACATTTCGAAAGAGCAATATTTTGCCATCAACTTTCATTCAAAACGTTTTTTTGTATTTTCAAAAATAAAAAGTTACAAAGCCTCGAAGTTTTCCCCAATTTCATATTTTTCGAAAATATTTCGAAAAGTAGGCTGTGGTTTGGAATTTTGTTTTAACCATATTGTAGTGCGTGAAAAATGTGACATTTTTTATCAAAACGAATTTCCGATATATTCTATAATAAGGGAGATATTTCAATTTGGCCCTCCGAAATGAGACAGCCTATATATACCAAGGAATTTCACCATAGTATCTCCCTCAGGTCTGGCTGCTAAAGTCAGTTGTTGTGTTTTATTTGTATTTAGTTTTAATTTATTAGAAGCAAACCAGTGATTGGCCTTTTCTATGGCTGCATTCGATTTGGCAATAATTCTTTCCTCGGATCCGTCCCTGACCAACATGATCATCTGCATAGAAGACCATCTGAACATCACCCAGATAGCTGGACATATCGTTCGTGTAAATAATGAACAGTAGTGGTCCCAAAATCGAGCCTTGTGTACCACAAGGCTCGATTTTGGGACTGTAATTGTTCTTCCAGTGGATCTTTCTTCCTTCCATTTTACTACTTGTACTCTTTCTGAGAGGTAAGACTGTATTAATTGTAGGGAAGGGGGAGGGGGGGAGCGTCTCACTCCATAATGTTCGAGCTTTCGCAGTTGAATGCTGTGGTCAACTGTATCAAAGGCCTTGCTAAGGTCTAAAAGGTTCATCCTCATCTTTTGGCGATCATCCAGCGCCTCGTTGATCAACATCAAAACTTCTACCATCGCAGTTGTTGTGGATTTGTTTCTGCGATATCCATGTTGTTGTTTTGTGACGAGTTTTTTGCCTTCCAGGTATTCAGTTAATCTAACAGCGATCACCCGTTCGAAGATTTTTGATAATATTGACAGCAAACTTATCGACCTGTAATTGTCACATGTCGTTAACGTCACCTCCCTTGTGCACAGGTATAACCTTCGCAACTTTTAACTGTTTAGGGAAGTATCCTTCCCCTTATACAAGTATTTATTATGTGTACTAATGGCTGACATAGTTCGTCATTAATGCATTTAATGGTGGCGGCATTCATATCGTGAATATCGCGACTTTGTTTACTTTTCCTATCCAGAATGATGTTACTGTTACTCCCTGCATGACACGGGTCTGAAGAAAAATGAGGCACCATCATTGACAGGCAAATGTTTCATCAGATCCAGTGAAGATGTAGAGGTCATTATACTTTTACCAGTTTCAGTTCCTATCTGACAAAAATATTCGTTCATGGAATTTGCTGAGATGTTAGAATCTTTACTCTTGTCTTTATTGAATGATGAAAATTCATTATTGATCAATTTCCATGTTGCTACTATTTTATCGTGGCTACTTTCTATAACTCTAGCATTCTCTTGTCTCTTGATTTCCTGTATTGCATCCCTATAAATTTTTTCTGTTCCCTATAGATGTCGTATATTGAACGATTTTTAGTAGTTTCTTGCGATGATCGCAAGAGCATCTCATCTATTTTCCATATTTGCGATGTCCTCATTGTATCTTATTTTTTCATTTGTGTTCACTGATTTTAGTTTTGTTTTAATGGGAAAGAGAGCTCAAACGCCGATGTAAGTACATCATGAAGGAAATTGAAACCGTCTCTTGCACCAAGTTGGCAAGCGTAAATTATTGCTAATCATTTGCTTAAATAATGCGATATTTTGACCCGTGGACTGTCTATACATACTTTTTTCTTTTGCCGAGTTCTGCAGTTGTACCAAATATGAGTATTTGGCCTCTGTGGTCGGAAAGATGATACTCCACAGTTTCCTTTACTAATATTCGTGAAGATATTATCAATGCACGTACTCGAAGTAGCTGTCACCCTTGAAGGTTCTTTAAGTGTCCTATGTAAATCATACGAGTTAAATATATCTGTGATTAAATTTGTATTGCTTTTATTGTCATTAAAGTCTATATTGAAGTCCCCTACTATAAGAGTAGTTGTTATTGTTCCATAATTTCCAAGTACGTCAATTAATTCGCATAGTTGTTCCATAGAAATATTAACATTTCCTCCAGGTCCAGGTCTATAGATTGAGACCGTAATTGCGTTGTGTTCTTTTATTTTCACCGCTGCTATTTCAATTTCCCTCTCAACGGATAGGTCTTTAATATCCAGTAGCTATGTTCCTGTCAAATCGTTTCTTAACATAATCAAGGATCCTCCATGTGTTATTAACACTAACTTATATGATAGATCTCTACCACTAATAAGTCAATAAAACAAGGCTGGTTTGAACGATAGTTATATTTTATTGACCTATTAGTGGTAGAGATCTATCATATAAGATAAGTATAAAAAAGGTCACGAAATATATATATATATATATATATATATACATTTAATTAACACTAACGAAACGGAAATCCGGATGGAAAAGTCGTAGATGGGGGAAAAAAAGCGCGCGGTACATTTCGAAGAAGACGAAGCGCGGGAAAAGAGGAAACTCAGAAAAGGGAAAGACTGAACACGCTTTATTTGAGAGGCATAAGCCGGGACCGGAGGTCGGGGACGTGAGCGGCATAAGGAAACACGCCAAAGTGGATAAGTTGGTTCGAGTTTTCGGGCGACCTTACAGGGCCTCCCCGGTTCCCTTAAATTCCGTTACCTTAACCCCTCGCCCCCATCTCCTTCTCCTGGGCGTTCGTTCCCTCGAGGACATACGGATCCCCCAAAAACTCCGAATTTCGTCCGAGAACGGCTTGTAGGATTTACGACGCTTCGAGGAAGATGTTATAGTATAAGTTTTCGACAGCGTGCAGCGGGTGGAAATCTCGATTATGGACTAGTCTGATAATTTAAAGGCTGGTAAGTGCAGACGATCGATAAGGAATCGAAAAGTTTGATCCAGAATCGTTCTACGAAAGCGCTGAAGATAACAATGCCGACTAATTTGCCCTTGTCTTCGCCGTTCGGAAACCTGTGCGTTCTAAGACATTTAGGGCCGTTTGCGCCGAGACTAAATGTTTATTTATTTATTTTATTTGCCCTACAGAACAATCCAATTACAGGACAAAATACAAGAGATATATCAAGCATATGTATACATACAATGTAATCTTAAGATAAAAGGAGTGGGGGCAGGAACAGTGGGGCCTAGAACACACAGATCAATAACTTCGAGCAAGGACATCTCAATCTTCCAAGCGGAACTATACGCAATCTTGGAAACTGTAGGAATCCTATCCGAAAGGGGACACAGGGGAATACGAATCAAAATATTCTCGGATAGTCAATCAGTCCTTAAGGCCCTGAGCAGTTGTACAATTACGTCGAAATTATTATTGGAATGCCGCAACATGCTTAATGGCCTGGCCACTCAGAACCAGATCACCCTGGTCTGGGTGCCAGGACATGAGGGGCACGGGGGAAATGAGATGGCAGACATCTCCGCAAAAAGGGGGCTGAGAGAAACTTTACTGGATCTACCCCACCTTTTGGGTTTAACAAAGGTCTCCTTAAAGTTGAGATGAAGAAATGGACAGCGTCCATTACAATGAAACACTGGAATGAGACCAGCGGGCTGGAACATTCCAAAAAATTTCTGAGCTTCGACGCTAGGAGGGCGGATTTCGCCCTAAAACTGGACAGGGGAAGCTTAAAAACACTGACAGGGGCACTCACAGGCCACTATACCTGTAACAAGCATCTTCACAAAATGGGCTTATCCAACACGGACACTTGCAGATTCTGCGGTGAAGAAGAGGAGTCAATGGAACACTCGATCACTAACTGTGGGGCACTAGGCCACAGACTACTACATGCATATACGCTGAGTGAGGAGGACCTATTTACACTCCCATTGAAGGAGCTGATCCTGTTCCTCAACGTATTAAATAAATAAATAAAACAAACAAGAGGAAGCACAATAGATCAACGTGGTCGCAGTGCAAAGGTCCATTTTGGGCCAGATCCCACCTCATTACAATACAATACAATAAGATAAAAGGATAAAGAAAAACATAAATACAATTATTTTATTGTATTGTCTTGAAGAAAGATAAATTTAATATTACCGGTAGTGACATATGGTTTATATCAGCATCATAACATGTAACATTAAATGTATTACACATTTTATATATGGGAGACTTGCGCATTATATTAGTACATGCACGGGGACAGAGAACAGTCACATTAGATCTAGAAGATATTCTAGGTACATAAAAATTTATTCTGTTCAACAGTTCTGGCGCGTCAATGCCAGTATGAAGCAAATTATACAAAAAACGAATACTTGACAGATCCCGGCGCGTTCCCAATGAGTTCATTTCGAATTGCCGCAACAGTAGATCATGAGGATAACCCCGAGCCGGATATGAACTATTTTCTTTAAGGTATAAATATTTGAGAAAGCGCCTCTGGACCATTTCAAGCAATCGAGCCTGATTGATATAAACGGGGGACCAATCCAGAGCAGCGTACTCAAGCCTGGAACGTACGAAGGAATAATAAATATGTAAAATTGTATCAATAGATCCGAAACTCCGTGTAATTCTTATTACAAATCCTAGTAACTTTAATGCAGAAGAAGTTATCTCAGAAATGTGGTTCCAAAAAGTAAGCTCGGTATCAAAGGTCAGACCCAAATCCTTAAGTGACTCACACCTCTGTAATGGGAGGTCACCAAAGTAGTATGTGTGAAGAACTAGATTCACTTTTCTTGTGAATGTTAGAATCTGGCATTTGGATACATTCATTTGTAACCTATTGGTGTCACACCACAGTTTCAGAATATTAATCTGAGATTGAAGCAGCCTGTAATCCTCAATGGTCCCAATCCTTAAGAAGATTTTCAAATCATCAGCAAAGAGTATTTTTCGCATTGTAACCGGTCACACAGGTCATTAATGAATATTAAAAAAGTAATGGTCCCAGGTTAGTTCCCTGTGGCACACCTGAAGGCGGAGAGAAAGTGTCCGAGAGATGATTTAAATAGTTGACAAAATGATTCCGGTTGGTAAGATATGACTGGAAAAGGGATACCAATGATGGCACGAAGCCATAAGAAGGGAGTTTAAAAAGTAGCAATCGGTGATCAATCCTGTCGAAGACCTTGGAGAAGTCCGTGTAAACGACGTCCACCTGACCACCAGTATCAATACTCTCGCATAAATCTTCTTCTTCTTAATTTTTTACCCTTTCTACCTTTCGGTGTAAGGGTTCGGAGCCACCGAGCCGTATACGAGTACGCATATACCGTACCGCCCCTGGCCTGCCCAGTGACATTTCCTTAATTTTCGCAACTTATTAGAAGTAACAGATCCATTTTAGGATTTTAAACTGCTACGCTCTGCCGCTACCGGGTCTCGAACGCCGGCTCTTCGCACTGTGAAGCGCGAGTTTTACCACTCAGCCACTGAGGGGTTAAAAAGTAGCAATCGGTGATCAATCCTGTCGAAGGCCTTGGAGAAGTCCGTGTAAACGACGTCCACCTGACCACCAGTATCAATACTCTCGCATAAATATTGTGAAAAAACTGCTAAATTGGACACTGTACACCGTCTATCAACGAAACCGTGTTGATATATAGATATAGAACTTCTAACTTTAGGGAATAAATGCACACCTCTCAAAGGCCTTCGCAAAATTATTAATGATGGCTACTGCTCGATAATTTTCAACAAACCCCCTGTCACCCTTTTTGAAAACTGGCGTTAATCTAGTACTTTTCCAGATATCAGGAAACACCGAGGTACTCAAAGCAAGATTAAACAGAAAGTGAACTGGTTCCACAAAAGCGTAAGCACAATCTCTTACAAGAAAACTTGGTATATTGTCACTTCCTATAGTAAATGTTAAGTCTAAGTTAAATGCTTGCACCGTCCTTAGGTCAGAATTAAAGTAAGTCTTGAAATTTCCAGACTTAAAGCTAGATTAACCTATATTCAAGATTTTGACATCACCGATATCAATTTCGTACGAAGACATAACTGGTTACAGTATTACTTACATATCGGAAATGAATATTGATTGGGATGATTTATTGAAAGATGACTTTGATATTTTAGAAATAATAGATTTCGCCTTTGCAAAGCGCATTATTTACGATAGGACAGACATGATTTCGGTAATGTGGATAAACTCTCATTTTTCGTAGGTATAGACTAACAAAAGCAACGGTTTTGAAATTACTGGAGAAAATTGAAAATAATCTAGAATCTAGGACTGATGGGTAACTACTATAGTAATTTCCTGATATACACATGTATCGCATCTTCTGTTTTAGAAGACAAAGTATTTCACCAATGATACAACAGTTGGTGACGTGCAAAAATGCGTGCCTCGACAATGTCAAGGATAATGGTGAAAGTATCGGAAGCCATAGCATAATTGAGAGCAACATATATTACAATGCCAGGTGGTGAATTAGAAATCCGGCAAATCCTTCGAATTAAAATTGTTGGCATAAATAACAGGCGTACAACAAACAAAGATAAATTTTACTAGAAATAAACATAGTTGCCATATGGCTTCAGATTTTGTCTTAATCTTGACTTATCAGTTGCGGTGCAAAGCTCCTCATTTTAAGCTGCGCTTAGAAATTAAACCGAACTTAACAAAGTTCGACTTAAATCGCTAAACGGTGCAAACGGTTCTTACTGAAATAAAATTCGAGCTATTTCCAACTTTTTATAATGAGAGAGGACGGACGTCAGCCCATTTTTCTGAAACGTTCAAAGTGTCAGAAACGAAGAAGCTAGAAATTTACGAAAATGAGGAGAATGCAAGAAACAAGATAGGAATACAGATAATTAGATGTTTTCACACATCAGAATTCAATTAAGAAATTCCCCTAACACGTACTCAAATGCCCATTTTTGCAGCTATTTACTTCTACCGGAGTGGACAACTAAGTTGGGAATGGTGAAAATAGTTTTCTAATTACGCGTTTTCCCACAGCGGGTTAGCCAAAAAGCGGCACCGCAGTTACTGCAGAAATCTGTGGCAACTTAGTTGTCCACTCCTCTAGAATTAAAGAGCTGCAAAAATGCAGATTTAAATTCATATTGGGGGAATTTTTTTAGTTGAGGTTTAATTACTGGTTTAGAACCGAAAGCTACATCTCACAAAGCCGCACTGAAGAGCGGTTTAACCGTGAAACGCGTATACGGATGGTGAGGGTAGCTTTCCAGGTAAGGGTGGCTTTTGCAAATTGTCCCACGGTGAGGTAGCCGTGAAGCACGACTGCACCTTCGGTAGGAATCTGTGGCTACTTAATTGTCCATTCTTGTAGAATTAAAGAGGTGCAAAAATGCAGATTTAAATACATATTGGGGGAATTTTTTAGTTGAGGTTTAATTACTGATTTAGAAACGAAAGCTACATCTCACAAAGCCGCACTGAAGATCGGTATAACCGTAAAACGCATGTAGCGATGGTGGGAGTAATTGTCTAATTACAAGCAAAGGCAAGCAAAACAATCGAAAACCTTGCATTGATATCTTCCAGATTTTATCGCACAGAGTTACTAATACGGACGGGAGAGCAGAGAGGAACAAAAATGGGAGAATGGAGAAAGCATGGCTAAAAATTTAGGCGAAGTGGAGGGACGATTAACGAAAAGATATAGTAAGAAAAATTGTAGAAAATGTATTCAAGTTTCATCTGCAGCGACGTGTCCACCCAAAAAATTTCCGTTGGATTACGTTTGAAGATGAAGCCCTAAGATTCTTCCGAATTTCTAATGTAAGCGCGCATTTGATCCGCGTTAAGCAAACGCGGCACCCATCTCGCAGATAACTTTGTCGTATTTTATTTGGGATGTTTATCGAAATATATCTGGACTAGTTACCAGTAAATGACGGCTAAAACGCAGAAAGCGACTTAGAAATCGTTCCATGGGATGGGAGCACATTCACGATAATATTTACGTAATTTTTTCCTCCGTTTCTTTAATTATTTTATCACCTAACACATTTAATTAATTCCATAAATTCGTATCCTTTTCATATTTACACAACGAAAACCGTTTCCTCTAAATGGGTATAAAACATAACCTATCTGTCAGATTTATGTGTGTGCCAACGACATAATCACCGAACGGCGAAAATATTTCCAACCTTTAAAGTGACTTTGAAAAGTTACTCTTTCGTCAAACGGCCCTCGTAGTTATTAACTCCCCATATGTTTGATAGACCTGAAAGTGGTAAGGGACATGATAGAAATACATTAGGTATGCTCATAAGTTTACCAAAACAGAATTTTCTTGCGCATTTACCAGTGCGCGTCATCACTTCCCTTTAGTTCTGGATGTTGCGTTGTTGGTTGCCCATTTCGCTACTGTATTGACTGCTATAACTACATTAGAACTTCCCAAGGCGCCTCATCGCTAGATGCGCACGAGCATACCTAACATATTTCTATCATTGTAAGGGAGAGGATATTTAAATTATGTTACGCCCCTTTGTCACAGTTCCGGTATTATTACCTTTAGCCACTCCGCTTCGCTCGTGACGTGTAGAAGGCCCCCCCATTTTCGTAGGGTTTCGATACTTTTTGCGCCTTTTGGATGCGCATGGAAGGATTACGCTTACAACGTTGAGAGTGAACAGGTTAGTTTTTGCGAGTAGGTTATTCCGTTTCGGCTTTTAAGTCTCGTTATCGAGGATATACACGGAAATTCGACTCTGGGAAGGGTAATAGTATCGTCGACTCAATCTTGAAGTTTTGTTGTTCCAACTAATCTAATATATATATATATATATATATATATATATATATATATATATATATATAAGTATAAAGAACTGGCGGATTCTGGTAGCGCCTCACGAAAAGTAGGAAACACCCCGTACTTCTACGATGGAAATTAATTAACCTACGGAGCGCGCATGGCAATTAAAAATACGTACCAATCCCAAGGATAGTATACATAACAGGATTACTACATCCCTATCTCGTAATGTTTGCCAATCGGGTGACGTCAGCTGGAGACCTCCGATCCATTGCTCCGATCTAACTGTCATAAACTGTCACTGTTAGTGTAACTAATACTAAATACACTCGAAAACGTTTATCAACAGTGACAGTTTATGACAGTTAGATCGGAGGTCTGCAGCTGACGTCACCCGATTGGCAAACAGTTTTCTCGTTTCTATCTGTGTCATTACATTTGTTTGTCGTTGAAATAAAAATTGCAATATGTATAATTATTCTTGATAAATGTTAATCGCTATTACAATAAAGTTGAATCATCAATGAAATACGTAGGTTATCAACAGAGCATATATGCATACATAGCGGTTAGGTTTCCAGGTGACGTCATCGATAGGCGAACAAATTCTCAAAATGTAGCAATCCTTGTCAGTATACAATCCTTGTGCCAATCCCATCGAAAATTCAAGATGAGTATCAGCTCCTCGTCGTCGGTGTCGGTACATCAGATAACTGTAGGTAGTGTTTGAGGGTGTTGCTTTTGGTCGGGAAGGTGTCGCTGGTGTTCAGAAGATGTCAGTAAAAAGATAACTATGGAGTAGATTTGCTCAATTTGCGCCAATAGTAATACAACTATCTGAAACGCGCTATACTAGAATAAAGTAACATTCCCCTATACTAGGCATGGGCAACCTTTTTTGTAGAAGTTTTATGGCGCGAGTAATCTTGAAAAATATACATTTTTTGTAGTATCCTTATGATTCATTATGAATTAAGTTTAGACGGGCTAGTATGCAACGAAAGAATTCAGTAGCGGGCCGGGCAAATCTTACTCGAGGGCCGCATGCGGCCCGCGGGCCGGAGGTTGCCCATACATACCCTATACGAATACAGACGACTTCATACTATGCATTGAAACTGAGAACGTGTAGTACAGTCGTTTCAGGTAGTTGTAGTAGGTACTATCGGCGCAAGTTGAACAACTCTACCATAGAGCGCGCATAATAAGATATATAACATTGCGCAATACCGTCGCAATCGGCGTTCAACGAGATTTTTCCTGTGTTAGACTCACTCAGATCAATACTCGATCATCACATAAGCGAATTAAAACAATTGAGATATCAAGTTGATTTGTATTACATGACGAAAGACTTGCGCAAATTTGTGCTTAACATTGCGTCCTTATCGACTCCCAGACGATTAAGTTTATACAATCACCAAGTTAGGGTTGAACGTAAAACAGCAAATTCTAGCTAAAAATTCGTATTTCTCTCTCGGTGATTTTTCCATTTTGAAGATGGTAACGGTGGAGTAAATCGAAACACATACTTGGAGAAAACGTAAGGGCTGCGGTTAGCATTGAAATTGTAGAAACATTTTCGCAAAAATTCTCAAAAGTCAGTTTTCAATTTCGTAAGTACGAGGGCCATCCAGTAAATAAGTTTCCCTATTTTTTTCTGCGAACGAAACGTTGTAAAAATTAGTTAGTAGTGTAAGAAATGGTGACTAGGATGCGTTGGTCCGTTGGGCGGAAGTCGGTAGCGCTTCAGTTGCCATGGAGCTACCACTGGTGGACGTGTCCACGTGCGAACTCCGTTCTGTAATTCGTTTTTCACGGCGAAAAATGAAACTGCGGTCAATATTCATCGCAATTTAGTGTCAGTGTATGGTGAAGGATGTATGAGCATCCAAATGGTTCGCCGACGGCGTTTCATGGTTCTTGGAAGGACGGCAAAACGTGCATGATGACGAGCGAAGCGGCAGGCCCGTTACTGCTACAGACAATGCAGCCGTTGCTGCTGTTCGGAATGTGGTGGAAGCAGATCGCCTCGTCACCATTGACGAAATAAAGATTCGACTGCCTCCTGGAATCAAAATTGGACGTTCTTCGATTGGAACAATCATGTCAGATGTTTTGAATTTTCGCAAAGTCTGCGCAAGATGTGTCCCGCGTTTGCTCTCGGAAAATCACAAGCAAAAACGGATGGAGGCAGCCCGAGCTTTCCTGGAAATGCATCGAAGAGATGGAGATCAACTGTTTTCCCGTATTGTCACTGGAGATGAAAGCTGGGTGCATCATTCAACTCCAGAAACAAAACGACAAAGCATGGTGTGGAAGAAACCTGAGGAAAGTGCACCAAAAAAGGCGAAGGTCACAATCTCTGCAGGCAAAGTTATGGCTACCGTCTTTTGGGACTGTAAGGGTGTTTTATTGGTTGACTACCTGCCCCCAAGCAGTACGGTTAACGCTGCGAGGTACTGCGAAGTCCTCACTAAACTCCGAGCTGCACTAAAACGTAAACGTCCTGGACTTTTGTCTCGGAAAGTGTTACTCGTCCATGACAATGCTCGCCCCCACGCAGCTCGAACGACCCAAACGTTGCTGAAAAACTTCAAATGGGAAATTTTCGCACATCCACCTTATTCTCCGGATCTTGCCCCAAGCGACTTCCATCTCTTTCCAGCACTCAAGTTGCACCTTGGAGGCAAGCACTTTGCGAATAATGACGAAGTGAAGGCGGAGGCGAACCACTGGCTACGAAGACAGGACACAGCTTGGTACAACAGTGGTATCAAGAAATTGCTACAACGGTACCAAAAATGTTTGGACAGAAATGGTGATTATGTAGAGAAGTAGTCTATGAGTTGTATAATGAAAATAAAATAACTGCATAATTGTAAATAATGTTGTTTATTGGTTAAAAAATAGGGAAACTTATTTACTGGATGGCCCTCGTACGTACAATTTCTCTCAAACAACATCCCGAAACCAGCTGGAATCTACTAACATCTCTCACACACCTATATACGGGGCGGGAGGGGAGAGGGGACTCGCATACAAGCACGTCACGAATATTTTAATTAGCGACGTGTCACCGATTCGAATTTTTTAAACGGTCCGGAACGAACCGTGCCGCGTCGATTTCTCCGGGCTTCGTCCCATGTCGCCCGTCTCTCTTCCGCACGTTTACGTATTTCGGCCGAAACGAAGGAGAAAGAAAGACGGAGAAGGAGGAGAGAGAATCCGTCCGAGCGGTGCTATACGGCGCTCTAAGCAGATTAACTTCGAAGTGGTTCGAAGTAGGCACTCGCCAGATAATCCAATCACTCTTGACGTTTGATTGTCGCCTCTTTTGTGCCGGCCGGGTCTCGATGAAAATACCACGGTTAGAACGACGACTCCGGCTACTACCGGTTTTTAACGCCTTGTGTAGTTATGCGTGTGTGCGTCGCGTATGTAGTAGTAAGTACTATATAGTAGGTACTTTTACGGACGGGTGTTAATTCGTCACGATGACCTTCTATACGGGGAGGGGGATGGAAGCTGAGGATTCGTTTCTGAAAATCCGATAGATGTTGCGTGTTGTTTTTGGACGAAACGTGCAAGAACCTTTCGTATATTCCTCTTCTTGTTTGGCTTCAAAGCTGATTTCTATGCGTATTAAAATCTGGGAAGGTGTAGTCATTAGATCTAATAATTAATTATAGATTAATAAAACAAAATCTGGAAGACTCGCCATAAACGACCTAATTAAATGAGGTACCTTAGTCACGGGCAACTACTAAGTAATCGTGCAAAAGCTTACTAAGTAGAGCACAATTTGCATATGTCAATCGATGAGGGGATGCTTTGTCAATCACGGACCGCAACCGCAGACTAATTAGTAACGTCGTTATTGGTACTCCTCAGCATTTAAAATCGAAAATCACGATGAAGCTTGCATGGCATATTAAAGAATATTAATTAATGAGTTACTTGTACCTATTTCAATGACCACATAAACATTTGACTTTATTTTTGAATAATATGATCTAAGTTTATAGAACAGAGAAATGAAGGAATTAGGTCTGTCCATTTAGAAATTCTCCAAGCCAAATCTCGTGCCCAAATGCCAAAATTCTTGCATATTCCAAGAGCAGAAATATTATAAATTCTAATATAAAGATTAGAAACTTCATGGGTAACAATGTATTAGACTCTCAGGCAGATCAAGGTGAAATGATCTAGATTTTGCTAATATCTTCTTATCGCAGCTACAGAATTTTCGCCCTCAGATTAAGGGCATCCTCAGTGTGGGCAAAAGTGATATTAAGATCTCCACAAATTATTTGGAAAATCCATATTCGAAGCAAGAAAGCAACAAGTTTGAAAACCCTTTAAATTTAGAAAAATATTTTTCTTTTAAGGAGGGAACTCTAACCTCACCGCGGCTGACAGACTTCAAGTCTGGATCTTAATATCACTTTTGCCTAGACTGAGGATGCTCTTAATCTGAGGGCGAAAATTCTGTAGCCCCAATAAGAAGACATAAGCAAAATCTAGGGCATTTCACCTTGACCTGCTCGACACCTGCTCTAATACGTTGTTACTCCTGAAGTTTGCAAGTTACGTAGTACTCGTTACTTCTTCCTGACATAAAGATTAGAGAAATTCTTGAATTATGAGGAAATTGATTAGAAATTGATGACGTCTTCCATCACTCCAGGAGACTAATAGATCGCAAAAGACGTTGTCAACAGAAATCGTATAGGTGAGATGAGAAAAGATATATTTAATGCATACATTGTTTGAAAAATAGTGAGACGAATTTCTGAACACGCACCACTTTTATAGTAAATTCTGATTGGTCGAAAGCAGCACCAAATTACACCGCACCAATCCCGCGATAATCCTATCGTGTACGTAATTCCATCAAATGTATTGACATTTGTTTATTCGCGGTACTTATTGTGGTCTTTATTATATTTTTCGGATTTCTCTGCCGCCCTTCGAAGTATCCCTTCAATTTGCCGCGTAAATTTTCAGATTTCCAGATTTTGTAGTGTGTAATTTGGGCTTGGGGTTCGTTCAGAAATTCGTCTCTCTATTTCTGAAACGAGGTAGAAGGAATCTGCAAGCTCATTATTTTATTTCGAATAAATTGTAAAAAACACTAAAAAATGGTTAAGAATCGCGAAGAAACTGCAATTTGCGAAATTTTCGGCGTGTACGAGCCAAATTGACCCCAAGTTCGGATTCGGCGCATCGAAATACGTATCGGTAGTTAGATCTGGCCAAACGTACACACCATTTTTTCCGAGTAAATTGCAAAAAACCGTAAAAAATGGCTAAGAATCGCGAAGAAATTGCAATTTACGAAATTTTGGGGGTGTACGGACCCAATTGACCACACATTCGGATTCGGCGCATCGAAATACGTATCGGTAGGTAGATCTGGCCAAACGTACACAACATTTTTTTCGAGTAAATTGCAAAAAACCGTAAAAAATGGCTAAGAATCGCGAAGAAATTGCAATTTACGAAATTTTGGGGGTGTACGGACCAAATTGACCACAAATTCGGATTCGGCGCATCGAAATACGTATCGGTAGGTAGATCTGGCCAAACGTACACAACATTTTTTCGAGTAAATTGCAAAAACCGTAAAAAAGGCTAAGAATCGCGAAGAAACTGCAATTTACGAAATTTTGGGGGTGTACGGGCCAAATTGACTCCAAGTTCGGATTCGGCGCATTGAAATATATATCGGTAGGTGGGTCTGGTCAATCGTACAGACCACTTTTTTCGAGTAAATTGCAAAAACCGTCAAAATGGCTAAGAATCGCGAAGAAACTGCAATTTACGAAATTTTGGGGGTGTACGGGCAAAATTGACGCCAAGTTCGGATTCGACCCATCGAAATACATATCGCTAGGTGGATCTCGTCAAATTTAGAGACCATTTTTTCGAGTAAATTGCAAAACCGTAAAAATGGCTAAGAATCGCGAGAAAATTGCAATTTGCCAAATTTTGAGGGTGTACGGGCCAAATTGGCCCTAAATTCGGATTCAACGCATCGAAATACATATCGGTAGGTGGATCTGGTCAAATGTACAGACCATTTTTTTCGAGTAAATTGCAAAGAAACCGTAAAAAATGGCTAAGAATCGCGAAGAAACTGCAATTTGCGAAATTTAGGGGTGTACGGACCAAATTGACCCCAAGTTCGGATTCGGCGCATCGAAATACGTATCGGTAGGTAGATCTGGCCAAACGTACACACCATTTTTTCGAGTAAATTGCAAAAACCGTAAAAAAGGCTAAGAATCGCGAAGAAACTGCAATTTGCGAAATTTTGGGGGTGTACGGGTCAAATTGACCCCAAGTTCGGATTCGGCCCATCGAAATACGTATCGGTAGGTGGATCTGGTCAAATGTACAGACCATTTTTTCGAGTAAATTGCAAAAACCGTAAAGAATGGCTAAGAATCGCGAAGAAACTGCAATTTACGAAATTGTGGGGGTGTACGGGCAAAATTGACACCAAGTTCGGATTCGGCCCATCGAAATACGTATCGGTAGGTAGATCTGGCCAAACGTACACACCATTTTTTCGAGTAAATTTCAAAAAACCGTAAGAAATGGCGAAGAATCGCGAAGAAACTGCAATTTACGAAATTGTGGGGGTGTACGGGCAAAATTGACACCAAGTTCGGATTCGGCCCATCGAAATACATATCGGTAGGTGGATCTGGTCAAATTTAGAGACCATTTTTTCGAGTAAATTGCAAAGAAACCGTCAAAATGGCTAAGAATCGCGAAGAAACTGCAATTGACGAAATTTTGGGGGTGTACGGGCCAAATTGACCCCAAGTTCGGATTCGGCGCATCGAAATACATATCGGTAGGTAGATCTGGTCAAACGTACATACCATTTTTTTCGAAACCAAATTACACGGCACCAATCCCGCTATAATCCTATCGTGTCGTAATCCCGTCAAATGTATTGACATTTGTTTATTCGCGGTAGTTATTGTGGTTTTTATTATATTTTTCCGTTTTCTCTGCCCCCTTCGAAGTATCGCTTTAATTTGCCGCGTAAATTTTATTCCAGATTTTGTAGTGTCTAATTTGGGCTTGGGGTTCGTTCGGAAATTCGTCACGATATTTCTGAAACGAGGTGGAAGGAACCTGCAAGCTCATTATTTTAAATTTTGGAATTGCAAAAATTTGGCTCAAAACAGATTCGCAAAGGAGGAGCAAAACTTTATGATGCTCCATATCTACGAAACTTCGATTCGATTTGAGGAGAGACATTTCCAATTATTTCTGACATGGTCGGAGATAACAACTTCTAAAGGAGTGCTCAAAATCTTGGATTGTTGATTTGGATATCCTTGGAAACCTCTCCTTATAACTCGTTAGGTCCGGAAGAGATTAATTTGAAACGCCGAAAATTACAGCGAGATTGGAAGCATAAAATCTTCAAAATCGTCGAGATCAACTATCAATCTACAATGGTTTTCATCTATAACAGATCTATTCTAAGCGCCCTGTACTTGTTTCGGCTTCTTCACGCCTAAACTTGATTCCTCAGTTATTCTTCCTCGTCCTTCGAATCTCCAAAGGGATTTCGACGATTTTGGCGTCAGAAATCTCACAGAATTTTTCACTTCTGGTGTCGATTTCTTCTCAATTTTCTTGTGTCTAGGATGTGAAAGGGAATTCGACTTTTACTCGAACTTCTGATCGTTTGCCAGCTCCTTTAATTCAGAAATTCCTCCGCAGGTCGTTTAGAATTTGAAAAAGGAATTTTGAAAGATCTTATTTTCGTGACCATTTTCCGCCGAACCACCACCTGTAGTTCGATCCAGCTTCTTCATTTTCGGAATCAACTTCTCAATTCTTCTGTCACACAGCATTGCCATCCTTCGCCCTGCATATGAAGATAATGAAAACAGTTTACTCAAATTGTCGTGTGACAAGGCGCATTGTCGTGATGTATCATCCATTTCTTTATGATGTTTGGTCTTGGACATGCATGCTCCTCTTTCTAAAATCTTTCAAGAATCTACAACTGATAAAAATGAACGATTTCGTGGCTACCAAAAATCTTATATAATAGCAGTCTACCACAATTAGAAGCGTTCTGAAAATATAACTATCATTTACCCCAGCCTTGTTTAATTGACCGAATTGTGGTAGAGAACTATCATGCGAGGTACGTCCAGAAAGTAAGTTCCGTTTGGTAATAAAATTAAATTGTGTACCGATACAGAAAAATTATTTATTGCACAAATTTCTACAACTCTTAAACTACTTTTCCACATAAATGCCTAAATTTTGCAGGCATTTGTCATAGCGTGGCACAAGTATATTTGTATACCTTCTTCATAGAAGTTTGCCGCCTGTGTCCTCAATCAGTTGGAAACATTTTCCTTCAGCTCTTCGTCATTGTTGAAGTGTTGACCGCCAAGGAAAGACTTGAGATGTAGGAACAGATGATAGTCGCTAGGAGCGAGGTCAGGGCTGTACGGAGGATGGTCAAACACGTCCCAGCCAAATCCCTGTAGGAGGTTTTTCGTCACATTTGCAGTGTGTGGTCGTGCGTTGTCGTTGTCACCTTTTGACAGCAATTCTCGGCGCTTATTCTGTATTGCGCGGAGCAATTTCCTATGTGTCTCGCAATAAACGTCTGCTTTGATTGTTTGACCACGCGGTAAGAAATCAAGGAGTGAGACGCCTTTCCAGTCCCAGAACACTGTGCACATCATTTTTCGAGGTGTCAAGATTTGTTTCGGCTTAACCTTTGCTGGGGATGAAGTGTGCCTCCATCCCATTGATTGCCGCTTACTGTCAGGGATGTCGTAAGAAACCCGAGTTTCATCTCCTGTGACTATCTTTGTCAGAAATTCTTCGCCGCCTTCATCATAACGGGTCAAAAACTGAAGTGCACTACCCATCCGTTTTGTTTTGTGTTGCTCAGTAAAAATCTTTGGTACCCAACGTGAGCAAAGTTTACGAAATTTCAGTTTTTTCAGCTAACAATTTCATGAATTAGTGATCGTGAGATTTGGGGAAATTCCATAGCGAGAGCACTAATTGTAAACTTGCGGTTTTCCTGGATCTTGTCATCAATCGCGTGAACCAGTTCTTCTGTAATCAAAGATGGACGCCCACTTCGTCCTTCATTGAACTGTCGGACCCATCTTCTCACCATTGAATCACTCATCGCATTTTGTCCGTAAACTTCGCAATTCTGCCGATAAATTTCGATTGGTTTCACTTTCCTAGCAGAATCACAGATCTCATTTCACAAGCGGCGGGATTTTCAATCAACACCGACATTGTAAACAAGCACAACAAAGCGTACGTGGCCGGCACCGATCTCAAAATGGCGCACGTCACTTCTTCTTGATACAGAGCGCCTACCGCGCATGTGCGGAACTGCGATCGCAGCGCTGCAGCGGAGTTAAATTGAAACGGAACTTACTTTCTGGACGTACCTCGTATAAGATAAACAAAGTTAAAGAAATCTTAGATAAAAATAATTATCCAAATAGTTTTTATGAAAGAATAATAAAAAATAGAATTAACAAATTATATAATAGAGAAATTAAAATTAATAACAATAAATGTTATAGCGCTATTCCTTATAAAAAGGTTTAAGCGAAAAAAATAAAAAAGAATTTAATAAAAACAACATAAACATTACTTTCATTCCAAATTATAGTAACAGATCTCTTTTTACTAATACTAAATCCAAAATAATTAAACAAAATCAGAGTAATGTAGTTTATAAAATAAACTGTAAAGACTGTGATGGTTGTTACATCGGTCAGACGAAACAATATTTAAAGAAAAAGTTGTATAGCCATAAGTATTCTTTAAATAATGATTTTGGTGCAATGACCGCTGTAACAAAACATTACAAAGATCTTGGGCATTACTTTGATTTTGAAAACACAATTATATTAAAAACAGAGAATAATTATAAAAAAGACTAATATATGAAATGATAAATATACAGAAAGACACTAAAACTATTAATTTCAGGACCGATATTCAAAATTTAAGTAATGTATATAGCAATTTGTTAAAATGACATTTGCATTTCTTAAGAAGGAAACCTTTGGCTAGGTTTTTGAATTTGGTTTTCCCTAGTCCTTGAACAGAATTGTTAAGGTTTCGACAAAGATTTTTTGATATAAGGTTTTACTTAATTTGCATGTATGTTTACACATTAATTTAGTTTTTATAATTTATATATATATAAAAGTTGGTTATACATCCTCTATATCAAGAAATCCTAGTCACTAGTTATTTTGTTGATAGTCCCAAATAAAAAACAAAAGTTTGTTTATATATTTATCTAGTTATATTTTCACTGACGAAGGTGTTCCGAAAACGTTTGTAAACGTTCTGAAAATATAACTATCGCTCAAACCAGCCTTGTTTTATTGACCTATTAGTGGTAGATCTCTATCATATAAGATAAGTATAAAAGGTCACGAAATATATATATATATATATATATACGTATAAGATAAGTACATATATGTATATAACGGGTGTCTTTTATAGAGTGTTACAAGTTTAAATCATAATAAAACAAGGAAATATATTTTTAATATCAATGAAACGGGCTTTATTGGCAAGAAAATTTGATGAAATTAATGTTTAAATATGATTTCTGGCATGTGGCTGCCACGGCTGGTGTGTAGAAGGCGCAATCTCTAACACAAATTTTCAACAACTTTTCGCAGTATTACAGATAACTCTTCGAATGTTGATTTCCAGGTATTCAATTGTTTGTGGTTTATCGACGTAGACAAGTGACTTAACATAACTCCAAAGAAAATAATCCCATGGGGTTAAATCACACGACCTTGGTTAATTGGGTCATTACGTGAAACTATTTTTTCATCAAAAGTTTCTTTGAATAAATCAATTGTAGCGCCCGCCAGCCCATAAAGCGCACCAAACAGTAATTATCTGTGGATGTAAGGGTGTTTCGACGAAAGCTTGTGGATTCTCCTCACCCCAAATGCGACAATTCTGCTTATTTACGTACCCATTCAACCAGAAATGGGCTTCATCGGAAAATAAAATTTTGAATGGAAATTCAAAATCAATATCAATTTGTGCTTCAGCCCATTCGCCGAATTGGCGGCGCATACGATGGTCGTTTGGCTTTAATTCCTGCACAAATTGAATCTTGAAAGCTATTAAGACAAGATCCTTTCGTAAAATCTTCCATAAAGTGGAAGGAGATAACCCCAGTTGCTGAGAACGGCGACGAATTGATTGATTAGGATCATCTTCAATGCTTTCCTGTACAGCGGCTACAGCTTCTTCAGTGCGCACTGTTCGGCGTCTCACGGGATGCACATTGTCAGTAACAGTAAATGTAGTCCGAAAACGATCTGTTGTTCTTCGAATAAGCCGCTCCGAAGGAGGCCATAAAATGGAAGAAGTGCACGATGAGTTTGACGAATAGAGCAATTATTTTGATTAAAAATTTCAACAATTTGCACGCGTTGCTCTGGTGTAAGTCGATTCATATTGAAATTTCAAATCAAACTAAACAAAAAGCAATTATCAGCTGTCAAACGGGTGCTCGAATATAGCAGTGATGCCAACTTAAAGTTGTGACACTCTAAAAAAACACGCGATACATTTAATTTATGCTATCAGAAAAGCAAATCAGCATGCTTCTGATGTTTGACTTGCTTTTTCTTGCTCTTTTTGGCCTTGGAAGGGTTTGAGTGTGCCATTCCATGTTCTGACGTAGAGTTTCCGGTTCGTACTGAAACACCCAAATCTCGTCACCGGGATGTGATAGGTTTTGCCGGAAATGCGAATCATCTTCAATCGATTTCAAAACGTCAACGCGCCTGCGCGCCTCCTCGTATCCTTTTGGTCCTAGTTTGAAACAATTCTCTCCATATACGAGGACGGATTGATATTGAAGCTACCTAAGTAGGAAAAAAACATTTTTTTCGAAAACCATTTATTTCTCAACATAGTCTCCTTTTAGCTCAATACACTTAGTAAGACGATATTCCAACTTTTTTATACCATCTGAATAATACGATTTTGAGAACCCCTCAAAATACGCGTTAATTTCAGTAATCACTTCTTCGTTTGAGATGAATCGTTTTCCTGCGAGCCATTTTTTCAAGTTTGGAAACAGGAGAAAGTCACTATGAGCTAAATCTGGACTATAAGGTGGATGATCAACCAATTCGAAGTGTATTTCACGTAATTTTAGCATCGTATCTAATGCTGTGTGAACCGGTGCGTTGTCTTGAAGAAAGAGCACTTTTTTCTTCTTTAAATGTGGTCGTTTTTTCTTGATTGCGTCAATCAATTGATCCAATAATGCACGATCATACTTTCCTGTGATTGTGGATCCTTTTTCAAGGTAATCGATGAGCAATATTCCGTGTGCATCCCAAAATACAGTGGCCATAACCTTGCCAGCCGATTTCACTGTCTTCGCCTTCTTCGGAGCACTTCCACCAGCTTCCACCCATTGTTTCGATTGATTTTTGGTTTCAGATGTGTAGTGGTGGACCCACGTTTCATCAACAGTTATTAATCGACGCCAAAAATCAACAGGATTACGCTTTATCATGTCCAAACACCGCTGTGAAGTGGTCTGTCGAACTCGTTTTTGTTCGACACTCAACAAACGCGGCACCCATCTTGCCGATAGCTTTTTCATATGCAAATGTTCATGCAAAATGTTGAACACACGTTCATATGATATGTTTACCATTTCGACAATCTCACGTAACTTGACTCGGCGATCATTCATAACGATATCGAGGATTTTCTTGATATTTTCTTCAGTAACCACCTCTTTTGGCCTTCCTGTTGATGGTATTGTTGCAGTGCTTGTTCGGTCGCGTTTAAATTCAGCAATCCAATATTTTACCATGTAATCTGACGGGGCAGACTCACCGTAATGTTTATCGAGCTTTTCTTTTGTCTCTTTCGCCGTTTTCCCTTTCAAATAATAGTGTTTAATCACTGCACGAAATTCACTTTTTCCATTTTTCAAGAAACACAAAAGTTGCTTACTTCAAACGACTACAATAACTAAACTAATAGATGAATTTGGGTGAAATTTTAACAGCTGACGTTTGACAGATCGCAATTTCTAAAAAAAAAAGGTTTTTGTGTTTGTGCTGCCATGTTAGCGCTAGGT
The DNA here is from genome assembly GCA_038088585.1 of Chrysina gloriosa. Lineage (NCBI taxonomy): Eukaryota > Metazoa > Arthropoda > Insecta > Coleoptera > Scarabaeidae > Chrysina > Chrysina gloriosa. The sequence continues at coordinate 54,022,527 of CM076094.1, read as the reverse complement.
AGCTTCATTATCAATCCGCCCTCGTAGCGACCTAATTAAATCAAATGCGTTAAGGGTTGGCAGTTAACTGGGTAAGTAACTGTGCAAAAACTCAGTAACTAAATACAATTTGCATATGCCAATCAGTGTTAATCGCGGACTGCAACCACAGACTAATTAGTTACGTCCTTATTGGTCAGTACGGTATGTCAGTCGACAATTGAGAAATTGCACCCTCCCCCCCCCAAGGTAATATGTCCATAACTCGTAGAGATGAATTTGATCAAAAACGTGGCTCCCGAGTAAAAGAAGGCGAATCTAATTAATGTGCGGTTGCGGTCCGTGATTGACCCTCACGAACTATTGGCATATTGCAAATCGTGCTTACTTCGTAAAATTTTGCACAGTTACTTGATAACTCCCCATTAACGTACCTGATTTATTATCAGGTCGTTATACGAAGAATCATCCAGATTTTATTTTATTAGGGAGACTAGGGAAACAGAACAAAAACAACAACGATCCTGTTTCCATCGATTAACGATAGGTTTCGAAATTGCTCAATTTGCTATAAATGTAGTTCGATTCGTTTTTACTTCCTAGTTTCCCCGCGTTTCAAGATACCCGTTCCCTGTTTGCCGATCGGCGACAAAGGGCTGTTAAAATCGTACCGGGCGAAATTTCAATTTCGCCTTAACCATCGCGCTTGGCGATTCGCACACACGAAGGAAAAATCCGTCCTATCGAACGTTTCCTGTCGTTTTCGAAAAACGAAAACACACACGCACACGCACACACGCATACGCATCGTAACCGGCGGCGCCGCGCCGAGGATCTATTTTGGTTGACGGGCGAAGATTAACGTCAAAAAGTGCGCACAAAAGGGTTAAATCCGGGGCCGGTTTTATTCGAGCAAATCGATTTCACGGCCATTGTGCGATTTTACCAAAAATACACGCACGCACACACACATCGTAAGAGGCGCGGTTAAAAGCCGGGAAACGATCGGGTATCGAAGAAACTTTTCGTATGTGTGTGTGGATATCGTCGGCGTCGTTGACTTAACGAAAGTTAACATTGGTCTGTTCTAAACGACGGAAGGGCTGGCGAATCGTTTTGAATAAGTTAAAAAGGCTTAACCGCACTAAAAAGCTTCTTGTTGGTCGAATAACTAACTGAGGGTGAAAACACGTCATTGAAACAGAAATTTAGTTGACTTGACTTGAGCAGAAACGATCGTGTCATTTTATCGAAAATGTTACAAGCAGAAACGTTTCAAATTTACACTGCATTTTTTCCTAAGTTACTTCTCGTTCCCTTCTAATTCAGAATATGCCCGACAGACCGGAGAATAAATTTTATTCGTAGAATAACCAGTGAACTATTCTCGAGAGCCAAAATTTTAATAAAATGAAATATGGAGGACTCTCTATAAACGACCTGATAATTCACTAGTTTACAAAATGAAATTGTTTTCATGTACATTTGATAAGAGATAGATTTCCTTATGTAATTTCTTCCGCTGAATTCGAAAATCAAGGTTAAATTTTTTTATGGAACAGTTTTTGAGATATTGTGATTTTTTCATTTTGTTCGACCTCTTTTCACTTGACAAATCATATCTCGAGCTAGAAATGTCCGATTGGGTCGTTCTTGGTACGCAAGTGCAAGATATGAGATGACGAACAAATATGGATAATCGGATCTTTGATTGGTAAAGCGGTTAAAAATATATCGATGCAAATAGGGGACATTTTCAAAAAATCATATTTTACAGTGATTCTGTGCCGACAGAAAAGTACAAATCGTTAAAAAAACGTCTGGTTTCTGTTCATGTACGTAAAGATGATACTTTTACGAAAGAACAAAGACCAACCAGAAGAAAACCGATCGAAAAATGACAAAGTTATAAGCAATTGAGTGAATAAATCCAAATCCCATATTTTTCGAATATTTTTTTGACAATTTATTGGGTTTAAACGCTTGCAGTACATTCTTGACATTTTTGTGTGTTAGAAATAGTTGTGGCTCTTGCTTTGTCTTCGGTTGCTTTTGGGATCCGTTTCGATAGTGAGAAACCATACATAGTCTCCCAACATTGCTTCATCCCAAAATCCTTGATAGCGCCGCTCAATGCTCTTAATTTGTTGGTGAAATCTCTCGCCGTGTTCGTCACTTATGTCACCAAGATTGTCCGGAAAGAAATTCAAATGCGAATGCAAGAAATGTATTTTTAGAGACATATTTACACCTGTAAGAAATAAATAAAATGGTAAAAACAATACAATAGACAACAACCAGGAATGAAATTAAATAATGGCATTTCGTACCCATCTTGTTGTAGTTGTTCAGCAAATCGGTAATAATTTCCTCGTAGTTAGGGCTTTTATTAAATTTGGTAACAACCCGCTGAAACGAATTCCAGGCCTCGTTTTCAACGGGTGTTAAATATTTTGGAAAATCTGTGCTTTTTACCAATTTCTTAATGTGTGGACCATCGAAGACGCCTTCCTTGATTTTTGCTAAAGAAAGCTTTGGGATAAGGGTTTTCAAATAGGAAAATGCTTGGCCTTCCTTGTTTAAGGCTTTCACAAAATTTTTAATGAGACCAAGTTTAATGGGAAACGCTGGAAGGATTATATTTTCTTTTTTGACAAGAGGCACGTATTTAATATTGTCTTTGCCCACTGTGACGTTTTCCCTTTCTGGCCAGTCTTTTCTTCTATAATGATGTTCACGAGCACGACTATCCCAGAGGCAAAGAAAGCAGCAATATTTTGTATATCCACCTTGCATTCCACACAACATGCCCACGACTTTGAGATCGGAACATATTTTCCAGTTGTGATGCTCATATTGAATGTATTTTAGCAAAGTGGCCATTGTGGCGTATGATTCTTTAGTGTTGATGGCATGAGCGATGGGGAGAGAAGGTTTTTCATTTCCAATATGCAGTAGGACCGCTTTCAAACTCTCCTTACTACCGTCAATGAACAAGCGCCACTCATTTCGATCATAAGGCTCTCTGAGTTGCTCAAACAATGCAGGAATATCGTTGCAGTAGCATATGTCGTTTTCCTTCTTAAAATGTTGTGCGTAAGCTTTATCACGGTTTCTGTAAAATGTTCCATTTACTCCCGGAGCCACACAGTTTCGTTGCTTCAGGCGAGATGCAAGTAACTCCGCTTTTTCCTTTGACAGCTCGAGATCTCTCACCAAATCATTCAGTGCAGGCTGCGTAAAATGTTTTAATTGCGACTCCTGTTGAAATTCATTATCAGTGCTCGTGTCTGTCTGTGGTGATGATTCGAAAAATTCAATCGTTGAATCGGGGCACTTTGGATGAGGAAATTCACTTGAATGTGGAACTGGACGCGAAGCAGATGCTACTGTCGCATAAACCCATTTGGCACTCTTTCCAAAACCAGTGGATTTGCTCAGGCAAAAGTAACAATCGACCGAATGGCAGAGCGGCTCTCTCCATATTATCGGTACACCGAATTTCATATATCGTCTAATTTGGAATACAAATTCATTTTATTATTAATTCAATTGTATATATAAATTTAATCTTACTGTGATGAACCAGAAGCCCACGCGGCAAGAGTTATATGGCACGATAAGCAAACATTATTTGGGTGTCCATTGCTCATGAAAAGTTGCAGGTGCTATTCCAAAATATTGCAGATAATTCTGTTGTAATGAATCGGTGAATCTACGTCTATTTGGTTGGGGGACAAAATTGCCACACACGTAACAGAAATTATTTGGATCGTTTACGCACTTAAATTCTCGTTTTCTTTTAGGCATCATGTTCCTATACCAAAGACATATAAATATCAAGATATAGCAAGAGTCAGCTGTTTATTGGTACGAATAAGTCAAAATACATAAAAATAACAATTAACAAATTCAATATATTTGCGTGTGGGCAAATGAACTCATAAATTGTCAAAAGAAAAAAATATTCGAAAGATTTATTCACTCAATTGCTTATAACTTTGTCATTTTTCGATCGGTTTTCTTCTGGTTGGTCTTAGTTCTTTCGTAAAAGTATCATCTTTACGTACATGAACAGAAACCAGACGTTTTTTTAACGATTTGTACTTTTCTGTCGGCACAGAATCACTGTAAAATATGATTTTTTCAAAATATCCCCTATTTGCATCGATATATTTTTAACCGCTTTACCAATCAAAGATCCGATTATCCATATTTGTTCGTCATCTCATACCTTGCACTTGCGTACCAAGAACGACCCAATCGGACATTTCTAGCTCGAGATATGATTTGTCAAGTGAAAAGAGGTCGAAAAAATGAAAAAATCACAATATCTCAAAAACTGTTCAATAAAAAAATTTTAACCTTGATTTTTCGAATTCAGCGGAAGAAAGTACATAAGGAAAATTACCTCTCATCAAATGTACATTTTGAGTGTAAATTAGTGATAATAAATTAGGTTCGTTAATGGGCAGTTAACAAGTAACCGTGCAAAAGCTTACAAAGTAAGCACAATTTGCATGTAGAATAACTATTTGTGCATTTATTTAGTGCTGGTGAAACCGCGCATTAAGTTCTTATGATTGTTTCTTCTTCCCGAAATTGAAACTATGTACATCTCAACGTACACGTCGTTTCGGGGGCACCGGATAACATTCAAACGGCGGTAACCGACCAGCTGAAGGCTCTTCCAAGTATCCAAGTTTCAGCACTGCTCTGAGGAGTGAAAGAACCGTCGCTTCGAGCGTTGCGTGGCTCCCAAAGCAGTCACTTCAAAGGGGTTGAATTGTAATATTATTGGAATAAACCAAGGAAAAAAAAGGAATTGGTCTCTGTTGTGTATTTACTGTATTTTGTAATAAAACTCAGAAACCATCAACTTCAAACATGTATATATGTATTTCTATTTATATAAACAACTACTCACTTGTTTCCTACATATTCCTGGATATACATACATATTTAGTATGACAATTATAGTAAAATATGTAACAACTCTCCCTCTGCTAAAAAAAAAAAAAATACTTACAAATTTAATCTATCTGGAGGTTTAATTATGCGTTTAGACCTCCGCAAACTGGGCAAGGTATCTGAACAGGATGCTTCTTCAGGTAAAGATGTATTTTGTATTTTCGGCACATTTATATTCTCAATTACTGATGGTAGTGATAATCTTCCGATAGGTATGCCTGGTATATTTGGCGTTGTCAAGTTGTCGTTAATTACCATGTCATTCCTATTCACGGTGATAGGTGTATTTTCCCCCATCGCTCGCATTTGTTCAATATGCCTCTTCCATAATCTTCCGTCATCGAGTCGAATTAGATAATGTAATTTACCTAATTTACTCTCTATCCGTCCAAACTCCCATTTATGGTCATGGGTGTAATCACGGACTTGGACTCTCTCACCTTCTTCAAAATTTCGTATCTTCTTTTCAGTATGTATAATTGTATTCTTAGCATCATTTACTGAACTTGGCTTATAAAAATCTAAGCGTGAGCGTATTTCCCTGCCAAACATTAAATACGATGGACTTGCACCAGTTATTGTATGTGGTGTTTTCCGGTAACTTATTAGAAATTTTGCCAATTGTTTCTGCCTATCCATTTCATTGCCTTTTAATGCTCTCAGTGATTGTTTAAATGTCTGAACGTATCGTTCGGGCAAGCCATTGGTCGCTGGATGGTAGGGAGCGCTTAATTTATGCGTTATGCCGTTTTCCCGAAGAAATCGCTTAAATTCGTATGAAACAAATGTTGGAGCGTTATCGGAAACAAGTACTTGTGTAATTCCATAAGTTGCAAAAATGTTTCGTAATAAAGTAGTTGTAGTTTGTGTAGTTACATTGTTAACTTTGTGTATTTCTGGCCAACGTGTATAGGCGTCCACTAGTATCAAATATGATGAATTCATAAATGGACCGGCAAAATCAACATGTACTCTTTCGAATGGCATTTTTGGTGGATCCCACGAATGTGCTGGAATTTTATCAGCATTATTCCGAATCTTATTACAGTCAACACAGTTTTTGCATAACTTCTCAATGTCATAATAAAATGCCGGGCCACCAGCAATGTCCTCTAGCAAGTAATTTCATTTTTACTATTCCAAAATGTGCAGCATGCAATTCATCGAGAACTCTTTTGCGTAAAGAACACGGTATTACAGTCATGTGTTGCCTAAAAATACAACTGTTTTGTACATTAAATTCTATCTGTGGTATATTGAATCTATTTGGCGTCTTAATTTGCTTACCACAACGTAACGCTTCTAATAAAGGTTTTAATCGTGCATCATTGCTTGTTTCTTTAATTAGTTCCTGTAATGTAATTGGCAGAGTTTCTATTTGAAAGATTTCGAATTTATCCGTAACATCATAATTGTAAACATTAGTTTTATCTATGGGTAACCTCGAAAGTGCATCGGTATTAGTATGTAATTTGGTATTTTTATATTTGATGTTGTATGTAAAACTTTGCAAGAATAATGCATAGTGTTGCATTCTAGTTGTCGTCAGAGAAGGTAGACTTTTTGATGGTGAAAAGATCTGTATTAAAGGCTGGTGATCAACCAGTAATGTAAATGGTCTACCGAAAAGATAATAATAAAATGTCTTTACACCAAATATTATCGCGTATGCTTCTTTGTCTATTTGGGCGTATTTTTGTTGAACTGCTGTAAGTGTTTGTGACGCAAATAGTATTGGGCGCTCGGTTCCATCAGGATACATATGCGATAATACTGCCCCTACTGTATATGGGCTAGCATCTGTTGCTAAGACGAGGGGTAATGTTGGATCGAAATGTCCCAGAACTCGGTCTGATCGAATTTCTTTTTTATTTTTGTAAATGCCTTCTGGCACTGACTGTTCCATTCAAACGGTATATGATCTTTGAGCAATTGATAAATTGGCCGCATTGTAACACTGGGATTTTCCAAAAATCTACCGTAATAATTTACCAATCCTACGAAAGCTCTTACTTCCGTTTTGTTCGACGGTGTTCTTGCATTACAAATAGCTTCCATCTTTTCTTTTGTTTTATGAATACCATACTTGTCAATTACGTACCCACAGTATTCAATTTTATCCGTAAAAAATTGGCATTTGTCATAATTAACTCGTATATTGTATTTTTGTAATCTTTCGAGTACCGATTCTAAACGTTTAAAATGTGTATTATCATCAGGACCTGTGATTTTAATATCATCCAAGAATACTGATACACCAGGTATATCTTTCAAGATATTCTCGAATTCGCGTTGCCAAATCGCTGGCGCGCTAGCAATTCCGTACATTAGCCTGGTACTCATATATAACCCCTTAGGCGTACTCAAAGTAAGATACTTCCTATATTCCGGACGTACCTCCATTTGCAAATATGCCTGTTGCAAATCGAGCTTTGTAAATGTATCTCCACCGGCTAGTGAGGAAAATAATTCGTCAATTGTAGATAACGGATATTCGTCCACCACCAAGTTTGGGTTTAGAGTACATTTGAAATCCCCGCAGATCCGTATACTTCCATCGGCCTTTAAAACTGGTACGATAGGCGTTGCATATTCTGAACTATTTATTTTTTCCAATACTCCTTCTCTTTCTAACCGTAGTAATTCGGCTTCTACTTTCGGCGAAAGCGCATGTGGCACTCTTCTAGCCTTAATAAAAAATGGTTGGTCATCTTTCTTTAATTTCAAACTCGCTTGTAATCCGGTAATTTTTCCCATATCTTTACTAAATACTCCTGAATATTTATCTAGCAAGTTATCTAATCTCGAGTTGAGCTGCTTAATATTTGAAGTATTTTCTAACTGTATTCCTAACTGACGTAACCATTCTCTACCTAACAATGGCGGTTTATCGATATCAACTATATAAAGGTTTAATTAATACCCATTACCTTAAGCGTACCTTAAGTGGCTTCTGCAATACGTAGACAATTTTATGTTCGTATCTTGTAATTGTAAATGAGGAAAATTCTGTTTGAAATCAGCAAAACTTAATACTGTAACAGCCGCTCCTGAATCTATCTCAAAATGTAACTTGACATTCTCTACTTTTAGTAACAATGTAAATTTCTGCCTATATTGTAAATCAAACACACTGATAAAGTCAATGTACAAATTTCCACTATCACCAAACAAATATTGCATGTCTCTCGACGCGCGTTTCGCTAACCAAGTTAGCATCATCAGGAGATGATCAAATGTGAATTATAAATCTAAGCAACGTACTTTATATAAGTTCGGGTGAGTAATACAACGAATAAGGACTAATGAGCTCCTTGTTAATTGTTTACAATAGTCGAACTCCCCGTAAATGTCATTTTAAGATGAGGAAACCGTAATGATTCGCAGTACTAACCGATTACAATGCAACGGCAGCAATTTGAAAATACTTAAGAAATATGTAAACAAAGGCCTGGAATTATTTAGAATTAATTAAATTAAATAAACAGCTATCTGGGATAGGCCCTTTATCGGCATTCATAGTGAGGCGGCCACATTTAAATATTTCTATGCTTTCAAATGCATCCAGCTTATAACAATTATGCACATTTCTTAATAATTCCAAATTATCTACGCTTATCCTATGATCATTGTCGAAAGCATGTTGGGCAACACTCGATTTTTCAATTCTACCAAATTTTAAATGTGCCATATGTTCTTTAAATCTAGTTAAGATAGATCTTTTGGTTTGGCCAATATACTTCGACGAACAATCTTTACAACTTATAGCATAAATTCCTGACTTATCGGTTATTGCTACTTTATCCTTCGGATTACCAAGAACTGCACGAAGCTTGTTACCTGATTTATGTATTAGATTGATATCAACCTTTTTAAAAATTTTATTTAGACCACGAGTAATCCTTGGTTCGTAAGGTAAAGCTAACATTTTCGGTTTTTCTACCTCATTTTGTAAGGTACAAGTGTCCTTAATTAATTTCTTAGCCTTGAATTTATTAATTAACTTATCAACTAATTTCGTAGAATAACCGTTAATATTAGCGATCTCCTTAATGACTCTCTTTTCTTTCTGAAAGCGTTCTGCACTGAGAGGGAAATTTAATAATCTATTTACCATAAAATTAAAACTTGCTAATTTATGTTGAGGGCAATGATGAGAGTCATTAGGGATGTATCTGCAAGTTGCGGTTTCTTTTCTATATACGTCAATTTCTAAGTAATTTAGGTTTCCTAACACTAATACATCCAGAAATGGAAGCTTCTTGTCATTTTCCATTTCATAAGTAAAGTTAATAGAAGGGAATTTTGCGTTTAACTCATTAATAAAATCCGTAATATGACATTTCTCGGTATCAAAATGACATTTACGGGGAGTTCGACTATTGTAAACAATTAACAAGGAGCTCATTAGTCCTTATTCGTTGTATTACTCACCCGAACTTATATAAAGTACGTTGCTTAGATTTATAATTCACATTTGATCATCTCCTGATGATGCTAACTTGGTTAGCGAAACGCGCGTCGAGAGACATGCAATATTTGTTTGGTGATAGTGGAAATTTGTACATTGACTTTGTCAGTGTGTTTGCTTTGTTACACCAAAGATTCCAAACCAATTTTCTGAATTATATTGTAAATGTTCTGCCTGTATTGTACAAATATCTTCAATTTGTTCAACCTTACCCGTAGTTTTCATGCATATCTTACTCAGATGACCCTTCCGCTTGCATTTGTAACATGTTAGGTTCTGTTTGTCGCATTTATTCGCCAAATGTTTCTGTGAACCACACCTAAAACATTTTAAATTACCAGAATTTATATTGGTTTTAGATTTCCCTACACTATGTGAGGAATACTGTCTTTTATTTGGCACTTTTGTAATAATAGCATTCACATTTCCTAATGTGCTGCCACTACTGCCTCGATGTAGTTGAGCTGCATCTCTTGCTGAAGTTTCCATCCCCACAGCGATATCTATTGCTCTTTCTAACGTCAGGTCCTTCTGTTCCAACAACCGGCTTTGAATGTTTTGAGCTCGCAAACCAAATACGAACTGGTTCCGCAGCGCTTTCTTCAGGTAGTCTCCGAACATGCAAGTTGTAGCTAATCTCTGTAGTGCTGTAAGGTATTCCAGTCCACTTTCCCCTTCCTGCTGTTTGCGTTGTAGAAATCTGAATATTTCCGCTATTTCTAGTGGTTCTGGACTATAATGCGATTTAATCACCGCTATCAGTTCCTCGTACGATTTCTCATTTGGTTTTTCTGGAGAGATTTTATCACAAACAATATCGTAAGCTTCAGCTCCCATATAATGTAATAAATAAGTGGATTTCTTTTCTCCTGGTACTGCAAATACATTAAATGCACTCTCAAGTCGCATTAACCAGCGGTCAAATTTTTTGAAACATCAAATGTTTCTATTGAAAATACTGTATGTATAGCGCGTGTTGCATCAGTCATCCTTCACGCGTAGAAATTTACCTCGTTTTTTTGCCTTCAATGTCTATATTGATAATTTCGGAGTTCGTCTTGCCTCGTCGCCAAACTGTTGTGCATTTACTGTATTTTGTAATAAAACTCAGGAGCCATCAACTTCAAACATGTATATATGTATTTCTATTTATATAAACAACTACTCACTTGTTTCCTACATATTCCTGGATATACATATTTAGTATGACAATTATAGTGAAATATGTAACAGTCTCATTATTTTATTTACACGTTCTATACGAGAAAGTTCTGATGTGAAATGTTGATACGATGATATTTCCATCGCAATCTCGGTCTGTCGGACATATTCTGAATTAGAAGGGAACGAGAAGTAAATTGGCGTGTAAATTTGAAACGTTTCTGCTTGTAACATTTTCGATAAAATCGGTATCACGTCTTAGATCAGAACTGCGACGGGAAAAAAACGATTTAACCGAGTATTTCGCGATCGTTTCTGCTCAAGTCAAGTCAACTCAACCCCAACCATAAACGAAATCCTCGTTGACCCCCTTTTTCGATTTCCGGCGACGATCTTAATCCCCCTTACAATTGGTTGCCTTTTTCAATTTTCACAACACCTCGCCTCTAAACTGCAACAAATACAAGACCTACCGTTCGCGAGTGGCAATCCACCCAAAAACTACAATAAAAATCATACACCCTCTGTCCCAAAAGTAACCGCAATGCGTCTATAAATCAGAAACCAGTGGCGTCATCTCTTGATAGTTGATTGATTATTGTAGTGGGACTCTTCCTTACCAACCTGACAAATTTTCATGACATTTGGTGCATAGTCAGCTGATACATCACGCATCCTGTGAGAGTGTTTTTCGTAAACGGTCAGAAAATGAGTCACGAACAACGAGTCAATATTAAGTTTTGTTTTAAACTTGGAAAAACTGCAACCGAGACGTATGAAATGCTGCAAATTGTTTATGGCGACGATTGTTTGTCGAAGAGGCAAGTGTTCGAGTGGCATCGACGATTTCGTAAAGGCAGAGAAGATGTTAACGATGACGAAAGAGCCGGTCGTCCTTCGACAACTTTGGCCGAGGCAAATGTGGAAAAAGTGCGCGAATTTGTGAAAATTTCGAAGAAATCGTCAGTGAGATTTATGGAAATGGAGCTTGGCATCCCTAAAATAACTATTCAGCGCATTTTGACTGAAACCCTTGGTTTGAAGAAAGTCAATTCGAAGTTTGTTCCGCACAAATTAACCGACGACCAAAAACGCTTCGAATCGAACACTCCAAAGACATTATTGCACGAGCCCGTGCAGATGAAAACTTCTTGAAAACGATTGTGACTGGTGACGAGACGTGGTGCTTTCAATACGAACCAGAAAGCAAACGTCAAAGCGCAGAGTGGAGGTCACCAGAAGAAGGAAATCCGAAAAATCACGAATGGAGAAGTCGAAAATCAAGTCAATGCTGATTTCAGTCTACGATTCGAAGGGAATTATCCATAAGGAGTTCGTTCCATACGGCTCAACGGTTAATGGTGCATATTACCTCGATGTTATGAGGCGTTTGCTGGGTCGCATTCGTCGTGTTCGGCCCGAATATCGCGAGCCAGGCAGCTGGAGATTACTGCACGATAACGCACCGTGTCATCGAGCAACGATTGTCACCGATTTTTTGGCGAAAAATGAAATATATTCGATACAGCACCCATCATATTCGCCTGATCTGTCCCCATGCGATTATTTCCTGTTCCCTCGTCTTCATTTGAAGCAGAAAGGAGTTCGTTATGCATCCGTAGACGCCATTCAAAGATCGACGACCGGCATCCTAAAGGCCATCCCAGAGATCGACATGAAAAAGTCGTTTGAAGCACTCGTTGACCGTGCAAATCGATGTATTGTAGCACATGGAGAATATTTCGAATAAATACAATGATTTTTGTGGACATAACATACATAGCGTGCTTTATTTCGAACTATTGCGGTTACTTTTGGGACAGAGGGTGTATATACCCCGTGAAGAAGGAAAGGGTTGTCGTGTCGATCGCGATTCCCTCGTACTTTCGAATGTTTGTTACGCCGCCGACCGCCTATCGGACATCCGATCTCGACGTATCCGGTTCGTCGTAGGCAAAAGGAAGAATGCCGTTTCGGAAAAGGGGACAAGGGGAGGGGGGCGGAAAATTACTTTAGATCGTAATCGCCGACGCTCCGTTCTCGCCCGAAAAAGAACGCCGAAAAAACGAAGCTTTTATCGCGTTTTGATTACTGCGTCGTGGAGGGCCCGTAGAGGTGGTTTATTGAGGCGCTGTTAGGTTACAGGGTGAAACGTGCTTCGGTTAGGGGTGAGACGTTGTTAGATTCGGGTCGGAATGCGGTACGTAACGTAGGAAACGGGGTAATAAAGAAAGGAATCGGCGATTGTTTTATTTTTTTAGTTTCGTTTGTTTTTGATTTATTTCCATTATCGTTAGAATTCGAGCGTGAAAGTATGCCGGCGGCGGCGAAATTGTATGATACGGGGGAAAGGGGGAATGTCGCGTTGGTATCTTTAATCGCATGTTTTTTTCCCCGCGCGATAAACTGATTTTACGCCAATGAAAATATGAATTCGGAGAAGCATTTGTTTCTTTGTCCCACCCCCCGCTCCCCGTCCTCGAGGCAAGGAAAAAGGAAACGAAAAAGGTGACATTTTTTGAACTCGTTTGAGCTCATCTACTATAAAAATAGGACATTGATTATTAGAGCCAAATTGTCAAATCGGATTATTGGCATGTGCAAATTGTGCTTACTTTGCAAGCTCTTGCACGGTCACTTGTTAACGGCGCATTAACGCACCTAATTTACTATCAGGTCGTTTATAAAGAGTCCTCTACATTTTATTTTATTAAAGTTTTGGTTCTCGAAAATAGTTCGCTATTTTCATTTACCGTTGACGAGATTTGGGTGTTTGAGTACAACCCGGGAACTAAGCGCCAGAGCATGGAATAGCACATTCCAAGCCCTCCAAGATCAAACAGAGTGAGAAGGGGCAAGTCAAAGATCAGAAAAAGCATGTTGATTTGTTGGAAGACGATTACTGAAATTGTTGTGGTACAAGGCGCAAGATCGAGTTCCCTTTAAGGTTTGGCGTTTGCGCACCTACGACCCTTTCTTTCTGCGGTCTTCCGAGAACCTTAAACCGGTAGTGTGAGTGTCGATTGACATCTTCTGAAATAACTTTCTTTATTGAGAAATCAGTTCCAGAGCGGATTTTTGATTGTGTGGTGGTTCGAACAACTTCTGCTCAGTAATACACTACAAATTTCTGGGAAACTTTCAGCGATTCAAAGCGATCTAGTGAAATCGGCGAACGTGTGAAGGTGTTAAGTGTAAGATAGGGAATTGTGAATTTCTATGTTTCATCCAATTGCATAAATTACACCGGCACACGAAAACAAAAGTGGTTTGTACTTTTGAGCAGATCCACCTACCGATATGTATTTCGATGCGCTGAATCCGAATTCGAGGTCAGTTTGGGCCGTACACCCTCAAAATATCGAATAAATTGAAAGAAACCGTCAAAAGTGGCTAGGAATCGCAAAGAAACTGCAATTTACGAAATTTTGAGGGTGTACGGGCCAAATTGACCCCAAGTTGGGATTCGGCGCATCGAAATACATGTCGATAGGTGGATCTGGTCAAACGTACAGATCATGTTCTTCGAGTAAATTGCAAGAAACCGTCAGGAATGGCTAAGAATCGCGAAAGAAATGCAATTTGCGAAATTTTGAGGGTGTACGGGCTAAATTGACCCCAAATTCAGATTCAACGCGTCGAAATACATATCGATAGGTGGATCTGGTCAAACGTATAGACCATTTTTTCGAGTAAATTGCAAGAAATTGTCAAAAATAGCTAAGAATCGCGAAAAATTGCAATTTGCGAAATTTTGAGCGTGTACGGCCCAATTTGACCCCAAATTCAGATTCAACGTATCGAAATACAAATCGGTAGGTATATCTGGTCAAATGTACAGTTTATTTTTTCGAGTAAATTGCAAGAAACCGTCAGAAATGGGTAAGAATCGCGAAAGAAACTGCAATTTACGAAATGTTGAGGGTGTACGGGCCAAACTGATCCCAAGTTCGGATTCGGCGCATCGAAATATATATCGGTAGGTGGATCTGGTCAAATTTACAGACCATTTTTTCGAATAAATTGCATGAAACCGTAAGAAATGGCTAAGAATCGCGAAAAGACTGCAATTTGCGAAATTTTGAGGGTGTACGGGTCAAACTGACCTAAAATTCGGACTCGGCGCATCGAAATACATATCGATAGGTGGGTCTGGACAAACGTACAGACCATTTCCTTCGAGTAAATTGCAAAAAATCGTCAAAAATAGCTAAGAATCGCGAAGAAACTGCAATTTACGAAATTTTGGGGGTGTGCGGGCCAAATTGAGCCCAAATTCGGATTCAACGCATCGAAATACATATCGGTAGGTAGATCTGGCCAAACGTACACACCATTTTTTTCGAGTAAATTGCAAAAACCGTCAAAATGGCTAAGAATCGCGAGAAAACTATAATTTGCGAAATTTTGAGGGTGTACGGGCCAAATTGACCCTAAATTCAGATTCAACGTATCGAAATACATGTCGATGGGTGGATCTGGTCAAATGTACAGACCATTTTTTCGAGTAAATTGCAAAAAACCGTAAGAAATGGGTAAGAATCGCGAAGAAACTGCAATTTACGAAATTTTGGGGGTGTGCGGACCAAATTGATCCCAAATTCGGATTCGGCGCATCGAAATACATATCGATGGGTGGGTCTGATCAAACGTACAGACCATTTTTTCGAGTAAATTGCAAGAAACCGTCAAATATGGCTAAGAATCGCGAAAAAGCTGCAATTTACGAAATTTTGGGGGTGTACGGGCCAAATTGAGCCCAAATTCGGATTCGGCGCATCGAAATACAGATCAGTAGGTAGATCTAGTCAAATGTACAGACCATTTCCTCGAGTAAATTGCAAGAAACCGTCAAAAATACCTAAGAATCGCGAAAAACTGCAATTTGCGAAATTTTGAGGGTGTACGGGCCAAATTGAGCCCAAATTCGGATTCCGCGCATCGAAATACATATCGGTAGGTGGATCTGGTCAAATGTAGAGACCATTTTTTCGAGTAAATTGCAAGAAACCGTCAAAAATGGCTAAGAATCGCGAAAAAGCTGCAATTTACGAAATTTTGGGGGTGTACGGGCCAAATTGAGCCCAAATTCGGATTCGGCGCATCGAAATACAGATCAGTAGGTAGATCTAGTCAAATGTACAGACCATTTCCTCGAGTAAATTGCAAAAACCGTAAAAAATGGCTAAGAATCGCGAAGAAACTGCTATTTGCGAAATTTAGGGGTGTACGGGCCAAATTGATCCCAAGTTCGGATTCGGCGCATCGAAATACGTATCGGTAGGTAGATCTGGCCAAACGTACACACCATTTTTTTCGAGTAAATTGCAAAAACCGTCAGAAATAGCTAAGAATCGCGAGAAAACTGTAATTTGCGAAATTTTGAGGGTGTACGGGCC
This sequence comes from Chrysina gloriosa, assembly GCA_038088585.1. Classification (NCBI taxonomy): domain Eukaryota; kingdom Metazoa; phylum Arthropoda; class Insecta; order Coleoptera; family Scarabaeidae; genus Chrysina; species Chrysina gloriosa. Next base: position 54,006,546 of record CM076094.1, on the reverse strand, counting down.
AAATTGAGCCCTAAATTCGGATTCGGCGCATCGAAATATATATCGGTAGGTGGATCTGGACAAATTTACACACCATTTTTTGTGTCGAGTAAATTGCAAAAGACCGTCATAAATGGCTAAAAATCGCGAAAAAGAGCAGTTATGGAAATGAAAGAAACGTTATAGACCTAGACACTGGGAAAGCAGCTCGGCTAAATTTTAAAAATATTTCACAAAACTTTTCGGGGAAATAAGAAGAGCGAGAATGACAAGACTTTAGTTAAAAGGGTTGCTGGAAAATTTCATAAAGTTTGGGTTGCTTGTACGAATCTTCCACTGCATTTTCTACATTCTCACCTCGACTACTTTCCTGAAGATCTTTGAACGAATCGCAGAGGAGTACGAGTATGTCGGAGGATTGGGACTTTCCCGTTTCGATAAGAACGCGTTCGGACGCTAAACTCTTTCTTTCAATCCATAAATTACACACGCGGATGCGCTCGCCGAATCGCTTAAGCTTTACGCAACCGAGCAAAAGTCTTTAAAAGCGCGTTCCCCTCTTTTAATAAGCAATAACAATAATGGGTTTTATGTAACTAATTGCGCACGGTACACCTCGTAACGTCATTATCCATAATAAATACGTACGCAGACATTTTCATTCCGTTAGAAGACTTTTAGAATTTATAATTGATGTTATATCCGCGCGTACGTACGTCGGTGTACACACGCGGTCGGAAATAACCGGACGAAATAAATTCTACTCGTATACGCGATTTCTTTTCTTGTCGCACGGGACTTACATATATGAGAGTGCTGTACTTTCGATCTGTCGGGTTACTTCGTAACGATTATGTACGTACATACTTATGGTATAGTCGGCGAGCGTGTAGAGCAGCTCTCCTCGCGTTTAAGTGAAAGTTGTCGAGGCCCGTTGCCTCCGATAACCCGCTGCCGCTTGCCCGCCTGCGTTAAAAATATTCCATCACGTCGTAATTCATTAAGGATAGCATGCTCAATCGCGTTCCCTCGTATTTTACCCGCGACCCGGCCGACGTTATTCTTTTAAAATGCGTTTTGCAATTGTAATTAGAGCGGGTAATTAGCGGCGGTAAGCTTCGGGAATTAATACGATTTTACGATTTTTACGAATTGATGGATGATGATGAAAATTATAAATTATCTAATAGCGCGCCCGTTACAGCACAAAGACGACGATTTAGCTGCTCGCGTCCGTACCCGCCGCCGTATACCATCTGCTCCGCCGGGCGCTGATGTTGCAAAAAGCGCGGTAATTAGATCGCCGCGTATACCGGTTATTAAACTTACTAAAAAGAATATTCTAATAGGTCCAGGCATCATTCGTCCGTAATCCGCGTCGAGGCTTGAGGCGTTTCGATACGGCTTAGCGCATCCGGTTAAGTGGGCTTTTATTTTGATAAATTCCAAATTAATAGCCTTCCTTCCAATTTTTGACGTTTCCATCCATCGATGTTGAAAAACGAAAGCAGTTGGAGTTACGGAGCGCTGAAAGCCAGTCCACGTTCTACGAACGAAAATGTCGGAAGTCGATACCGAAACAGCTGTTCGGGAAAGGCGAGGCAACTCCAACTCTGATCCCAAAAATAGAATTCCTCCAAAAACACAGCAACTTGAACCCGCCTGTATATACAGTTGCTCACGAAAGTCTACATACACCTCGGTAAGTTGATGGTTCAAAGTGAAAACATAAACAAAAAAGATCAAATAACACAAATTTAATCAAAATGCACTAAAAAAAATAATAGTATAAAATGGATTATCTGACACTTATAGTGTTTAGAGAAAAGCGATAATTTAGAAAAATGTTTAGCGCGATCTCACGAAAATCTACATACATGCCGTTAAATGACGGTGTTTAACGATGAGTTTGTGGATTTAGGTGAATACCCGTGTAGTAGGCATTGCGTACATGACATTTAGTACGTCAGTGTCTAATTGCAAATTGCCAATTTCAAAATGACGGGAAAAAGTGTTAGTAGAAAGGAAATTGCGCGCGAAATTCGAGCATTAATAGTGAACCTGAGAATACACCCTCTGTCCCAAAAGTAACCGCAATGCGTCTATAAATCAGAAACCAGTGGCGTCATCTCTTGATAGTTGATTGATTATTGTAGTGGGACTCTTCCTTACCAACCTGACAAATTTTCATGACATTTGGTGCATAGTCAGCTGATACATCACGCATCCTGTGAGAGTGTTTTTCGTAAACGGTCAGAAAATGAGTCACGAACAACGAGTCAATATTAAGTTTTGTTTTAAACTTGGAAAAACTGCAACCGAGACGTATGAAATGCTGCAAATTGTTTATGGCGACGATTGTTTGTCGAAGAGGCAAGTGTTCGAGTGGCATCGACGATTTCGTAAAGGCAGAGAAGATGTTAACGATGACGAAAGAGCCGGTCGTCCTTCGACAACTTTGGCCGAGGCAAATGTGGAAAAAGTGCGCGAATTTGTGAAAATTTCGAAGAAATCGTCAGTGAGATTTATGGCAATGGAGCTTGGCATCCCTAAAACAACTATTCAGCGCATTTTGACTGAAACCCTTGGTTTGAAGAAAGTCAATTCGAAGTTTGTTCCGCACAAATTGACCGACGACCAAAAACGCTTCGAATCGAACACTCCAAAGACATTATTGCACGAGCCCGTGCAGATGAAAACTTCTTGAAAACGATTGTGACTGGTGACGAGACGTGGTGCTTTCAATACGAACCAGAAAGCAAACGTCAAAGCGCAGAGTGCAGGTAACCAGAAGAAGGAAATCCGAAAAAATCAGGAATGGAGAAGTCGAAAGTCAAGTCAATGCTGATTTCATTCTACGATTCGAAGGGAATTATCCATAAGGAGTTCGTTCCATACGGCTCAACGGTTAATGGTGCATATTACCTCGATGTTATGAGGCGTTTGCTGGGTCGCATTCGTCGTGTTCGGCCCGAATATCGCGAGCCAGGCAGCTGGAGATTACTGCACGATAACGCACCGTGTCATCGAGCAACGATTGTCACCGATTTTTTGGCGAAAAATGAAATATATTCGATACAGCCCCCACCGTATTCGCCTGATCTGTCCCCTTGCGATTATTTCCTGTTCCCTCGTCTTCATTTGAAGCAGAAAGGAGTTCGTTATGCATCCGTAGACGCCATTCAAAGATCGACGACCGGCATTCTAAAGGCCAAAGGTATTGTAGCACATGGAGAATATTTCGAATAAATACAATGAGTTTTGTGGACATAACATACATAGCGTGCTTTATTTCGAACTATTGCGGTTACTTTTGGGACAGAGGGTGTAGAAGGTAAATCTCTAAATGAAATAGCCAAAACTGTAAAGAGACCAAGATCGTCTATCCAAACAGTGTTGCGCAATTGGGCTGGGACTGGTTCGGTCGACGATAAGCCCCGTTGTGGTCGCCCTAGCAATTTCACAGACCGAAAGCGAAGGGCTATCGTCAACAAAATCAAAGCGGAACCTAATGCAAGTGCTGTAAAAATAGCAGAAGATCTAACAGCAGACGTTGGAGCACCAGTACACGCCGAATGTATTCGAAGGGTTTTGCGAAAAACGGATATCGCGGCCGTATCATTCGGAAGAAGCCCTACATAAGCAAATGCAATGAAAAAAAAAGATCAGGTTGCACATAAGCACGGACACCGGGATCTGGCGTTTTGGGAGAAGGTTCTATTTACCGATGAGACCAAAATAAATTTGTTTCAGTCAGATGGACGCCGTAACGTCTGGAGAAAAAGTGGTACAGCATACGATAAACGGCATTTGAAGCCGACTGTAAAACATGGTGGTGATCTGTTCTTCTTTGGGGCTGTATGTCGGCGGCTGGGGTGGGTCATATGGCGTTTATAGAGGGCATTATGGATCGATTTAAGTTTGATATTAGTGTTGATATTTTAAAAACCCACCTAGAGGATAGTGTACGACAACTACAACTTGGTCCATCATGGGTGTTTCAACAGGACAACGATCCTAAGCATTCATCATTATTAGCAAGGGAGTGGTTACTGTACAACGTGCCTAGACAACTCCATTCTCCGCCCCAGTCGCCAGATTTAAACCTTATCGAGCAACTGTGGGAGGAATTGAAGCGAAAGCTGCGTAAAAGAAGAATAAAAACTAAAGTTATGCTAAAAGAAGCAATTGTGGAAGAGTGGAGCAAATTCCCTGCTGAATACACACAAAAGCTGGTCAATTCTATCCCCGACGATTGACAGCGGTTATCGCCGCGGTTATCGGCGGCAATACTAAATATTAAGAAAGGTTTTGTGCTTAAATTTACGAAGTGTATGTAGACTTTCGTGAGTTCAAAACAATTTAACACATTTTTTAACACAAAACCTATAATATCGTAAAAATTCTTCCACTTTCTTTTTTCTTATATTTGTTCGAAATAAACACTTTCTTTGTCACCCACAATTTTTTTCATATCTGTTTTTACCCCAAACCATCAATTTACCAGGGTGTATGTACACTTTCGTGAGCAACTGTACATATAATATGGAAAATACGTCCACGGTCGTACTAATCAAGAAACCAAAGAAATAATCGGGTTTGCGCCCTGTTGTGTGGTCAAATTAAGGAAGGAGATATGTGTGAGAGTCTGCGCAAAAAGTTGATCAAATTTTGAGGGTTTTTAATTTCTCGGTTTGTAGTGTACAAAAATATCTTGAACTAGCTGATATGTATAAGAATTCTTTAGGTTTCAGTCTACAAACAGATTCTTTTATTTAAATTGCTTAAAATTGAGTTTTATGCAATTATTACATATTAATATTATGAGAGTGATCGAATTAAGCTTGCATGACCATTGGCTCATTGACTCATTGGCATGAGTTTCGATCGCACGCCTAAGCAGCTTGATTACTGCGCCGGACTGAAGAGTGAATTAAATGACAGACTTACAAACGGTGAGAAAAATCTTAAAATAAAAATACCGTAACGGGACTCCAAGAATTGTGCAGTCTTTAAACTAGATGCCTCACCCAATTATAGCTCCCTAGAATGTTATTATCAGAATGTTCGTGGTCTTCGCTCAAAAGTTATTGCTTTCTTTAACACTGTTTCCTCAAGTAATTATGATATTGTAGCACTTACACAGACATGGCTAAGTGAGGATGTAGACAGCGGCGAGCTTTTCCCTATAGACTTCTGCGTTTTTCGCCGGGATCGTTCTTTTGAGGTTACTAGCTTGACTCGGGGAGGGGGAGGCTCTCTAATTGGTGTGAGGTCAAACATTCAGTGTGAGCGACTTGACTTATCATTACTTTCTGATGCGGTTCCTGCGGTTCCTGCGGTTGATGTGGTTGGAGTTAAACTATTGGGTTCTAATGAACCTAAAAACCGGTAGAAACAAAGAAACAACAATAACTGTTGTTCATTCTTCACGATGTTCCCGTTTTACAATGTTAAGTTTAAACAATCTTTATCTTAATTGAAAACCGTAGTTTTATTTTTATCTTCTGCAATGTTAGCGACTCCAGATCGCTGCCGTACCGACCGGAAATACTTGTGCGGGAAGATTCGAAAAGGCTTAAGGGAGTAATTCCTTACATCTCCTACACGCTCCTCTTCTTTTTCTTTATGGTTCTAGACCCGGGATGAGTTTTGTAATGTGAAACAAATTTAACTCTATTTTCTACACGCAGTGGAATCGACCAGAACGCTGAATTAATGCCTAGGTTCGAGAAATATTTACAGTTTCTTGTTTTCGTTACCAAATCTTCGATTAAAGGAAATGGTCGAGACCGAGGGATGATTGTCTTATTCAGATCTCTAAAATCGATGCATAATCTTGATTTTCTTTCTTCATCTTTCTTATATGCCAGCGTTATTGGAGCTGAAAACGACTTTCTGATTCTTCTATGGGATTCCTCTTTAATAGCTCCGAAATTTGTTGTTCTGTTTCTTTCTTGTCTTCAATGGTGTATCTCTATGGTCCTTTATTATAATATTTATCAGTTATAAAATCTATCGTTGCTTCATAATCTTCAACTGTACCTATGTCGTATTTATCTTTGGCAAAAATTGGTTTATAGTCATCTATTATTTCTCTCATTATTAATTTTTCATTATGGTCAATCAAGCTACCAGTATCAATTGATTTCCTACCCTCTAATAAGAATTTCTCTTTTTCACTGCATATTCTAGCAGGGGTCCAATTTGCTGTCTGAAAGTCAACGCATATCTGATTGGAAACCATCCTTTATTTGCAAATATTTCACAAAAGTCTTTTTTCCATTTTTTCCCGTTCTGATTATACTGTTAGCTTTAATCCCATGCAGCTATGACAAACCGTACATACCTTGTCCATAAAGAATTTTAAAATTTCAATTTTCTTTTCATTTTGATTGTTGTTGATCAATTGTTGATCAACATTATTTGATATCAAATCTTTCACATTCTTTCTCAAACTCACCTATCCATTGATTTGCATTTGAGTTTTTACTGGTACATTTTTCTATCATAAATTCACTTGTAATTTTGCTTATATCTCTATTTTCAGATTTTTTATTTGTTTCAATTATTTTTTCTAGTAATTTTATCATCGTATTTTTGGCGATGTAGTACTTATTTCCGCCGTCGTGTTCTCTTTTGTTATTTCCTCTAGGAAATATCCTCCAAACTGCTGATTTTTCGGTCATAAGAATAACTCAACGCCACTAAAACGTAACAACCATCAATAATTTAGGTTACTTCCGTTTATAGGTTATGTACCTGATTGAACATCCGGTACTCCGAACGAAGTAGTTTTATGAAGAAGTCGGCAGGTGGCACTCGATGTAATCTGCTCAATGCAAGGAAGAAAAATCAAATCCACGTCCTATGAACGAAAATGTCGGAAGTCGATACCGAAATAGCTGTCAGGGAAAGGAGAGGCAACTCCAACTATCATCCCAAAAATACAATTCCTCTAAAACTCGCGCAACATCTTCCGGTTATAAAAATAACTCAACGCCGCTGAAATGTCACCGCTATCAATAATTTAGGTTACTTCCGTTTATAGGTTATGTACATGATTGAACATCCGGTACTCCGAACGAAGTAGTTTTATGAGGAAGCCTCTTACAACGCCGACAGGTGGCACTCGATGTAATCTGCTCAATGCAAGGAAGAAAAATCAAATCCACGTCCTATGAACGAAAATGTCGGAAGTCGATACCGAAATAGCTGTCAGGGAAAGGAGAGGCAACTCCAACTATCATCCCAAAAATACAATTCCTCTAAAACTCGCGCAACATCTTCCGGTTATAAAAATAACTCAACGCCGCTGAAATGTCACCGCTATCAATAATTTAGGTTACTTCCGTTTATAGGTTATGTACATGATTGAACATCCGGTACTCCGAACGAAGTAGTTTTATGAAGAAGTCGGCAGGTGGCACTCGATGTAATCTGCTCAATGCAAGGAAGAAAAATCAAATCCACGTCCTATGAACGAAAATGTCGGAAGTCGATACCGAAATAGCTGTCAGGGAAAGGAGAGGCAACTCCAACTATCATCCCAAAATACAATTCCTCTAAAACTCGTGCAACATCTTCCGGTTATAAAAATAACTCAACGCCGCTGAAATGTCACCGCTATCAATAATTTAGGTTACTTCCGTTTATAGGTTATGTACATGATTGAACATCCGGTACTCCGAACGAAGTAGTTTTATGAAAAAGCTTCTTACAACTCCGACAGGTGGCACTCGATGTAATCTGCTCAATGCAAGGAAGAAAAATCAAATCCACGTCCTATGAACGAAAATGTCGGAAGTCGATACCGAAATAGCTGTCAGGGAAAGGAGAGGCAACTCCAACTATCATCCCAAAAATAGAATTCCTCTAAAACTCGCGCAACATCTTCCGGTCATAAAAATAACTCAACGCCGCTGAAATGTCACCGCTATCAATAATTTAGGTTACTTCCATTTATAGGTTATGTACATGATTGAACATCCGGTACTCCGAACGAAGTAGTTTTATGAAAAAGCTTCTTACAACTCCGGCAAGTGGCAGTGGATGTAATCCGTTCAACGCAAAAAGAAACTAAACCCGCATTCTAAAACGTTGGACATGCATACCAAAACAGCTATCAGGGAAAGGTGAGGCAACTCAAACGGACCAACTTCCAACGACCTCTTTTGATCACAAAAATACTTAAACGCCATTAAAACGTAATTTGATCCTTTAGGTAACTACCTTCGTTTTGTAGGTTTACGTACGACATTGAAACATGAACATTGCTATACAAGTTCCAACTACTTACAAGGCTCGTTGAAACTTTCCCCTTTTTCCGTTGCACGTTTCATTTCTTCCTACTTCACTTAGTAAGACCTACGCTGGAAGGGTGATGGAAGTAACGTGAAAGGTATTTACTAAGTAATGAGGACCACTAATGAAAACCGCCGACCCAAGGGACGAAATTAATCATCCCGTTTTTTGACGTAACAATTCCGCTATTAAACGCAATTATCCGACGCCAATGAAAGCGGCGAAGGTAATCGAATCAAACGCCTACTTCTCAAAACATCGAATCTTTTCCCCTTTTTCCCCATCGCGAGCGCTAAATATTTGATCAGCCAGACGTATTATTACCGATCGCGGCGAGGTATCGGTAGATGCATACACACACGTGAAGTATACGTACGTATACGGTGCGGTTTCGTTGAAGGTCGCCGTCGCGTGATATGACGCGCCATTAAAGTCCGATCAAATATTTACCCGTTTAATGGTAGCCTTTTGGGTCAGTTTAATCCGCATTATCGAACGCCGAGCCGAGGAGGGAGCCATGAATTATCTAAGAAATCGTGCCGGTTTTGATTGAACGACTGTTAGATTTATAAACAGGACGAACGCGCGAGTAGTTATGTTTAAGTAGTTCATATCTAACCAGGGACTTCAACGATATAATTACCTCAAATATTTGTACCTATATTTGTGTACGTTACGAATTCAATATTTTCGGAAAATGCTTTGAAATACGTCGATTTAACACCTTTACACATGCGTGTAAAATCGATAGTCTCTAAAGAAGGGGAGTGAGGTGAAGAGTCAGTCGTGTAGTAGTTGTCAATAAATTCGATCATATTTTCCATCTAATTTCGATTTTATTATGGTGGTAGGATCGGGGCGATCACTGCCGTTCTCAACCCTTCCTGCACAAGGATAAGGGGCGGAACTTAACGGGACAAGGAAGAAACAAACACATTTCGAACTTCATGATATTTAAATTTGTTTTTCCGTCATAATAACGATGTAAATCATCGAAATCGCGAGGGTGATTTTCACCCCTAAATCTAAGACTCCGCCGAAACAGAAAGCAAAGATTTCCAATACCGTAATACCGCCAAAATTTCCACATAACTAACCGACAATGGGCGTGATATAGGACGTGAGAAAGGGGCGACTACCATGCGATGTAACATCGGTCAAATCCAATGAAATGTTATGGAGCATCGTAATCACCAAAATCCGGCTGGAATCAAAACGAACCCATCCAATTCTCATGACGAGGCGAAAAATCCGTGTAACAAACGATGTTTAAATCTGCCGGTGTAAATTATCAAAACGTCGAGGGTGATTTTTACCCCCAAGTCTAGAAAGCGGCGATTTCTAATACTGAAATAACGCCAAAATTTACCCGTAACTAACGGAGAATGGCATGAGAACGTGAGAAAGGGGCGACTATTATTCGATAGAAAATCGGTTAAATCCGTCGAAATATTATGGAGTATCGTAATTACTAAAATCCGGCTAGAATCAAAACGAAGCCATCCATTTCTCTTGACAGGACAGAAATCCTTGTGACCAACGATGTTTGAACCTTACCCACGTTTTACGAACGAAAATGCCGGAAGTGTATACAGATCCAGCTAGATCTAGGACTTGGCCTAAACGGAAGGAAGTGATTTCCGATTTACTCAGATAAAATCAAAAAGAAGCCATTAGTGTGCTTTGGGCCCGATCTCATTCACAACTACATCAATCGAAGCGCCTCGACGAGCTGTTTCTAATGGTGTGTAATTTACGAAGATTGTTCCAAACGATTGCCGAGAAAACGCAAGAAAACTTCAAAATATCACACGAATTAACTAATAATCGACTTGCCTATGCTTCCATGTCACTTAGGAGGTTCGTTTTTACGTTAATCGACGCGTCTTGACGAGCCGCATTCACTAACCAAGGATTTTTCTAGATTACTCCAACGGTTGCAGAGAGAAACGCAAAGAAATGGCGAAAATCGCTAACAATAGCAAAATTGCACCTTTATTTTGACCCGTATGGGACTTAAATAGGGGAAAATGCACATCGCAAGCCTATTACGCGCATTAGAAAACTCCTACACCCTCTAACCCGTAGGTCAAGATATCGATGTGGAAATTAACCCTCACCGAGATTTCGATACGTCTGCAGTTCTTTGCGTCCGATCGCTTTCAAATCCACATCAATCGACGCGTCCTGACACGCTGATTCCAACGGTATATGATTTATTTAGATTATTCCAAACAGTTGTCCGGGGAAGGCGAGAAACAGCAAAAAATCTTAAAAATGGCTAAAATCGCGTACCGTCTCGGTTCCCATAGCATTTAGGAGGTTCGCTTTTATGTTAATCGAAGCGCCTTGACTAGCCGAACTCATTAACGTAGCATTTCTCCAGATTACTTCAACGGCTGCTGTAAGAAACGCGAAGAAACCACGAAAGTCGCTAAAAATTGCATAATTGCACCTCCATCTTGACTCCTATTGGAGTTAGATGTGAGGAAACGAACGCTACAACCTTATTTTTCATTTAATTTATTTATAACGATATAATATGATAATAATTGATCTTCGACAAAATAAAATATAGGAAGAAAAGGTTCTAGAATAGAAAGGGGGACGGAGGTCAAAGTAGGAGGGGAGGATTATGTATATATGAGGAAGGGAGAGAGGGATATTTGCGCATCCAAAAATATTTAGGGCGAAATAATACCAAAATTCGCTCAAAACTAACGAAATGTGGCATTATGACGTGGGAAAGAGACGACCACCATGCGATACACTATCGGTCAGATCCATCGGAACGTTATGGAGCTTCGTAACCGGCAAAATCTAAGCCGATTCAAAACGACACCGGCCAGTTCTTTTGTCAGGGAAAAAGTACGTGTCACGAACGATGTTTGAACCTGCCAGCGGAGGTAAATGACAAAGTGCAAACCACCCCCTTCCCCCACGTTCTACGAACGAAAATGCCGGAAGTGGGTATAGATCCAGCTAAATCTAGGATACTGCGACGAAACGGAAAAGTGGCAATTTCTAATATTCGATGGCGTCTAAGGACTGCTAGGTTACTAGACTAAATTTCATTCAAATCAGGGGGCGCCAAGGGGGCTGGGGTGGCACTCGGAGACGTTCCCTAGCTCGATAAATATGCGATTTTTGAGTCAATCGCGAACGGTATTAACGTTGCGCGGTTGTTTCTTACAGATTTCACCGTAACTGTCGTCATCGTCGTTCCGAAAAACAAGGAGAGAAAAACAAAAACGAAACGATACGCAAATAAAGAACAGGAAGCCTGCGTTCGCGTGTAATCCGACGGATTCCAGTAAAAAGCCCGTAATTTAAATATTACACGAAATAATGGGCGAAATTCGTCGCGGTTTCGTCGTCGAAACACTCCGTCATCTCCGATATCGTTCGCCTTTTTTCCCACTGGAATCCCCCGAAGAGCGCGCCTCCAAAAACCGCTCCGCGCTCCATTGTCTTTTTAACCATAGAAAATCGCCACGGCAAACCAAGAAAAAAAGAAGAACGAACTCCGCGCCGCGTTTACCGATAGGTACGACGCGATCATCTTCAGCCCCTTTTTCCGATCGCCTATCGTTGATTTATTTATTTATTTATTCATCGTATTTATCGAGGTTTTAGTTTAATTTACGTCGTCATCGTCACGATTTATCCGATACACGTGATTGTCGCCGCGAGAAAAATTAAGTCTTTTTCATCGTAAATGATTAGATTTCTTCTTCCTCTTTCCGCCCTTCCTTTCGTTTCTTTTTGAAGCGTTCGATGTGAATCGATTTTATTAATGGATTTCGGTCGTCGTCGCAACCGGTCATTTTCAACGATTTCGATCCGAGGAGAGTGATCTGGGATTTTTATTAGTTCGACATATCCGGGGAAAAAACGAAAATAATTGATGATCTTCCACCATAGTGACATTATGAGCTTCTAATGCGCGATAAGACGCACTCGAGCAGTGAAGATAAACGGAAATATGACACACAGTCATCGGTGTACACACAATACACCCAGTATATTATAATATAAGACACAGTAGTCAGTGTACACATGGTACACCCAATATATTCTAATATGACGCAGTCATCAGTGTACACACAATACATCCAATATAATATAATATAATATGACACACAGTTATTAGTGTACACATAGTACACCAAATATATTGTAATATGGTACACAGTGAACAACGTACACATGGTACAGCCAGTACAATACAACACGTGGAGTTTGTTAGAAAGGTGGATGACGTGTTAACTGACGCTGTCACTCCTACTAATTTTATTATTCAATGATAACTCTTTTTTGTAGGAGTAACAGCGTCCGTTAATACGTCATCCACCTTTTAACAAACTCTAATAATGTGACACACAATCATCAGTGTACACATAGTACATCCAATATAACGTAATATGACATAGTCATCAGTGTACACACAGTACATCCAATATAGTATAATATGACACACAGTGCAGCCAGTACAACATAGTATGACACACAATCATCAGTGTACAGCTAGCACATGACACACAGTCATCAACGTACACACAGTACAACACTTATAATCTATAATATGACACACACATTTGACTGCATTCAGTATTGCCAACTTAAAATTTCGGTGATTTAGTGTCGTGTAGGTCAAGGTTTCTCATTTGCAAAAATGTAACGTTTCTAATTTAAAATTTTAATTCTCTGACATCTTCATCATCAATTTTTATGATATCGTTTGACGACAAAGTCCGCTTACTAACTGCAGTGTTCCCAACTTATAATTTTGACAATTTCCTATCATTTTTATTGTTGACTTCGACAGTTTTTATGTGTACGTTGACCGTGAAATCCAGTTTACTAACTTCAATGTTACCAAGTTAAAATTATGAAATTTGTCCGTCATATCAATAAGGGTTTGACAGGTTTTGTGGTTATGTTCGAGAATAAAACTAGTTTATTTCGTTCGTTGTCCCTAACCTAAAATTTTGCTAATTTATCCTCGAATCCGTCAATTTTGACAACCTTTAATTACAAAATTTAATATTGCCAACTCAAAATTTTAATTTTCTGTCATAAATATTATCGGCTTTGACATTTTTTGTAGTTATGTTTCATAACAGAGTCCGTTTGGCAATTTCAACGTTCAAAACTTGAAATGTCTGTATTTTTCGCTACACCTCTCTACTTTGACAGCTTTTGGAGAAATCAATGTGGCCAACTTAAAATTGCAACTTTTCGATGCACCTATCGTCGGGCTTGATATTTTTATTTATTATTTTTTAAACTATATAACGTATCTAACTCCCATAGGAGTCAAGATATAAGTGGAATTTTGCCGTTTTTAGCGATTTGCGCCGTTTCTTTGCGATTCTCTCAGCAACCGTTGGAGTAATCTTCAAAAATTCTACCTTAACAAATTCGGCTTGTCAAGACGCGTCGATTAACATAAGAGCGAACCTTCTAAGTGTCATGGTAGCCGGCAGGGTTTGCGATTTTAGCTATTTTTAACGACTTTTTGCGGTTTTTCGCGTTCCCTCGGCGATTGTTTGGAATAACCTAAATAAGTCATATACCATTGGAATCAGCTCGCCGAAGGGCATTGATTGATCGAGGTTTCAACGCGATCGGATGTAAAGAACTTTAAATACATCGGTATTTCGGTGAGTGTTGAATTCGACGCTATCTCGGCCTAACGGTCCTAGAGCCTGGGGATTTCCGGATGTGCCTAAAGCGCTTGCAGAGTTCATTTTCTCCCATCTAAATTCCATAGGAGTCAAGATATAGGTGGAACTTTGCCATTTTTGGCGATTTTCGCCATTTCCTTACGATTTTCTCGGCAACCGTTGAAGTGATCTTGAAAAATGTTACGTTGGCGAGTTCAGCCAGTCAAGACGCATCGATTAACGTAAATGCGAACCTCCTAAGTGCTATGGAAGTCGAGACGCGTACGCGATTTTAGCCATTTTTAGCATTCTTTGCGTCTTTTTGCGTTTCCTGGGCAACTGTTTGGAATAGTCTTCGTAAATTACGCAAGCCTAGAATCAGCTCGCCGAAGCGCATCGATCGACGTAAGTTTGAACGCGATCGGACGCAAAGAATTTGAAACATATTAATATTTCGGTGACGGTTAATTTTCACGATATCTTGGCCTAGGGGTTAGAGGGTGTAGGGGATTTCAAGTGCCCATAATAGGCATGTAATGTGCATTTCCTTTCCCACAGGAAACGAGACAAAGGTATAATTTAGCGATCTTTTGCGATAACCCGCGATTTTTTCGGCAACTGTTGGAACAACGTCAAAGACTCTTACGCCCGTGAGTTTGGCTTGTTAACCTGCGTCCATCCACATAAGAGCGAACATTTTAAATCCCATAGGGTCGGAGAGGACTATGCAATTTTCGAGAATTTTAGCATTTCACGCGCTTTTTGCCATTTCCTCGCCAAGCATTGCAGCAACGTCAAAAATTTTTACGCCGGTGAGTTTGCCTCGTCAAGGCGCTTTGATCGATATAAGAACAAATCTTCTAAGTACCATAAGGGCGGAGAGGATTATGCGGTTTTGGATAATTTTAGCATTTTACGCCGTTTTTCGCGATTTCCTCGCCAACCGTTGGAGTAACGTCAAAAACTTCTCCGCCGGTGAGTTAGGCTCGTCAAAGCGCTTCGATCGATATAAGAGCGAACATTTTAAATCCCATAGGGTCGGAGAGGACTATGCAATTTTCGATAATCTTAGCATTTTACGCGCTTTTTGCAATTTCCTCGCCAAGCATTGCAGCAACGTCAAAAATTTTTACGCCGGTGAGTTTGCCTCGTCAAGGCGCTTTGATCGATATAAGAACAAATCTTCTAAGTACCATAAGGGCGGAGAGGATTATGCGGTTTTGGATAATTTTAGCATTTTACGCCGTTTTTCGCGATCTCCTCGCCAACCGTTGGAGTAACGTCAAAAACTTCTCCGCCGGTGAGTTAGGTTAGTCACAGCGCTTCGATCGATATAAGAACAAACATTTTAAATGTCATAGGAGCGGAGGCGACTATGCGGTTTTCTATCATTTTCGTATTTTACGCGCTTCTTTGCGATTTTCTCGCCAAGCGTTGCAGCAACGTTAATAACTCCTACATTTATGAGTTCGCCTTGTCAAGGCGCGTCGATCTATGTAAGAATGAACGCCGAAGTTCCATAGGAATCGAGGTGACGATACAATTTTGGATATTTTTAGCGATTTTTAGCGATTTTTTGCATTTTATCGGCAACCGTTCGAAGTATTCTCAACAACTCGTACACCGTTGGAATCAGCTCGTCGAGACGCGTCGATTGGCGTGAGTTTGAACACGATCTGACGCAGTGAAAATTTAAACGTCGTTGTCTCGGTGGTATCTTCCTTGACCTTTCAGGCGAACATCCGAAGCATTTCGCTCGCCGCTATTTACATTTTTCATCGCGAATCCTCGGTCTGCACGTTAGACCGTTTCGTGCTAAGAAGCGATCGAAACCTAAACTGTCATAGAAAACCAAATGAACAATGCCAATAACACGACTACCGCATCGTATGCCATTGCTTGATTACACCCTCCGGAGGGCATTTCGTTGAAGACACCACCGACTAGCCGGCCCGGTCGGTCGACAGCCTGTTCTTTTCGTGTCTACACGCTCGCACGATACCAACGCCGATATTCAAATACGTATACGTGCTTACGTAGTACATCTTTCGCGGTTCGGCTATCATCACGCAAATCGGACCATTAACTAACGCCCGTTCCGCTCTCCTCGCTCCAAAAACATTCGGACTCGCAGCCTAGACTTTGGATAAGTAAGTGAATGGTCGGTCGGTCGGTCGGTCGGTCGCTTCGCTCGCTCGCTCGTTTCTGCGAATAACTAAATTTATTGCGGCGGTAATTGGTCGGAACGGCGGTGCTACCAATATCAGAAGGGAGTAAAGCGCGAAAAGCGGTGATATGTATAACGTACCAGAAAAAGAAGCCTCAATGTTCGTGCCTTCGGCAAATACAGAAATTGATATCGTCGCACCGCGAAAATTCCCTACGATTTAGAGCGTGTTACGATGCGAGGGAATCGTTTGTTATCGCAATTGTTTGCATGTTAGAAGTCATTGGGGGAGGGGGATAAAACCTTTTGGGAACTATGAACGTGTGTAATGGTCGTAGATGCTAGAGAATTTTATATTATTTACATTTTTCCTTCCCCGCGGGCAACACTTTTAACGTTGTTTTTCTCTTCCTACTTGTGCCCCTGTTGGTGCTTTGAAGTTAACATCTGAACTCGCAGAGAAATCGGAAAGAATTGACGTTGTGGTTGTGCCGCGGGAATTCTCAACGCAATTCTTTCCATAATCAAAGTTTTAGTGATATTGAGTTAATGAAGTTGGTCGGACGTTTTTGGGGAAATTGGCTTTGCTAGAGTTGCCTCTTCTTTCCCTGACAGCTGAATCTACCTCAATATCTACTTCCGATATCTTCGCTCATGCGACGTGGGGTGGGGGTTTCCCGCGCTCAACGTCCTACATCCACCATCAGGTGCAGGTCTCTAAAATTGGAACCTCCAAATGCGAATTGGAGGGGGGAGGAACAATACGTCACTCGTTTGTCCATGTTTGTCCTTGAAAAATTTCTGTTTGTCCACCCTTTGTTGGACAGTTATTTAAAAAATTAATTTTGTACGGAAAATTAAAAAAAAAAGGAAATTTGCGCTTTTATAACGCTAATTCGTTTGCCCAACGTTAGCCCGCGATTGTCCAGCAAACTTTTTCGTTTGCCCACCAGCGGAAAATTATCTATTTCAAAATAACAATTTTTTCAACTTTTTCCTTTTTTTTTTTTCATATTATATTGTTGACTAGACAATCGAAGTGAAGCATTCGTTGGTCATTTCGTTTGTCCATCTTCTGAATTCGTTTGTCCGTGCTTTATTTATATTCGAGAACCGAAAAGAAGGCACCTCCGTGGTATGCATGGATTCATGAGACCATATTGTTATAAGAAAATTGTGGTTTTTGCCATGCTTCATTTCGATTGTGTAGTCAAAAATATATGAAAAGGGAAAGGAAGAAAGCTTGAAAAAAATCTTTTTCAAATAAATCATTTTTTTGCTGGTGGGAAAACGACAGTCCTGGACTAACGTTGGACGAACGAATCAGCGTGGTAAAATTTCGTTTTTTTTTTATATCCCCTGGAAATTTTTTTTTTTTAAATAACTTTCCAACAAAGGGTGGACAAGCAGAAATTCTTCGTCGACAAACATGGACAAACGAATAACGTATTGTTTTTCCAAAAATTCGCACTTGGAGGCACCATCAGGTGCAATGCTTTGATTCAGATTTGGATTTGTAAAACGGACTTTCATCCTACCAGGAGAATTGGACGGTGTTGCTTTGATTTTGCTGATTGCGACGGCTCCATAACCTTTCGAGGGATTTAACCGATGATTTACCGCTTGGTAGTCGCCCCTTTTCCACGTCGTTGGAAGTCGTTTTGATTCTATTGGGATTTTGCTGCTCGCGATGCTCCATAACCTATCGAGGGATCTAACCGATGATTTACTGCATGATACTTGACCCCTAGTCCATATCGTTTGATGTCAGTTCATTTTGAGTTTGGTTGGATTTTATTGGTCGCGAGCCTCTATAACCTATCGAGGGACGTAACCGATGTTTTACCGCATGGTAGTCGCCCCCTTGTCCATGTCGTTTTGATATTATATAAAAGAAATAAAATTACCCGTACCACATCTTTTGGAAATAAATCCGGATACGTATTTCGGCAACTAAGTTGCCATCCTCGGTGGAGTAAGCGAAAACACAGCAAAATACTGTTCACACTAACTCAGTGGTCAACAGTGTTTTGGAGTGTTTCGCGCGTTCAATGTGTGATGTTCATTGCGCAGTGCTTTAGTATTGTACGGTGTTCGTCTTGGGCATTTGCCGTTTTCGCTAGCAATACTGAATTCCCCTAGTTTCTCATTGGGGATGGCAACTTAGTTGCCGAAATACGTTTCTCGATTTTTCCGAAACATGTGTGTTACGGCTTGATGCTCCTGGACGGTTCCAAAATGCTTTATTGGTGGCACGCCTTGTTTATTTCGACTTCGAAGGAGCAGTACACGTTACGTGTACTGCTCATCCAAACTGACTGGCGGCTCACTTTTTTTTATTTACACTATATACAACAATATTACATAAAATGTGCAACTCTTGATTATCGTTAATTGTGTGATATAAACATTTATGCAATTACATGATATGAATGCTACCAAACAACTACTATGTATGCACTATGTATATGAAAGATTGTGTTTGACCGACTTTGCATGAATGTTTTTGATTGAATGTTTCTGCTTTGATGCTTGTGCTTGATTGTTTTTGATCGAATATCGTTGCTTGAATGCTCTTTCTTGGATTTTTCCAATTGTTATTTTACTCCCACGGTAAATTACTTCCTCCTAGGCTATTGGTCAAGTACAACGAAAAATGAGCGTTAGAGTTTACTATTAACGAATAATCTTTGTGAGTCCTTTCACAATTCTAAGAATTTAACAGTTTCGAAACCAAAAGATGAAATTATGACAAATATCGAAATGACCCAATAATTTTATTTCTTTTATATTATTATTTTAATCACAGTCTCCTTCTTGTTATTCATTTGATATTGTCTGATGTCGTTGTGATTGTGTTTGGATCTTTCTGGTTGCGAAGCTCCATAACCTATCGAGGGATCTAACCGATGATTTACCGCATGGTAGTCGCCCCGTTTCCCACGCGCAAGCGCACTGCTTCGTTAGCAAGTATTTACAGAGAGATTCTGGCATAATCTCGTCGTAAGGCTTGTCGGGTACGTCCAATAAGCTCATCCTGTTCATTTTGCTTGCCTAAATCCAATAGGAGTCGAGATAAAGGTATTATTTTGCAAATATTCCCGATTTTTCGCCGTTTCTTGGGTCTTCCTCGGCGACGGTTCGAGTGATCTAAACGAATCCTACGCCGGTGAGTTCGGGTCGTTAAGACGCGTCGATTCGTATAAGAACGAACCTCCTAAGTCCCATAGGGGCGGAGACGATTACGTGAGTTTGGGTAATTTTGGTGATTTTTTGCGGTTTTTCGCGTTAGTTCGGTAGTATTCGGTTTCTAGATGACCTAGTAGACTCGCGCGTGTTGGAGTTGTAAATTTCCCCTAAAATAAGTGGCAACCAGTCAGAATTCGACCAGACGATTCTGTCAAATCGTTTAATTCGTTCAGTAGGCCTTCACGACGATCATGCAACAACACTAAACGTCATTAATTTTCCCATAATAACTTTCTCATAAACCGCGGCCGTAATTCTAATGTGTATATACTATATAGCTATGTGGTAGATATCCAGCGATGAATATCGTCCGCATAACGATGAGAATTTAACACAATCCGTTCCCATATGCTTCCGGGAAATTTAATTTCTTCAATTCGCCCATCACCGCGCTAAACACACAAGCACACACGTAATTTTTCCTTGTTTTTTTCCTTCTCCGATTGTATGATTGTGATTGTTGAGCAGCGCGCCTTTGCTTTATCGTCCGCGCGCGAAGCACGCTGGCGCGAAGAGAAACTCCGCTATTTTATGTAATTGACGAGCTTGTAATGGTAATTATTGAATCATCAATTTTCGACTTCCTCCATTGTTCGCGGTAATTAAGCGCTTCGTAATTGTATGCGAACGCGTAGCTATCGATTGTGTTTTATGCGCCTTTATTTTTTTCTTAACGTCGATCCTACGTCGCGTCGTTGAGAGTAGTCGTTTGCTTCTCAATAAGGCAAGTCGGATTCCGCGATAAGGTTTAGAAATTATCGAAACTGACGAATTAGTAATTATTGTAGTTAATAATGACAATAGTTCCTAATTATTATAGAAAGTTCGAGTCAAAAGTCATTTGGAGAAGATTCTTCATCTACGCTGAAAGTTATCTAATTATTCTATATCTCCGTAAATTAGAAATTTATAAACAGATTAAAGATCAGAATCATGTGAATAAATCAGTGCCTAAAACTTCTAGCAGAATTTCATGATTGATGTCTATGACAGAAATTTTCTACGGATTTTGTTCTATGTGCCATTAATTAATAAAGACGTTTCGATCTCTATACTGTTAGCTTCTTCGCCGTCATCAAGTTTGACAAATATATAACTATACAAATGTCAAATTGTAGTTGATAGTTGTGCCGTTATTAAGTTTGACATTTTAGATAATGGTGAGGGTGTCAAAAGAGAGTTTGACACTTTACCGCAATCAAGTTTGACATTCATAGATGGTGAAGAAATGAAGAAAAGAGGTTCGTAACTTTGCTATCACCAAGTTTGGCACTTTTGTAATCGTGTAAGTCTCAAAACTAAGTTCGAAACTTCGCCGTCATCAAGTTTGACAAATATATAACTATACAAATGTCAAAGTGAAGTTGATAGTTGTGCCGTTAATAAGTTTGACATTTTAGATAATGGTGAGGGTGTCAAAAGAGATTTTGACACTTTACCGCAATCAAGTTTGACATTCATAGATGGTGAAGAAATGAAGAAAAGAGGTTCGTAACTTTGCTATCACCAAGTTTGGCACTTTTGTAATCGTGCAAGTATCAAAACGAAGTTCGAAACTTCGCCGTCATCAAGTTTGACAAATATATAACTATACAAATGTCAAAGTGAAGTTGATAGTTGTGCCGTTATTAAGTTTGACATTTTAAATAATGGTGAGGGTGTCAAAAGAGAGTTTGACACTTAACCGCAATCAAGTTTGACACTCATAGATGGTGAAGAAATGAAGAAAGGACGTTCGTAACATTGCTATCGCCAAGTTTGGCACTTTTGTAATCGTGTAAGTCTCAAAACTAAGTTCGAAACTTCGCCGTCATCAAGTTTGACAAATATATAACTATACAAATGTCAAAGTGAAGTTGATAGTTGTGCCGTTATTAAGTTTGACATTTTAGATAATGGTGAGGGTGTCAAAAGAGATTTTGACACTTTACCGCAATCAAGTTTGACATTCATAGATGGTGAAGAAATGAAGAAAAGAGACGTTCGTAACTTTGCTATCACCAAGTTTGGCACTTTTGTAATCATGTAAGTGTCAAAACGAAGTTCGAAACTTTGCCGTCATCAAGTTTGACAAATATATAACTATACAAATGTCAAAGTGAAGTTGATAGTTGTGCCGTTATTAAGTTTGACATTTTAGATAATGGTGAGGGTGTCAAAAGAGATTTTGACACTTTACCGCAATCAAGTTTGACATTCATAGATGGTGAAGAAATGAAGAAAAGAGATTCGTAACTTTGCTATCACCAAGTTTGGCACTTTTGTAATCATGTAAGTGTCAAAACGAAGTTCGAAACTTTGCCGTCGTCAAGTTTGACAAATATATAACTATACAAATGTCAAAGTGAAGTTGATAGTTGTGCCGTTATTAAGTTTGACATTTTAGATAATGGTGAGGGTGTCAAAAGAGATTTTGACACTTTACCGCAATCAAGTTTGACATTCATAGATGGTGAAGAAATGAAGAAAAGAGGTTCGTAACTTTGCTATCACCAAGTTTGGCACTTTTGTAATCGTGTAAGTGTTAAAACGAAGTTCGAAACTTCACCGTCATCAAGTTTGACAAATATATAACTATACAAATGTCAAAGTGAAGTTGATAGTTGTGCCGTTATTAAGTTTGATATTTTAAATAATGGTGAGGGTGTCAAAAGAGATTTTGACACTTTACCGCAATCAAGTTTGACATTCATAGATGGTGAACAAATGAAGAAAGGAGCTTCGTAACTTTGCTATCACCAAGTTTGGCACTTTTGTAATCATGTAAGTGTCAAAACAAAGTTCGAAACTTCGCCGCCATCAAGTTTGACAAATATATAACTATACAAATGTCAAAGTGAAGTTGATAGTTGTGCCGTTATTAAGTTTGACATTTTAGATAATGGTGAGAGTGTCAAAAGAGAGTTTGACACTTTACCGCAATCAAGTTTGACATTCATAGATGGTGAACAAATGAAGAAAGGAGCTTCGTAACTTTGCTATCACCAAATTTGGCACTTTTGTAATCATGTAAGTGTCAAAACGAAGTTCGAAACTTTGCCGTCGTCAAGTTTGACAAATATATAACTATACAAATGTCAAAGTGAAGTTGATAGTTGTGCCGTTATTAAGTTTGACATTTTAGATAATGGTGAGGGTGTCAAAAGAAAGTTTGACACTTTACCGCAATCAGGTTTGACATTCATAGATGGTGAAGAAATGAAGAAAAGAGGTTCGTAACTTTGCTATCACCAAGTTTGGCACTTTTGTAATCGTGCAAGTGTCAAAACGAAGTTCGAAACTTCGCCGTCATCAAGTTTGACAAATATATAACTATACAAATGTCAAATTGTAGTTGGTAGTTGTGCCGTTATTAAGTTTGACATTTTAGATAATGGTGAGGGTGTCAAAAGAGATTTTGACACTTTACCGCAATCAAGTTTGACATTCATAGATGGTGAAGAAATGAAGAAAAGAGATTCGTAAATCACCAAGTTTGGCAGTTTTGTAATCGTGTAAGTGTCAAAACGAAGTTCGAAACTTCGCCGTCGTCAAGTTTGACAAATATATAACTATACAACTGTCTAACTCAATGACATTTGTATAGTTATATACAAATGTCATTGAGTTAGACATTTGTATGGTTGCCAGAATGTCAAAATAGAAGCAATGATGCAAAGCTTTAGCATCATTATCGAGTTTGTCTTTCTTAATATTAAAAAATTCGCATTGTCCCACCGTTTTCATCCATTGTTATTTCTTCTTATTCTTCGCCCTTCGTTTACACCCGTTCTTCCCCCATCTTCCACCTCCGTAAATATACACACCAACGTGTATTTGTCCGGCCGCCTACGCGGAACACACGCTCGAAACGACCCGGTGGTCCGTGGATGGCTTTCGCCCGTGTGGATGTCGCCGTTATCGGGCCCAACCTAAGCGTCGACCATGTAGCACTTTGAAATCGATTTAAAATTAAACCCGTGTCGGCCGATAAGGCAGGCCGTTCGTTGTGTAATGCCCTATTGCACCTATCTTAATGTCCTCCTTATCAAAATGTTTATTCAAATTAAGTATTTCGCGTCGTTGTCGACACGTTACGACCCGGACAGCAGGTATTACCGCGTCCTATCCCTCCCCCATTCCGACAGCGACTTCGTGGTTTAAAACGCCAGACTTACGAGCCTGCGTGGCCTACGCGATTCCGATTTCGTATATTATAAATACGTACGTACAAGAGACGCCCACTCGAAACGAGAACGAACATCTTAAAGGAGATCGCTTAAATGAAAAGGCTTTTGGGGGACTGCGCGGTCGGGAGGACATTTATTAGAGTGAATAAATTAAGCGACAAATAATTTTTTATACTCATCTTTCGCCCACGCATATTAAAAGGCTTCGAAAGTCCCCTTACGAAGCGACTGCCCTCCCCGTCTAATATTTCCCCCTTAAGGAATCTTTTCGCCCGCGATAGCGATCGTTTCTTTCCTTCCGAAAACGTCGAGTCGTGTATGGCATGAAATACGCGAGAGTCATTTGTCATGCGGCCGCCCGACGACAAGCGACGACACGCGGACGTTGATTCATTTGTTTCTGTAATGCCACATTATTCCCGCGCGAGACTCGGTCGTGTATAAGGCGTTGCCCGACGAAAAAATTGAACAACGATATTGATAACGATGCGAGAATGTGTGTTGTTAATAAGGACCGGACCGACGACGGACCCCATCGAATATCAGCCGCACGGCTTCGCCGAGCTACAGTCATTTAGCTTTAACATGCGTATACGTTGGTGGTGGGGATACGCGTATCAGTTTATACCATTTTCATGGTCGTTTATTTAACCTTCAACGTAAATCGTACCCTAACAAAAATTTCTATCATTAAATTAGATAAGATATTTGTATGGAAAAAGGAGAAAATTGCAATTAGAGTTATAAAAGGGCATTTACGGGGGTGAAAGGTGAAATCTCGGGATGGGAGAGTTTCGAATTTCTTTCCTTTTATCTCCACTTCCTCCAAATTCGATAACGTCGAAATTGTGAACTTCCTCTGGATTTCTGCGTTGTCATACGAAGACCAGTTTTAACATCATTTCAATTTGGCCTTGGAGAAAAATCCATCGTTCTTGCAAATCCCTTCAACTTTTCATTCTTAATCGTCGCAAGAGGACGTTAGAAGCGTGGTCGATGAAACGTCGATATTCACCAACCGCGTATGTCGTATATCCAGAATAGTAAATCAATCAAATCCCCGAACAGGAAAAGAAGAAAATTTCCTCGAGTCTCCCGATTTACATAAATCTACATTTACTAATGAAGCGTTTCGACAAAAAGAGGAGAAACATTTCCCCTACCGCTAGCACCGTCGCTTTTTCTCTAAAATAGTCATTAGATTTTACGACCGACTCGCTCTAATGCAAAGCGACAGAATTAACAAATAACCCATTAATTATTCATGTCGGATAAATCGCCGCCGGCGGCGAAATATAGCGACAAGTATCACACCATCCTGCCCAGCACGCCGCCCGTAATAGTCCAATTACGTTATGTCCAGATTGCGTGCCGAAGAGGTGTATGAATCTGAGGCAGGAAAACTTTCTTCACACACACATACACATACAAATGCGTACGTAGATGTTAGTAGTCGACGTAAGTGGTTGTACCAGTTAGTCGGAGGACAACACACGACAAGTCGTTATAGGGGACGTGCGAGAATTGGACGCTAATTTTGCTTTTACGTCTTAAACGATCGATCGTTGATAAAGCAGAATAAAGAAAAAGTTTCAGAAAAGAAAAAACGACGATAAAAAATGCGTTGTTTTAGGCAGCTCGCGAAGTAGCTGTGCAATCACTTACAAGGTAAGTCCAAATTACATACACCAATTTGTGCTTACCAAGTAAGTCATTGCACAGCTACCTTGCAACATCCCCAAAGACTTGTCCAGACTTTAATTGGATTTAATATTTTAGCTCTCGTAAATAATGCCCTCTTTAAAAGATAAACCTAAACTTTGCTTGAGTTTTACGTCATTGCCTAGATGTCAAACTTCAAACAGATGAAGTTTGACAAGGCTGTCTTGAGTTTCGCTTCATCGTGTAGGTGTTAAACTTCAAATCTATGAAGCTGGTAACTTCTGAACTTTCATATCATCGCGTAGATGTCGGATTCTCAGCTAATGAAGTTGGAAATGTGTGCTTGAGTTTTACGTCATTGCCTGGATGTCAAACTTCAAATAGATGACGTTTAACAATGTTTCTTGCATTTTGCTTCGTTGTGTAGGTGTTAAACTTCAAAATTATGAAGTTGGTAACTTCTTCTAAACTTTCATATCATCCCGTATATGCCAGATTCCCAGCTAATGAAGTTGAAAGCTTCTGATTGACTTTCACGTTATTGCCTAGTAGTCAAACTTCAAATAGATGAAGTTTGACAAGGCTTCATGAGTTTCGCTGCATCGTGTAGATGTTAAACTTCAAAATTATGAAGTTGGTAACTTCTTCTGGACTCTCATATCATCCCGTAGATGTCAGATTCCCAACTAATGAAGTTGAAAGCTTTTGCTTGAGTTTTACGTTATTGCCTAGTAGTCAAACTTCAAATAGATGAAGTTAGACAAGCTGTCTTGAGTTTCGCTTCATCGTGTAGGTGTTAAACTTCAAAATTATGAAGTTGGTAACTTCTTCTGGACTCTCATATCATCCCGTAGATGTCAGATTCCCAGCTAATGAAGTTGAAAGCTTCTGCTTGACTTTTACGTTCTTGCCTAGTTGTCAAACTTCAAATAAATGAAGTGTGACAAGGCTTCTTGAGTTTCGCTTTATCGTGTGGGTGTTAAACTTCAAAATTATGAAGTTGGTAACTTCTTCTGGACTCTCATATCATCCCGTAGATGTCAGATTCCCAACTAATGAAGTTGAAAGCTTTTGCTTGAGTTTTACGTTATTGCCTAGTAGTCAAACTTCAAATAGATGAAGTTAGACAAGCTGTCTTGAGTTTCGCTTCATCGTGTAGGTGTTAAACTTCAAAATTATGAAGTTGGTAACTTCTTCTGGACTCTCATATCATCCCGTAGATGTCAGATTCCCAGCTAATGAAGTTGAAAGCTTCTGCTTGAGTTTTACGTTCTTGCCTAGTAGTCAAACTTCAAATAGATGAAGTTAGACAAGCTTTCTTGAGTTTCGCCTTATCGTGTGAGTGTTGAGCTTCAAAATTATGAAGTTGCAAACTTCTTATGGACTCTCATATCATCGCGTAGATGTCAGATTCCCAGCTAATGAAGTTGAAAGCTTCTGCTTGCCTTTTACGTTCTTGCCTAGTTGTCAAACTTCAAATAGATGAAGTTTGACAAGGTTTCTTGAGTTTCGCTTTATCGTGTGGGTGTTAAACTTCAAAATCATGAAGTTGGTAACTTCTTCTGGACTCTCATATTATCCCGTAGATGTCAGATTCCCAGCTAATGAAGTTGAAAGCTTCTGCTTGACTTTTACGTTCTTGCCTAGTTGTCAAACTTCAAATAAATGAAGTGTGACAAGGCTTCTTGAGTTTCGCTTTATCGTGTGGGTGTTAAACTTCAAAATTATGAAGTTGCTAACTTCTTCTGGACTCTCATACCATCGCGTAGATGTCAGATTCCCAGCTAATGAAGTTGAAAGCTTCTGCTTGAGTTTTACGTTCTTGCCTAGTAGTCAAACTTCAAATAGATGAAGTTAGACAAGCTTTCTTGAGTTTCGCTTTATCGTGTGAGTGTTAAGCTTCAAAATTATGAAGTTGCAAACTTCTTATGGACTCTCATATCATCCCGTAGATGTCAGATTCCCAACTAATGAAGTTGAAAGCTTCTGCTTGCCTTTTACGTTCTTGCCTAGTTGTCAAACTTCAAATAGATGAAGTTTGACAAGGTTTCTTGAGTTTCGCTCTATCGTGTGGGTGTTAAACTTCAAAATTATGAAGTTGGTAACTTCTTCTGGACTCTCATATCATCGCGTAGATGTCAGATTCCCAGCTAATGAAGTTGAAAGCTTCTGCTTGACTTTTACGTTCTTGCCTAGTTGTCAAACTTCAAATAGATGAAGTTTGACAAGGTTTCTTGAGTTTCGCTTTATCGTGTGGGTGTTAAACTTCAAAATTATGAAGTTGGTAACGTCTTCTGGACTTTAATATCATCCTATAGATGTCCGATTCTCAGCTAATGAAGTTGAAAGCTTCTGCTTGACTTTTACATTCTTGCCTAGTAGTCAAACTTCAAATAGATGAAGTTAGACAAGCCATCTTAAGTTTCGCTTCATCGTGTAGGTGTTCAACTTCAAAACTATGAAGTTAGTAACTTCTTCTAAACTTTAATATCATCCCATAGATGTCAGATTCTCAGCTAATGAAGTTGGAAATGTCTGCTTGAGTTTTACGTCATTGTCTGGATGTCAAACTTCAAATAGATGACGTTTAACAATGTTTCTTGCATTTTACTTCGTTGTGTAGGTGTTAAACTTCAAAATTATGAAGTTGGTAACTTCTTCTGGACTCTCATATCATCCCGTAGATGCCAGATTCCCAGCTAATGAAGTTGAAAGCTTCTGCTTGACTTTTACGTTCTTGCCTAGTTGTCAAACTTCAAATAGATGACGTTTGACAAGCCTTCTTGAGTTTCGCTTCATCGTGTAGATGTTAAACTTCAAAATTATGAAGTTGGAAACTTATTTTTGGGGTTTACATCATGTTAAGGGTGACGAACTGCAAAATGATGAAGTTTGGAACTTCCTTTTCACGAAGGGAAGTCAAACTTCAAGCTAATTGAGTGTCAGTGTGAGTGAAGTTAGGAACTTCTTTTTGACTTTTATATCATCGCATAGATGTCAAACTTTAAGATAATGAAGTTGTAAATTCCTTTTTGAGTTTTAGGTCATCGTATATATGTCAAACTTGAAATGAATGGACTTCAATACTTCCTCTTGAGGTTTCCTTCGTCGTATGGATTTCAAACTTCAAAATGATGATGTCGCAAATTTCTTCCCGAATTTTGTTTCCTTAGAATTCAAAATATGGAATCGGAAACGTCTTCTTGAGGTCTACATCATCCTATTTCAAAAGTATGAAATTAAGAAACTTATTCTTGACGTCTTCATCGTCATATCAGATGATTGAAAAAGACAAAATAATATTTGAAATCTTGACTTCGTCTTGATTCGAAAAATTTCATCTTCTACCCTCGAAATGGGGGCGCAGACAAACAAACAAACAAGGCAAACAAGACAAACAACCCTTATCGATCACCTCTCGTCGCCTCCTCTCGACATCCCTCAGCTTCCATTTCCTGTTGTCGCCGGAAGCGACTCTCCGAATCGGCCATTGTCTAGGCGCGTCAAGACGGCGACGTGTCAGCGTCGAGACGATAGAAGTGGGGGAAAGCGCGCGAACAGTGCGCAAGCACGATCGTGTAATAATGGGGCGCGAATACGCGAATAGGGATGGTAACGGGCGGAAACTGCGTCCAATAGTCTCGCGAAGCGCTCGCTAAGAGCAAAAAGAAAATCGTTTTCGATCCCTCTTCAGGTGTTAATGGTGAAGATGAACAAGCAGAAGGATGTAGGAAAAAGAAGAAGTTGAGAGTTTTACGCTTAAATATGTGGTAATCTTCGATTTGTTCCGAAGGATTTCCTCATAATACAACTTTTACGAACAGCTTCTTAAGACCTCTTGAGGAAAGTGCAACGTTTCGATCTCCGAGAGACCTCATCTTCGTTGATGTGCAAATATGATGCGCCAATTCCAATTTAGTAGTCTCTGGAATCACTGTGACATTTCCAAGGACGCAATTTTTCAAACAATTTCTCTCACAGAAAAGTTGGATAAAATAGGATACAACGTTTTGGTCTTCTTTAGCATCATCTTCCTACGGGGTGAAACTAGTTGAGTGCATATTGAAAACATTCGCGAAGCTATTTTGGGTATTTTGAAGCAATCTGCATAGATGTTCAAGTGTGCAGTGATAATTCCAATTTAGCAGTCTCTGAAATCACTGTGAAATTTCCAAAGACGCAATTTTTCGAACAATTTTTCTCAAAGAAAGCCTGGATAAAATAATAATGTTTTGGTCTTGTTCAGCATCATCTTTCACACGGTGAAACTATTTCTATCTATACTAAAAGCATCTACGAAACTCCTTTGGGTATTTTGGGCCAAGCCAGTGGAGATTATACCTTACCATTTCTTTCTTCTTTCCAATATTAATATCACAAATTCCGAAAAATCCGAGGACCCATCCTAAAGAAGTCACCTCAACATCTCTGAGCAGTCCCTTACAAGCCCGATTTGAACAGTCTTTCCTCACAAACATTTCGAGTCTTTGTCCTTGGTTTACTACGTCTTAGCAAGTGACAGCATCAACTCGAACATTGGAAACATCTTCATCATCTTCTTCGTCTGCGCCTCTCCAATCCCTTCTAGCGGATCGCTTTTAAACATCACACACATCATCGAATTCCGTTTACAATCGATTAAAATCGGTTTTTACGTCGCTTCTTCGTCTCCTTCGCCGATCAACTTCGATTAAATCGGATGCTAATTCTGCTCGCGTTCGCGACAAGTAGGCGACATTAAGCCGGCGCGAAGCTTCTCGTCCTCGAACGGTCGTTAAGCCAGTCAGTCTCCTTGGAAGCTCTAATCGCGTTGTACGAAGGAATACGGACGTGTACGCAAGCCCGATGTCCGTCGGTTTTGTTCTGCTGTTAATCTTCGTTTTTGACTAATTTGCTTTCCTTCATTTCTTTTGCACGTCGGATGGCCGGGTCGCCTTCGAATCGAAGTTTTTCCGCGTAAACGCGTAGAATAAATTGGCTCGTTAGAAACGGATTGATGACGGTTCAAGGAAGATCTAATCGAGAATTGTTTAAACAGAGATAGATCAATAGCACCCCATTTTGCACGCGCCTCTCGGACAGTTAATCTCCGACCAGTAACATCACGCTGTAATTACCGGATCGTTTCTGCTTGTCAGATTTTCATCTTTTGGAAGATGAACCGACGGTTACGTACTTGGTGACCACCTCGTTCCAAATTTAGTTTGTATTAGTGATGGGTTCCGAAAGACTTCGTCTCTATGTTTCCCGTCTCCTCACGCTGTGGTTGCCGGATCGTTTCTGCTTGTCAGAAGATTTTCATTTCCTGGAGATAAACCGACGGTCACTTGCTTGGTGACCACCTCGTACGAAATTTAATTTGTATTTTGATGGGTTCCGAAACACTTCGTCTCTATGTATCCTCACGCTGTGGTTGACCGGAGAGTTTCTGCTTGTCAGCAGATTTCCGTTTTCTGGAGATAAATCGACGGTCACTTGCTTGGTGACCATCTCGTACCAAAATTAATTTGTATTTTGAGCGTTTCTGAGATACCCTTCGTCTCTAGGTTTTCCGTAGCCTCACGCTGCCGTCGACCGGATCGTTTCTGCTCATCAGCAGATTTCCGTTTTCTGAAGATAAACTGACGGTCACTTGTTTCGTGACCACCTTGTTCCAAATTTAATTTGTAATTTAAGAGTTTCCGAAAGACTCTTCGTCGCTGTGGTTCCCGTATCCTCAGGCTGTGGTTGACTGGATCGTTTCTGCTTGTCAGCAGATTTCCGTTTTCTGGAGATAAACCGAAGGTCACTTGTTTGGTGACCAGCTCGTTCCAAATTTAGCTTGTATTGTAAGAGTTTCTGACGGACCCTTTGCCTCTATGTTTCCCGCAGCCTCACGCTGCCGTTGACCGGATCGTTTCTGCTCATCAGCAGATTTCCGTTCTCTGGAGATAAACGGACGGTCACTTGCTTGGTGACCATCTCGTACCAAATTTAATTTGTAATTTAAGGGTTTCTGACGGACTCTTTGCCTCTATGTTTCCCGTATCCTCACGCTGCGTTTGCCGGATCGTTTCTGCTTGTCAGCAGATTTTCATTTACTGGAGATGAACCGAAGGTCACTTGTTTGGTGACCATCTCTTTCCAAATTTAATTTGTATTTTAAGGGCTTCTGACGGACCATTTGCCTCTATGTTTCCCGCAGCCTCACGCTGCCGTTGACCGGATCGTTTCTGCTCATCAGCAGATTTCCATTTTCTGAAGATAAACTGACGGTCACTTGTTTCGTGACGACCTTGTTCCAAATTTAATTTGTAATTTAAAGGTTTCCGAAAGACTCTTCGTCGTTATGGTTTCCGTATCATCACGCTGTGGTTGACCGGATCGTTTCTGCTCATCAGCAGATTTCCGTTTTCTGGAGATAAACCGAAGGTCACTTGTTTGGTGACCATCTCGTACCAAATTTAATTTGTATTTTAAGGGCTTCTGACGGACCATTTGCCTCTATGTTTCCCGTATCCTCACGCTGCCGTCGACCGGATCGTTTCTGTTTGTCAGCAGATTTCCATTTTCTGAAGATAAACTGACGGTCACTTGTTTCGTAACGATCTTGTTCCAAATTTAATTTGTAATTTAAGGGTTTCCGAAAGACTCTTCGTCGCTATGTTTCCCGTGTCCTCACGCTATGGTTGACTGGATCGTTTCTGCTTGTCAGCAGATTTCCGTTTTCCGGATATAAACCGAAGGTTACTTGTTTGGTGACCAGCTCTTTCCAAATTTAATCTGTATTTTGAGGGATCCCGAAAGACTCTTCGTCGGCATGGTTCCCGTATCCTCACGCTGTGGTTGACTGGATCGTTTCTGCTTGTCAGCAGATTTCCGTTTTCTGGAGATAAACAGAAGGTCACTTGCTTGGTGACCATCTCGTACCAAATTTAGTTTGTATTTTAAAGGTTTCCGAAAGACTCTTCGTTTCTATGGTTCCTGTAGCCTCACGCTGTGATTGACCGGATGGTTTCTGCTTGTCAGCAGATTTCCAGATTTTTAGAGATAAACCGACGGTCACTTGCTTGGTGACCAGCTCGTTCCAAATTTAGTTTGTATTTTAAGGGTTTCCGGAAGACTCTTGGTTTCTATGGTTCCTGTAGCCTGTAGAATGGAGAACTTCATATATAGTGCCTGTATCCAAGATAAACGGACCTGTATTATGTCAGGAATTCCGTCCTATAAACACAACCTGTCCATCCATGTTGGAATTGTGTATAGGAAATCAACTATCCGAGTTTTATGAAGTAAATAAAGTGATGGTACCAAACCAATTAGGATTTAGAAAAAGACACTCTTGTTAGATGATGTTTGTGATAGCTGGATGAAGGCAGTTGATGATGGATATATTGTATTGGCAGCATACTTAGATTTGCGTAGAGCTTTCGAAAGAGTGGATAGAAAATGATTGATGAGAAAATTGGATTTTATAGGGATGAGTAATACGGTAAAAAATTGGTTTTCTGCAGGGAACTGTCCTCGGACCGTTTCTCTCTAACATTTATGTAAATGATTTAATCAAATCGATAAAACATAGTAATGTTTGTATGTTTGCGGATGATGATACAATGCCGTATTTGTGTGGAAATGATTTATACACTACGGCCAAAATGATAACTTGTCTTTTTGAATGGCTTAGTAGAAATAGATGAGAGAAAACTTTTATTCAAATCAAAAATTAATGATAATATAATAGATAAGGTAACGGAAATGAAGTATTTGGGTGCAATTATTGATCAAAATTTGAATTGGAAATTCGACTTTGGGAAATTTTAATATTATCGTTATGTGAATCTGGGAGTTGCGCTTCCCCAATTTTGCTGTTCGAACTAATCGGCCACGTTGAACATTTGTCTTTCTTTTTGTTATTTACGATGCCGGTATTTTCTCGTTCATGTCGTTGTAGGTAACTGGTATAAACTAGCAGAGGGCTAAAGAGAAGGCGCCGATATTGAAAAGTGAGAAAATCACGGGAAACGTACGAAATGTATTGTCGGAATTTCCGTCGATCATCGCTTCGCTCGTGTAAATTAGATTGCCGGCAATCAATTCGAATCGTTACCGCGCCGCGAACGGCTAAACCAAACAATGCCCTCCTCGATAAATCTACGACCGCGATGAAGGGGATTGAACTCTAATTAGCCCGCGGGGCTTCCTACATAAGCGGATAACAGCGCTAATTTATCTGCTTGTAGCTTTATAGGCGAATTAACACATTTCTGCATCGATAAATATCGGTATCTTTACGTACGTCTCAATTAGAAGTAGTTTTTCCTTTTAATCGTGTGACATCTCCTCGCTTGATTCAGACAAAAATTAAGTGGGACGAGGCGAGAAAAAGAAAAGTGACTTTTCGATTCATCTTCGAAAAGAGTTATTGATGTGTCGTAGGAAATTCAATAGAGAAACGCCCTCTGGGCTTATTCGCCAAATTTGCTTTAAAAGAACTGCATAACAATTGAATTTATTTCACCTTGAAGAAGCCGTTCTTTCGGCAAATTTCAATCTAGTTTTCTATGTAAGTCTTCCTTTTTGAACTTTCCTCAAGGACTTTCTTTAGATGTAACATTTCCGTGTACGTTTTCTTTTCTCTGGGACTTGATTGCCATAAAGTTTCGACCTCTTTTCTTACCTCCTCCCTATTTCCACTATTTATGTAGTTACATCATCAGTAAAGTACGAATTCCAGAAAGAAAATCCGACGATTTCCTTGATACTCGAGCAACGCTTTCATTTATGTTAAATCAACGATGTCTATCTATAAATTCGACTTTCTATTTACAGGTCAAACCGGCGACGATTCTTCGCTAAACTCCTCGAAAAGTTCGAGCGGGACGATCAACAAGAAACAGAGGAAAGCGCGCACCGCCTTCACGGACCTACAGCTGCAGACGTTGGAGAAAAGTTTCGAAAGGCAGAAATACCTGAGCGTACAAGATCGAATGGAACTGGCGGCCAAGCTCAGCCTGACGGACACGCAAGTCAAAACGTGGTACCAGAATAGAAGGTAGGCAGCGAAATTTCTCTAATTTTTCCGGTGTTTTCCGACCGAACCATCCTTTCAAGGAGTATAAATGCGACAGTGTTTTCCGACAGTAATCAATTATTAAACAAATGAAAACATTTTCGATTTGTCAAAATGATTTATTATCTTAGTTTGGATTTTCTAACAAAGAAAATGATGTTTACAACGGATACAAATACGACAGTACCTTCCGACAGTAACCCATTGTTGACCGAACGAATACAGATCTTGGTAGTTCGGTAAATATTTTCTAGTCTACAAATCCTATTGTCGCTTTCGAACTTTGTGAGGAAGAAATTTTGTCAAAGAATATAAATGCGACAGTATTTTCCGACAGTGACTAAATATTAAACAAACTAGAACATCTTGGATTTGTCAAAATCAGTTTGCATTTTTTTTTTTAATTAAGGAAACGATGTTTACAATAAATACAAATACGACAGTACCTTCCGACAGTGACCCAATAGTAACCGAATAAATACATCTCTTGGTAGCTTCGTAAATATTTTCAAGTTTAGAAATCTCATTGTCGCTTTCGAACTTTCTGACGAGGAGATTCTTCCAAGAAATATAAATGCGACAGTATTTTCCGACAGTGACTAAATATTAAACAAACTAGAACATCTTGGATTTGTCAAAATCAGTTTGCATTTTTTTTAATTAAGGAAACGATGTTTACAATAAATACAAATACGACAGTACCTTCCGACAGTGACCCAATAGTAACCGAATAAATACATCTCTTGGTAGCTTCGTAAATATTTTCAAGTTTAGAAATCTCATTGTCGCATTTAAACTTTCTGACGAGGAGATTCTTCCAAGAAATATAAATGCGACAGTATTTTCCGGCAGTAACTAAATATTAAACAATTGAAAAGATCTTCGATTTATCAATATAATTTGTAATCTCAGGAGATACAAATACGACGGTAAAATATTTTGAAGTCTAGAGGTCTCATTGTCACATTCAAATTTTT
Source organism: Chrysina gloriosa (assembly GCA_038088585.1). Lineage (NCBI taxonomy): Eukaryota > Metazoa > Arthropoda > Insecta > Coleoptera > Scarabaeidae > Chrysina > Chrysina gloriosa. Next base: position 53,971,321 of record CM076094.1, on the reverse strand, counting down.
GGGGGAAGAGAACCATTCTTTCGAGGAGTATAAATACGACAGTATCTTCCGACAGCGCTCCAATATTAAACGAATGAATACATCTCTTGATAGTTTCGTAAATATTTTCAACTTTCGAAATCTCATTGTCGCATTCAAACTTTTTGAAGAAAAGAGGCATTCTTTCAAGAAACATAAATACAACAGTATTTCCGACAGTTAATAAATATTAAGCAGCTAGAAAACATTAAAAAATTACTTTAATAATTCAACGTCTAGATTTCATTGTTGCTTTCGAATTCATTTGTAAATAAGAGCGATTTCCTCGGGAAAATCAAAATGCGACAGTATTTACCGACAGTAATTAAATATTAAACAAACAAATACGTCTTCGATTTGTCAAAGCAATTTATAATCTCAGTTCGCATTTTTGACTGCAGAAAACGATTGCTACAGTAAATACAATACGACAGTATCTTCCGACAGTGCCCTAACGTAAATCGAATAAATACATCTCTCGGTAGTTTCATAAAATTTTCAAGACTAGGGATCTTATTGTCGCATTTGAACTTTTTGAGGCAAAGAGCCATTTTTTTTTTCAAGAAATATAAATGCGACCGTTTTTCCGACAGTGTCTAAATATTAAGGGGAGCAAACCATCAAAGCATCACTTAAATAATTGAAAGTTTTGATTTCATAGTGGCCTTTGGATTCATTTGGAAATGAAAGCGATTTTCTCGGCGAATCAAAATACGACAGAATTTTCCGACAGCGACTAAGTGTTCTGTATCTATACCAGTATTTGTACACTTAAACATTTGACATTCGAGATTTTATTCTCGCATTTGCATTTTCTAGAAAAAGAGGAACGATTTTCTTAGCGAATAGAAATGCGACAGCATTTTCCGACAGCGATTAAATATTAAAACGGAGCATCTTCGGGTTGCATAATCGATTTAACACGTAGATTTCATTCTCGTGTTCGGTTTCTTTTGTAAATGAAAACAATATTTTAGAAGAAACAAAATACGACAGAATTTTCCGACAGTGGCTAAGTCGACAAGAAACTCTTCTTCGAGTTACCTAGATAATTGGAGGTACCGATTTCATCTATGACGTTGACATTTTCGAGTAGGGGAAACGATATTTCCCGGAAATAAAGATGCGACAGTATTTTCCGACAGTCACTACAAATATTAAAGGTATCTTCAAATTGACGCAGGAAGTTAGAAAACGAAGGAAACCATCTTTCCGAGAAAAAGTGAAATACGACAGTAGTTTCCAACAGGAAAACGACTGAAGTTCCTCCCCCCGCTTTTTTCCCCAACTTTCCCCGTAAGTTTATATTTTAATAAACAAACGCCATCAGGCGCCGGCTAGAGATAAAATCTAGCCGATTTCGAATCGTCCGTGTCGTCGTTCGCGGCACACCTTGATTTATTTTTCGGCCGTTTTCCAGGGGAAACTCGCGCCGATGATGGGGTGGATTTTCGCTCGTACGTCGGGTTTCGATTCGCTGTGTCCCACGCGATGTAAGTCAATTAGGAGCAAGGGGGAACAATTTCCAAAGGGAGGGGCGGAGGCGGCGACGGGGGTTGATACTGTGTAAACTGCATATTTTCCTGTCACGCCGCATTTGCATACTCGAGGTTCGATTGTTTTGAGGAAATAGGCGATCCTTACGAACGCGAAAGTTGAAGATGTACGAGGAAAACCGGAAAAACTGTAATTTGGCCCCCTCTTTTTCGCGGGAAAATCGGGGTGATTCTGTGCTTCGCATGGGCTTGGGGAAGGGGAGGGATTGCTTGTTGATATTGGAAACCGTGCGAAATGAAATGAAATCTATAGGAAAAAAATGAAAAAAACGTATTTAGACTAGTTTCGTTCCCGAGATGAGTATCATCATCAGGTTAATTTGATTTTTCCCCAAAATTCCTTTAAAGAAAAAATACATAATGCAGCAGTCCTCCTATCGACAAAACTATCTACTACACCCTAAACCCATGTATAATCTACAATGCAGCCGCTACAAGTTGCTACATAATTTACGACGGGAGGGGAAAGGGGGCGATAATTCCTGTGTCGGTGCTGCCGCGGCTTTCATCGGCGATACCACGAACTACTCGCTCCACCGGCGGTTTTGTGTTTGCGCCGGTTCGTATTTTATAAACGCATTTCCAGCTCGTACGTCATAATTTACGTTACGATTGTGCCGCGCCGGGATTCAAATTACGCCGCCGCCGCCGTCCTCGCCGCCCTCCAGTATTGTACTTCGTTATTCGGTGGGAAGGCGGCACTTGGAAAATGTCGGCGGCAAAGGCGATAATTCGAATTCGACCGGACCGCGACGATATATGCGTATACGTAAAAAGTATATAGGACAGAGCACTATCGCGGAGGTTTAAAAGCGTCCGCGCCACCGCCGGCTTGTTTGATTTATGTTTTATGTAGTGCGGTTATTTGAATAATTTTAGTTCGGTTAGACGCGTTTTTTGGGTGTTATCGCGAATAGTGGAGTTTCGAAAATATCGGCCGTAATGCGTCGGACTGATGCGGTAAAAGCAAGCTTTTGCTGTAGGAAATGCGAATGCCATAGGATTTTCCGATACGACAATAGTAACAGGAAGAAATGGGGCTAAAATTTTGAAATTTCCTCTGTCCCGTACAAGTAGATAGGGGTTTCCTCCAGGAAACGGAAATACGACACTATCATCCGACAGTGGTTAAGCAAATAGCGACATTTCCGACTTATTCACATTAATTTAACATCCGGGTTTCTTCTATTAACGTTTTTTTGGAAATAGAAGCGGTCCTCGCTGAGAGCGCGGAAACACGACAGTATTTTCCGACAGTGATTGAATCCTGTATCAGCGAAAACATTTTCGAGACGAATAGAGTATAGGCGATTTGCAGATCGCAATATGATAAGCCCATTTCGATTCAATTCGAGTGAGATTTATGGTTTAGATTAAACTGTCGTATTTTCTCCTTTCTGGGAAAAATCACTAAAGATCGGAAATCCGACAGGATTTCCCGACAGTGATTTAGAGAATAAGAACATTCTTGCATTTGCATCTTTAGGAAGGAGAACGATCTTCCCAGAGGATATGAATACGACAGTAGTTTCCGACAGTGATTAAATAATAAAACAAGAAGGTAAACATACACGACTTGTCATACATAATTGATGACGTGGATTTGATCGTCGCGCTTGCATCTTCCATAAAGACGACCGTTTCAGGATAAACAAATGCGACACCTTCGGACTATCGCAAGACAGTATCGTTAACAAAAATTCAATACGATAGGATTTTACGACGGTGATCAATAGTCTGGACAAACAGCGTACAATTACGAAATAAGTTACGACAGCCTACGTATGTATACATCGATTTAGTACCGACTAGAATGGGGAATCAGTATCGGCGATGGTGTCGTAATTTATTTCGTAATTTTATCGCTGTTACCGCTGTTTGCCCAGGCAAGTGCTCAAACATTAGATCAAGGAGAAAATTCTTTAAATAATTTATAGTAATTATTTAACTGTCGTATTTTCATTTCCGAGAAAGCATAAAACACAGGAATTAAGACAGAATTTTCTGACACTGATTGATTGTTAAAGAGATAAGCAGTTCTTCGAGTTTCTTAAATAGCTGAATATCTAGATCCCATTATCGCGTTTGAACTTTGTTATGAACGGTAGCAATCCTTTTGAGGAATAACAATACGACAATATTAGAGAATTTCCGACGGTGACTAAATGTCAAGCAATTGAAACCATCTTCGACTTGCGAAGCTAAAGTATGATCCGAATGTCGTCTCTACATTCGTATTAGCTAGAAGGATTTGCAAATACGACATTATTTCCGACAGTGACTACATATTAAACAAATGAAAGCATTTACGAGATGCTGCAATAATTTAAGGCTTAAACTCTAGTGTCGCTTCAGAGTTTCGGTTGAAATGAAAACAATCCTCTCCTGGAGTGAAGGAGGATACGACAGAATTTTCCGACAGTGACTGGATGTTCAAGAAACGAACATTCTTTTTGAGTTTCTTCTGTAATTGAATATCTAGATTCCGTTATCGCGTTTTAACTTTATTGTGAAAGATAACAATCCGTTTGTGGAATAGTAATGCGACAGTATTACAGCATTTCCGACAGTGACTAAATATCAAACAAGTGAAATCGTCGTCGACTTGCCAAAATAATGTGATATCCGACTATCGCCTTCACGTTCGTATTAGTTAGAAGCGAGAAAAATGTTTCCTAAAAATGCACATGCGACACTATTTCCGACGGTGACTAGATATTAAACGATTGAAAGCATGTCCGAGTTGTTGCAATAATTTAAGGGTCAGATTCTAATACTGCATTAGAGCTTTGGCTGTAATACAAACGATCCTTTCCTGGAGTGAATGAGAATGCGACAGAATTTTCCGACAGTGACTGGGTATTCAAAAAATAAACATTTGTTCGAGTTTCTTAAATAGTGGAACATCTAGGTTCCAATATCGCGCTTGAACGTTGTTGTGGAAGTGTGGCAATCCTTTTGTGGAATAGCAATGCGACAGTATTATCGCATTTCCGACAGTGACTAAATATCAAAGAAACAAAGTGAACTTGAACTTGAACTCGACTTGCCAAGATAATGTATGATCCGACCGTCGTCCTTGTATTTGTACTAGCTAGAAATGAGAGGGATGCTTTCTGAATGTGCAAATGCGACACTACTTCCGACGGTGACTAGAGCTTAAGCAAATGAAAGCATGTCCTTGTTTCTGCGATAACTCAAGGCTTAGATTCCTGTGTCGCTTTAGAGTTTCGATTGAAATGAAAACGATCCTTTCCTGGGGGAATGAAATGCGACAGAATGTTCCGACAGTGACTGGGTATTCAAAAAATAAACATTTGTTCGAGTTTCTTAAATAGTGGAACATCTAGGTTCCAATATCGCGCTTGAACGTTGTTGTGGAAGTGTGGCAATTCTTTTGTGGAATAGCAATGCGACAGTATTATCGCATTTCCGACAGTGACCAAATATCAAAGAAACAAAGTGAACTTGAACTTGAACTGGATTTGCCAAGATAATGTATAATCCGACCGTCGTCTTTGTATTTGTACTAGCTAGAAATGAGAGGGATGCTTTCTGAATGTGCAAATGCGACACTACTTCCGACGGTGACTAGAGCTTAAGCAAATGAAAGGATGTCCTTGTTTCTGCGATAATTTAAGGCTTAGATTCTAGTGTGGCTTTAGAGTTTCGATTGAAATGAAAACGATCCTTTCCTGGGGGAATGAAAATGCGACAGAATGTTCCGACAGTGAGTGGGTGTTAAAGAAATAAACACTTTTTCGAGTTGCTCAATTCATTTAACGGCTATACTCCATTGTTGCTCTCGATTTCTTTTGAGAATTTGAACCACCTTTGAGTCGTTTAGAAAATATAAAGGGAAACGTCTTCCAGTTGGTCTGGGTTCGATGGATTTAGGCGGTGCATACAACTCAAATTGAATCGCCAATTTTTTCTTTTTAAAGTTAAACGCGAAAACGCGACAGTACTTTCCGACACGGATCTGATGTGCAATAAACGAACACGACGTCGGTTTATTTTTATCCATCCGAGTGTATCCACCTCGTTCAAATTCCTTCCTTCCTTGACGGGAACAAAAATGCGAAAAAGAAAGGGGAAAAAACGTAGCACGACTAATACATGTAATTTACGCGACAACGAATTAATCAAATTACTTTTATCGGCGGTAGCAAAAAAGTCAAAGGTGAAAAGCCGGCAGCAAGGTTTGATTTATAGAAGGCGATACGTCAGGGAAAAAAGCGATATATATTCGTAAATTATGTATATTAGTCTATTACGATATCGGCGGCATGCGAAAAAGTTAAGCCTTAAAAAGCGGGTTTTTGGACGCGAAGAAATTAAGTTTCGACGTGGGACGCGATACGTAGTAGTTGCACGGGAAGTAGACGCACCTAGGGGAAAAAATTGAATTAGATCATATAAAAATTTCGAATGAGGTAAACCGCCGTGTTACTTTTGTATATGTTGTACACTATTGACGTGGCCACACCGCTTACTTCCATGATTACTGTACAGTACCACTTAAAAGAAAGGTACAACACATCCGATTTTCTCTACGCCCCAACTCCGAAAATGGCGCCACAGATTTTTGTAAGTGTGCAATAAATGATACACAGGATTTTCACGCCGACATCTGGAATTTTACGAAATGCGAAATATACACCACGAATACCCCGTAATAATAATAATTCATTTATTTCCTACAGGCTAGCCCAATTACAGGAAATCTATATATTAATAGGCAGTTGGGCGTCTTCTGGTACATATTTTAGAGTGTGTCCTCCATGTATCGCGATGGTACATATATCGTTGTTTTCGTATTACAATTTTTTGACTCTTATAAAAACTCCGTATTTCGCATAGTTTCGAAGGAAACAAATATTTTCTCAAATACTGGTCACCTACATTCTTAGTACAAGTTTAATAAAATTATAAAAATTAAAAAAGTCAATAGAGAAGTCTAAAATATATTTCCAAAAGGAAAGGTTTTAAGTAGAAGTATTAGTAAGAAAAGAACCTCACCATACAGAAGAAGAAAGGATTGATAAAAGGGAGGAATCCATATGCTGCCTCGAGAAAAGAAGTGAAGAAAGGAGATACAGGACGAACGGTCAGCGGAAAATTCACACACACTAAAATAGGTAAATATTTCGATTTTATGTTCAATATTTCCAAAATTTTATAAATACAGTCGACGCCGGCTAAGATGGACTTGCGGGGACCATGATTTTTAGTCTATTTTAAAAGAAGTCCATTACACAAGAAGGCCATAACATTTGCACAAAAGAAAGTTTAAAATGAAATAACATATAAGGTTTAGATTAAGAAGTATTATTTATTAATAAAAAAATCTGTTATTTTACACTGCTTGTTTCTATTTTTAAGAAAGTTAGTTTCAAGGTTTTGTTCTAGTTTTTCAGCAAGGATCAATGATGCGTTATCACCAGTGTTTTCCAAGTAGAACGCAATTTCTTTAATGTGTTGTAACACATCAGCAGCTTATGGAACAGATCTTGCCTCTTCGTCATCTGAGGCTTCTCCTTCGTCTTCTACACCACTGTTTGTTGCTTGTTCCCTTCTAAAGTGCTCTACGAGACCGACCTCGTCTGGTACTTCGTAGGTGATAAGATCGCGGTCAATTTGAATAAAGTCCTCCACATTTTCTAGATCTTTAACATACTCCGTTATATTATTGTTTTTTAGCCAAGTAGCGATAGGTACATTATCCTGAAACAACAAATTTTTTATTTTAGATTGCATATGTGTACATATGTAAAAATAAAATTCAACTCACCTCTTCCTCAAAATTATGACAATCCGAGATATTAGCATGGCGATAACAATTTCTAATACAGGCAGCTGATACTCGCTTCCGTGCCTTTGATGCAAGCTGAATTCCATCAAGAAGTGTCGTAGATGGTTCTTTCTCATTGTCCAGGGCCTGCACTATGTCTAGTAATAAAAGTTTTCGGTAGTGTGCCTTAAATGTTCTGATAACACCCTGGTCCATGGGCTGGAGGATGGCCGTAACGTTTGGTGGTAAAAACACAAGTCTAATGTTTTTTAAATTTTCTAATTTTGGATGGGCAGGACAATTATCAACCAGCAGTAAAATTTTGCGGTTAGATCTCTGTAGCTCTCGATCCCAATCTGTCATCTCTTCCTCAAATATGATGGATGTCATCCAAGATTTCCTGTTGCTTTTATATTTCACAGGTAGTCTCGATACATTTTTAAAACATCTGGGTTTCATAGCTTTTCCTATGACCAACAACTTTCTTTTTCAGAGCCGTTCATGTTTGCACACAGAAGTATGGTAATGCGTTTTTTCGATTGTTTTCCCCATTACATTTTTCACCCTTAAATTTATACGTCTGCGACGGCAAAAGTTCATAAAAAGGCCCGTTTCATCGGCATTAAAAATGTCTTCCTGTTTGTATCCGTCACACAATTTAGGCCACTCTTGCGTTAGCCACGATTCGGTTACGTTTTCAGAAACAGCGCCAGCTTCTCCACTGATCTTGCCAATGGTTATGTTATGTCGCTGTTTGAATCGATGAATCCAACCATCGCTGCATTCAAAGTTTGAATTAGGCTCTAACATCTTTGCAAGCTGATTTGCCTTTTCTTTTAAAATGTGACCGTTGATCGGAAAGCCCATTCCATGCTTCGCAGTAAACCAATTCAATAGTACAGTATCGACATCTTGCCTTTCAATTTTTTTACCTTCTTTGTATCTGGTCTACACTTTCTAAAATCATCCAAAATTTTGTCTTTTGTTTTTATTATTGCACTAACTGTCTGTTTATTTATCTCAAAACGCTTACCTACTTCACTTTGTTTAATACCGCTTTCAACTGCCCGTATAATTTTCACTTTTGTTTCTAATGATAACATTTTTCGCTTAACCATTTTAAAACCGAACTCTAACACCACCGAACACCGATGAGAACAATTTTAAACTGAAGGAACAAGTTACAGAATAATGTACAAATCCGTATGTATTTTACTTGGAAATTTATAATTATAGCATTACTTGGAATAATTCGAATTGAATTTTATGCGTCTATTAAATATTTTCTTGGAAATTTTTTATTATATCTTTACTTGGAAATAAATCGAATTGGATTTTATGTTTTTTTCTTGAAAATTTCTAATTATAGACTTCTCAAAAGTCCATATTAAAAGAAGTTCAAGTCCATATTAACCGATATATTATTAAAGTCCATTATAGCCGAAAGTTCACTTTAACCGAGTCCATTTTAGCCGGCGTCGACTGTATAAACTTTTATAATTTATGCTTTTATATTATTATCTACGAGCTAGACCGGTGCAATTTACTTTAAAAAAAATTAACTAAATTCTCAGTACAGTATACTTACCGACGTGCCACATCGGAAAAAAGGGAATTATTAACTCGTTCTTTTTGTCACCTCAATTGCGATTGTTTCGGTAATTGAGCTCAGAATAACACAAACTTCATTTCTTTGGCAAGCCACAAATATGCATTAAAAACGTTCTTCCCTTGTAGTTTTGTTATGTCGTTTTGGATTTATTCGTCTAAATGTAACGGCGTATTTTGAATCAGCAGAGGGTAATCGTGGGTTATTTCGGGGTTTTTGCTGAACGACGGGTGGAAAAAATTTCTCAAAAATCTATAAGAGATTGCGAGGAAACTCGAGAACGATCATTACATCGTCGCTGAATGCGTAAAACGACATTTACGTCCTTCCGATGAACCGCGACGAGTCGCAGACGGAACGGAACCGATTTTGGCCAACTCTAACCGGAAGGAATACCATCGAAAGAATTATTATATACATGTACACCTATTCCTATCACAGCGGGTCAAGTGACCCGTCTTTAAAATGTTATATATATGTAAAGGAAAAGTATTCCCTTTAATTTGAATTTGCCGCACTTCGCGCGGTCGGCATAACAGCTCCCGTCAGAGGCGACTGATTAGATTGACGGATTACATAACCTCCAAGAGAAAGGAAATTTCATAATAAAGATAGATAAATAAACTCAATAAACTGCTTATAATCTGTGAAACAGATGTGAACCAAGAAGTAATAATAATAAGATTTAATTGTCGTTTTTTGTTTGCAGGTAAGAGCATTTAGACTGTAATTAATGTAATTAAGTAATGTATATAATAAATAGCGTTAATATTTGTTTGTAGAAAAACAAATTCTAGTTTATTATTCATCCTACTTCTCTTGGAACTTCAATTCAAATCTGGGGTCAGCGAGGAAAAGCCGCCCTGCACCCTCCTATCTCAGGGGAAAGGCTGCTGCAGTCTTGCAGCCTTGGGAATATCCTACTTCACCAGAGATATAGCCTTATATACAGGGTGATCATTTGAAAACTTCCCACCTTGAAGAACTCTTTAATTAATAAAATTATCAAAAATCACTAAAACAGGTCAATGTTATTTTGAAGGGGGACATTTAATAACCTATTCCAATCAGTTGGGAAACGTTCACCCTCCCCTTCAGCTACCCCCATCCCAAAATTTGAAATGGCACTACCCCATATGTGGTACATCATTTTAAAGGGTATAAAATTCTCAATATTTTAAAGCAAAGAAAATTAAAATCGGCCGAGCCGTTCATGAATTAGAGACAAAAATGTATTAAACCGGAAAATTAACTGACAAACGTTGACGATATCGATAACAATCACCTATTTATGAACACAACAGTTGCAAATAATTAACTACAACAATGCAAAATAAACTTTCATTAATTAACAAGAGTTTACAAATTACCTAAAACTAAAACCCAAAAACGTAAACAATTAAATTTATCGTAATAGATGCTCGAATTGCGCTCCATTGGTTGCTAGGCAATGATAAAGCCTATGTTCAAACTCTCTTCTAACATTTTCGAAAACTCGCCGCGGAATCAATCGGTATTCGGATGTTATTCGTTGTTTCAGTTCGTCGATGTTGGCTGGGGGAGTTTTATAGACGACGGATTTAAGGTGGCCCCAAAGGAAAAAGTCGAGGGGGAAAGGTCAGGAGATCTTGCTGGCCACTCTACTGCTCCTCTTCTTCCAATCCACCTCTCTGGAAACTTGTTATTCAACCAGTTTCGAACTGGTACCACAAAATGTGGTGGGGCACCATCTTGCTGAAAATAAACTTGATTTTCATCCAAAATTAAGTTTCCTTCGTCGTCTACTTGATTTTCTATTGCTTCCGTAATCAAGGGATCTATGACATCTTCCAACACATTGAGATAAATAGTACCATTTAAATTTTCATTAATAAATAACGGACCAATGACCGAGTCCCCCAGTATACCAGCCCACACATTAATTTTTTGTGGCCACTGAGTATGCGTTTCTCTAAATAGATTCGGGTTTTCATCATTCCAATAACGACAATTATGACGATTAACATAGCCATTCAAAAAAAGTACATTCGTCACTGAAGCAAATATTTTGAATTAGATTTGGAGTGGTATTTATCATCACAGTCATTTGTTCACAAAATTAAAGTCGTCTATCGAAATCATCTTCATTTAGAGCTTGGTGATTTTGAAGTTTGTATGGATGCCATTTATGAAGTTTTAAAACTTTCTGAACAGACCCATACGAAAAACCAGTTATGTTGCACACTTGCCGAATTGAGCTCGTATGATTTGCAGCAAATTGTCCTAATATTTCTATTTGAGAGTCCTCATTCACAATTCGAGGTTGTGTCCTTTTTTATTTGCTACTGATCCAGTTTCTTTAAATTTTCCTACCAAATCTAAAACGTATCGATGGGATACATGGTTATTTGGATGTCTTGCATTAAATTCCTTGGCTGTTCGTCGAGCACACTGACTTTCAGCTCCATAAATGAAAATTATTTCAATTCTCTCTTCTAAAGTGTATGTCATTTTAGTGACACAATTAGCACAAACGCTACCCCAAATCAAAGGAATCTAAAGTTATCTGAAGCGGCGATATTTAATTCCTGAATTCTACAACAATTGACACTTTGAACTTGTACGACGCACGTTCTTTTGTTTCAAAGCAAAACGTAGGTAGATGGCTTGATCAACCACTCAAAATGGGCATTATCAAGACACGTAATCTGACACGTAATTAGATAGATTAAATAATCAGGTAGATTAAATAAGTGTTGTGTTCATAAATAGGTGATTGTTATCGATATCGTCAACGTTTGTCAGTTAATTTTCCGGTTTAATACATTTTTGTCTCTAATTCATGAACGGCTAGGCCGATTTTAATTTTCTTTGCTTTAAAATATTGAGAATTTTATACCCTTTAAAATGATGTACCACATATGGGGTAGTGCCATTTAAAATTTTGGGATGGGGGTAGCTGAAAGGGAAGGGTGAACGTTTCCCAACTGATTGGAATAGGTTATTAAATGTCCCCCTTCAAAATAACCTTGACCTGTTTTAGTGATTTTTGATAATTTTATTAATTAAAGAGTTCTTCAAGGTGGGAAGTTTTCAAATGATCAGCCTGTATATGTATATATATGTATTACTATGTATAGCGAAAAATATATCATTTAGGACAATTTGGTACGTGAATACAGCAATTTATTTCAAATAACAATTCGAAATTGTTTATTTATTGAATTTAGAAAAAACATAAAAATAATATTTTATTCATTTAAACTTTATTCGTTCAAAAATAATACTTTATTCATGTTCACCGCATATTTTGCAAATTATTGGGTTCTCGAGGCCACATTTTCCACACATATATTTGTTGCATTCGAAACAGATTTTTGTAGTTTTGTTTTCTTTGCAAAAACCTATTTGGCACCTTTTTCGCGTTTGCAGACGAGAATACCAACTTGAATTTGTTGACGTTTTCAATATAATTTCTTTTTCTTCCTGTTGAAAATCTTCGGCAAGTTCTTCAGCTAATTGGAATAAAAATTTCTATGTATAAAATCCATGAACCGATTCCAGCTAAGTCAAGAATATTGAAGAGAATCTGCGCAAGCCATCTTTGCGATTTCGATTTCACGTCATGTCTACATCGTATTTTAATACCTGCTATTGTAGAATCCGATCGTTTCGGATATACCCTTACCGTTTTCCTTTTGATGCTTATAGATTTAAGCTTTGAGCTTCGTAGAAGCACTTTTTTGTTTAGCTTACTTTTCTAAACGGGAAGTGAAAAATGACTCGATTTATATAATTTTGTTGAGAAGCGTGGCATACCTTCCTTCGTCTGCTTGGCGAATTTTGGTAGTTCTCTTTCATTTCCGCGGATAGTTCCAACAAAAGCGGTTTTTTTCTTCCAGTAATTTTGCAACTACTGATACACTCGTAAAGAAATTATTCACCTGTGAACGGTTCCAGTAGTTTGAGAACAAAGAATTCCCGAAGCGGATCTGAAACTTGTCCGTTTTCATCCTTTCCCAAATAAGGAAATCCATTTATAGTGTATTTGGTGCTAGCCAAATGCTAGCCAGATATTTGATACCAAACTTATCCGGTTTATTCGGTATATATTGCGTAAACCTACTCCTCGATTTTGGTTGGCAAAAGCTGTTCGTCGACAGTTACATGTTCTCCAGGCTTGTAACAATTTTGGCTATTCTCGATGAATTTGTACCATACTTTGACAGAGATTAGCGCAAATTTATCTGTTTGTACACACTGGCTTGGTTGACGTTTTTTTATTAAACCTGCTAAACCGCATAATTTCACAAAAATCATTCCTCCTCATGGTTTTCGAAACAAAAAAGCAGCACCCCATTTATTGTTCCATAGATATGAGACGTTTCCTCATATGCGCCATATGCATATATAAGAGCAATAAATGCATTTATTTTTGCAAAAGTAAGATTCCATTTAGTTCCTAATACTCGAAAGGCTTCTTCTTCTGTATATCTTCTTATGTGCTCCTTTACATGATTGTCAATGAGCAAAGAAAATGCAGTTCTCACTTTGCCCTTCATAATAGTTCGTTTAGTATATGCTGTTGGGCCTATAACCTCCCTAAAAATATTATAAATTGATCGTCTAGGTGTTGAGCCTGGTTCTATTGCTTGCCAAATTGTACCATCAGCCGCAATTTCGGTACATCTGTTTTCCACATCACTTTCATTTTCCGAACTCGATAACGGTCTTCTTCTCTTCTGTCCTGTACGTATATTCAAAATATTCTCGTCTTCACTTCCTTTTCCTGAGGACTCGCATTCGTCCGTAGTGTCAAATCAGTCTTCATGTTGCTCTATGCTATGCACTATGCACTTCACTTTCAGATAGTTCTTCTTCACTAAATTCCGAATTCCTCTTCATCTATGTTATTTATAATTTCCAATGATTTCAAATATCTTGAATGTTTCGACATGTTAGGGATAAAAATTATTGGTAAAATAATGAAATAAGAATTATTGACTACCACTATAGCTATAGCACTATAACTTGAAATGTTTATTGTAATGTTCGCTTTGAGTAGAGTGAAATTAACTATTCATTTGTCGGCCAATAACAAATATAACGGAATACAGCAAAAATGTCTAATACAATGGTTTTGTATAACAACCACACCACACATACAAATCTTCGTGATATCACATGAATCTTTGCACGGGTCAAATAACCCGTTGCGCTAGTTAGGGCGGATTACATGTATTTCTCGATAAAAACATTAACAATAGAGGAGTAAATACTGAAAAATACATTTGATGTGTTTTTAAATAAAAGTAGTAGAGACAAATGACGATGTGATAATGTTATTTACAAGAAATTCTGACAAAAAGTTTAAAATGGGTCATTCGACCCGTCGTGATTAACGAACAAAATACCTTCTCCGATTCCGTTCCCAATTATCCCATCGCATCGTCAAAAGACGGTTAATATACATCAATAAAACGCGTTAAACGAAGCGCACTTTACACATTCTATGGTCCCTTCTGTCATCGTTACCGCTATTTCTCTTCAATTACGTTCTCGTTTCGACATTAAACGCCCGAAAAGGTCCTCGAACTAGGTACACCCTTTTCGGACGACAATAAATTATAATATCTGTCAAGCGATGCGTGTTTACTGAACCGTTTTACAACACTTCTATTTATTAGTCGGAGGATCTCATGACAACGTCGTCGTCGTCGTCGTCGCCGTGGGGACGCAAATTTTATTCCATTAGCGCGGGCTATTACGGCTGCGGCGCGCGCCCGCTCTCTCTCCCTCTCTCGTTCATCCCCGGACCAAAACCGCAAAATTTACATTTCCAATTCGCTTCGGAAATCGTAAAAGAGAGCGAGAGAGAGAAAGAGAGAGAGACGATTATTATGTAGGACCACGATTCTCTATTAGGAAAACGACGACGGACGACGCTTTAAAATCATTACTACTACCGACGATAGAGATGAGAGATATTCCGGATTTGATTTATGAATCGGGACGGGTGATTCTCCTAGGAAAGCGACCGAGAGGGTTGTTGGGAGTCGTAATTTATTTCGAGTGGCCGCCGGCCTCGAAGGGGTTACCCACAATAGGGCGGCTTCCGAAACAGCGGTTGGAACGGTAATGACGATAGCGCAGCGGATTCGATTGCAAGATAATGGCCTCGGTCGATGATGGTATCTATGCATATAAAGATGCAATTTTTCCCTAGTTCGGTTTGTTCAAACTTTGGAGAAAAATCGATAGGATACGAATCCCTTGAGAAATTGGCTTATTCTTGAATAGGTAGGAAGGAAAAAGGAAGGCGAACTTTCGCTCTTGCCAAGGGAAGGGGATGAAACTGCGATAAACCGCTTAAAACAAGGTCTTAATTAACCCGTTCTTAGAAAATGTATGAAAAAGACGCTGATGTAAGCTCGTTTAAATTACCTTCGTCTCAAACTCAAACGACACAAAAACAAAAACCGAAAAATAACAAAATCAAGCTGCTCAGTAAAGAGTCAAATTTACACCATCGTAAAAGGGTACCACAGCTGATACAGGCAAAAAATGGCGCTACACGACGAGAAACGAAGAAAACTGAGAAGAAAGTTAAAGTAGAAGTAGAATCAAATGAAGATGAATATGCTTGTGGAGAAAAATCTGAAGCGAATATTAGCAACAGCTTAAGTATAGAAGATAAAGGTGAAGAGGAGGAGGAGGATGAAGAAACTAGTGACCAAAAGAAAATGAAGAGGAGGAGGATCACGAAGCTGTCGATGATGATGACGCTAAAAGGAAGATGACAACGTCGAAGTTGGTGAAGGGGAAGATGGTGGTGCTGAAGAAGGAGATGTTGAAGATGATGATGCTGAAGAGGAAGAAGATGAGTGAGAAGGTAAAAGTTGATACGAAACAGAATGGTAAACCTTGCCAAAATCAACCTAACCTTCCTTTTTGAAGGGTAAATCACGATATATAGCTTTTGTTGTAACCAAGGAACACATTTCTCACTACTTTGTAGCACTTGGTGCTGTGAAAGATGGAATAATCGCAACAACACGGATTGAATGCTTATATTTTTCCAAATTTATGAACTTTAGTGATTTACTTTTACTGACTTTTTCACACTATTCCTCTATGGGTTACAGAGAGAAACTATATCGACTTTCTGAATGGATTTTGAAGGACGAAACAATCGAAACAGTAAGGGTTGATGGCTAAGGTTTTCCAAAATTTGTAGGTTTGTTTGTGATAAAATTCTCTAATTTTGGTAAATACTCATTTTACTTCATTTTGGGGATAGAAGAGTAACCCAATTTCTTTAACACAATCGCCGACCCGCAAAGTATGAAAAACATTAACATTCAACCGTCCTCGTACACAGAGTAATAAAGAAAAATACATAAAATAAGCCATTTACGAAATTAACATAAACAACGGACCTCGCTTAATTTTCTGTGACGAAACGATTGGCGGCGGCGGCGTTGGCGGCGGCGAATCGCGTGTTCCGCGCCCATCCAGGCCACCGCAATTGAAAGCACGACGGCGCGGCGTTGGCCGCCACTCGGAAGTGTTTAGGATCGTTCGCCTCTTTATCAGGAGATTGAGATAGCCTCTGAAGTGAACTGAAGTGCCAGCAAATTACATAGTACATACATCGAGACACACCGAAGCAGTTACGGTTTTGTGTAATAAATGGTATGCGGGAATAGTTTTAAAGTTCAGCTTCTGAATGGTAGTCCTTTTAGCCGAACCTATGAAATTATCATTTTAGAAAATTTCCGAAATCACTCCAAATCCTCGATGTATTAGGAACGATATTCTCTTCCTCTGGAAGGCAACAAATCAACGGGGTGATTTCAACATTCTCATGAAACCTGCGTTTTTCTTCTTCATTTTCCTTTCTGAAACTAAAATTATTAAACCACCTTCAAGCACAAACGGGCTGGGCAACGCTGCACCGAATTCCTCTGGTTCGAGAAGAACACGAAGAAGTTGATTTTTTTCTTAGAGATCCTTGATGGTCGTTTCTTTGACGCAATTTATGACAGTATTTAGGCTTCCTGAAGGGATTCCGAACTATTAGAGGACTTTACGAAGCCTATGAAGAATTCAACACTAATACCTGACCTGAAACTGACGATGAGATGTTGCTGGGCGATTTTGAGAAATCCCAAAAAATCTTGGAGAGTTTCCTAGGACTCTTTTTTCTTCTTATAATCAAAAGCGTTCAATCACTTTTGAATGTTAGCAGATCGACCAGTCCTGAATTGAAGTCTTCTTGTTCAATACGTAGGAGTTTCGTTTACTTATGAAGCACTGAATGGTCGTCTTTTCAGTGAAATTGACGAAATTATTTGAAGTTTCCGAAAACATCGTGAACGTTCAAAGTAATTAAAAGCGAAGCATTAAAAAATCGAGTAGTTGTGCATTGTAGTTTTCTCCTCTGAAGAAAAAATGTTAATGAAAAGAAACATTTGGAACTTGTCTCAATCAAGCAAGATATTATGGGATTATCCGAAGTGAGACAGTCGCTTAGATGGTTTTTATAGGAGAAAGTGGTGTTGACCTCTTCAAGAATGTGGTAGAAAATAACACATTCTCACTGAAGATGATAACTCAGTTTTATTTTATTGGAGAAATCCAGATACGTATTTCGACGACTAAGTTACTATCTTCAGCGAAAACGCTGAAGGAATTAAGTGTGGCGTACAAAACCAAATAACACCTTGCCTTGTATAGTATATTAATATTCCCATGGTTAACTGCCATTAAATAATTAAAATCACTAATTACAATTTAATATATCAAAATGCACAGTAAATGTTGGGGTTTTGGATGTTCATATTCGAATGACATTCGGTTTAGTTTTCTAAGCATTTTATTACCCTGCGGGTGTTAGCTTCCTTTTTTAAGTCCAGCCAGAGACGTTTAATGGGAGAAAAAATTTAACTAGAAATAAAATTATCAATTATTATAAAAACCACCGATTAAAAGATAGAAAGCAATGTAACCGTTTAAACACACACATTCAGCATTTTCACATTACAAGAGTTCCTAATATTCACTGGATATAAAAACAAAGATACCTGGGCATCAACAATATAGATATCTATAACAAGGTCACGCCATGATGAAGTGTTTTCCATGGTAAATAGTAAACAGCTAATTATGTGGACAACGGGGAAATAATGTAGTGTAGTCCCGGTTTCCGAAAAAATGAAGGTATGTTTGGCGGACGATCGAAAATGACAAGACAAAAAGTCATTAAAAAATACGATTTTACTGCGTTGAAGGTGGATTGAAATGGAAGTTTCAACTATATTTGAGCTTAAAGGAAATAATCATTAAATAAGAGAGCTCCACCACAGAGGAGAAGAAAGAATTTAAAAGAAGGAATCCATAGAAAATAGAGCTGCACCGAAGGAATAATTTAAGAGGAGGGATCCGAGCATAAATAATTAAACGAGTTTGTACAAGATGATGACCGCTCAGCATATCGTTAGAATATTCCTGTGAAATAAGTTCGGACGTTTTCCTTGAAGACGAAGAAGAACAAAAACAACAACATCAACAACAACAACAATAACAACAACAAGAATGTGATTCAATAATCACAGTGCAAAAATGATTTACGAGCTTGATCAAGAAAATGACCATTTAGCATTTTCTTAGATTTCTGAAAAAGTTCTAACGTTTCGTTTGAAGAAAAAGAAAAAGAAGAAGATGAAGAACAACAACAACAACAACAACAACAAGTACGTGGTTGAGTTTTGAGAGTGCAAATAGTATTACGGGCTTGACCAAGAAAACGACCATTTAGCATACTGTTACAGGATCTCTGTGTAAACAGTTCTGACGTTTCCTTTAAAGAAGATCAAAAAGAACAACAACAACAACAACAACAACAACAACAACAACAACAACAACAACAACAACAACAACAACGACAACAACAACAACAACAACAACAACAACAACAAGTACGTGGTTCAGTTTTGAGAGTGCAAATAGGCTTGACCAAGAAAACGACCATTTAGCATACTGTTACAGGATCTCTGTGTAAAAAGTTCTGACGTTTCCTTTAAAGAAGATAAAAAAGAACAACAACAACAACAACAACAACAACAACAACAACAACAACAACAACAGGAACAGGAACAGGAACAGGAACAACAACAACCAGAACAATAACGACGACGACGACGACGACAACAAAAGCGGTAGCAACAACAATAACAACAACCACAACAAGAAACGTTATCGATCCTCTTAGTCCTGAAGGGCTTTCTCTCTGAGTCGCCAAGGAAAAGTTTGGAATGAAGAGACCTATGTACAATTAGATTAGTCGAAACTTTGTGATGCTTGCAAAGTTAATTAAGTTGACTATACAAGTTCATCCATGAAAATGGTCAACCACGACCACACACAATTGTTTTTTAAGAAATGTTAGGAAAGCTGCTTTTCATCAATTCATTAGTGTCTTAAGGGACGAGACCGCGTGCTTGAGAACTTGTTGCATCTGATGAATGGAACACGTTTTAAAGGCGATTCGACAAGATCTTTCCAGCTCCTTTTTCTTTCGTCTTCTAAACTGCAAAGCGTGGATAAAGAAATCGAGAATTAGAAAGGGAAAATTTATTACGTTCCCAGGAGTTTAGACTCTTGATATGTCATATACTTTTTGGCAGGAAATTAGAAGTAAATTGATTCGTTTTTGTTCTAATTTTCGTGGAAATTGGAGGATTTTGTTGGAACAAATGCTACAAGACTCGACTTGATCGATTCCGCCATAGTTTGAGCATTGCTTTTGGACTCAAGAAATTCGTTTTCGACCGCGAGAAGTCGTTATTTCTTTGAAGCAGAAACATCAAACGATAAGAAGTTTCGTTTTCGTTTACCGTGTCCCGTTCGAAAAATCTGTTACGTATCTGTTCCGTTTTTATTCTCCCCTCTTCCCGTCTCCCTCCTCTTTCGAAATTTCGACACGGTTCTCTTTATACGGTTTCTTCGATCGAAACAAGCAATGTAAATATCGACGTTATCGGGTCGAAGAGATGATAATTCATAATCCGACGGAGGCGACCAAAAACCGATCGATTCGGTGCGAAAGAGGGAGAGAGAGAAAAGGAGACCGGTTAACAGTTCAGTGAGCAGTAATGAGCTCTCCGGTCCGATCGAAACGCGATCGCCGGTAAAAACGACATCTATTTAATCTGTGTATAAAAGTCGAAACGCGGTAAAAATATGGTCATAACGACTTTTTTGCTCGCGCGCCCCCTTCGAAAACCTACTCTACGTCTCTTATCCGGCTTCGTTTCGGACTTTCTTCTTCGTCTCGAAAGACGTGATTTTTAATTAAGCGCGCGATGACGACCGGGCGGTAGGTAATTGATTTTCGATCGGTCGAAGGAGGACGGTTTTCTGGATTTTTCGAGTTATAATAAGAAGCAAAACGTACACAAAAAAAAAAAGAAAGAGGTAAGAACGGGAAAAGGACGACCGCGAACGAGAGGACTTATAATCACGTTTCGATGATGAATTGTGTGCGAGTCCATCGGTAAAAAGTTTAATCAATTTACGACTTGCCTACGCCACTGATGTAATCACAATGAAATTGGTTAAAATTAAAAAATCTCCCGGAGTTCGGTTGTTTTTCCTTTGGACGCGAATAGATATTTTGATCGCCTTTTGTTTTTAAGCGATGACCACCATGATCGGTCTCCTTCGTTTCGTTTGGTATTTCTGGTGGTCTTTTTGGAACTTTCCCTACGTAGGATGACCAAATTTTTCTTGGGAATTTTGGAGGAAAATCTTTTCCCTTTTAGTCTTTGCCCATAATAATTGAATCTTTTACAAAACCTTATCTCCGTACCAAGGGTCAACAATTCTTTTTCATTGAAACGATGTTTAGAAGAAAATAGCTTCCAAATTGTTTGTTTATTTCTTTCTGGCGACTCTTTTCTATCTTTCCATCGATTACTGTCATCTGGGATGATTTCGGAGGGGCGCGGTGAATTCGGACATCGTTATTTTCGGAGGATTTCCTTCAAGCGCTTTACTCGAACTGGTCCAAGCGTGTTTGATATTTATGTTAGACATTCAGACGATGACTGAAGGAGCTGGAGTGCAGTCGTGTGAATGAGATGGGATTTGAAAGAAATAATTATCTTTGAGTAAACCTCTTTTTGCAAAACTTAACAAACCTTGCAAGGAAGCCTATATTCTAGAAAAATTATCAGTTTTAGAAGGAAATGTATATTTTTATATTAATGTGCATTGGTTTGGCGAGTTTTGTACAAAAAAAGAAAAACAAATTTTTATTTTAACGTCCCTTTTTCTACATTTTCGTTTCGTTTCTGCTTAAAGGATGGTGTAAATTCAGATGATAATGGTTCTTCATGAATTATTCGGAAGATAATTTACGAAAAGCTGTTTCTGATATCAGAAAAAAAAACATCTAAAAGTCTACGAACAGCAGCAGAGTATTATGAAATACCGAAATCTACACTTTTTGATAAAATTAAAGGAACCCATCTAAAAAAACGCAAGGTGATGTACCAGTGTTCACTGCAAAAGGAGAGAATATGATAATGGAGGGTATCATCCGATGACGCGAAATGATATACAGGGACTAGTTAGAAATTATTTAGGCAGAAAAGGTCGCGAGATTAACATTCTGAAGGATAATCTTACGGGTGTGGATTTTACAATTTTTTTGCAACAAATAAGGGCTTAACTGAATGTTTTCCTCAAAATATTAAAAGATGTAGGGCAAATATCAATCGAGAAATTGTTCAAGATTATTTCAAAATTTTGAGGGAAATCGTTAGAAAATATACCCCTCCTCGAATATCTTGAACTACGACGAAAATGATGATCAAGAGTTATTTGTCACATACGAGGGCGGATTGATAATGAAGCTACCTAGCGCTACATGGCAGCACAAACAAAAAACCTTTTTTTTTAGAAATTGCGATCTGTCAAACGTCAGCTGTTAAAATTTCACCCAAATTCATCTATTAGTTTAGTTGTTGTAGTCGTTTGAAGTAAGCAACTTTTGTGTTTCTTGAAAAATGGAAAAAAGTGAATTTCGTGCAGTGATTAAACACTATTATTTGAAAGGGAAAACGGCGAAAGAGACAAAAGAAAAGCTCGATAAACATTACGGTGAGTCTGCCCCGTCAGATTACATGGTAAAATATTGGATTGCTGAATTTAAACGCGGCCGAACAAGCACTGCAACAATACCATCAACAGGAAGGCCAAAAGAGGTGGTTACTGAAGAAAATATCAAGAAAATCCTCGATATCGTTATGAATGATCGCCGAGTCAAGTTACGTGAGATTGTCGAAATGGTAAACATATCATATGAACGTGTGTTCAACATTTTGCATGAACATTTGCATATGAAAAAGCTATCGGCAAGATGGGTGCCGCGTTTGTTGAGTGTCGAACAAAAACGAGTTCGATAGACCACTTCACAGCGGTGTTTGGACATGATAAAGCGTAATCCTGTTGATTTTTGGCGTCGATTAATAACTGTTGATGAAACGTGGGTCCACCACTACACATCTGAAACCAAAAATCAATCGAAACAATGGGTGGAAGCTGGTGGAAGTGCTCCGAAGAAGGCGAAGACAGTGAAATCGGCTGGCAAGGTTATGGCCACTGTATTTTGGGATGCACACGGAATATTGCTCATCGATTACCTTGAAAAAGGATCCACAATCACAGGAAAGTATTATCGTGCATTATTGGATCAATTGATTGACGCAATCAAGAAAAAACGACCACATTTAAAGAAGAAAAAAGTGCTCTTTCTTCAAGACAACGCACCGGTTCACACAGCATTAGATACGATGCTAAAATTACGTGAAATACACTTCGAATTGGTTGATCATCCACCTTATAGTCCAGATTTAGCTCCTAGTGACTTTTTCCTGTTTCCAAACTTGAAAAAATGGCTCGCAGGAAAACGATTCATCTCAAACGAAGAAGTGATTACTGAAATTAACGCGTATTTTGAGGGGTTCTCAAAATCGTATTATTCAGATGGTATAAAAAGTTGGAATATCGTCTTACTAAGTGTATTGAGCTAAAAGGAGACTATGTTGAGAAATAAATGGTTTTCGAAAAAAATGTTTTTTTCCTACTTAGATAGCTTCAATATCAATCCGCCCTCGTAGGTTCAAAAGGGTCGATCAAATTATGTACTCCGAAGCTGAACGTCAGACCTGGCAAAGGAATAAGTTTAAGTGACCTTCGGAAGAATCAGAGAATTTTAGTAGTGACGAGATTTCGTATCACGACTTTAGTGATGAAGGGGCTGTTGACAAAAGCAGGGGAGTTGACGATGAAGATATGTTCGAAAATGAATGAAGCGGCTGGACCTCCGAAGACATTGAAACGCTGAAACTCACGAAAAGGTTGTAACAAGGGAAAACGAATCCCAAGAAAGGACTTAATCAAAAGATATTGAAGTTGGAACTTTTGTATTAAAAAGGTATTTGGTCATAAAAAAAATTACAAGCAGTACCGTAGGCTGTCGTACAGAAATAATAATAGGTCATGAACATGGACCTCTTTATCTCGTAAACTTTCTAAAAAACAAAGTTGTTCTAAAATGGGGGATTGTTATTTCACTTATCCCTCCGTAAAAGATGAAAATGTAATTGAAAAACTCAGATAGTACAAATTTTTAGTTCCCATAAAGATCTGAGGAGAAAAAGATGTCACTTTTCATCCTTAAATCCTCTTGTAAAAGTTGAATAATGTATCTACCTACCTGACTATATTTATTATAATATTTATTGTTACGATAATAGTTATTTTTTCTAAGAATATTTTTTTATTTCACATACTCATTTATTGTTAAATATAAACATTTTTATATATTCATATAAATATATTTAAAGTTTCAGAATTATAGTTGTATTAATTTCTCACTTGATAAATCCCTACAAACTCAAGATATGTTTATTTTTTTAATTTTTTTGTCCGAAATAACGCCTACCTCATACAGAAGTCAAACTTACGTGTAAAATAATTTCAGTCCGAATTGGTCCCACACTTCGTGGCGAATTTAGACGGTACATAACCGAAAAGGAAATTCACCTATTATATCTTTGAAACAACTTTTTTCAACACTTTACTTAAGAAGTATTAAAGAAGTTATACTTAGATTCTATGTACACAATTTGCCATCATGCCATTACTTTCCTATCACCGCGACTTCCATAAATCACGTCGTACAATTAAATTATAATTGCAGCTGTTGGGAACGGACAATTTTTATATCTCACTTTCTTATTGCGCACATTTTCCGCCCACCTGTCTTTTTACACGCTTGCGCGCATAAATTAAGCGAAACGCGCAAAAACCTCTCCCTCGTCTATCCGAAGAACGTCGAACTGAAATATCAAACGTCTTACCTTCCGTACGTACGTACGTACTTCGTACGATATGCAAATCGTACGAAGCGAAGCTGTCAATTATTTCCGATTCCATTATAAGGTGGCCGTTGCATTCAATTTATACATTAATTATCGGTAATTACGGCGAATAAATTACGCTTGCAAATCGCGCCCGAGTTCGAGAGTAGAATGCGAACGAACGCGAATCGAACCGTCCCCATGGATATGGGGAGGCCGGACGGTGCGGTTGAGAGGGGTCAGAGGGAGCCATTAATGGGGTAAATAGTTTCGTTTTGATGTTAAACGTGCTGTTTGAAATCCGGAATTAAATCGAGTTTAAAATGGGAAATGTTAGAATTCTATGTTAATCGCACCATACTGATGAGTCCGTATGAAGACGAAACTAGTTCACGACTGCGGTCTACGAACGATACACCATAATCCTCCTGTGTGATAATTAATGGAGTTTGTTAGAAACGGTGGATGACGTATTATTATTAAGTAGTGTAAATTGGACTGACGCTGCTACTTCCCCGAATTTTATCATTCAATGATAAGTTGTCATTAATAATAAATTATGCTTGCAAATCGCGCCCGAGTTCCAGAGTAGAATGCGAACGAACGCGAATCCGAACCGTCCCCATCGATATGGGGAGGGCGGACGGTGCGGTTAAGAGGAATCAGAGGTAGCCATTAATGGCGTAAATAGTTTCGTTTTGATGTTAAACGTGCTGTTTGAAATCCGGAATTAAATCGAGTTTAAAATGGGAAATGTTAGAATTCTATGTTAATCGCACCATACTGATGAGTCCGTATGAAGACGAAACTAGTTCACGACTGCGGTCTACGAACGATACACCATAATCCTCCTTTGTGATAATTAATGGAGTTTGTTAGAAACGGTGGATGACGTATTATTATTAAGTAGTGTAAATTGGACTGACGCTGCTACTTCCCCGAATTTTATCATTCAATGATAAGTTGTCATTAATAATAAATTATGCTTGCAAATCGCGCCCGAGTTCCAGAGTAGAATGCGAACGAACGCGAATCTGAACCGTCCCCATCGATATGGGGAGGGCGGACGGTGCGGTTAAGAGGAATCAGAGGGAGCCATTAATGGCGTAAATAGTTTCGTTTTGATGTTAAACGTGCTGTTTGAAATCCGGAATTAAATCGAGTTTAAAATGGGAAATGTTAGAATTCTATGTTAATCGCACCATACTGATGAGTCCGTATGAAGACGAAACTAGTTCACGACTGCGGTCTACGAACGATACACCATAATCCTCCTGTGTGATAATTAATGGAGTTTGTTAGAAACGGTGGATGACGTATTATTATTAAGTAGTGTAAATTAGACTGACGCTGCTACTTCCCCGAATTTTATCATTCAATGATAAGTTGTCATTAATAATAAATTATGCTTGCAAATCGCGCCCGAGTTCCAGAGTAGAATGCGAACGAACGCGAATCCGAACCGTCCCCATCGATATGGGGAGGGCGGACGGTGCGGTTAAGAGGAATCAGAGGGAGCCATTAATGGCGTAAATAGTTTCGTTTTGATGTTAAACGTGCTGTTTGAAATCCGGAATTAAATCGAGTTTAAAATGGGAAATGTTAGAATTCTATGTTAATCGCACCATACTGATGAGTCCGTATGAAGACGAAACTAGTTCACGACTGCGGTCTACGAACGATACACCATAATCCTCCTGTGTGATAATTAATGGAGTTTGTTAGAAACGGTGGATGACGTATTATTATTAAGTAGTGTAAATTGGACTGACGCTGCTACTTCCCCGAATTTTATCATTCAATGATAAGTTGTCATTCATAATAAATTATGCTTGCAAATCGCGCCCGAGTTCCAGAGTAGAATGCGAACGAACGCGAATCCGAACCGTCCCCATCGATATGGGGAGGGCGGACGGTGCGGTTAAGAGGAATCAGAGGGAGCCATTAATGGCGTAAATAGTTTCGTTTTGATGTTAAACGTGCTGTTTGAAATCCGGAATTAAATCGAGTTTAAAATGGGAAATGTTAGAATTCTATGTTAATCGCACCATACTGATGAGTCCGTATGAAGACGAAACTAGTTCACGACTGCGGTCTACGAACGATACACCATAATCCTCCTGTGTGATAATTAATGGAGTTTGTTAGAAACGGTGGATGACGTATTATTATTAAGTAGTGTAAATTAGACTGACGCTGCTACTTCCCCGAATTTTATCATTCAATGATAAGTTGTCATTAATAATAAATTATGCTTGCAAATCGCGCCCGAGTTCCAGAGTAGAATGCGAACGAACGCGAATCCGAACCGTCCCCATCGATATGGGGAGGGCGGACGGTGCGGTTAAGAGGAATCAGAGGGAGCCATTAATGGCGTAAATAGTTTCGTTTTGATGTTAAACGTGCTGTTTGAAATCCGGAATTAAATCGAGTTTAAAATGGGAAATGTTAGAATTCTATGTTAATCGCACCATACTGATGAGTCCGTATGAAGACGAAACTAGTTCACGACTGCGGTCTACGAACGATACACCATAATCCTCCTGTGTGATAATTAATGGAGTTTGTTAGAAACGGTGGATGACGTATTATTATTAAGTAGTGTAAATTGGACTGACGCCGCTACTTCCCCGAATTTTATCATTCAATGATAAGTTGTCATTAATTATAAATTATGCTTGCAAATCGCGCCCGAGTTCCAGAGTAGAATGCGAACGAACGCGAATCCGAACCGTCCCCATCGATATGGGGAGGGCGGACGGTGCGGTTAAGAGGAATCAGAGGTAGCCATTAATGGCGTAAATAGTTTCGTTTTGATGTTAAACGTGCTGTTTGAAATCCGGAATTAAATCGAGTTTAAAATGGGAAATGTTAGAATTCTATGTTAATCGCACCATACTGATGAGTCCGTATGAAGACGAAACTAGTTCACGACTGCGGTCTACGAACGATACACCATAATCCTCCTTTGTGATAATTAATGGAGTTTGTTAGAAACGGTGGATGACGTATTATTATTAAGTAGTGTAAATTGGACTGACGCTGCTACTTCCCCGAATTTTATCATTCAATGATAAGTTGTCATTAATAATAAATTATGCTTGCAAATCGCGCCCGAGTTCCAGAGTAGAATGCGAACGAACGCGAATCCGAACCGTCCCCATCGATATGGGGAGGGCGGACGGTGCGGTTAAGAGGAATCAGAGGGAGCCATTAATGGCGTAAATAGTTTCGTTTTGATGTTAAACGTGCTGTTTGAAATCCGGAATTAAATCGAGTTTAAAATGGGAAATGTTAGAATTCTATGTTAATCGCACCATACTGATGAGTCCGTATGAAGACGAAACTAGTTCACGACTGCGGTCTACGAACGATACACCATAATCCTCCTGTGTGATAATTAATGGAGTTTGTTAGAAACGGTGGATGACGTATTATTATTAAGTAGTGTAAATTAGACTGACGCTGCTACTTCCCCGAATTTTATCATTCAATGATAAGTTGTCATTAATAATAAATTATGCTTGCAAATCGCGCCCGAGTTCCAGAGTAGAATGCGAACGAACGCGAATCCGAACCGTCCCCATCGATATGGGGAGGGCGGACGGTGCGGTTAAGAGGAATCAGAGGGAGCCATTAATGGCGTAAATAGTTTCGTTTTGATGTTAAACGTGCTGTTTGAAATCCGGAATTAAATCGAGTTTAAAATGGGAAATGTTAGAATTCTATGTTAATCGCACCATACTGATGAGTCCGTATGAAGACGAAACTAGTTCACGACTGCGGTCTACGAACGATACACCATAATCCTCCTGTGTGATAATTAATGGAGTTTGTTAGAAACGGTGGATGACGTATTATTATTAAGTAGTGTAAATTGGACTGACGCTGCTACTTCCCCGAATTTTATCATTCAATGATAAGTTGTCATTCATAATAAATTATGCTTGCAAATCGCGCCCGAGTTCCAGAGTAGAATGCGAACGAACGCGAATCCGAACCGTCCCCATCGATATGGGGAGGGCGGACGGTGCGGTTAAGAGGAATCAGAGGGAGCCATTAATGGCGTAAATAGTTTCGTTTTGATGTTAAACGTGCTGTTTGAAATCCGGAATTAAATCGAGTTTAAAATGGGAAATGTTAGAATTCTATGTTAATCGCACCATACTGATGAGTCCGTATGAAGACGAAACTAGTCCACGACTACGGTCTACGAACGATACACCATAATCCTCCTGTGTGATAATTATTAGAGTTTGTTGAAAAGGTGGGAGACGTGTTATCATTAGATAGTGTAAACCGGACGGTACAAACTTAATAAGTTATCATTAAATAATAAAATTCCGAGGAATGACAGCGTCAGCCCGATTTACACTACTTAATGATAACACGTCTCCCACCTTTTTAACAAACTCTAATCATTATTGACAGGTGCGATTTCCGCTTGCTCTGCAGGTTATTGCACAGCTTCCTACGGGACGTACCTAACGTACGACTAATCTCGGGTTGGAGGTCGTTTTACGTCATTTAGGTTTTTCGTTTTTTTCCTTCGAATAATGCTTGGCCCCGCCGTCGAAACTAGTTTTTGCTCGTCATTCGTCGCAAAACACGATACATTCAGTTCCTGGTCGAAATTAATACGAAATTTTCACGTATTCTTTTCTTTAAATTTTCACACTAATTAGCTGTACTGTTCTAAAAGAGTTGTCGGAATGCGCATTGTTCCCGCGATATTTCCACGCGTGTACGTTTTATCATTTTTCTCTGCCCTCCCTCCCCACCCCTCGCCCCCACGTCGAAATTAATCGAGCAGCGATAGTTATCTATTAAGCGTTCTGCTGAACGCCATTAGACATACATGATTAAACAATTATGATGGAGGTGCCTTTCACATTAGTTTACTTAACGCTGTGGGTGGTCCACCGGTTTAGCGACCGTACGTTAGCCACCTTCACCATTGTGGCAAGAAACATAATAAATCTTATAGATATAAACGATCTAGATTTATTGATATTTACGGATATGGCTCGGATTATTATTGATCTACGTTAGAAACGGTGTTTGACAGGAGATAATAATAATAGAACTCGATCTATGTTTGTATTCTACTTTTTTATCGTATAAAAAAATGTAATGAGAGCCTTAACCATGGAAGGATATAACATGAATTTATAAACAATGTAGAGAAATCAAACCTGAAGATGTCGACTTAATTGAAATCGAAGTTGTGACGGTTCTACGTCGTTCAAAGCATAATTTCAGTTTACTGCTCTGGATTTCTTCCTCTTGGTAATCCTTTAAGTATCCCTGGAGATGTTGGAAGTATTTTCCGGCATTCTCCCTTGTACCCATATATTTCTTATTAACTTTGATAATTCTCTTTTTAGTGTTATTCCTCGATATTTTATGTTTTCGTCCATTATTTGATTTCTGCGGGGGCTTCCGTTGTTCTTCGGGCTTTCGATTACTTCACTTATTTCTTCCTCTGTAGGCGTGACTTCTTCTTCGGTGTTCGTGCCTTCATCCATTTGTCCTTGTTCCCCGGATTGTTTATTTTCTATTTCCCTCTCATTCAGTAGTTTTCGTAATATTCGTCTTTGGTAAATATTCGCTTCGGCTGAAAGCCTTTCTTTATTTCTTTTGTTTCTCTGTAGAAGTTTCTGATATTTTTAGAGGGAAGCTCTTTTAGCGGGGTTCTGCGGCGAGAGTTAACTGGGAAAAAGTGAGACGCTTGAAATCGTCAGATAGACCCTGTTTGGTTCCATCTTTCTTCTTTCATAAGTTCTTTTCCGCACACACACACACATACGCATCGAAGGAGCAAAATGTGCCGTATTTGCGTCTCCCCCTATCAGATGGCGCTCTTATTATTCGGACCCGAATTTACTTCAAATTCAACTTCAACTTATTTACCATCGGTTTCGAAATGATATACTTTTTCTTTGTACATTGTTTATTTTTACTTGTTTTTAGAATTTTATCTTTTATTCAAATAAGTACCAAATGCTTAATTCTAACACCCATACTTATCGCATCCTATTTGCGTCTCTCGCCCCCTCCCATCAGATGGCGCTCTTATTATTCGGACTAGAATTTACAAAGATTAACCAAAATTGATGCATTGCATCCCCAGGTATACTTGTCCTAAGGATTCTTTTTTACCAAAAATAATAACTTCTGCTTTGTGGTGACTTATATTTAATTTATAACTTTGCCAAAACTGATTGGAACCTTTTCAAAAACGTATTTTCTTCAAAATTAGATCTAAATTCTTAGCTTAGATCTTGTATGGAACTTTTCTTGGTACGTTCGTTCCGTAACTATCCCGAAACGATCAGGAACCCCATCCGGAAGTTATTTTGGAAATATTTTACACGTTTTACTTCTAATCTTGTCGGGAATTCTTGGGGATTTCATGAGTAGTTATTTATACTGACGTCGCTAATGGCTTAGATGCCAAGGTCAAAAAATACAAAAAGAGAATTCTTGGGGATTTTGTCTGTAATTTTTCTCTAGATTTTCGTTGTGATTCTGCTAATTTGTCTTTATAATCGTTCTGCCAAAATCATTGCTAATCGCGTTACGTGAAAGGAACCGAGGCCGCTAGAGCAACTTGAAAAACAAAATTGAATTTGCATCAGCGAACCATCAAAACGAACTTTCGTAAATGATATCGGAATCCCTCAGGGAATGCAAAGTGAAGGGAAAAAAATACTGACCACGGCCAAATGATAGTAGATGGTCATCGAATTAGAAACTTCTTTTGAGAAGGAATTTATTTCATCTTGATTATATTTCGTGTTGTGACAAATATTTATCTTTTGAATTAGGTCAATAACTCTAGGAGGTCAATGTATACTATAAATCCGTTTCACAAAATGACTCAAAAGCAGGTATCTGGAGAGTTACGAAATACGCATATTTGATTAATTTTCTTATTTCCGGACCATTACAGATGAAATAAATCCATGCAAGGATTTTCTAATGGTTGAGATGCATTCTGTAGTCGTAATTTGCTGTTATCATTGACTCATAGAGGGGTAGAATTATCTGAAAAGTTTGAGTAGTCACGTAGAAATTCAATTAACAAACGTAATTTGAGTTTCATTATTTGTCACTTAGCAAGTAGGTATTTATTACTTCTCCCTTTACGTCACTTTTCCTGCATGTAAAAATATAACTAATCTATTGTGTTTATCTACAGAAGTTTCTAATTTGTTGGTCAGCTACTGTACAACAATGAAATTGTATCTTGGGCGAATAAATCCAAGTCTGAATTAATGTGATCTGCTGAACACGAATATCACCTTGTTGATCAGATGTTGATTGGCTCTCGTTGCAGGGATATTGACGTTTCGTCCATTGTATAGATGCTATCGCCTAGTATAATACAAAATTAACTATAGCAAGTATGACAGATCTGTGCTGATCTGTAGGTAGTGTTTCTGTTGACCGGTTTGCAGCAGGGATATACGAAGTATTGCTGTATGAATGCTGTAAATCTGTTTTTAAACATTTTTAGATCGTCCGATTTAAATCTGGATCGTAACATTTTAACGATTGCTGATTTAAACTTGGATTCAAGCGTTCTTACAATTGCCAAGTTAAATCATAATTTAGACGTCCTTTTGGAACTGTTGGTTTTAGTCCCAATTCAAACAGTTTTGAAACTGCTGATTTTACCCAACGACCGATTTATATTTCCAATCTAACTTATTGTTGCTTAGTACTAATGAATTTTACACCTAGAGGTAAAGATAAGGAAGTTTGCTCCTTAAAACAAATGAGCGGAAGTGTTTCCACGATTTAAAAATTTCGTGAAAACCTTTCTTGTAAATTTATCGTTGAAATCAAAACGACTTTATCGTACCTTTACCGAGATAGGTAAATACATACAACGAAGCATTCGTTATAAAGCGTGACATACATCCGTTCCGTTTCGAACAGCGTTCTCCTTTCTTCTTTTTCTCTCTCTCTCTCTTTTTTTTTTTTTTTGGTTGGAATTCCTGTCGAAGGTAATGTATATATAACTGTCCCATAAACTGTTATTACATTTATATCACGGCACACGTTATATCGCGGTATAATATTTGTAAATTGCTGTCGACCATTAACACGCCTCCTTCGTCGCTAGTTAACTGGAAATTTATGTATGAAACGCGGCTATATGCTTCCACGACGACGATGATAACTCACGCTTTATTTTATGGACCGGGGACGACTCTTTTTCACCACCTCCCCGTGTCGTCGCCGAGGATTATTTATTCTAGCGCGTCGATGCAGGCCTAATTGCTCTTTTCCTTTTTCTGGGTAAGTGATATAAAAAACGACGAGACCGGTAGCGTCCGAGATGATGATGATGTCGTCCATAAAAGGATGAGATAATGAACTGCTTAGTTGTTTGCGATTCGAATTATTGCAAATCTCGTAATGCGCGATGTAGGGAGTTGGTATCAAGTATAATAATAATAATAATAATAATAATAATAATAATCTTTATTGTTTTCTGATCACTTACAGGAAGCAGAAGAAACACGTCATCAAAAAATGCATACAATGTAAATACAACATATGTGTGTAACAAGAAAATCGTTCACTGAATAGCTGTTAATTTGAAGCAAGCAACTCTTTAATTTTTGTTTAAATTTATGCAGTGGATGACAACCCTCAACTCGATAGGCAATAAGTTATACGATTTGCATCCCATAAAATTCACACTTTTCTGAAATGTGTCTCTTTTGTGAGCAGGAGGTAAAATATAGTCAGCATTTCTTGTGTCATAGGCATGACACGTGCTGAAATCAAAAGAGTTACGGTGTTCATGTACATAACACGCCATCTCCAGAACATACACATCGTAAACAGTCAGTATACTGTTACTCCTAAAAATTCCTCTACACGAGTCAAACCGTCCCAAATCAAACATTGTTCTGATCGCCCTTTTCTGCAGTATAAATACGCGACCCACATCAACACCCATTCCCCAATGAATAATCCCATAACGCATTCTACTAAAGAAATCTGAATAATAAGGAGCTTTGAGTGCATAAATGTCACATGATTTCCTAAGCTGGAAAAGGGCGTAGCAAGACTTGGCAAGCCTAGGACACAGTTGATCCACGTGATTTGACCACTTGATGTTCTCGTCGACATAAACTCCCAACACTCTACCATTATCAACCAATTCGACTCTTGAATTACCCAAAACCAGATCAGAGACGTTATATTTTTTCTTATTATAAAATAATATACATTGTGTCTTTTCACTGTTGATTATAAGTCTGTTGATTTCCATCCAATAACTTATTCCACAAAAAAACCGACCCCGCAGTGTCGAGTAGCTTATTAATGGTATTTGATGATACTATTAAGTTGATATCATCCGCATATAAAGTAACATCCGTGATATCATGAAGACAACAAGGAAGATCAAACACACTGACAAAGTCAATGCACAAATTTCCACTATCACCAAACAAATATTGCATGTCTCTCGACGCGCGTTTCGCTAACCAAGTTAGCATCATCAGGAGATGATCAAATGTGATCGCATTTGATCATCTCCTGATGATGCTAACTTGGTTATTGGTGATCACATTTGATCATCTCCTGATGATGCTAACTTGGTTAGCGAAACGCGCGTCGAGAGACATGCAATATTTGTTTGGTAATAGTGGAAATTTGTGCATTGACTTTGTCAGTGTGTTTGCTTTGTTACACCAAAGGTTCCAAACCAATTTTCTGAACAAGGAAGATCGTTAATAAAGATTAAGAATAAAGTTGGTCCCAATACAGACCCTTGCGGCACACCCAAATTTACATCTACGCTACTAGACATCTCACCATACCTACTAGAAACCTTTTGATTTCTCCCTAATAGATATGATTCGAACCACTTCAAAGCTACTCCATTTATACCGTAGCTTTCAAGTTTGTGTAGCAATATTAAATGATTTACAGTATCAAAAGCCTTTGATAAATCTATCATCGTACTTAAACAAGGCACGTTTTTTATCAACAGAGGCATATACTTTAGATAGAAAGTTAAAGAGTGCAGTGTCTGTTGACTTGCCAGAACAGAAGCCATGCTGGTTTCTGAAAAGGTATTGAAATCTCTTAAAGTAATTTGTTATTTTCTGATTAACAATAATTTCAAAAACCTTCGAAGAAACAGACAAGATACTAACAGGGCGATAATTACCGATACTATCCCGATCGCCCTTCTTGTAAAATGGAATAACTAATGCAGACTTCAATTTTTCTGGGAAGATACTCTGTTGGAGAGAAAGATTTACAAGATACACTAAAACTGGGGCTATAAATTGCAGAGATCTTTTTAAAAGAAAAGATGGAACAGAGTCGTCACCCGCAGCATTGAAAGTATTTAATCTAAGAATAGACTCGACTACATCAGTTTTTTTATACGGTGGTTAAGTATTAAATTTGCATGCACCAACCGAAGAAAAAGAAGAATGGATAAAGAAAGAATTGTATGAAAAATTAGAGGAGAACCACATTAAAATTAATCAGTAACAGGAGGAAAAGCTCACTACAAAATATCAGAAACGAATTTATTACAAATCTTGCAAATGTCTTAATCATCTAACGCTTTAAACTAAAACCCTGCCTACAATTAAAATTTTTAAGAACACTACGAAAGAGCAATTAATTGGCAGGGTGATTTACGGCATTCAAGAATGTATGTTTTTCATTAATTTATTTCGTGAAAATTTGCATAATATTTTATATAATTTAACGTATTAAATATTTATTATTCTATCTACTTAAATCTTTGTTTGTCTATTTATGTTTTCTATATATTCTTTTACTATAATCTATTGACATAATTTTGTATGCACTCAGAAGCATTATACTTCGATCACATCGTTGGTCGCGATTGTATTTGAAAAAAATTTTTATTATAAAGAAAGGACGTGGAGGAGTATTGCGATAGATTCTTTTCGAAATTACTCGTAAATTTCCGAATTCTAACCAGACGTTTTGATCATCTTCAAGGGAGGAATTTTTCCATGGGCTACCTCAGAGTTACAATTTGGAACCGCTCTTTTCATTTTATTTCTATTCCTACAGAATCCCTCACCAATTCGGAACCAGGTCGATTTGAACTGGAATTGACAGTGCAGTTCTTAGCTTTGTTCAGAACTTCGCGTTGGGAAGACCGTGACGATTTGGATTTGGATTGGTGTGATTTTGTCTTACCGTAACGAGGGTTTAATTTTAAAAGCAATTTGAACGAAAGATTCCCAATTTTCCCCTTCCATCAAATGGATCAGGTCGTTTCTCAATGGGAAACCTTCATTCGCCGGTGGTCTTCAATATCTTACATTCCAAACGAAGAAGAAACTTTACCAGCTAACAATTAAAGGAATTAAATCCGAATCGGAATTAACAAACTAATTCTTCCTTCATCACGGGGCTTTCCCAAAATCCAAATATTTCCACATCTTCCAGGTTTCTCCTATCGTCTCGTCCATAGCAACATCTAGACTTCACGAGACCCCAGCGGTCTTTAACATTGTTCTTGAAATTCCAGTTTTTCAAACAAAGAACAAATCAAGTCCAAAAGGAAATTAACAAACTAATTCTTCCTTCATCACGGGGCGTTCCCGAATCCTAAATATTTTCGATCTCTCCGGTCGCCTCATCCCCAGCCACTTCTCGAGGGCGAGAAGTTCGGTTAACGCGAACAACAAACAACGCTCGGAAAACGGTGTCCGGTAACGTTATTTACTTTAAATTTCGTTCTGCGAGAGCGCGCAAGAAACGGCGTGTCTAATTCGACGGATAGTCGGTAAGCAGCCATGAGAATTCGTTCCTTTCTTTCATTCTTTCTTCGTGGTGCGCGAGCCCGGAAATTTTCGCAGCGTCATCTCGCGTCGGCCTCCGTAGTTAATTCGAAAACCGGGCGTTATGCGCACTGTTTACTTACAATTAATCCATTCAGTGTTTTCTGGCGCGGCGCGGTCTTCCTTTGATGATGATTCCTAGGAGGGCCCGAGGAGGAAGGAGGGAGGAAAGATGACTGGACGATAGAAAAGAGGAAGAAAGAAGCAAGAAACGACGAGAAGAACTGCACCGACGGTTCTGACTTTTTCGGATCTGTTTGAAGAAGGGAATTCTTCATTTTTGAAACTAATCTCGGGATAAGAATCTTTATTATTTTATTTATTATATTCTATTAATAAAATGAAATCTGGATGGCTATCTATATAACTACCTAATTAAATAAGGGCAGCCATCAAGTAACTGTGCAAAAGCGTACTAAGTAAGGACAATTGCATATTCCAATAATAGAATCGGTGAGTGGGAAAACGATATAAGTGCAAAAATGCGATCACGAGATAATCACAAGAAAGTGTTATTTTATTAAAAATTAACAGTAACAGTAAAATAAACAGCTTATGCTACAATAGTTTGAAATTCTTGAATTTTACTTGCAAATTTATGGGCAACCGAGTCCTCTACAAGAATGTGTACATTTTGCATCACGAAATGTTATATAACACAAACTTTTAAGTGCAATTAGACCAGTAATATAGTTTTTCCTCTCAACTTTGAAAATACGTTGAATTTGAATGAACGCAGCTGCGTATTTGTAATGTATTTAAATCGAATTAAACATACAAGAACTTAAGGCATATAATATAACTTGACAAACCATTCACTTCTAATGGTCTACAAATTACAAGATGAAAAAGCTTGAAAATATCTGAGAGAAGTCCTCCAATGTGATCGCTAGTTATGGCATACCCATCAGATGTAGGACCGTCATAACTAAATCTGTAATTCGATATTTTGCAAATTTTATTTTAGCTTGGCGCCACCAGTTCTTGTAGTCTCTTATATTTTTGAAGCATTTGTTGAAATAGTGAATGGTTTCAATTTTCAACAACTCAGCATCATGACTTCATAATCCTCTGGAAGGTAGATCCGATTATATTTTCTTACGACCCTTTGAAGAGATCAAAAAGACTTCGAGAGTCTGGTTATGCTTTCTTTCATGATTCTTTTCAACTTGTTAGTGCTAATCACGTCCGAAACGTTTTCCTGGAATTTCCCAATTGCCCATTTTCCCAACAATTTTGGCGAAATTAGTACAAATTCTACCTCTAGATTTGGTCTATAAACTTTTACCCAGAATTACAACATGCATTTTCTTTCTAATTTTGCATAAAATCTTCACGAATTCTTATAGAGCCCGGTTATACGTTTTCTTCATAATTCTTTCGAACTTGTTACTGTTTCCTTGGAACTTCTCTTCATTTCCCTTCAATTTTGGGCGAAATTAGTACGATTTTTGCCTCGAATTTTTGGATAGATTTAGTTTACGAACTTTTCCTGCGATTACTCAATGCATTTGCTTCGAGATTTAGTCAAAATTCTTAGAGAACTTTGGAACTTTTTAGATTTTTTTATGTTATGTGTTTCGGTTTGAATCATGGCGAAAATATCGGGAATCGCAGCTGGAATTTTAACTAAAATTTCTCTTCCTGAATTATCCTTACAATTTTGGCGAAATTAATATGAATTTTGCTTCCACGTTTGGTCTATAAACTTTTCCCAGAATTACTCAACGCATTTTCTTTCTAATTTTGCCTAAAATCTTTACGAATTATTATAAAGTCTGGTTATGCTTTTTCTTCATAATTCTTTCAAATCGAGTGCTAATGGCGCCTAGAACTATTTTTTTTTTTGGAATTCTTCTGCATTTTCCACACGAATATTGCTTGCAATTTTGCCTAAAATTAGTTTATGGTCTTCTCCTTACAATTTGCTCCCAATTAATAGGAATTTTGCCCAAAATTGTTGCTAGGAATATTTTATGTATTTTGCTTCAAATGTTGCGGAAATTATTATCTTATTGCATTCCAAATTTTGCCTGGAGTTTCTCCTAGAATTTCTCTAACACAAGCTTTTTCTTCATAATTTGGTACAAGCATAGATAAATCAAACTAACTTATTTAAGCAACGACTTTTTGAGAATATCATCTGCAACAATTTCTGTAGTTGTTTACGATTACGTATGACCTTGCCATGTGACAGAGACCTAGTTACTACCTTTATTATATTCTATAATTAATTTAATTTTTGGTCGTCAACTTAGAAATTCACCCCCGACTAATTCGCATTTTACGCAGAAGGCGATTTCGCTACCACCGACTCATCGCCAAAAAGCGCCCGTAGCACCGTTTGGCGTTCGAAAACGTTTACTCACCTAATCGTCGGCTCACCGAGAAACTTGCTGACGTGTTACCGGGGCGCCAGATGACCATTATACCTTACGCCTGTGGCGGCGGCGACGGCGTCTTCTCCTTCTTCGGATGATATTTTTCGAGCCTTCTTCGCCCGTCCTCAATAGTCAAACAATAGGCGGCCCCAGCACGTAAGTCGTAATAACAGAGCGTGACGATTCGAAAACTAATAATAATCGGTTAATATTCTCCGCGCGATCTTCTCTGTTGGTTTAACGAAGAATAGAACGAAATCGTATTAGACAAGGGTGGTAGAGAGGACGGAAATATTAAATCTCATACAGGTACAGAATTTGTTGGTAGTTTTGCTCCTTCAAAGTCGATGGAAATTTCAGATCTGCAGATTCGTAATTTGGTCTGAAAAGACAAAGAAGTTTTTTCTTTTTGCAACTTCCAAGTTCTTCTTGAACAAACGGGAATTTAAACGCAGAATCGTTCGCCTCGACGATTCTCAGAGACGGTTACCACCTCCCAATGCTCGAAAGTTATTATTACATAGTTTCGATTCTACTAAGAGGGAAAAGTTGAGGAACTTATTTCCCAAGAAGCTCACCGAGATTTCAGGGGATTATTCAAA
Organism: Chrysina gloriosa; assembly: GCA_038088585.1. Taxonomy (NCBI): domain Eukaryota; kingdom Metazoa; phylum Arthropoda; class Insecta; order Coleoptera; family Scarabaeidae; genus Chrysina; species Chrysina gloriosa. Next base: position 53,932,084 of record CM076094.1, on the reverse strand, counting down.
ATTAACCATCAAGTCCTCTGACAAGTTCCAAAATTGAGGAATGGGCGAGTGCTAGATTCCTCAAAGCGTCAAAGTGACTGGAAAATTCAACTTAGACAAGAACATGGAAAGTCTTCCGAAAATCTGAATGATGTCAGAAATTTATCCACCAAAATCAGCCAAACAAAAGGCAACTTTCACGTCCTTCTAGAACAAGAAGAATTCAACGCAGAATTGTCCAGCTCGAGATATGCCGAAGCATTTGTTGGGATTATTCAGAATCACCCAGAAACGCCTTCGCTTCAGTTTCTACTAAAAGAGGAAGGTGTCAGCATTGAATTCCTCATAGGTTTAGAATGGTTTCGGACAGCCCAGTTCATCTAGGATCTGAGAATGTCTTCGGAAGGTGTAATAACACTATCACAAATTTAGTCAAAAAGACGACCATTAAGAATCTATAAGAAGAAAAAGTATTTTAGTAATTAAATAGTTTTCATTCCAAGACTAGAAGAAGGTGTGAAAATTTATCTTCCAAGAGACCGCCGAAGATTTCTGCAGGTTATTCAAAATTACCCCTTCAGTTCTCCGTCAGTTCCTAGTTAGTTTCTTAACAATAAAAGGTGTTAACGATACATTCCTCACAGTCCCAAAGTGACTTTGGAAAGTCCAAATTCTATAAGATCATCGAATGTCTTTAGATAATCTGAATAATGTCAGAAATTTGACCACCAAGAATCGCTCAAAAGGCAACTTTCACGGTCTTCTAAAACAAAAAGAATTCAATTCGGTTTTTCAGGAAGACAAAGCTGTTAACGTTACATTCCTCATAGTCGCTGAGTGACTTTGAAAAGTCCAAATTCTATAAGATCATCGAATGTCTTTAGATAATCTGAATAATGTCAGAAGTTTGGCCACCACGAATCGCTCAAAAAGGCAACTTTCACGGTCTTCTAAAACAAAAAGAATTCAATTCGGTTTCTCAGGAAGACAAAGCTATTAACGTTACATTCCTCATAGTCGCGGAGTGACTTTGGAAAGTCCAAATTCTATAAGATGATGTCTTGAGAAAGTTTGAAGCAAGTGGCTGTTATCAGATCTCTCGACATAGGCGTCCGTAGAAAATTTTCTAGAGAGAGGGGGGGCAAAGCTTCGAGGTAAATAATTACATTCGACGATTTTGATATTATCTACGTTCTCTATCTCGTTCGAAAGTATGTTATAAAATATTGTACATATAATTAATGATAATGATTTCGATATATTTAATAGATAGTAATCGTGCAAGAATTGAATTCGTCGTTTGTTGTGTGCAAATTTATTGATAACATTGTCAATATTCTTCATCCTGGCCTCCTCCTCCTCCTCTTATTTTCTTCCTGTCTACACGAAGTGTGCACAAACCTGATAAACGCGTTTCTAAAATCATGGACCTTTACCATGTTTTCACATGCCCTAAAGTACCGAGGCTTCTTATAACAGTGCAGGTTTAAGCATGTAATACCATACCAATCATTACTGCAGAATTAATAGAAGGCAAATATTCGCATTACCTCTAAAACTTCCCCAAACTAAAGTTTGGGGAATATCAGTCGCATAAAAACTTTCTTTATTTCTAATACCACATGGCAATACATGGCATATTTCTAGATAGTCCAAATCGCATTTTTCTTTTTCTTTTTTTTTCTTTGGCGTTGTTTTGGATCTTTATTCCATCTATTTGGTGAACATTCCCGGAATACAACTGAAACGTTGAAAATGCTATTTTATTATCTGATAAAATCTCGATGTTAAAGATGAAATTAAAAAATCTAAGTACGGGATCAACGTTTACGTTGATCACCTTCAATCGCATCTAATTGGGAATTTTCAATGATTATTAGATTGTTTTTCGTCTAAGATCTGAAGATACCTACGTTCTCGCTCGAGTTCAACCAGAAAACGAAACATTTATCTTCATAGATCGCAGAAGGTGTCCCGATTTTGGATTTGAACGGGACGAAAGCCCTTTCCTGAATTCCTGAATGTAAATTGAGGTTTTTACGTAGTCCGGGAATCAGATCTCCTTCGATCGTTTACTGGTAAAGATAAACTGCGGATTTCCGGTTATAACTCTTTCGCTCGTGATGCACTAAATTAACCGGGCGCATTGCCAATTATCATTTCCTTCTTAAAAACTCAAAACTCTCTCAAAACAATTGAAATTTTACTACCATCTATTTTTCCTTAGTTTCTTTCTATTTCGTGACAATGATGACAATCGTTTCGAAACTGTTAGATAGAAATACTGATTCAAATCCGTATTTCGCACGTTTCTTCATCGATTCCGTCTAATATTTCCATCGTCGCTTAGAAAACAAACAAACGCCCGCAAATTGTCGTGCGCGTCAGACGCAAACATAGGAATTATCGCGTTCCGATGAACCGTAACTAATGAACGAGGGGGAATTAGACGAGACGATGGGAACTTCACTCTCTTGTGTATCGCCCGAGACGATTTTCAAACGAACATACGTATTAAGCAATTTATAAACGCGAAGCGATGATTTATTTAAAAGGCATTATCGATAATTCGAACAGGAAAGTGATAATTTAAACGCGGGGCGCGATAATAGCGTAGATACGATTTAACAGAACAGATACATTCGCGACGACCGCGTTAAAATCGCTATTTGACATAAAACATTTAAGTGACTTGTCGACGTTACTTTACGATCGGATATTATGTATACGAGATGTTCTCTACGAACCAGCTAATTGCATCAATATTAATGGACTTTACGATCGAATTTGCCAGTAAGGAAACGAAGGAAGGTCGTGGTGAAAGGTTGATGATCTACTCCTATTGCACCTATTGCTACGTTCGTATCACTGATGATGATTATCGCAGATTACCGATACTAAAAAGTTCGTAAAAAAGGATATGTAGATCCCTGTACTTTACGTCGATCTTCGCCAAAAAGTACGAATGAAGAGAACTTAAATTATCAGTACGAGGGACGTAAGTTAGGGAAAATTTTGGGAATTATTGGGATTTGTGTCGACGTGGAATTTCGGCGCGGTCCGTGGGAAATCCTCGCCTAAAAGAACGACTACTTTACTACGATTGCATTATATTTATCTCGAAACTTACGCTCGATGACGGGTAGGAACGCATGCGCCCCGGTGACGAGCAGCAATCACGGCGAAGCCGGTCCGAGGCTTTCGTTCCTGCTTAATCCAAATGCAATGCTCGTCCCTAATTAATTAGTACGTACGTCTGTGCTTCTTACATTGAAAGTGTCGGCGCAAGTCAACGTTAACAGAAATGAATATAATAGTGAAGTGATAGTATCAGCAATCTCGAATCACTTTCCACAAAAAAAACTTTTGAGATAAAACCAGTCGAAACCAGTCATGGTAGAAAAAGATCATTTACACCGAGACAACTGGCGAGGAACTTGCGAGAATTGACTGGTCTCCAGGTCCAATTTACATGAAATCAATACGTGCTGTAAACAATTTATTCAAATGTTAAGGATAGTAATCGACAAATTTGATCCAAAGAGGATAGTTGGATAATGCTAAAAAGAGCTATATGAACGACTAACAAATGGTAAAACTGATAGTGATGGTTATAAATCGTTTTCTGAAAGAATGAAAATTGAGAAATCGAAAAGCAGAGAACTTATGAAAATCAAATACGAAACTTTAGCAATAAATCCAAGGCAATGTCGGATATAGTTAAAAAATTACAAGGCAGAAACCAGAAAAAAAAAGGATTTTAATGCCAAGTACAGTAAGACATATTGAGAGAGATATTGAATGAATGAACGACCATTTTATAAATATGAATTATAATACAAAAAGGGGAGAGGAGAAGCTCTTTGCGCATTTAATGCTTATTCGAATAAAAGGTAAAATTCTATAACTGAACAAACAATATATAAAGAAAAAGCATTTCAATTCGAAACCGATGGTAAATAAGTTGAAGTTGAATTTCAAATAAATTCGAGTCCGAATCATAAGAGCGCCATCTGATGCGGGCGGGTGGTACAAACCTGTGTGTTTGTTTCAGCGAGAAGGAACTAATGAGAGAAGAAAGATAGAAGAAAAGCGTCTACCTGACGATGTCAAACGTCTCACCTAAAAGAGCTCAGCTTTAAAAACTGATAACGCATTACCTGCAGAAAATGTAATATATATATATATATATATATATATATCAAAAACTTGTTCTTTATACTTGCCAGATGAAATGGAAGTACGACATGTAATTCGAAATCTCAAAAATAGAGAAACATTGGGAGATCATGAAATACCCGTTCGTCTTCTGAAGCAATGTTGTGACAGTATTCTAAAGCTTCTAACTCACGTGATAAGTACTTGCTTTGCAACCGGTAAGTTTCCCGATTGTTTAAAGAGCACAATTATAAAACCCATACACAGGAAGGAGAAATGACAAATTGGTAATTGGTAAACTATCGCCCGATAGCTCTGACATCTAACATACCTCAAATTATAGAGAACATGATATGCAACAGACTAACTAGTTTTATGAATAACTATGCAATCTTGAACAACGACCAGAATGGGTACATAAAGGGTCCAACAACAATGCGCGCTGTCTTTCAACTGTTGGAAGATGTAGTACATGGTTTACATAATAATAATAATAATAATAATAATAATGAGCTTTATTGATCAGAATGATAAATTTAGATGAATTTTTACAACAAATGTTAACGTAATTTTTTGTTCTTTTTTGTACAATAAACATTTTTGTATCTTTACAATTTCAATCACAAGATAGATAATGATAAAGAAACCACAGTAGCTGTGATGACGGTGTTATCGACGGCATTTGATAGTGCGCACCATGAAGTGGTATTGGCTAAGTTGGAAAAGAAGGGATTGCGTGGCTTGGATTAGATGGAGGAAAACATAAATTATCGTTTTGAAGGACGTAAGTACGGAAAATTTTGGCAATTATTGGGATTCGTGTCGACATGGAATTTCGGCGCGGTCCGTGGGAAATCCTCCAACCACTTTACTACGATTGCATTATATTTATCTCGAAACTTACGCTCGATGACGGATAGGAACGCACGCGCCCCGCCGACGAGCAGCAATCACGGCGAAGCCGGTCCGAGGCTTTCGCTCCTGCTTAATCCAAATGCAATTTTCGTCCTTTGCATGATTTGGCGAAAAACGTGACAAAACTGTGAAAGCCAAGAAAGAGGCAACAAATAAAAACATTACACGACATGAATGCCGAAAATATGAAAAACACAGCTGGGAAGGGAACTGAAAAGTAAATGCCGGGAAAAAGAGGAAATTCTACGATAAAAAGATAAAAGAGGTAGAAGAAAGATTTTCGAACAAAGAAATACGGGCATCCTACCGGGAAATAAGGGCTATATGCGAACGAAGGAGACAGAACCAGGGAACGTGATGGAGAAATGAAAAGAACACTGCGAAAAATTGTTTCTTCCGTGTAATTGATTAAAAAGAACGAGTTGAAAGTTATTTGGGAAAACCGAAATACTTTGATATTTGGAAGTCAATCTAGTTTCCTGAAAGTAAAGGAATTGTTGGCACGGTGGCTCTTCGTTCAATAAGGACGAGAGTGAAAATCCAAGTAATATAGGTGAAATTGGAGAGGACAGAGCAGCAGTAGAAGCGCCTTTACGAGAAGAAAAAAATTACGTAATAAATTTCATTTTTTGCTTGATAGGATATATTGTATTGTAATGAGGTGGGGTCTGGCCCAAAGTGGCTCTTTGCACTGCGACCACGTTGATCTATTGTGCTTCCCCTTGTTACGTTTAGAAACAGGATCAGCTCCTTCAATGGGAGTGTAAATAGGTCCTCTACACTCAGCGTATATGCATGTAGTAATCTGTATCTCCTGTGGCCTAGTGCCCCACAGTTAGTGATCAAGTGTTCCATTGACTCCTCTTCTTCACCGCAGAATCTGTAAGTGTCCGTGTTGGATAAGCCCATTTTGTGTAGGTGCTTGTTGCAGGTATAGTGGCCTGTGAGTGCCCCTGTCAGTGTTTTTAAGCTTCCCCTGTCCAGTTTTAGGGCGAGGTCCGCCCTCCTAGCGTCGAAGCTCAGAAACCTTTTGGAATGTTCCAGCCCGCTGGTCTCATTCCAGTGTTTCATTGTAATGGACGCTGTCCATTTCTTTATCTCCTCTTTAAGGAGACCTTTATTAAACCCAAAAGGTGGGGTAGGTCCAGTAAGGTTTCTCTCAGCCGCTTTTTTGCGCTTCCCCCGTGTCCCTCATGTCCTGGCACCCAGACCAGAGTAATCTGGTTCTGAGTAGCCAGACCGTTAAGAATGTTGTGACATTGATAGGATGTATACTTGTTTTCTTTTTGAAAATGAAGATCTTTATTATTATTATTAATAGTCTCAAAAACAATGGAAGTCCGGGTGAAAATCAAATGCTAATAGAGATCATAAAAAGCGGAGGGGAAAAACACGAGGAATGGACGGATCTGGTGATGCGGATATGGGGAGAGAAAAACGTGCCGGACAAATGGAGAGGAGAAAGGAAAAACGGGGGCAGAATGTTGTGCGAGAATTATAGGAGCGTCGCTTTACTGAACTTGTGCTCGAAAATATTTACGAAAATCCTAGCAAGGAGACTAAATAAGGCAACAGAGGGGATGTTGGGAGAGTTATCAGAAAAGGCAGCTCAAGAGCTTATAAACAGCTTGCTACGAAGACGAAGACTTCAAACAGGCATACGATTCAGTGGGCAGAGAGAAAATGCTTCAAGTAATGATCAAAATACCGAGGAAATCAATACGATTAACAAGAATGAGCCTGCAAGGAACTTACAACGAAATAATATATGGAAGGGATTTATATCAAAAAGATGTCTAGTGACAGGACGATCTGTTATCTTCGATGCTTTTCAACGTAGTGCTAGAAAAAGTCATAAGAAACAGTGAATTAGAAATAAAAGAAACTCTTTGTAGCAACAAATATCAGGCATGATGATGATCTAACCATGATAGCAAAGTCGGGAAAAGACATGAAAAAATCGGAAGGTAACTGATAAAAGAAGCTAGAAGAGGATACGGATCGGAAATTAATGAGGGGAAAGAGAAACGAAACATATGGTGATGGGAAGCACAAAGAAGGAAACCGAAACTCTAACCGTAAAAGTACAGGGAGAGAAAGAATATAATTTCGAGAGGGTGAATCGGTTTATATGTGTACCTGGGGGTATTGATAGCCGGGAAGAACAGGAAAGCACGAAGCTAGAAAGGAATAGAAAAAATTGGCTGCTCGAAGTCACTGAGATCAGCTCCAAGTATGCATCTAGAAAGGCAAAATTAAGATTATATATAACTATAACATACGCAGCAGAGACGTGGATATTGAACTAGACGGAAGGGGATATTCTGAGCAGACGAGGAAGAAAAATACTAAGACCTATCTATCGAGGAAGGAAAACAGAAGAGGACTGCAAAAGAACGACGACCAACGAGGAATTGTAAAGATTGTACAAGGAACCACGTATAATCAGACGCGTAAAGATACAAGGATTTAGATGGTTAGGCCATGCAGAGAGAATGTCAAATGAGCGAATGCCGAAATTGGTAACGAAGAGGAAACCGATTAGGAGAAAAAGAAGAGAGGATGTCGAGAAAACGATAGAGTAAAAGTGTGGAGGAAGACCTGAAAAAGATGGGAGTAAGAGTCTGGGAAGCAAAGGTGAGAGACAGAAAAAATGGAGACTCGAGGTCTGTTGAGTTAATTAGAACGTGCGTCTGTGCTTGTTACATTACAAGTCAACGCGGTGTTCTCGAGCTGGATATTGTTATTAGAACTGCTTTTAAACAATACAACAGTACTTCTTCATAACTTATATGATAGATCTCTACCACTAATAGGTCAATACTTATTATTATTGACCTATTAATGGTAGAGATCTATCATATAAGATAAGTATAAAAAGGTCACGAAATATATATATGTATATATATATATACATTTCTTCATAACTGAGGTTATGCATATCAAACTTGGTTAGAACTCGCTATCAACTGTTTTAATGAAATGTAAGGCAATAATGGTCGGTGCTTTTGTCCGGGTAGTAGTTGTTTCATATATATATTATAAGTAAGACTTTGCTAAAAAGGTGGTTTTCACCAATTCTGCCTATAAGATTAGGTCAATACTGGAGGCGCACCAAAATCTCATTGTAGTGTAATGAGGCGGGGTCTGGCCCAAAGTGGCCCTTTGCACTGCGACCACGTTGATCTATTGTGCTTACCAAAATCTCATGATTGTATAAATAGCGCCCCAAGACGGATTTTCCGGTTACTTTGATTTCTTCTTATTTTCCTCCCAATCTCATTCGTGTCCTATTTTCTTCCTTTCCCAAATTCGAGAAATGTGGCGTAGAAACGTGGTAGACGGGGAAGACGTCAGTGGAGTAATACACGATCAAAAATTACATGTATTTTCCACGAATTTATTTTGAGAAAGTTTGAATTTGACCGTGTATTGTCACCGTATACTTCTACATCAATGTTTACGCGCAACGTTTCAGATTTAGATGATTATTTTTGAAGGTCATTGTCGGGAATTTTTACATGCAATATTTCGTATATTTTACAAGTAAAAATTCGAACGTGTATTACTCGTTTTACTGATGACGATTGTCGCACATTATCAAAAGCTACTAAACGAGGGAATTCAAACGAAATGAGATATAAATGAAAGAAAAAAAAAAAGGCGCTCGTTCACTTCGCATTTAACTACCTTGATAGGCGTACAGCACCGCGCGATACATACGTATTGTACAACACACATTCTCACATTCCTTCCTCTTCACGAGCGTCCTAATCTACAAATAAATACAGCGGCGGTTTTTGTCGGAGGGGCACATGTCGTAACGGCGGCGGCGGTTCGAGGAAAATTGCCTCTATTATGTCATATTAGCGTGTCACAATCGTCGTCGGTCGTGTATAGTTTGCGACCCAAATAACGTGCATATACATACGCATAATACGTCGCACTTGGTATATGTGGTCTGTGATAGAGGAATGGGGGAGAAAAACGGAGGGGTCCTAACAATCGTACGTGCGGTGTAATTTGTTACGCGTTCGTGACATTTCGATGAATAAATGATCATCGAAGTGTAATATTTAACGATTCAAATTTCGTGACAATTATTAGGATGCGCTATACAGCGTGCAATGCGGCTATTGCACGACGTTCTGTGAGTTACGTAACAAACGAACCTCTCAATATAGGTCGTTTATTAGATAGTTGTGTGTAGATGTTCCACTTTTCCATTCATTCGATTAAAATCTCAATGAAAAGTTCCGAAATAAAATCGATGCCCTTCCGGATGTGTATTTCAACGAGTAAGTATTATCATTCTCGATCATCGCAGTAACACTCGTGATTACTCAAGAACCAATATACAATAATTTCTTCTAAACTCGTTTCGACGGTATTGAGGGCGTTTCACTTTGAGGTTTCTATTCGAAATCGAATTAATCGTTGAAGATATCCTTCGTTGAAATCGCACCCATTAATCTAACGTTCAAAGTATTAAGGATCCAATGCCTACGCAGCAAGAAAATCCAAGTATTTCTGAGAATAAATTTGATGCAGGGTAGGAGTGACAGAAAAACTTATAATTACCAACGAATTATATCGTGCCAATAAAAAACTAGTCAGGAAAAGTCAAATACTTGGATGGGACATGAAGACGGAAATATCCAGAACGTTAATAAGTCCAGCAAAACTGTACGCGACGGAAACGACGAGAGAACAAGAAGAAGATTTAAGGATAGTGGAAAAGACGATAATGAGAATTGAGGCCGATTAGAGTAGAGGACAGAGTGTACACGGGGGAGGGGGAGGGGACCAATCGGGAAGTTGAGGACGTAGGTATTTGAGGAGGACATAGTGTGGAAGATAAAACGGAAAAGGGCAGAACGGTTGGGACATTTGTCTTGTTTTGAAACCAACGAGAAGTATGCGGGAGGCGGCCAAGAATTGGTCGGATGGAGTAAGTAACGGACGGGCCAAGAACGTTCGGAGCCAGCAATTTGAAGAAGAAACCAAGCGAGAGATGCAGAAGATTATAAAGACGTAAGAGGGGCTGATACAGCCTGATTAAGAAAAGGATCTAGAGAACTCAAAGATTGCCAACCTCAAAAAAAGGGTGTAGGGTAAAGTAGGCGAGATCGTACCGCCGGCTAAATTGTACCACTGTATTATTTCGAAACTGGTGGCATTAACAAGTCGTCTGATGGTTAAATTATGAACTTTGTCATACATTACTGATATTTAGCCATCAAAAGGCGATCTTTAGTACGTATGTATTTCAGAGACGCATTTTTATGTTTGCACGTGATCGACTGTAGTTTTTTAATTCCCTTTGAAAGAAAATTTACGTACAATAGGTAAGTTTATGTGTTAGTGCTGGTGTCTGGCAGAAAGCATAACAGTTTTTTCTAGCTTTACTGGTACAATACTTCACTTAACCTCAAATCTGTGATTTATAAATGATTAACATATTGACTGCGCACTTTTTAGGGATAATGTATGCCTGGTGCGGAAGAGTATTTTTGTAAAAATGCCTATGTATTTGTTGTTATGGTCGGACCATCTCGATCTGGCGAACGGAAAATATGCGAACTAACGCTTCCTTCTCTTACCGCGCGCTTCCCTATCCCTAATATTATACTAGTACAGTCCGAGCAAATTTGTTTATGTTTTGAATTTCCATTAGTGTTATTTTATTTCTTTTATCAGTCGTGTTCCTTTCTTATCATTATTTCATACCTTATTGTAATTATTTTATCAGTTTTTTTCAAAACTAGAGAAGTATTCAGAAGTTTTTAAGGTACATAGTCAACATAACCTCTATTATATACATTATTAATTAAGTGGAGAGAATAGGACAAATACAATTATTTGTATATAATATTAAATACTTCATAATTTGCAGCTTCTATTTTCAAAATGCCAAAAAGGAAGTCCAAGGATGATATGACAATTCTTGTGCATAATATTATTAAATTTTGCGAAGAAGAAAAATGCTGGTAAATATTCGTTTACCGTAGATCAAATGAGAGCAAGAGTAGCAGCTATGACTGGTATAACAGCTAGAACAATTGATCGGATCAAGACCAAAGTATGTGAATCTGATATGAATCAATCACAACCATCAACAACCACTGATATTTTAAACAAACCTGGAGAGCTAATTCAGAAAACACGCAAATTATCTATAGATGATATGGATAGGTAATACTAAACTTCAAATTTGGTTTCTAATTGTCTTTGTATATATAATCTCTGTAATTTACAGGTGTATTCTACGTCAAAAAATACATTCTATGTATGTGGTAGAGAAAACTGTACCTACTTTAAAACTCTTACATCAGCATATGACAAAAGAAACTAGTTTTAAGGGCTGTAAAGAAACTTTACGGAAAATATTATTGGATATGGGTTATAAATTTATGAAGCGTCAGTCAAACAGGAAACGTTTAATGGAACGTTATGATATTGTTGCTTGGAGAGCTCGATATTTGAGGTTTATGAAATCAAATGAAGAGGCAGAATATAGTAGACCTGCTGTATATATTGATGAAACATATGTGCACAAAAATTATACTGTAACTCGTTGTTGGCAAAGCTCTACTGAGGAAGGTGTGCTAAGGAAGGACAGTGCTGGCCAAAGATGGGTATTGTGTCATGCTGGAGGTAGTATGGGATTTATTCCAAATGCTTTGCTTTTGTTTAAATCAAAGACAAAAAGCGGGGACTATCATGACGACATGAATTATGACAATTTTTCAAGATGGTTTCAAACTGTACTTATACCACAGTTACCGCCAAATTCCATCATCGTTATGGACAACGCTCCATATCATTCCGTGCAAATAAATAAAGCACCAACAGCTGCAACCAAAAAGGCTGAAATTATGTATTGGCTACAAAGTATGAATATTGCTTACCATCCTGCGATGTTAAAGCCAGAATTGATAGAACTCGTAAAGAAATATAAACCTGCACCTCGGTATTCCATCGATGAGTATGCGATAGCTTGTGGTCACACTGTTGTAAGATTACCCCCATACCATTGTGACTTAAATCCGATAGAAATGATATGGAGCATGGTAAAAAGAAATATTGCAGCGCACAATGTTGATAGCCTTAGTAACATGGAAGCCTGAATTAGAGCAGCATTCGACAGTATTACTCCAGAAATATGGCAAGCCGAATGCAACCATGTTAAAAATATTCAACAGCGATATATGGAAAGAGATGAGATTCTAGATGAAGAAGAGGAAACAATTATTATTCAAGTAAATCAATCTGATACGGAATCAGAATGGAGTGAATTATCAGGAAACAAAACATATGTATTTATTTTTTGTATTAATATATATTGTCATTGTAGTAAGTTTGTAAATAAACAGTTGAACGTGAATAAAATCAGTATTTTGGAGCATATTTACTTAAAATTATACTATTTTAAACAGATAACAAATGAGATATTGGCAAGTATTGAATGCTTTCAAATTGTTACATTGTAATTTTCATTACATTAAAACTGCAAATGAAATGAAACATAAACATTGGTACATAGCAGCGTATACATATTTTCAATAGTATTCATAGTAGTATTTAATTTGAGCAATAACCGAAAAAACAAGTTATACTGAGAAATTATAACATTTATAGAGATATTCACATTCATAATGCGCGCGTTAAAATTGTTTTCACGAGTGTACTTTGTAACGCGACGGTGCTGCGCGGTTCACCACATTTACTTGGTTCGACTATAGGAGGACAGTGTTAATACTTAAAATGACATATACAGGGTGTTAACTAATCTTTGACTTGCGACTCACATGTGCGCCATGCGCACCCTGGTAAGATTTTCGTGCTATGTGCTGACTGGCGCTCATGTGAGTCTTACTAATTTGGTTTCTATTTTTGTCAACAAATAAATAAAAGTCAACCAAAATAAGGATATCAATATATTGCACAAAAACATTACAGTTTTCCAGTCAAAATAGTTTAAAAATATTTTTTATAATTCAAAAAACTAAAAATTCATAACGTCAAACAAACTGAATTATAACAATTGCATAACAAAAAATAAAAAACTTGACTCGAAGCATGAAAATCAGTAAAGCACTTGCCAACACAAAGTGCAGGTTTTTCCGGACAGTTTTCACAATGATATATTGTTTGTTTTCGTAAGTTATTTTTTGAACATTGCCCACAACGTTTTCTTTGTGTTTAGCCGGCATGACTCACTGCAGAAATTTTAGTAATAATATGTGGTGCTTTGTTGTTTGTAATAATTTTATTTTGTTGATTTGGTAAAAGCGAGGTAAGAATCGATAATCGAAAATCATAGAGTGACATTTTATGACCTGAGTACTCATTGTATAACAAATGTGAACTTAATAGCATTAGATGAAGGAAATGTATTCCTAATTTTTTATACCACCTCAACGTCTTTCTGTCACAGGGGTAGTAGGAACTCAGTTGATCTTGTCGATCAACTCCTCCCATATGCTTATTGTAATGAAATATGGGAGCAGGTTTGCTCTTCGTTTGATGTCTTTTGTCTATATATTCAATCATGTCGTTTCCAAATTCGTTGGATATATACAAAACGTCCCTTTTCTCTTTCCATTTTCCTATCAATATGTTATTACAGTAGGCCGCAACTGTTTCACCTTCCTTTAATTTTTGTGCTATTACTCCTCTAGGATTATCTTTTCGTTTGACATTGAGGGTGTCAGTGCAGTGTGTACTTCGTGTGGTTAAATAGTGAGCTAACTCATATGAATTATAAAAGTTGTCCATGTAGACACTATGTCCAGAATCTAGATAGTCCTTCAATAGAGACTGAACCACTTTACTTGTATGACCTTTCCCTCCCATATTGTCGGCTGCTCCAGTATACACCAAACTTTTTAAAATTAAACCGTTTGGTTCAGTTAACATGTATAACTTTATTCCGTATTTATAGCGTTTGTTTTCGATGTGCTGGCGAAAAATCAGATGCCCACGCCATAGTACCATCGACTCATCCAGAGACAAATTTTTTCCGGGATAATACGTGGCTGCCATTTTTCTGTTGAAAAAATTGATGATTGGTCTAATTTTTATCAGACGATCTGTAGAATTTTGTTGGTCATTATTGGTAAAATGTAGACATCTCATGATTAATAGAAATCTGTCACGACTCATGTGCTCAGCGAAGCATTTTATATTAAACAGATGGTGACCTTTCCAGTAATCTCGTAATCTATTTAACTTTATTGTTCCTGTGTGCAACACTGGTGCTAAGAAAGTCAACATTTTTTCGAATGTAACAGGTTTCCATCGTGTAACTCTGGACTTCCAAGTAATTCCTTCCGAACAAAAAGAAGCTCTTCAGCATAACGATTAGTTTCCTCAACAAATAAATTTACTAGTTCATCATCAACAATAAATCTAAAAAATCGATGGGTTCCTTATTGCCTGGAATTGTTTGTAGAAGTTGCTCAACTGGAACTTTTTCATTTCCCCCGGTATATCGGACCACTGCAAAATACCATCAATAACATCATTTGTAACCTCCGACTCTTGAATGGATATATCATCAATTGCACCTATAACATTTTTTTTGTAACAATGTACCAACAAAAATCAATTACCTATATTACCTTCCTCATCATCGGTACGCTCTTCCGGGACCGGGACTACACTATATTATTTCTCCGTTGTCTAGGTAACTAGCTGTTTACTATTCACCACGGGAAACGCTTCATAATGGCGTAACGTTGTTATAGAAATCTATATTGTTGATGCCCAGGTATCCCTGGTTATTAGGAATTCTTGTGATCTGAAAGTGTTGAATGCGTGTGTTTAAATGGTTGCATTGCTTTCTATCGTTTAATCGTTGCTTTTTATAATGATTGATAATTTTATTTCCAGTTACATTTTCTTCTCCTATTAAACGTCTCTGGCACGGTAATAGAATGCTTAAAAGATGGAGTGCGTGGCGTCGGAAAAGTAGTTATTTTAATATCTTCTATAAAAAAACGCACCTTATTTGTGCTCGATTTTGAAACAGTGTTGGGGACATGCAAAAGTGTTGTTGATTTGATATATTCGAATATGTAGTTTCAAGGTATCCAAATCGACGTAATAAGAGCGAGAGCGGTTTTATCTGACAACGAGCTCGTTGTAAACCACGAATATTATTACTTTTCTCGATCCGCAAGCAAGTTCTGTATTTCAAGAAATTAACTTCAAGCGATTTTGACCGCAATCGCCTTATGACCTTAACGTGTTAAGCTAGGCGGGCATGTAAGTAACTACGGCGCAAGCGCGTTTCGCCCGAATATCCATCGTCAAAAAAGGTAGGGTGAATAAAATCGGGAATAGGGATCATCATCTCGCGATTTTTCGAAAAAAATAGACACGCATTTGTTCGTTTTCGATTTTTCAGCGAGCTCGTATATACTCGCGTGAAGAATGTGTATCATTTGAGGAACGGGATCTCGGTAAAACACGCGACTTCGCAATGATTGTCAGTCTTAAATGACGCGTTTATAAGAGCTCCAGATCGCATCATTAAATAACGCTTAAGATTTTGAGGGTCATACCTGGCGGCGTGAATGTCATATATTTTTATAATGCACGGCGGCTCTGGGCGAGGACGAAAATGACATTATCTCGAAGAATTCCTTTCCAGGTCTGATACATTAAAATTATATCAAAATAGTTCTCTTCGCTTCTGCGCCTTCTAATTTTTCTTAGATACGTTGGTGTTATGTTAGGAAATGTTCGATATCTCTTCTACAGGGTTAGCCAGTGAAACGAGAAGATTTAAATAAGTAAGCAATTGTTAAAGAAATTTTATTTTTCGAATTTAATGGTAACAAATAGAAAGTACAAAGGTAGCCATTTAGTGTAGAATAAGTGAAAAATAATTTTTGAATATAACATCTGCCAAATGTCCTCCATTGGAATCTATGCACTTCTGCAGCCGGGCCTGGAGGTTTCCCATGACATTTTGCAGCATATTGACTGGTATTCCTTCAATCTCGTCCCGAATTCGTTGTTTTAGGGCTGAGATAGTTCTGGGTGGATCTGAAAAACTCTTGTTTTTAAGTAACCTCATAGAAAAAGTCGGAGGTTGTCAAATCTGGAGAACGAGGGGGCCAAGGGATATTCCCGTTTCGGGAAATGACGCGGCCTGGAAACAAAGCATTTACAGCATTTATGGAAATTCTTGCAGTTTGGCTTGTGGCCCCATCTTGTTGGGACATTGTGCATTCATTCCCTGGAAAACGGGCGAGCTCTGGCGTAAGAAAATTCTGGATCATTGTAACGTAACGCTCTGAGTTAACAGTCACAGCATTTCCATTGTTATCCTCAAAGAAAAATGGGCCTATGATTCCTCTTGCCGACATGGCGCACCACACCGCCACGTTTTGAGCATGAAGAGGCGTTTGATGAAGTGCGCGAGGGTTTTCCTCCGACCAGTATCTCAAGTTTTGTTTATTTACAAAACCAGAGAGGTGGAAATGCGCCTCGTCGCTCATCCACAAGTTGTTCACTAGGTTGTCATTTTCTTCAAGTCTCCTGGCCATTTCCTCACAAAATTGTAATCGTTTTTGATAGTCAGTTGGATTGAGAGATTGCACAATCTGTATTTTATATGGGTGAAAATGTAGATCAAGATGGAGAATCCTTCTCAACGACGTGTTATTTATTCCAAGACGTAGAGCATGTTGTTTGGCCGATCGGCGTGGACTTCTGAGCATTGCCTGTTGAACAGCAGCGATGTTTTGAGGGGTTCGAACGGTTTTTGCACTCCCACTTCGTTTTCTATACGTTGATCCAGTCTGTTCAAGGTTGTTTCTCCATGAACGAATTGCGTTATCCGAGGGAACAGGCCTGTTACGCGGTATGTTGAAAAGTACGTCGCGTTTTCACCAAACTTTCACCATTCGAATAATACGCTTTAATCGCGTAGCCGCGATATTCAGCCGTCCAACGATCCATTGCAGCTAACTGGCGGAACATGCAGGTGGAACGGAGCTGGCTACCATCATCCCCCCACTCACATTCCAGCTGTCAAGGCCATCTCTAATCTGTCCGTTTCACTGGCTAACCCTGTATATTTGATGACGACGAAAACGAACGTGATTAGGCAATATTTATACGTTAGAAACGCCACCGAAGAACTTCGCAATCGGGCGCCTCCCTTTAACCTCATCGTCTCGAAATTTCCTAAAAACAACGTAAATTGGAAAGTAAAAGACGCCGTTTCATCCCCTTAAACTACTACTTACCGGTTCTTCGAAACAAAAAAAAATTTATTAAAAACTAATAAGTACCCAATTTTCACTTTTAAACTCAAACCGAAAACGGCCGAGTCATTCGGTAGTTTGTGTCGTTGCCGTCGTCGCCGCCGATCCGATCGGCTGCCCCCGAGGCCGTCCACGCCTTCCTTCGCCCCTGCTTATTTTTGCGCGCGGCGCCGAATAACGTGAAAATTCGACCGAGCGAAGGACCCCACACAACTATTACAAGTAGATTATCGCGTAGTTGACAGTCATGCCGTAATGGGAAGGGCGTTACTGCTACGTTTTGTTGTTAATCAAGTAGGCCGACGATTTCGGCTACGAACGGGGAGGGTTGCGGTTTTTCGTTCCCTCGTATGTAACCATCATCGACGACGACGATGACTTTCGTACGGACGAGATCGGGGTTTCGTACGTTTTGGGTAAAACATGTAAATGAAAAGGGACGGAAGGAAGGGGAGGGGCAAGGTGATGAAAAATGTCGCAAAAGTTGCAACTTTTTATTCAAGAAATCGTAACCATGTCAATTTTTTTAATTTTTTATTCACAGTCGAGAAATATGAAAAATTTGCGTTCAAAGTGATGTGACCAATAAAGTCTTCCTCCAGTCGCTTTATTTCTATTTCCGTATCTCTCATATTTTCTTATACCTTTTTATCGTCCTCTGCAACTGTTATGTTCTGTCTTGTTAGTCCTTGCTGATAGCCCTTCTGGTCTTGCTTTATCCCGCTTACATTCTCTAATAGTGTTCTAGTCATTAGACGTGCTAAATTTGCGCCAACACACAACTCCACGAATGTTTCTGGATGTGTTCTGTAATGAACATCGTACAGGCAGATGCAATGGGTACATAATCGCATCGGAATCATTTGTGGGAGTTGGTTGGTCAGCGCAAATTCGAGGAACTTTAATTAAATCTGAGTTGGAAAATCGGGGTTGCTGCTGGTGAGACAAATTTGAAGTTGAAATACAACTAATGGGCTAATGCCCAAGACGAACACCACGCAACGAACATTGTACAACACCAAAACAATGCACGATGAACATCACACAATAAACGCGCGAAACACGCCAAAACACTGTTGACACTCCCATTGAGGGGAAAGTCTATTAATACTACTTCTGACCTAAATGTCACGCTCTACGGAGCGTGTCAATACGATTGAAAGAATCTAAAAGTTTAATTCAATAGCTCCTACAATTTGGAATTTTGAATAGGTCTCCCATCTGCATTCATAATTCTCTCTCTATTCTTATAAATATATATGCTTTCGTGGCTATCCAGCTCCCCGTTGTTTTCTGAAACCTGGCTATCTGATGATATTCAATCAAATGAACTCTTTCCAGGTAATTATACAATTATCAGGCAAGATAGGCAATTTGGTACAGTCAACAGAAAGATCGATGTTGGAGTGGTGGAGCAGTCATTGGCTGTAAATTGTTTTCTTTTGCTTTGTCTCAATGTAACTTCTCGGCCTCCCTCTTTCCCCTTTCGTTTTGCTTCCTCCTAGGTTTAATCATTACTATCCATTTTGCCTCCGCCCCCCTCCTCTCCCCCTATAAGCCGGCCTTTGTGTTTACTATACCTCGATTTCTTCGTTTGCTCGGTCACGTTTTATCACCACTTCTTCCGCGCGATGACAAGATAATATTTTATCTACTTTTTATCTGTTTCAGAACGAAATGGAAACGACAGACCGCCGTCGGTCTGGAACTGCTCGCCGAGGCGGGCAATTACGCCGCCTTCCAAAGATTGTACGGCGCACCGCCGTACGGCTGTTGGTACCCGCCGCAATCCGGTCCGAGCGCGGCGCCGAGCGCCGCCGACATCTACTACAGACAGGCGGCGGCGGCCGCCGCCGTCACCCTCCAAAACCGCTTCCATATCGTCTCTATCCGCCCGGAATGGGTTTGGGCATGCCGGGGCCGAGCGCCCATCTGGGCAGCTTGGCGGCGAGCAGCTCCCTCAGCAGCCTGTCGACGTACTACACCAACCAATCCTCGGAACAGCCGGCGCCTCGGTCCCCCAGCCCGGATACGCCGCTGGATCCGGGATCGCCCGGCACCGGAGGACGGCGATCGCCCAGCGAAGACGAGGACACCATTCACGTGTAAGGACGAGGAGGAGGGAACGAAAGGCAAAGACCACCACGACGAAGTGCGTTGATGTTTGTTGTTGTCGTCGTCGTCGTCGGACGCGAACGCTTCTTTTTCTAGAAACTTTTGAAGTGCGACGAAAAAGAGATAAATTAAAGAAATAAGGAATACAAAACAAGAAGAAGAAAAAGAAATAATTATATACATACATATGAAGTGAATATAGTGCTCCAGATATGTTAACTTTAAATTGTGATATTTGAGATATGTATAATAGCTGAGGAACTACTAATTAATTTATTTTAATGAACCGACGCCTCCTTATCTGTGCTCCCCCTCCACCCTGTCCGAGCCATTTTCTCTAACTACCCGCGTTCCTTCAATTACGTTACTCCCATTCAGACGAACCCTGACGATGTGCAAAGAAATGCTTTCAAGTATTGACGTTAGTCTATATAGGGCAAATGCCCGTTAAAAAGAAAGAAAACGCACGATTACCTTTTCTAAGAAAATGAAGAAAGAAAGGAGAAGGCGATCGGAAAGGATGAACACAGAAACAGGAAAAAAGAACAAAAATAATAAAGAAGATTTATATACGTATCGTTTGTAAGGGGAAGTAATGGGGAAAAAGAAATAAAATGATTGCTTTTTCTAAGAAAATGAAGAAAAAGAGGAGATGGCAAATCGGAAAGAATGAACACAGAAACAGAAACAAAAAACGAAAAGGACAGGGAAGAAATATATACGTATCCTTTGTAAAGAAAAGTAATGAAAAAAATTAAAAAAAATGATTGCGTTTTCTAAGAGAATAAAGAAAAAAAGGAGATGGCAATCAGAAAGAATGAACACAGAAACAGAAAAAAATTAAAGAAACGAGGAAGATTTATATACGTATCATTTGTAAGGGAAAGTAATAGAGAAAAATGATTACATTTTCTACGAAAATGAAGAAATAAAGGAGAAGGCAAATCGGAAAGAATGAACACAGAAACAGAAACAAAAAAACGAAAAGAACAAAGAAGATTTCTGTACCTATGCTTTGTAAGGGAAAGTAACGGGAAAAGGGATAAAAGGATTACTTTGTCTCAGAAAACAAATGAATTCATTATTTTCTTACTCCTAAAAGAAGAAAGCAATGAAACAACCTGATTTCTTGATTGTTCATCTCTTTCTTCCTAAATTTCTCTAATTTCATCTTTCTTTATATCCTTATTAATTTCGTCCCCGTTTTCTTCCCCTTTTCGTCCTCTCTATTACCGCCCTTGAAAAGTCATTTGGTTGGATAATAATGGAAAGTTAAAAGTAAAGAGAACTGAACATTAGCGTTATTTTCTCACTCCAAGAAGAAGAAGAAGAAAAAGATAAAACAATGAGGAAATCTAATTTCTATTGTTCCTCTCTTTCTCCCTAACTTCCCCCAATGTCATCCTTTTCTATACCCTTTCAGTTGTTCGTCTCTTTCTTCCTAAATTTCTCTAATTTCATCTTTCTTTATATCTTTATTAACTTCGTCCCCGTTTTCTTTCCCTTTTGTCCTCTCTATTACCGCCCTTGAAAAGTCATTTGGTTGGATAATAATGGAAAGTTAAAAGTAAAGAGAACTGAACATTAGCGTTATTTTCTCACTCCAAGAAGAAGAAGAAGAAAAAGATAAAACAATGAGGAAATCTAATTTCTATTGTTCCTCTCTTTCTCCCTAACTTCCCCCAATGTCATCCTTTTCTATACCCTTTCAGTTGTTCGTCTCTTTCTTCCTAAATTTCTCTAATTTCATCTTTCTTTATATCATTATTAATTTCGTGCCCGTTTTCTTCCCCTTTTTGTCCCCTCTATTACCGCCCTTAAAAAATCATATTTTTGGGATAACAATGGAAAGATAAAAGTAAAGAGAACTGAACATTAGCGTTATTTTCTTACTCCAAGAAGAAGAAGAAGAAGAAAAATAAAGCAATGAGGGAATCTAATTTCTATTGTTCCTCTCTTTCTCCCTAACTTCCCCCAATTTCATCCTTTTCTATACCCTTTCAGTTGTTCGTCTCTTTCTTCCTAAATTTCTCTAATTTCATCTTTCTTTATATCATTATTAGTTTCGTTTTCTTCCCCCTTTTTTGCCCTCTTTATTTTCCCCCTTAACACAGCATCTTGTTATTAAATAATAGAAAGATAAAAAGAAAGAGAACAATATTAATTTTTTCTTTCTTTATTTTCAGTGAGAAAATCTAGTTTCTCTTGTTCGTCTCTTTCTCTCCAACTTTCTCTAATTTCATCTTTCTTTATGTCCTCGTTAACTTCGTCCCCGTTGTCTTCCCCTTTCCTATCCTCTTTACTCCCCCTCCTTGAGAAAGCATTTTGTTGCAAAATAACTGAAAGATAAAATTGAAGAAAGAAAGATAAAAGTAAAGGAGAATTGAACATTAATTTATTCTTTTTCTTTATTTTCTTAGTCCGAAAAGAAGAAAAGATATAAAGTAATGAGGAAATCTAGTTTCTGTTGTACATCTCTTTCTCTCCAACTTTCTCTAATTTCATCTTTCTTTATGCCCTTGTTAACCTCGTCCCCGTTTTCTTCCCCTTTCCTATCCTCCCTATTCCCATACTTAAAAAAGTATTTTGTTGCTAAATAACACAAAGATAAAAGTGAAGAGAACTAAACATTAGTT
The DNA here is from genome assembly GCA_038088585.1 of Chrysina gloriosa. Classification (NCBI taxonomy): domain Eukaryota; kingdom Metazoa; phylum Arthropoda; class Insecta; order Coleoptera; family Scarabaeidae; genus Chrysina; species Chrysina gloriosa. The sequence goes on along the minus strand of CM076094.1, from coordinate 53,909,997 downwards.
CGTTTTCTCCATTCTCCTTTCTTACTGCAAGAAGAAGAAAGAACATAAAGCAATGAGGAAATCTAATTTCTGTTGTTCGTCTCTTTCTCCCTAACTTTCTCCTATTTCATCGTTTTTCATTTCCTTTCTGTTGTTAGTCCGCTTTTTTCCGTAACTTCCCCTCTAATTTCATCTTTCTTTATGCCCTTGTAAACCTCGTCCCCGTTTTCTTCCCATATTTTTGTCCCCTCTATTCTCCCCGTCAAAAACTATTTTGTTGGTAAATAACAGAAAGACAAAAGTAAAAACAACCGAACATTAGTTCGTTTCTTTCATTATTTTCTTACTTCAAGAAGAAGAAAAATCTTGAAGCAATGAAGAAATCTAATTTTTGTTGTTCTTTTTCCCAAACATCCTATAATTTCGTCTTTCTTTATACCCTCCTTAACCCCGCCTCCTTGTCTTCCCTTTTTTATACCCTCTACCCCCTCCCTCTCCTTGAAAAAGGATTGTGTTGGTAAATAAGAGACAGTAAAGAGAACTGAACATTGGTTCCTTTCTTTCGTTATTTTCTTACTCCAAGAAGAAGAAAAAGATACATAGAGCAATGTGGAAATCTGGTTTTTGTTGTTCGTCTCTTTCTCCCTAACATCCTCTAATTTCCACTTCCTTTATGCCCTTATTACCCTCGTCCCCGATTTCTTCCCGTCTTTTTGTCCCCTCCTCTTCCCACTCTTAAAAAAAAAAAAGGGGGAATTTTGTTGGTATCTATCACCTTTACAATCCTTAGATGTAAAAAAATGTTGCCGCCAATCAGACGAAGCGCATAGGGAAACTCGAATCATTCCGCTGTGACTACCCCCTCGCCTTCCCACCCCCGGATCTACTTTTATCTTGTATTTTTGTGTAAATAAAGTGAAAATAACTTTAAAATAACCATTAAATGATGATTTTAAGTTGATGTCTGTGTTTCCTTCTTTTATTACCTCCCCCTCTCCCCCAAAAAATCTAATAACTTTAACCTCTAGACGGACATGTATTTTTTTAATTTTTTAATTTTTTATATTTAAATTTTATTTATTTACTTATTTATTTATTTACAACATACCGGGCAGGCATATTTTTAATTTTGCTTAAACTTACAGGTTACGGTTGCTTGGTTTATTTCAAATTTCGAGGATCTTATTCTAAAATTCTAAATTCCCTGTCGAAGCTCGTCAAATATCGCACACTTTGCTGTTTCTATACGCCAATGAAATCGCGCAAATCCACCCGTAACTGTCATCGTCGCTTGGACACCCCAAACCACTTCGAGTCTAGTCCTAAAGAGGTCCTATTGTGGTTTCTATTTAGGAAAAATATAAGCTTGTGCCGTAACTCAAGAATTATGACTTGAATAAAAAAATCGATTAGACTGCACTAGTAACCACATAATTGCCTACAATTTTCTCCTTTACAGATTTTTCTGTTAAAGTCAATAATAACAGAGACGTAAACACAAAACCAAAAAACCAAAAAAAAAAAATTTTTTTTGTGAGATATCTTGTTAGCCATGAATTTTTTTTTTTCAAACAGAAAAAAACTCATTAAATTGAGTTCGTAAACCTGAGATTTTTTCCCCATTTAATCGTTCCCCTATTTCCGCTGGTTTCCGAGATGTTCATACTAGCCTTCGGAAAAAACTCACCCTGTATACCAAAAAAGAGAAAAAATCTTTGGCTTTATTGCCATTTAACTCGGAGAGTATCAACATCGAACAAAAATAGGTTAGAAAAATTTTTTTAATTATACATACAAGAAAATATATAGATTAAATATACAGGGAGAAGGTGAGTCACATAGTCAAGTAAGTTCAGTAGTGAGAGAAGACAAATGCCCATCGCGTAAATGTAGTGGTAAGTGTATTTTAGAAATCGCGGTAGGTTATGCTTTTATTGTCTTAGAATTTTAGGGTGTTTTTTTTGTTTGTTTGTTTAGAGGGGAAATGATGGTTTGTTTCTTTTGGAGGAAAACTAAATTCATATCTTTCAAAAATTCGGATCTTAGTAAGCTATTTCGATTCGTGGTATTTTAACATTTAACGTTTCGTATTTTCGTTTGTCTATTTTTTTTTCCTACTTTTTATGTCCCTTTTTAAACGTCTATATAGCATATACAGTGAAGTCCAAAATTGTTGTTCCTAATTAGTTACGTGTATTCCCGTTATATTCTTTGCTTACTTTTCATAATAATAATAATAATTATTATTATTATTATTATTTATTTGTTAAAGATATGTATTTAACAAGCCACGAATTATGAAACCCCACCAAAGAAAAGGAAGAGAAAATAGAATATAATAAAATATAATAACAAAACAAATAATAATAAACCTAATCAATTAACAAAATAATAAGTATATAATTCTGGCACTCTTATCTTTTCATCATTCATTCCTTCTCCCCTTCTTGTTATATATTCCTATCTTTCGTTCCTCTTCTTACTCATTTTCTATTCTTTTATGCCTCCTCCCCCTCCCTTATTGTGTTCCTTTTTTCGTCATCTTACAATTCTGTATTATCTTATTTGCTGTTTATATCTTTCTAGTCTTTCACCTTTTCCTTAGTTCCTTTCATTCTTTTCATTCATTTGTTAGTTTCCATAGTTTTCCTTCACATTTGTGACATTTCTTATCTTGCGGTTTTTTACATTTCGTTCTGTACCTGATTATATGTTTTTTTCACTTTCTCTTATTTTCTTCTTCTTATTTTCATATATCGGTCATCTTCGCTTTCCCAATTTTTGTTGTTTTATAAATCTTTCTTTTCTTCGATCCCATTCTCTTTCCCACATCTCTTTCTTTATTGTTTCCTCTTTGTCGTATGTTTCTCTTCCTCTCCCCATTTTTCTTCCTTTACTTCCTCTTATTTCTCTTAGGTCTCTTATATTTCTTTACCTATCCGTCTTTTTCTTAGTCATTTTCGATCCTTATTTTTATACAGCTCCTGTCTTCGTCTTATCTCTTCTTCCGTTGACTTATAATCCTTGTTCCTCCTCATTCCAGTTTTATCTTTTCTCTATCCCTCTCCTTATTTTGTCCTCTTACTCGCCGTACATTGCTACTTAATATTTTCTTCTTGCTCGTTTTCAATTTTTATTTTTGTACATTTTCTTTCTTCGTCTTATCTCTTTTTCCGTTGACTTATAATTCTTGCTTCCCCCTTATTCTCGCTTTGTTTTCTGCGTTCCTTTCCGTATTTGTCTTCTTACTTACCTTTCATTGCTAGTTAATATTTTCTTCTTACTAATTTTCGATTCTTACAGCTTCTTTCTTCGTTTTATCTCTTTTTCCGTTTAATTATAATTCTTATTCTCCCTCATTCTCGTTTCATTTTCTACGTTCCTTTTCTGATTTTGTCCTCTTACTCACCTTTCCTTGCTATTTAATATTTTCTTCGTCTTCATTTTCAATTCTTCTTTTTGTACATCTTCTTTCTTCGTCTTATCTCTTTTGCCGTTGAATTATAATTCTTGTTCCCCTCATTCCCGCTTTGTTTTCTGCGTTCCCTTCCTTATTTTGTCTTCTTACTCACCTTTCATTGCTACTTCATATTTTCTACTTACTCGTTTCCAATTCTTATTTTTGTTCTCCTCATCCTCGTTTTTTCTTTTTCGTCCCTCTTCTTACTCGCTTTCCATTCCCATTTAATATTTACATCACTCGCCTCTGTTATATACTTCACTTCCTTTGCGTTCTATTGTTCCGTGCCTTGTTTTTTCTATCATAATTTTGTTCTTTCCTGCTTCTCCTTGTTATTCCTTTCGCTCTTATTGACTTTCTTTCGCTATTTTACCTCCTTTCTTCTTCGTCCTTCCTCGTTCTATTACCTTACCAATCGTCGTGTTCCTATTCCTGTTTCGGTTGTTCGTCTCTTCGTTACTTTCACTGCTTTTCCGTTTTTCTGTTTCTTTTTTCTTTTGAGATCGCTCCTACCTGTTTGCTTTTTTTCGTTATTCATTTTTTCTCCTTTTCTTATAATCACCCTAACTTGATTATGTATTTTAGCCTTTCTTTATTTCCTTGCGTTTCTCCTTCTTTTACATATTCTTTCCTCTTATTTCCTATTTTTAGTTTTTAATTTCTTCGTTTACTGCCCATTTTTCGCTTATTTTCGTTCTTATCACTTTCAAAATTTTTCCTCGAAGATATCATTTTGACTGTTCTTCTCTCTCTGGTTTCCTCTTTTCTCCCTTTTCGTTTCATTATCTTGTCATCGCCTTCTATATCTAACTTCGACTTTTACCATTCTTCCGGTTCGTATTCCTCTGTTGCGCGTTTCTTTCTTTTCTTCCGTCTTCTTTTCGGTTTTTCTCACCTACTTATCACTTCTCTTTATCCAGCCTTTCTCCTTCGTTATTCTATTCCGTTCGTCTTGATTGGACAGTCTTTCAACAACTTTCATTTCGTTTGCCACCTACATATTTCTTCTGGCATTTCCTTGTCTTGATCTTATTTATCTAAATTCACTTTTTGTCTCTTCGTTTCCCCCTTTCTTTTTCTTGGATTTCCTCCCTTTCTCTTCCGAAGAATTTCAACTCATTTCTACAAACATCCAACCTTACGTATACAGCGCGCTTCAAAATTTCGTTCCTTCCTAATTAGTTACGTATCCTCCGCGTTCTATTTTCTTTTTTCGCATATTCGTTCTTAATTCGCGCTTTTGCAACATTTACTTATCCGCGCGTGTGTGCGTGTGTGTGTGTGTGATTTATCGTGTCCGTCGACCGTCTAATTGCGTTGACAGCTGCCCGATTAACCGGCAAAACGCGTAAAACGTTCGTCGTCCTCGTCCGTCCGACGATCGAATAAAATCGAATTTCCTTATACGAATGATATATGCGGCCGATTAAACGCGATTTTGATGTAAATTAATTCGTCGCGAACCGTTGAACTTGCATACTTATAAACGACGACGGACGAAGGTTTCTTGATAACGTGTTAAAACGATTTATAGGCAAGAAACGTATGTAGAAGTACGTAAGAAGTACGTAGGTTGGTGAAAATCGTTTTTAATCGACAAGTTTCTGTGGGAACTTGGACACGAGAAATGTGAGTGTTAAAGGAGGACCGTGAAGGATACCAGATAAATTTTTAAAAAAGGAAATGAAGCAGGTAACGATTTTAAGGTAATTATAAAAAATCACTGGTGAATCGACAAAAACTTATAATTCAATTTTTTTAGAAATATTGAAATTACATAACATTACATAATTAGGGTTTATTAATTCGAGACACGTGTTTCGCTTGTAACGCGTTCAGTATCACGAACCGTATAATTGACAGACTGCCCAAAACGATAGTCAAGTTTTCATTCAAAATGCAAGGCGACCTTTGCAGAACGAATTAGAAATACGAATGCCCAGAAATGAAATTCTATCTTCTATTTCAGCTTCGTAATAGTTCCTTCCTTCCTATTGCCCTTTCTTCTGTGTTTTTCGTCTCTGCATGGGTTTTAATTGTAGGAATCTAAAGTTGTTTTTTTATATATAATTTCTTTTTCAGTTGGTATCCCTAAAATCAATCTTGCATGATTTCCACTTGTCTTCAATTGTTTCTTCCTTTTTAGAGAAACAAGAGATATGTTCTGTTTCTTTCCTTTTGTGTATGTTTTGAAAAATAGAAATTGTTTCAAATTAAGTCAAATTATTTTTTTATATTATTTCTCTCGTGCTTCTTCGGGGTGAAAAATTGTTGAAAAATTAAGAGAAAAAAAAACTGTTTAGAAGAACCAGAAAGGAAGAGTTGAAGAAAGAGAAAACTGAGTGCAAATAAGAAAAAAGGTAGGATAAGAATCGAGAAAGAAAAGAAGATACATTTTATGAATGACACAAAGGAAGTTACTAATCTTCTTTAACACTAGTCGTCTTCTGTTTCTTTTTAAAAATTTATTTCCTTCCCTTTCTCGATTCTTATTCCTCTTTTTTGTTCTTTTTATTTTCATTCAGTTTCTTCTTCCCTTTACTCTTTCTTCGATTCCTCCAAACAATTATTATTATAGTTTTTCTATGATCTATTTTTCTTGTGTCCCATTCTCCTTGTATTCTTTAAGTCTTCTTCTACTCCGTCTATATTTTAATGTTCTTCTCATTACCGTTCAATTTTGCTACTATTATATTCTGACATTTCTTTATTCTCATTGCGTTTTTCTCTTTCTTGCGCCTCTTTCTTTGTTTTTCCCAAACAATTATTATTATAGTTTCCTTGTGATCCATTCTTTTCTTATTTGCGATAACTTGAAATTTCGCTGCAAATTCTTACTTTCCCCGTGTCCCATTCTCCTTGTATTCTTCAAGTCTTCTTCTACTCCGTCTATATTTTAATGTTCTTCTCATTACCGTTCAATTTTACTACTATTATATTCTGACATTTCTTTATTCTCATTCCGTTTTTCTCTTTCTTGTACCCCTTTCTTTATTGTTTCCCAAACAATTATTATTATAGTTTCCTTGTGATCCATTCTTTTCTTATTTGCGATAACTTGAAATTTCGCTGCAAATTCTTACTTTTCCCGTGTTCCATTCTCCTTGTATTCTTCAAGTCTTCTTCTACTCCGTCTATATTTTAATGTTCTTCTCATTACCGTTCAATTTTGCTACTATTATATCCTGACATTTCTTTATTCTCATTCCGGTTTTCTCTTTCTTGCGCCTCTTTCTTTGTTTTTCCCAAACAATTATTATTATAGTTTCCTTGTGATCCATTCTTTTCTTATTTGCGATAACTTGAAATTTCGCTGCAAATTCTTACTTTTCCCGTGTCCCATTCTCCTTGTATTCTTTAAGTCTTCTTCTACTCCGTCTATATTTTAATGTTCTTCTCATTACCGTTCAATTTTGCTACTATTATATTCTGACATTTCTTTATTCTCATTCCGTTTTTCTCTTTCTTGTGCCACTTTCTTTGTTGTTTCCCAAACAATTATTATTATAGTTTCCTTGTGATCCATTCTTTTCTTATTTGCGATAACTTGAAATTTCGCTGCAAATTCTTACTTTTCCCGTGTCGCATTCTCCTTGTATTCTTTAAGTCTTCTTCTACTCCGTCTATATTTTAATGTTCTTCTCATTACCGTTCAATTTTGCTGCTATTATATTCTGACATTTCTTTATTCTCATTGCGTTTTTCTCTTTCTTGCGCCTCTTTCTTTGTTTTTCCCAAACAATTATTATTATAGTTTCCTTGTGATCCATTCTTTTCTTATTTGCAATAAATTCAAATTTCGCTCCAAATTCTTACTTTTCCCGTGTCCCATTCTCCTTGTATTCTTTAAGTCTTCTTCTACTCCGTCTATATTTTAATGTTCTTCTCATTACCGTTCAATTTTGCTACTATTATATTCTGACATTTCTTTATTCTCATTCCGTTTTTCTCTTTCTTGCGCCTCTTTCTTTGTTGTTTCCCAAACAATTATTATTATAGTTTCCTTGTGATCCATTCTTTTCTTATTTGCGATAAATTCAAATTTCGCTCCAAATTCTTACTTTTCCCGTGTCCCATTCTCCTTGTATTCTTTAAGTCTTCTTCTACTCCGTCTATATTTTAATATTCTTCTCATTACCGTTCAATTTTGCTACTATTATATTCTGACATTTCTTTATTCTCATTCCGTTTTTCTCTTTCTTGCGCCTCTTTCTTTGTTGTTTCCCAAACAATTATTATTATAGTTTCCTTGTGATCCATTCTTTTCTTATTTGCGATAAATTCAAATTTCGCTCCAAATTCTTACTTTTCCCGTGTCCCATTCTCCTTGTATTCTTTAAGTCTTCTTCTACTCCGTCTATATTTTAATGTTCTTCTCATTACCGTTCAATTTTGCTACTATTATATTCTGACATTTCTTTATTCTCATTCCGTTTTTCTCTTTCTTGCGCCTCTTTCTTTGTTGTTTCCCAAACAATTATTATTATAGCTTCCTTGTGATCCATTCTTTTCTTATTTGCGATAAATTCAAATTTCGCTCCAAATTCTTACTTTTCCCGTGTCCCATTCTCCTTGTATTCTTTAAGTCTTCTTCTACTCCGTCTATATTTTAATGTTCTTCTCATTACCGTTCAATTTTGCTACTATTATATTCTGACATTTCTTTATTCTCATTCCGTTTTTCTCTTTCTTGTGCCACTTTCTTTGTTGTTTCCCAAACAATTATTATTATTATAGTTTCCTTGTGATCCATTCTTTTCTTATTTGCGATAACTTGAAATTTCGCTCCAAATTCTTACTTTTCCCGTGTCCCATTCTCCTTGTATTCTTTAAGTCTTCTTCTACTCCGTCTATATTTTAATGTTCTTCTCATTACCGTTCAATTTTGCTACTATTATATTCTGACATTTCTTTATTCTCATTCCGTTTTTCTCTTTCTTGCGCCTCTTTCTTTGTTGTTTCCCAAACAATTATTATTATAGTTTCCTTGTGATCCATTCTTTTCTTATTTGCGATAAATTCAAATTTCGCTCCAAATTCTTACTTTCCCCGTGTTCCATTCTCCTTGTATTCTTTAAGTCTTCTTCTACTCCGTCTATATTTTAATGTTCTTCTCATTACCGTTCAATTTTGCTACTATTATATTCTGACATTTCTTTATTCTCATTCCGTTTTTCTCTTTCTTGTGCCACTTTCTTTGTTGTTTCCCAAACAATTATTATTATTATAGTTTCCTTGTGATCCATTCTTTTCTTATTTGCGATAACTTGAAATTTCGCTCCAAATTCTTACTTTTCCCGTGTCCCATTCTCCTTGTATTCTTTAAGTCTTCTTCTACTCCGTCTATATTTTAATGTTCTTCTCATTACCGTTCAATTTTGCTACTATTATATCCTGACATTTCTTTATTCTCATTCCGTTTTTCTCTTTCTTGCGCCTCTTTCTTTGTTGTTTCCCAAACAATTATTATTATAGTTTCCTTGTGATCCATTCTTTTCTTATTTGCGATAAATTCAAATTTCGCTCCAAATTCTTACTTTTCCCGTGTCCCATTCTCCTTGTATTCTTTAAGTCTTCTTCTCTTTGGGCTCAATTTTAATTTTCTTCTTCTTCGCTGCTATTATAGTCTGAGATTCTATTATTTTCATTCAGTTTTTCTCTTCGTTGTATCTTTCCTTTGCTCCCTCCAAACAATTATATTTCTCCTGTAATCTATCCTTTCCTTATTTCCGATGAATTTGAATTTCGTTGCAATTCCTCCTCCGTCTCTATCTCAGTTTGCTTCTGATTTTCGTTCAATTTATAATTTAGCTGCTCTTCTCTTCCGACATTTCTTTATTTTCCTGTTTCCTTTTACATTATACGTTTTAGGTGATTATTGTCCTCCAATTTGTTTCTTTACAGTCAGTTCCTTCCCTTATATTTTATTTTAGTTTATCTCGTTTCCGTTTCCCCGTTCGTTTCTTTCCATAAATTCGAATTATACAAGAAAAGAATGACGAGGTACTTAACACATATTTATACTTGTTCCTGCCTCATATGCAGTTATGACGAATGATTTAATAGTTTGATTGCAATAAAAGAAAATGATTGATTGATCGATTGATCGATTGATAGAAAATAAGTTCGTTAAATGTTCGGAGTTTTCGAAACTTTTCGCCTTTACTGTACCTCGGTTATTTCGACACGCATATATGCACGAATACGAGCGAGTTACGTTCCCGGAAACATAGGAATAGAGAAGATAAAGTTATCAACGCTTAGCTTGCAATTTCAATACGTAAATAGGATAGTTAGAGTAAGAACAATGCTTTTTGTAATTAGACTTAAGTACGCTACACATGTACGTCTGTTAATAAATAGCCAAAACTTCTTAAATTTTCTTTTTAAAAACATTCCAACGCGTTCCCAAACCAAAACTGGCGACGAGGATGGGATTGCGCGAAAGTTTTTCTAACAAATAGAAAATCGTGTGTTTCAACGCTTAGTTCGCGACAGCCCGAAATTGGTGAACGGAGTGTAAACGAAGATTTAAGAAACAGTTAGAAGAGGACTCACATCGCCAAATCTAACAACTTGGAACCGGACAAAAATCGCTAGGATTCCGAGAACTGGAGGAGGACAAAATCGCCGAAATCCAGCTAGGTTAAGAAAACAACAAGGAAAAACGAAGAAAAGAACAATGAAACGAGCAATTTTAGTAATGTAAGTCGAATTTTATATTTATTGTAATAAGTCTTATTTTTAACAATTGAAATATCATATGTCCATTGAAGATTTAACACAACTATTCGAAACTACGCTTAAAATAAATACCGAAATGCAGAATCAAAACGCAAACCCCGTGAATTACCAATTATTAAAATTACAAATAGACATCATTCCTAACTACGATGGTAACCCCCACACACTAGGTATTTTTATAGATCACTGTGAAAATTTAATTCAAACTTACGAACCATTAAATTTACCGCAGATTAAAAATATCATAATTAGAGCGATTATTGGCAAATTGACCGGCAGAGCACTAAATTTAATAGGATCCAGAATTGAATTAAGAACCTGGAACGAAATTAAAAACGCTTTAAATCTTTGTTTTGGAGATCAAAGAAATATAGATTGCTTATTGCAAGATTTGTTAGCCTTACGACCACACAGAGGCGAAACGCCATACAATTTTGGAATGAGATTGCAAGACGCTAGAAGTTTGATAATTTCAAAGCTAAATTTAGAAAATATTCCACTTAATGAAAAAACCATTAAATTACAAAATTATGAAGACCTTTCGTTGAAAACTTTTATAAAAGGATTGTCGGGTCAATTACAAAACAATGTCAGACTAAGAAACCCTGATTCTTTGGAAAAAGCAATGTCACTTGTAATCGAAGAAGAAAATTTTCAGTATGTACAGAACCAATCAACAACATTGAACACACAAAATCATTTTAAACCCCAAGAAAGAGTCACACCAGCCAATTATAAACCACAATCTACCCCCAATTCACTCCACAATATAAACCACAATTTACTCCCCAATTTACTCCACAGTATAAAGCACAATTTACTCCGCAATATAAACCACAATTTACTCCCCAATTTACTTCACAATATAGACCACAACCAACTCCCCAATTTAATTCGCAATTTAGACAACAATTTAATGTACCGCCAAGACCAAATTTTCAACCCAAACCCTTCTACCAACAAGCGCAACAAAATCATAATTTTGCACACAGACAAAACTACCCGCAACAAACTAATTTCAATTTCCAAACTCCTTTCTCGCAACAGAGACAAAGTCAACTAATTCGCAGATTTCCCCAACCAAATTATGAAAATAAACCAGAACCGATGGATGCTTCCACAATTAAATCCCTAAATAGAAACAAAAATCACTTAAATCATTACGAACTTAATGAAAACTCTTACAATGAAAATTTTGATGAAAATCCTGAATACTACGACGCTATTCCCGAAACACCAATAAACGAACAACCGCAATACGACATTAATTACATAGAACCAGAAGATTTTGTCGACAACGAAGATGAAAATGTAAATTTTCACCAGACTTCACCTTTAAACAACCAGACCTAATAACATTAAATTTAGTCCGAGCAAATTTACCATACGTTTATATACCCGAATTAGACGCAAATTTCTTAATAGATACAGGTAGTAGTAGAAGTTTAATAAATCCTGAATTAGCCTACAAATTTTATTACAATTATATTTTTAAAGAAGATTTTAACATTGAAACAGCTCATAGTATCACATATCACGACGAAGTAATGATTATCCCCGTTTTTAATATGTTTAACGTAAATGAAACTCATAAATTCTACATTTTTAAATTTAGCGAAAAATATGACGGATTAATAGGAGTAGATTTATTGAAACAATTAAAAGCTTCAGTAAACGTAAACTCAAAATTACTAATAACACCGCGAGTCAAAATTCCGATAATATATGAAAGCGAAGAATTAACCAAATTAAAAAGAAACCTTAAATTTCATAAATATTCAATTACTATTCCCGCGAGAACCGAACAAATTGTAAAATTACCAGTAACAATAGAAAAAGGTATAGGACATTTAGATTACATAAAATATGGACCTAATACAGAATCACCTAGCGCTTTAGTGAACGTTGAAAATTATTTTGCTATAACGACAATAATTAATTCCGATATGCAACCAGTATCAATAGAGATAGAAGAACCTTACGAAATCGAACAATTAAATATTAACGAAGTCAATTTTACGAATCAAACTAGTACTAATAAAATAAACACGACACAAGATAACTTGCTAAAAGAAAATTTAAAAACCTTCGCCTAAATCACTGCAATGTAGAAGAAAGACGAGCAATACATAAATTATGCCTTGAGTACCGCGATATATTTCACTGTGAAAAAATCCCTTTAACTTTTACAAACAAAATTCGACATCAAATTAATCTAACCAATGATTCACCTATTTTCACGAAACAGTATAGATACCCCGAAATTCACAAACAAGAGGTCAAATCACAAATACAGAAAATGCTAGAAACTGATATAATCCAACCATCTATTTCCCCTTGGTCCAGCCCTATCTGGATTGTACCCAAAAAACTAGATGCGTCAGGTAAACCGAAATGGCGACTAGTAGTCGATTACAGAAAATTAAATGAACGAACAATTGACGACAAATACCCTTTACCCAATATTACCGATATCTTAGACAAATTAGGTAAAAGCCAATATTTTACAACCCTCGATTTAGCGAGCGGATTTCACCAAATACAAATGAACTCAGAAGATTGCGCAAAAACAGCTTTTTCTACGGAAAACGGTCATTATGAATATAAAAGAATGCCGTTTGGACTAAAAAACGCACCAGCAACTTTTCAACGTGTAATGGATAACATTCTAAGAGGACTTCAAAACGAAATTTGTTTAGTATATTTAGATGATATTGTAATTTATAGCACCTCTCTGACAGAACACATTCAACGGTTAAAAGAAATTTTCAATCGATTAAGATCAGCCAATTTCAAAATCCAACTTGATAAATCAGAATTTTTAAGAAAAGAAGTTAATTATTTAGGACATATTATCACACCCGAAGGCGTTAGACCTAATCCGGACAAAATTCATGCTGTTAAACAATTCCCTATCCCTAAAACACAACGAGAAATTAAAAGCTTCCTAGGATTAATAGGATATTACCGTAAATTTATTAAAGATTTTTCAAAAATAACCAAACCACTAACCAATTGTTTAAAAAAGACCGTAAAGTCATCATCGATCAGAATTATTTAAATGCTTTTAATACATGTAAAAAATTATTAATTAACGCACCTATATTGCAATATCCAAATTTTTCTGAAAAATTTATCTTAACAACAGATGCATCAGATTTAGCATTAGGAGCAGTATTATCACAAGGTCTTATTGGATCAGATAAACCAATAGCATTCGCTTCACGAACCTTAAACGGAGCTGAACAAAAATACAGCACAATCGAAAAAGAGCTCTTAGGAATCGTGTGGGCTTGTAAACATTTCAGACCTTATCTTTTTGGCCGAAAATTTACTATTTATACAGATCATAGACCACTCACATGGTTATTCAGACTAAAAGAACCAAATTCTAAACTCGTACGTTGGAGGCTAAAACTCGAAGAATTTGACTATGAAATTGAATATAAAAAGGCAAATTAAATTCTAATGCAGACGCGCTTTCGAGAATCAAAATTAATGCAATTGAAAATGAATCAGTCATAAATAACCCAGGAGAAATAGACCAAGACATTTTAGATTATTTACGTCATGCAGCTGAAAATCCTATTGAAAACCCGGAAAATTTAGATGTAAATCAACCAGAAATTCCCCAAAACACAGCAACTCAAAACCAACCCAAAATTAGAATACTCTCAGATATCCAAATTAAACCTCCTGATAACGATCAAAGAACAATGTCTACACAGCACACAACTTTCAATGAAACAACAAATAATGGTATTAAAATATTAGACGAAATTATAAATAATAAAGTAAACCAAATTTTAGTTTTCCCAAATTTATATCCAAAACTCGAAGTAAAAGAAGAAATATACGAACACCATAAAATCCTTCATGTTAAAATTCCTCTTAAACAAAACCGAAACTTAATATTACAATTTCTAAAGAATTATACAACTACAAATAAATTATACTGTGTATACTTCTACACAGACGAATTATACAAAAATTTCAATCAAGTATATTTAGAACATTTTTCTGAAAATGGCCCAAAATTAATAAGATGTTTAAAATTAGTAAACACCGTAATTGACAAGGAAACACAAATTTTATTAATTAAAACTCATCACTGTAGTTCAACGAACCACAGAGGAATCAACGAGACACTAGAACAATTGAAGAAAAATTATTATTGGATAGGAATAAAAATACGGTAACCAATTTTATCAATTCATGCGAAATTTGTCAAAGAACAAAGTATGCCAGGAAAACACCCTATGTACCATTAATGAACACCGAAACCGCGGATAAACCCTTCCAAATAGTCCATATGGATATTTTCATTTTCGATGGAAAAAACTATTTAACAATTGTCGATGCTTTTACGAAATTCGCGCAAGCTTTAGAAATTGCAGGAAAAACCGCGATACACATAAGTAACGCTTTAATTAAATACTTTTCATGTTTTGGAATCCCAGAAAAAATTATTATAGACAACGGACGCGAATTTAATAATGAAACTGTAAAAGAAATTTTGAATCTACATAAAATAAAAATACATTTCACTACCCCCGCTCATCATGAATCTAATTCTATAGTAGAAAGATTTCACTCAACGATAATAGAACATTTAAGAATTCTAAAAGAAACGTATTCAAATGAAAAAGACGATCTCATGAATTATGCTATTATTGGATATAACGGTTCAATACACAGTTCAACAAATTATACGCCATTTGAATTAACATTTGGACACACAAACAGCAGAAACCCTAATGATATATTTTTACCCATTTCATTTTACTCTGATTACGCTGACAACCACAAAAAGAAATTAGAAAAAGTGTATGAAAATGTCGCAGAAAAATTAGAAAACAACAAACAAAAAATAGTTCAGAAACATAATACCCAAGGAGACGCAAATAATACTTTCAAATTAGGACAGACTGTCTATAAAAAGAATCCCCAAACTAGAAATAAGAAAACTAATAAATTCTTAGGCCCTTATGAAATAACGAATATTCTAGAAAGAAACAGAGTAGAAATTGCTAATAAAAAATTAAAAAATAAAAACAGAGAAATAGTACACATTAAAGAATTAAAAGATCCTCCTGTTGCAGGACCCTCACAAGCTTCATCTACGGAGAATTAATCCCTCCTAAATTTCATGACCTGAACTACAATCCAGGACTTCTTCCTATTAAAATTGGCAACGCACAAAATAAAATCGACTCTTGGTCGTTTATTCAAATATATGATATTAATAATGTTATTTTAGAATTTAAGACTATTCAAAACAAATTTCATCAACTCAAAAATGCTTTTGAGAATACTAATATATACACGAACTCCTCAATTAATTATTATAAAGATAATTTCTATAATTCATATAATTTAGTAACCATTTTAGAAAGAAAAATCGAAACGCAATGTAAACAATTAAATCCTTTAATAAAAGAAAGAACGAAAAGAGGTTTAATCGACGGCTTAGGATCAATAATCAAATCTATAACCGGAAATCTAGATCAAACAGATGCCCTAAAATATGATAACGCAATAAGTAAACTATCGGATAATCAAGTTAAATTAAAAACGCTAGTTAAAGAACAAATCACATTATTAGAAAAATCAATTGAACTATTTGATAATCATACAAAAACCCTTTTCCACAATCAACTCAATTTAAACGAAAAAGTTGTACAAATAGAAAACCTTGCAAACGGTAAAAATTGAAAATTTAAGTGCCAGAACCTTCAATATAATTTACATGATAATCTCACAAGTTCTGACATCTTTTGAAATCATACATACAACCCTAGAGAAAATAGAAGTAGCTATAACGTTTTCCAAATTAAATACATTTCATAATTCAATGATTGAACCCAATGAATTATTAAACGAAATTAAAGGAATTGAAACTTATTTACCTCGAAATAAGTTACCTTTTGAACCAAAGATTGAAAATATATTAATGTTCGAAAAAACCATTGAAGTAAAAGCATATAGCAAAAGGAATCAAATAATATTCATACTAGATATTCCCATTGTCGAAAGTAAGACTTACAACTATTATCATTTGTATTCACTTCCTGTATATCAAAATCAATCTTTTAATGTTATAATACCACAATCCCGATATTTAATTCTAAATGACGATAATTATATGTTTTTCGATACAAAATGTCAGGATATCACTCTGGACGAATACATTTGCCATGAACTTAATCCATTAAAAATTCGTCATTCAATTCCATGCGAAATACAAATGTTAAAATATTTTGAAAACTTATCAATGTGTAACAAAGTTCCTGTTATAATAGAAGACATGAAAATTCAAAAACTAGAAAGGAACCAATGGATTTTGATAACGCAAAATCAAACTAATGTCAAGCAAACCTGTGGAAAAGAAATTAATGAAATACCAATTAAAGGTACTTTCTTAATAGAAATTTACGATAACTGTATTCTTCAGATCAATAATGTACAAATAAAGAACTTTAGGAAACATAAAAGTAATATACAAAATATGTTAATACCAAAATTGTATTTTAAAAATATTCGATTAAACAATGTATCCGAAAATATTGAACCTCTTAAAATAGAAAATGTAAATTTGGATGAAATGCATAAGCTAAGAAATACCTTAGAGATGCAAAAGATAAATGTAGAGAACATAAATGATGTAGAACCTGTAAACTTTAAAATAAGCTTTTGGACAATAATATTATATATTCTACTAATTTTAACGATAGTTTCGATCCTATATAAATTATGTATCGCAAAATATAAGAAGATTTATGGAGTTCAACAACCCGCTGAAAATCTCCCGGATCATCGTGGATTTTCACTCTAAGCAGGGAGGAGTTACGTTCCCGGAAACATAGGAATAGAGAAGATAAAGTTATCAACGCTTAGCTTGCAATTTCAATACGTAAATAGGATAGTTAGAGTAAGAACAATGCTTTTTGTAATTAGACTTAAGTACGCTACACATGTACGTCTGTTAATAAATAGCCAAAACTTCTTAAATTTTCTTTTTAAAAACATTCCAACGCGTTCCCAAACCAAAACTAGCGCGCAAATTAACCGCAGTTACATATTCATAAAAGGTCCCCATTTAGGTAGCTATTAGCGGCTTTAAAGGAGACGAAGAAAAAGAACCGGTAGAGATAAGGCGCTCGATTCGTTAAAACGGCGAATTAAAATCCCCGGTCTGGCGAATTAAGTAAGTGTCAACCGAACGTAGCGAGCGATTATCTAAATTGCTCGCGTCCGTAAAAAAGAAAGAAGGAACGAAGAGAGGAAAAAACGGAGAAAGTAGAAGAATGATCGGTCAGAAGGCGATTATGGGGAGACGAGCATATGCTCGAGGTTCGGCGTTAAATTAACGAACGATTATCGTATCGGACGACGTCGTGGGACTTACTGGAAATCTATGAGTAGTTATATAATGTTGGTAGCAGTTTTAGGGAATTATCCATCGCCATGAAGCGCCCAAAACTTTTATCGTTACATCTCTCTTTGGGGCGTAGAAGTCCCAGCAACCAAAAAACAAAGAAACTTTATCCAAAATACATTTACTCCTTTCAAATTGAAGTTGATAGCCCAAAGAATTGGGGAAAACATCGAAAAACTACAAATATCTTCTTCTTTTGGCAATTTCTCGATGCTTCCTCAAAAGAAGTTTGTATCGAATTTTGGGGAATTCTTTTCTCAAATTCCGTTGCGCTTCAAGAAATTACGAAAAAACGTAGGGCCGCGCTGAGAAACCCGAGCTCTCCACCGATTCCCTTCTAAACCGAGATTTATCGATGTTTACGTCTTCTCTCGATCGCTTAACGCGATTCCAACATCGCATAAAACCAGATCGAACGAAGAAAAACAGACTCCCTCGAGGCGCGTATACACGTTTTGTCATTGCTGGAATTCGTATCGGCAGCTCTCGAACGATTCGATCGTCAGTCGGAGAAAGAAGATCCGACAGAGTCCGTCTTCTACTTAACCGTAGGTATACGTGTATACAGGAGAGGTCGCGTTTATCGTACACCGAGAAGAACCCGTAATCGATGTCATAATTAGCCGAAGAATATATCCGAATCTCTCTCCTCTCGCGCGCGCCCTCTCTCTCTCTCTCTCTCCCCTTTTCGGGATGCGTTCGTGAGATGACGACTTAAAAAGCGTAATCAGTTTGCGCTTCGCGATTCGCCGTAATCATTTCCAGTTTTTGATCGGGTAAATTATTATCGGTAATGATGGAGGTAATTAGATGTACATATATACTAACGTAAAATGATGGGACTCGTTCGTGTCGGAAAAAACGGCGACGAGAAAGGCGGAAATGTACGATTGTCGCGAAGAAAATGATTAGACGAGAATAAGAAGAAGCGAAGAATCGGGTCAGGAACGAAAGTAATAAAAAGTAATGAAGGAAAACCGAGAAGAAGGTGCTACAGTTGAAAATACGATAAAAGGAAAAACAAGGAAAAATAGCGAAACGTGAGCCGAAACGACGATTAACTCGAAGAAATGCTAATATGAGAAGAAAAACAAAAGAGAATCGAAAAATGTGTTGATGAATGAAAATAGAAATGGTAGTACAGGAAAATAGAAGTAAAGGTACAATAAGAGGAAATACGAAAAGGAAATGAAGAGAAAGCAGTAATATGATGTGGAATGACGATTGACTCTGAGAAATAATAAGGCGAAAAAAGAACCGGAAAGAATTGAAGAATAAGGTGACAAATGAAAGTAACCAATAAGGAAATGTTAAAACGAGAAGGGGAACGAAAGAGAATCGAAAAATAAGGCGAGGAATAAACATAAAAAAAAGGTAATACGGGAGAACAGGGGAAAAAGAGCAATAGGCGACAATACGAAAAGGAAAGGAAGAAATAGTAGAAACATGATGTGGAACGACGCTTGACTCTAAGATATAATAAGACGAGAAGAAGGAAGGAATCGAAGAATAAGGCGAGAAATGAAAGTAGCCAAGAAGATGACATAGGAAAAAACAGAGAAGAAGGCGCAACAGTAGAAAATGCGAAGAAAAAAGGGAGAACAACGAAAAATACCGAAACACGAGCCGGAATGACGATTAACTCGAATAAATGGCAAAACGAGAAGCGGAACGAAAGGGAATCGAAAAATAAGGCGAGGAGTAAACATAGAAAAAGTAATACGGCCGAACAGGGGAAAAGGAGCAATAGGCGACAATACGAAAAGGAGAGGAAGAAATAGTAGAAACATGATATGGAACGACGCTTGACTCTAAGAAATAATAAGGCGTGAAGAAGAAAGGAATCGAAGAATAAGGCGAGAAATGAAAGTAGCCAAGAAAATAACATAGGACAAAACAGAAAAGAAGCCGCAAGAGTAGAAAAGTCGAAAAAGAAGGGAAAACAAGAAGAATACCGAAACACGAGCCGGAATGACGACTAACTCGAAGAAATCCTACAACGAGAAGCGAAACGAAAGAGAATCGGAAAATAAGGCGAGGAATAAACATAAAAAAAGGTAATACGGGAGAACAGGGAAAAGGAGCAATAAGCGACAATACGAAAAGGAAAGGAAGAAATAGTAGAAATATGATGTGGAACGACGCTTGACTCTAAGAAATAATAAGGCGAGAAGAAGAAAGGAATCGAAGAATAAGGCGAGAAATGAAAGTAGCCACGAAGATAGCTTAGGACAAAACAGAGAAGAAGGCGCAATAGTAGAAAATGCGAAGAAAAAGGGCACACAAGAAAAATACCGAAACAAGAGCCAGAATGACAATTGACTCGAAGAAATCCTACAACGAGAAGTGGAACGAAAGAGAATCGGAAAATAAGGCGAGGAATAAACATAAAAAAGAGGTAATACAGGGGAACAGGGAAAAGGCGCAATAGATGACAATACGAAAAGGAAAGGAAGAAATAGTAGAAATATGATGTGAAATGACGATTGACTCTAAGATATAATAAGGCGAAAAGAAGAACAAGAAGGAATCGAAGAATAAGGCGAGGAATGAAAATAGCCAAGAAGATGACATAGGAAAAAACAGAGAAGAAGGCGGAATTGTAGAAAATGCGAAGAAAAAAGGGAAAACAAGAAAAATACCGAAACACGAGCCGGAATGACGATTAACTCGAAGAAATCCTACAATGAGAAGTGGAACGAAAGAGAATCGAAAAATAAGGCGAGGAATAAACATTAAAAAAAAGGTAACACGGGAGAACAGGGGAAAAGGAGCAATAGGCGACAATACGAAAAGGAAAGGAAGAAATAGTAGAAACATGATGTGGAATGACGATTGATTCTAAGATATAATAAGGCGAGAAGAAGAAAGGAATCGAAGAATAAGGCGAGAAATGAAAGTAGCCACGAAAATAACTTAGGAAGAAAACAGAGAAGAAGGCGCAACAGTAGAAAATGCGAAAAAATAGGGAAAACAAAAAAATACCGAAACACGAGCCGGAATGACGATTAACTCGAAGAAATCCTACAACAAGAAGCGGAACGAAAGAGAATCGGAAAATAAGGCGAGGAATAAACATCGAAAAGGTAATACAGGAGAACAGGGGAAAAGGCACACTAGGCGATAGTACGAGAAGGAAAGGAAGAAATAGTAGAAACATGATGTGGAACGACGATTGACTCTAAGAAATAATAAGACGAGAAGAAGGAAGGAATCGAAGAATGAGGCGAGGAATGAAAATAGCGAAGAAGATGACATAAGACAAAACAGAGAAGAAGGCGCGACATTAGAAAATGCGAAAAAGAAAAATATCGGGGCACGAGCCGCAATGACGATTAACTCGAAGAAAAGCTCAAACGACAAGAGAGTTTATGTTTGTAGCCGAAACAAAGCTGAAGAAAATTGACGTCGTTTGATTTACTTCGATTCTTCGGTTCGTCGGGTAAGCAGAATACCGAATACGAAGTAGATTTTAAAGTGAAACTCGAACATAGTCACCCTTCAAGGACGTTGCCAGTTCCTTTGTTCGCAAGATAAGCTCTGTCTAGTGACACTGCAATGCGAGGAAATCCATTCTACTATTTCGGACAATTACTGATAAGGGATTACTCGAAGTGCGTGCGTGATTAATTGGAGAATGGTCTCATACCGATTCGGAAACAATAAACGTTCGAAAAGCAAAAATCAAATTCCACCGCGATTTCCGCGACGGACCAAGATTGTATGTAACCTCGAATTAGTCGTTCCCCCAAATTATCGCTTCTCAAACCGGTAGCAATTTCGGAAACGACTCGGACCGATTGCTATCCTTCCGACACCGTTCCAGCGTTCAGAAGAAAAAAAATGAAGAAATCAAGAAGTAAATCTTATTAATTTTTCAAACCACAAAATATTCACAATATCATCCTGATTATCCAAATCGTACAAGCGAAGCAATTACCACTATATTTATTTTCCTTTCACCATATTTCTTCTTCCTCCTCCTCTTCCTCCACCTCCTCCTCCTCTCCTTTCTATCCTCCATTTATCCCTTTTCGAAACGATATCGTCGATCATTGTGCTTATATCTTCCGTGAAATTAAAGAAACGACAATATATACGAAATCGTTTGAGAGCGTTCGCCACAAATAAAATTATGATTGGCCGGAGGTGAGTTTTGATTGACTGTGAAAATTAGATTTTGTCCTATTCAATGGCGGAGCGTAAGCAGACCTGGGTTGATGACGACGACGAAGGAGAAGAAGTACGGAGGAAGAGAAAGAAAAGAAAGGAAAAAACGGCTGCGCGGATAACTGTGTACCGCTGGGAGTAACTAATGTAATTCGAAGGTTTTTTTTCGGTTTGGCCGGCGCGCGTGAATAATTCCGTTTTTCTTTTTTTTTTATTTTGAGATGTTTAATAAGGATCTAGCGCGACAATGAACGAAAGGCGTAAACTAATTCCGATCTGATTGAATGCGACGTTCGGTTTTGGGCAGCAAACGATCGCTGAGAAATAAGTAATGATGAAGTAATATGAAAGAGGAAGAAGGAGGAGAAAGGAGAAAAAGAAATAAGAACAGAAAAAGGGATGTAGAAGAATAGAATTAAGATAAAGGTAGGAATTTCAGCACTTAACTTCAGATTTAAATAAGAAAAGAACGAAAAAGTGATTTGAAAGAAAACAGGAAGAGTTGGATGAAAAAGGAATAAAGAAGAGGAGGAAAATAAAACAAGAACAGAGAACAAGAAAAATCGAATAAAGATAAAAGTAAGAAGGTGGACAGGTAGAAATTTGTTGAAATTTGCATATGCGGAGTGAAATTGGCATCGCTGGTTGCACTTAACTTCCAGCGAATTAAATATGAGAATAAGGAAAAATGTTTAGGAAGAAGAACAGGAACACGAAAAAGAAGAAGAACAGCAATAACACGAAGGCTATAATCAGTAGAAATTGATGATGCTGACCGGAATTTGCATCGGGGATTGGCACTTCCGAAAAATCAGATCAGAAAGGAAGAAAAGGAAGAAGAATAAGAAAAAGGATAACAGGAAGAAGACAAAAACGGAGAACATGAATAAGTTAAAAGTATATATTACTGGGAGGTTTAAGATATAGACTTGAATTTACGTCAGTGGTTGTATTGGCGCTCTCGATAAGTTGTATAAAGAAGAATAAAATAAATAGGAAGATTAAGAGAAAGAAAGAAAAGAAGAAGAAAGCTATAAAAGAAAAAGAAAGCAAACGGTCAGAAGCAAGATTAGAACCGGAGATCAGATCGAGAAAAAGCTAAGAACAATAAAGACACCAAGAAAAACAAGAAAGATATACAAAGAAAGGAAATATACGAAGAAACTGGGCAGGAAGGAAATGAATGTGGGAATTGTTGGGAATTCGACCTAGATGAAAGCATAAATTCGTTGTAGACGTAGACTGGTGTTATCATCAATAATCGTACTCCGCTTCAAATAAATTGGATAGGAAAAGGAGGAAGAAAGAGGGAGATAAGAGAAAGCGGTGGAAGAACAAAAACCCAGAAAAGAAAGGAAAGAGCATACGAAAGGGAAGAGAAAAGCATACGAAGGGGTAGAAACGAGCATCGAAAAGGAAGAAAGACTGGAGTCAGTGTGAGCGGCAATTTCGAGTGGAAAACTGGGGTGAGCGTCGCTGATCGGATAGGGGACGACAAGTAAGAAGAAAGAGAATAAAAACGGAAAAATAATGTTGGGAGGAAGAAAATAATAAGAAAAATGGGAACTAATCAAAATCGGAAATTCGACGCCGTAACCTGGAATTAATGCAGGTGGTCGTACTGGGCTCTCGAAGAAAAAGAAAACAAGAAAAAACAACAAGAGAAGCAGCAGAATATCAAGAAAAAGAAAGCGGGTAGAAAAAAGAAAGAAGAAGAAAGTAACGAGATAAACAGGAAACGGATAAAAGTGTTTTCTTTTTGTGGGAATTCAAAGTGGTAGACTGAGATTGCGATCGATAAAGCAGGAAAAAACGCGTGGACCAAGTAGGAGAAGCAGAAGAACGAAGCAGTGAAAGAAGAAGAAACAAAAAAGAAAACAGAACAGGGTTACCGTCCTCAGATTTGGAGTTTTCTGGAGTGATTTTAAAGTCATCTCTGGACGGGTTAGATATGGTTAGGGAGAGATTAGAGTGAAGTCAATTTTCTCACTATTGGTTGTTATATTTTGTCTGGGAACGTTTCGAGGCTGTAGAAATCGTCCTCAGATTTGGAATTTTTGGAGTGATGTCACGGTCACCTTTAGTCTGTTTAGATGTAATTGGAGAAAAATTAGGACGACACCATTCGCTATTATGTTTCCCTTGGAGATATTTCCATACTGTAGAAATCATCCTCAGGTTTGGAGTTTTCTGGAGTGATCTCATAGTCATCTTTAGACTGTTTTGATGTGGTTGGGAAAAGATTTGGAAGAAGTCCTTCTTTTCACCATTCGCTATTATGTTTCCTCCGGGGAACGTTTCGATACTGTAGTAATCGTCCTCAGATTTGGAGTTTCCTGGAGTGATTTTATAGTAATTCTTAGACCGCTTGGATGTGATTGGGAAAAGATTTG
Organism: Chrysina gloriosa; assembly: GCA_038088585.1. NCBI lineage: Eukaryota > Metazoa > Arthropoda > Insecta > Coleoptera > Scarabaeidae > Chrysina > Chrysina gloriosa. The sequence continues at coordinate 53,885,813 of CM076094.1, read as the reverse complement.
AGCAAAGTCCGTCATTCCACCATTCGCAATTATGTTTCCTCCGGGTACGTTTCGATACTGTAGAAATCGTTCTAAAATTTGGAGTTTTTGGAGTTATCTCACAATCACCTTTAGATTGTTTAGATGCGGTTGGCAAAACATTTGGACGAAGTCCATCTTTCCACCATTCGCTCTTATCCTTTCTCTGGGTACGTTTCGAGACTGTACAAATCATCCGCAGATATGTAGTTTTCTGGAGTGATCTCATAATCATTTTTAGACTGTTTAGATACGGTTAGGGAAAGATTTAGGTGGAGTCTATTTTTCCACCATTCATTATTATATTTCCTCTATGGACGTTTCGAGACTGTAGAAACCGTCCTCAGATTTGGAGTTACCTGGAGTGATTTTATAGTAATCTTCAGACCGCTTAGATGTAGTTGGGAAAAGATTTGGATGGAGTCCACATTTCCAGACTGTAGAAATCATCCGCAGATTTGGAGTGTTCTGGAGTGATTTCGTAGTCATTTTTAAACTGTTTAGATACGGTTAGAGAAAGATTTAGGTGGAGTCTATTTTTCCACTATTCGTTATTATATTTCCTCTGTGGACGTTTCGAGACTGGAGAAACCGTCCTCAGATTTGGAGTTACCTGGAGTGATTTTATAGTAATCTTCAGACGGCCTAGATGCGAGTGGCAAAAGATTTGGACGACGTCCATCTTTCCACCATTCGCTCTTATGTTCCCTCTGTAGACGTTTCGAGACTGTAGAAATCTTCCTCAGATATGGAGTTTTTGGAGTGATCTCATAGTCATTTTTAGACTGTTTAGATACGGATAGAGAAAGATTTAGGTGGAGTCTATTTTCCACCATTCGTTATTATATTTCCTCTGTGGACGTTTCGAGACTGCAGAAACCATCCTCAGATTTGGAGTTTCCTGAGGTGATTTTATAGTAATCTTCAGACGGCTTAGATGTGATCAGGAGAAGATTTGGACGAAGTCCATCTTTCCACCATTCGCTCTTATGTTTCCTCTGGAGACATTTCCAAACTGTAGAAATCATCCGCGGATATGGAGTTTTCTGGAGTGATCTCATAGTCATTTTTAGACTGTTTAGATACGATTAGGGAAAGATTTAGGTGGAGTCTATTTTTCCACCATTCGTTATTATATTTCCTCTGTGGACGTTCCGAGACTGCAGAAACCGTTCTCAGATTTGGAGTTTCCTGGAGTGATTTTATAGTAATCTTCAGACGGCCTAGATGCGAGTGGCAAAAGATTTGGACGACGTCCATCTTTCCACCATTCGCTCTTATGTTCCCTCTGTAGACGTTTCGAGACTGTAGAAATCTTCCTCAGATATGGAGTTTTCTGGAGTGATCTCATAGTCATTTTTAGACTGTTTAGATACGGTTAGAGAAAGATTTAGGTGGAGTCTATTTTTCCACCATTCGTTATTATATTTCCTCTGTGGACGTTTCGAGATTGTATAGAAGCCGTTCCTCTCTTTGGAATGGTTGAGTTGTTAGTTTATCTTCCTTCAGGAGCAAAATCTGCCGTATTTGCGTCTCCCCTCATGAGATGGCGCTCTTATTATTCGGACTCGAGTTTACTTCAAATTCCTTCTTCCCGAAATATTGCGATTCGGTTTACGTATTTCCGGCGTATCGAATACGACACGTCGTTTCCATCCTTCTTGTACCATTTCGCTGCCAATTGCGAAATGGTGTTTTCTCTCTCCCTCGATACCTCATTCGGAACGAATTATAAAAGTACCCCTATACAGAAGCACGTAGAAACAGCAGCGAGGTCGTCTCCGAACCGCGCGGGAGGAGGGGAGGGGATTTCACTCCGCAATTCCGCCACAAAACCTAACACCTTTTCGCTTCCACCGAAACGGACGAAACGTTCAACGGAAGCGCAGACGACCGACGACGATGGACGTGCCAGTTGGCCAAACTCGCTTCGCGAGTGCCCTCGTCCTTTTCGGGGGACCTTTCCGAAGGCGGCGTACGACGGCGGGCGCAACGGCTAAACAGCGGACGACGATGACTGGACGAATTAGAACAACAACATATAAAAAAGGTGTCCGGCTAAATACAATGTAATTCGCCTCACTTTGCGTCGTTCCCCGGCGTTAAACGTTAGCGCACGGCAGATACCACAAAGGTACATATGTGTACGTACCTCGAGCTTCGCCTGACGCCCGTTAGTGTGTTAACAAAAAAACGAGAAAAAGGTAATCTACGCCGCTGATCGTCGCCGTTGTTAGGTTGTTAACACTTCCGCAGGAAGTGACAATTAGAGTTGCCCCTAATTCCTGTGTGTATATGTGTGTTGCGGTATGAGCGCGATTCTTTTTCGTTTTTTAATCACGTTTATTTATACGAGGCGCGCGGACGATAAAAGATTATCCTCGTTAAGCACTTTGGTCACGTTTCGTCCGTTTGTCTTTTGCTGGGGAGAGGAAAGGGCGATAATTGCGAGAGCCATTCCCAAGAATTGTTATACTTTACGCATTTTATCCCGAAATTTGCCTTTTGAAGTGAACCATCATCCGGAATAAAAGATGCGCGAATGTATGTCTACTATTCGTTGTTGTTTGGCGACAACGATAACTCCAGGAACAAGTTGCAAATACAACACTGAATTCAATTCTCGCTTTCTATTGGCTTCTCCCTAAACTTGTGTGAATCATCCTCAGGAATATACCTGATTATTGAGCACATCAAGTCTCAAATGAGGTCCGGGGAGTTTAAGACTTTCGCCTCAAAGATCCAAAAATTCTTGGTCTTGGACGTGGAAAACTTTGGCTTCTCGAATATGCTAGTAAAAGCGCTAAAACACGTCAAGTTTACTCCAGTAAACAGAGCAAGTCAAAGCTTTTCGTCACGTACAAATTATGCCCTCATCGATGGACAAACGTCTCAAAAATCCAAGATATCTTAGTCTTGGAAGTGGAAGACTTTGGTTTCTCGAATAGGCTAGAAAAATTGGCGAAGCACGACAAGTTTAGTCCAGTAAACAGGGCGAGTTTAAGATTTTTCGCCACTCACGGGTGATCGCTTTATCGATGGACAAACACCTCAAAGATCCAAAAATTCTTGGTCTTGGATGTGGAAGACTTTGAGTTCCCGAGTAGGCTACTAAAATTGCTAAACGCCGTCAAGTTCATTCCAGTGAACAGGAAAGATTAGGAGTTTTCGTCACGTACAAATGATGGCCTCATCGCTGGACAAACACCTCGAAGATACAAGAATTTTTAGTCTTGGATGTGGAAGACTTTGAATTCTCGAGTGGGCTACTAAAATTTCTAAACACCGTCAAGTTCATTCCAGTGAACAGGAAAGTTTAAGAGCTTTCCTCACGTACAAACACCTCGAAAATACAAGAATTTTTAGTCTTGGATGTGGAAGATTTTGAGTTCTCGAATAAGCTAGAAAAATTTGTGAAACACGTCAAATTTACTTCAGTGAACAGCGAAGTTTGAGACTGTTCATCACGTACAAATGATGCCCCCACGATGAACAAACATCTAAGAGATCCAAGAATTCTTAGTCTTGGACGTGGAAGACTTTGAGTTCTGGAATAGGCTAGTAAAATTGCTAAAACATTTCAAGCTTACTCCAGTGAACAGAGCAAGTCAAGACTTTTCGTCACGTACAAATGATGACCTCATCGAAAGACAAGCGTCTCAAAAATGCACGATATCTTAGTCTTGGATGTGGAAGACTTTGGTTACTCGAGTAGGCTAGAAAAATTGGTGAAACACGTCAAGTTTAGCCCAGTGAACAGGGACAGTTTAAGATTTTTCACCACTCACGGGTGATCGCTTTATCGATGGTCAAACACCTCAAAGATCCAAAAATTCTTGGAATTGGATGTGGAAGACTTTGAGTTCTCGAGTAGGCTACTAAAATTGCTAAACCACGTCAAGTTCATATCAGTGAACAGGAAAGTTTAAGAGTTTTCGTCACGTATAAATGATGACCTCATCGATGGACAGACACCTCGAAGATCGAAGAATTCTTAGTCTTGGATGTGGAGGACTTTGATTTCTCGAGTAGGCTAGAAAAATTGGTGAAACACGTCAAGTTTAGTCCAGTGGACAGGGGAGTTTAAGATTCTTCACCACTCACGGGTGATCGCTTTATCGATGGTTAAACACTTCAAAGATCCAAAAATTCTTGGTCTTGGATGTGGAAAATTTTGAGTTCTCGAATAGGCTAGAAGAATTGGTGAAACACGTCAAGTTTAGCCCAGTGGACAGAGGGAGTTTAAGATTTCTCACCACTCACAGGTGATCGCTTTATCGATGGACAAACACATCACAGATCCAAAAATTCTTGGTCTTGGACGTGGAAGACTTTCAATTCTCGAGTAGGCTACTAAAATTGCTAAACCACGTCAAGTTTATTCCAGTGAACAGGGAAGTGTAAGAGTTTTCGTCACGTATAAATGATGACCTCATCGATGGACAGTCACCTCGAAGATACAAGAATTCTTAGTCTTGGATCTGGAATATTTTGAGTTCCCGAATAGGCTAGAAAAATTGATGAAACGTGTCAAATTTACTTTAGTGAACAGCGAAGTTTGAGACTTTTCATCACGTACAAATGATGGCTTCATCGACGAACAAACAACTCAAAAATCCAAGATATCTTGGTATTGGATGTGAAAGATTTTGAGTTCTCGAATAGGCTAGAAAAATTGGTGAAACATGTAAAGTTTAGCCCAGTGAACAGGGGCGTTTAAGATTTTTCACCACTCACGGGTGATCGCTTTATCGATGGTCAAACACCTCAAAGATCCAAAAATTCTTGGTCTTGGATGTGGAAGACTTTGAGTTCTCGAGTAGGCTACTAAAATTGCTAAACCACGTCAAGTTCATTCCAGTGAACAGGAAAGTTTAAGAACTTTCGTCACGTACAAATGATGGCCTCATCGCTGGACAGACACCTCGAAGATCGAAGAATTCTTAGTCTTGGATGTGGAGGACTTTGATTTCTCGAGTAGGCTACTAAAATTGCTAAACCACGTCAAGTTCATTCCAGTGAACAGGAAAGTTTAAGAACTTTCGTTACGTGTAAATGATGGCCTCATCGATGGACAAACACTTCAAAGAACCAAGAATCCTTAGTCTTGTATGTGGAAGTGTAAGTGAAGTGAACAAGCGAATTTAAGACTCAAAGATCAAAGAATTCTTAGCTTTGATTGCCAAAGATTTTGGACTCTCGAATTGGTCAGAAGAATTGGTAATAACCTTCAACAGATGCAAAAACCGTGATAAGATGTGATTAAACACTATCGAATTTAGATGTATTTTAAAGGTATTGTTTGTGCTTGCTCGCACTTATCATTATTACTGGAAATCGAGCGGCACCATCGATATAATGGCAACTTTTGGCACTTCTATCTGGCTCATCTTCTTCCTTTGTTTTCCTTCATCGTCTTCCTTTTCGTTGGACTACGTTTTTTTCGCATGTCTCTTTTTCCATCTCATATGTTGGAGAGAGATAGAATACCAGCACCAATGCCAATTCTAAGTTACAAATCAAGAATCCCACTTTCATCTAATTCCTGTTTTCGTCCTTCTTTCCATTCTTCATTTCTTTGACGATCATCTTGTTATAATCTCTCTTATTCTTCTTCTTGGTTCTGGAAAGCCTAGCACGACAACCGACGCTAATTTCAGTCCGCATCTTCTAAATTCCCACAGATGCCAACTTACATCTGCATTTCTTTTCCCTCTCCTCATTTTCTTCTTCTCATTATTATTAGAGCGAAGCTCTTATAGCGAGGTTTTGCGGTGAGAGTTAACCGAGATGTTATCGTCAGATAGACGTTTTTTTAGTTCTATCTTTCTTCTTTCCTTAGTTCTTCCTCGCACTCACACACACACATAGGCATCAACGGAGAAAAATGTGCCGTATTTGCGTCTCCCCTCGTGAGATGGCGCTCTTATTATTCGGACTCGAGTTTACTTCAAATTCAACTTCAACTTATTTATCATCGGTTTCGAAATGATATACTTTTTCTTTGTACATTGTTTATTCAAGTATGGATTTTTACCTTTTATACAAATGAGCATCATCGCTTTGTTTCACTTGTTTTCGCTCCAAGCGTATAGAAGTAGAGTGATAATAATCGTTTATATCTTCACAACATTTTCCAATTTCAGATTTAATCCCGGATATGTCCATAATCGCATCCAATTTAAGCCGCATAAATAGATCGGATAAAAACGCGCTGGTCGAGGTAACAAATGGTCGATCATTTAGCTTTTTCCAATTTATAAAGTCGAAGACGACGCACGCGGTTTGCTTCGATCGGAGAAAAAGAGGCTTCCTTTTGCCAATGAATAATGCATCGTCGAGGGCGCTCACATCGGCCTAATAATAAAGTCGATCGACCGCTTTCGTCGCGAACTGTACGCTGCAATTAAAGACGTCAATTAAAGAAGAAGAAAAAGAAGAAGATCTGGTGGCAGCTCCGCGATCGAAAGCTGTCGATGCGGGCAGGCTTAATCCTCGACGGAATCTCGCGAAATCGCCGTCCGCGACGTTTCGGTCGATAATCCGCGTTCTTTTTAGAGAGATATCGTCGAGTTTTACCGGTATTTAACGAGCCAATTAGAGGTCGAGGCGTTCTTCTTTTTCGCTCTCGTTACGAAATGAATTTTAGGAAAAAGGACGAAATCGAGAAATTTCCTTTTACGATAACGTAACGTACTCAACGTAGGTGTAAGTTGCAACTTTGTTTATACTACTTTGAAGCAATTTCTCGCATTACAGCGATCGGAGAATGGTGTTTTGATGATTCGAGCTGCAAAAGCCTTTGGATTTGCTTGAGTCTAATCGCTTAAAGAATCAATTTTTAAGAAAATTGAATTGTCATTCTTGCGGCAACGGAAGCGCTGTTTCGGATTTTTCTTCTAATTACAAATGCATAAATCGAAAATAGGGAGAGAAAAGGAAGAAAGAGACAGTGACGAAGAAGAGCTTTAAAGGTTATTAACACGCTCAGCAGCTTAACATTCCTCATCGTTAATCGTTAAAATTTTGAAGTTGTAGAAGTCAATCTCAGATTTTAAGATCGTTCTTTCCCGAATTTTTGGGAATGTAAAAGAGATGTGAAGTTCATCGAAACGTCTCGTTACTGACTTCAGATTGGAAGTTCTAGAAGAGGGCGCCACCTTCACTAGTGGCTAATATTTTTTTATAGTCTTCCGAGACTTTAGAAGATATCTGAAGATTTTATTTCGGAAAGTTTTAAAGTAGTACAAATCATTCGAGCCGTTCTTGGAGTGAGAGATCTCCGTATTAATGACGAGGACATTGTAAGATTGTTAGTGAAATCGAAATGTTATTGTTTAAGATTTTATCTTAAAACGTTTCAAGGTTGTAGAAACCAGTCCAATCCCCATATCCGCATCTGTTTTCTTTGTTTTCTTCTTTTTCTTGGAGTTAAAGCCGTCTATATTAATGCTTTACCTTTCTTCCAATGACTTCTAGCGACGGAAAAAATTACAAAACGGTTCAAGTTCGGCTTAAAATTTGGAGTTTCTCGAGTGATTTGATAGTTACTAACTGCTATTTTTCGTTCTTCCATTTCCTCGAACTATTCGGAGGCGATGGAGTTGTTCGCTTACGAGTACATTACCTTTCAGATCATTTCCAGGTTACAGAAATCATCCTCGGATTTGGAGTTTGCTGGAGTTAGAGCTTTGTATATTCATAGTTATCCATCAATACAATAGAAATCTCTGCGACTGCTGAACATCCCGCTTTAAAACGGTCGGAAGTTGTGAAAGCCGGTTTGGAATTTGGAGTTTCTGGAGTGATTTGATAGCTACTTCCCCTACTTTTCATCTTTCAATGGCCTCGAACTATTCGGAGACGATGGAGTTGTTTCCTGTCCGCTTACGAGTACATTACCTCTCAGAACATTTCCAGGTTATAGAAATCATCCCCGGATTTGGAGTTTGCTGGAGTTAGACCTTTGTATATTCATAGTTATCCATCAATACAATAGAAATCTGTGCGACTGCTGAACATCCCACTCTAAAACGGTCGGAGGTTGTGAAAGCCAGTCTGGGATTTGGAGTTTCTGGAGTGATTTGATAGCTAGTTCCCCTACATTTCATCTTTCAATGGCCTCGAACTATTCGGAGACGAAGGAGTTGTTCCCTGTCCGCTTGCGAGTACATTACCTTTCAGAACATTTCCAGGTTTCCAGACATCATCCCCGGATTTGGAGTTTGCTGGAGTTAGAACTTTGTATATTAATAGTTATCCATCAATACAGTAGAAATCTGTGCGACTGCTGAACATCCCGCTTTAAAACGGTCGGAAGTTGTGAAAGCCGGTTTGGGATTTGGAGTTTCTGGAGTGACTTGATAGCTACTTCCCCTACCTTTCATCTTTCAATGGCCTCGAACTATTCGGAGACGAAGGAGTTGTTCCCTGTCCGCTTGCGAGTACATTACCTTTCAGAACATTTCCAGGTTTCCAGACATCATCCCCGGATTTGGAGTTTGCTGGAGTTAGAACTTTGTATATTAATAGTTATCCATCAATACAGTAGAAATCTGTACGACTGCTGAACATCCCGCTTTAAAACGGTCGGAAGTTGTGAAAGTCGGTTAGGGATTTGGAGTTTCTGGCGTGATTTGATAGCTAGTTCCCCTACTTTTCATCTTTCAATGGCCTCGAACTATTCGGAGACGATGGAGTTGTTTCCTGTCCGCTTACGAGTACATTACCTTTCAGAACATTTCCAGGTTTCCAGAGATCATGCTCGGATTTGGAGTTTGCTGGAGTTAGACCTTTGTATATTAATAGTTATCCATCAATACAGTAGAAATCTGTACGACTGCTGAACATCCCGCTTTAAAACGGTCGGAGGTTGTGAAGGCCGGCTTGGGATTTGGAGTTTCTGGAGTGATTTGATAGCTACTTCCCCTACTTTTCATCTTTCAATGGCCTCGAACTATTCGGAGACGATGGAGTTGTTTCCTGTCCGCTTACGAGTACATTACCTTTCAGAACATTTCCGGGTTACAGAAATCATCCTCGGATTTGGAGTTTGCTGGAGTTAGAGCTTTGTATATTCATAGTTATCCATCAATACAGTAGAAATCTGTACGACTGCTTAATATACCGCTTTAAAACGGTCGGAGGTTGTGAAAATCGGTTTGGGATTTGGAGTTTCTGGAGTGATTTGATAGCTAGTTCCCCTACTTTTCATCTTTCAATGGCCTCGAACTATTCGGAGACGATGGAGTTGTTTCCTGTCCGCTTACGAGTACATTACCTTTCAGAACATTTCCGGGTTACAGAAATCATCCCCGGATTTGGAGTTTGCTGCAGTTAGAACTTTGTATATTAATAGTTATCCATCAATACAGTAGAAATCTGTGCGACTGCTGAACATCCCACTCTAAAACGGTCGGAGGTTGTGAAAGCCGGCTTGGGATTTGGAGTTTCTGGAGTGATTTGATAGCTACTTCCCCTACTTTTCATCTTTCAATGGCCTCGAACTATTCGGAAACGATGGAGTTGTTTCCTGTCCGCTTGCGGAGTACATTACCTCTCAGAACATTTCCCGGTTTCCAGAAATCATCCCCGGATTTGGAGTTTGCTGGAGTTAGAACTTTGTCTATTAATAGTTATCCATCAATACAGTAGAAATCTGTACGACTGCTTAATATACCGCTTCAAAACGGTCGGAAGTTGTGAAAATCGGTTTGGGATTTGGAGTTTCTGGAGTGATTTGATAGCTACTTCCCCTACTTTTCATCTTTCAATGGCCTCGAACTATTCGGAGGCGATGGAGTTGTTTCCTGTCCGCTTGCGAGTACATTACCTTTCAGAACATTTCCCGGTTATCCAGAAATCATCCCCGGATTTGGAGTTTGCTGGAGTTAGAACTTTGTCTATTAATAGTTATCCATCAATACAGTAGAAATCTGTACGACTGCTGAACATCCCACTCTAAAACGACAATGATGCTGTCAAAATTCACGTTTCTGCCGCCCTATCCTAGTCTTCTAAGGTCCTCTGGGGTGGCCCTTTTCTTCACATATTCTTTATTCTGATCCATTCATTTTCTTCGAGGTCTTCCTTTTCTTCTTTCTCTAGGTCCTCCTATATCAAATATTTTCTTTAGCAGTTCTTCTGGCCTCATATTCACCCACTCACCTCACATGCCCGTACCCCAGTTTAATTGCTTTTTCCTAATTTCATCGTTTCTTATTCCATAGAGTTTGGATCTTTCCAACATGTTTCATCTTGAATGCATTGACCTTTTCGTCTCTTGTTTCTCGTGTATCGTTCGGTTTTCGCTTTGCACGTCCTGTGTTGGTACTACAACCGCGTTGTGGGTCTGCAGCTTTACTTCCCTATCTATTTCTTCATGTTCCAAAATTGTCTTGTAGAGGGCGTAGTAAATTTTTCTAATTTTGACAACCGTAGTTTGTCTAGGCGAAAAGCGCGTTACTAATTAGCCCTTAACAATCCGAATTAATAAATGTGTCGCCGAGCTCGTTGACAATGCGACCAACCGTGCGTGCGATGCTGGCACCTGCCCGCTTGCAACGCCATTCTCCGACCCACTCTCGCTGTTATTAATTAGCGGATTATCGATAGGGAGAGGAAACCGGAAACGCGGTAGCGCGCGTCCGGCGTAAATTTCATTCTAATTGGAGTCTCTTTTTTTTTTAAATATTTATTATCGTGTTGGATGTAGCACGAAGAAATCTGGGGGACAATTAACCTACGTACGTATTGTATCGAAATAGTTTCGATAATTAAGGTGACATCTTCACGGTTGCAGGACTGTGGTGTATTTGCTGACACTATACAGGGTTCCTCACGACTAGCGCGTCGGACTGTAGCCCCCTAAAAATTAATAATTTCTTTTAAAATCCCTTTTTGACGGAAAATTGTACGCTTATAAAGAAAAATTATTAGTTTTAGGGAACTACGGTCCGACGCGCTAGTCGTGAGCCACTCTGTATTGCGTCAAACTTACATACTTCACAATGGTATCGAAATTAGCCGTTTCGATAATTAAGTTGACATCATCAGTTCTTCGGGTGGTATACGATTACGATTCGCTTTGTTTCGTCGTCGGTCTGATCGATGAAGCTCCGATTTCGGGGCGGCGAGAATCGCAAAAGGACGCCGATGATTAAACGATTTCCACGTTCTTCGGTGCCGGGATACATTCAAACGCGCCGCTAATCGTTCGACCCGGCTACCCTGGGAACGCGGGTCACTTCTGGTCACCTGCACCATTTATCTGCTTCATTGCTGATCGAGCGAGTTAATGGTCGATGATCGAGCCCGAAACGGACGTCGAACGATTTAGGTTCACTCCCGTCGATCGAGTCGTTTGTGAGAAAGTAGAAATTTCTTGAAATATAAATAGAACTGTCGAAAGAACGATTTATAACTGACGTTCGTTTGTTAGGGAAACTCACAGAAAGCTGTGCAATGACTACATTGTAAACGACATATGCATTGGCAGATTGAAGAATTGCAAACGTGGACCAGTTTTGTCCTTATTAGGACTCTTCAGTACGATTACCCAAGCCATTGCTCACGCCGAGCTGTACAGGGTGGCCCACCACCAGCGCCTCCCAACTAATAATTTTTTTATATATTTTTCGATAAGATGGTGTACGTTTATAATGGCCATAATTAGAAAATATTGTCGTTTATACAGGGTGCTCCAACAAAGCGCTAAGTATCAAAGTTATGTTTCTTTAAATGAAACAATATACATTTTTACTTTTTTCGAATTGTTTGGGAAAAATAAAGGTAAGTTATTTCGATGTTCCATATACCTATCGTTAGCCGTTTTCGAAGTATATGTAGAACATTTATTATAATACTTACCATTTAAAGACATATGTGTTTCATTAGCAATTTTTTCAGATCGTTGAAATAAAAAACAATTGCATTTCCATATTCAGCAGCTTCGATTTAATTTCAATCTAGGTAAAATTTAAAACATCTTCAAATATCTCCGAAATCACAAGAGATGGGGTATAGGGAAACCTAATACAGTTTGGGTAGGAATTGCAAAGCCTTTCTCCGAGTCTGAAAATATACAGGGTGTTCCATTTAAAATAACAAAGTTATACACTATTAAAGTTGAGACAAATAAGGCCGGTCTATGGAATCACCCTGTACATTATTGTAAAATTACATACCTGAAAATAAGTAGCCCAAGATATACCAAATCAAGGCTAAAAACATGATTTGAAAATTTCAATTAGTTTGTCTGTTATGTCCATTTTCAAAACATCTTACTTTTTCGGAAATCTTCAAATACTTCGAAAACGGCTAACGATAGGTATATGGAACATTGAAGTAACTCACCTTTATTTTTCCTATACAATTCGAGAAAAGCAAAAAATGTATATTGTTTCATTTAAAAAATATAACTTTGATACTTAACGCTTTGTTGGGGCACCCTGTATCAATGAAAATATTTTCTAATTATGGCCATTATAAACGTACACCATCTTATCAAAAGATTTTAAAAAAAAATTATTAGTTTGGGAGCTACAGTCGGAGGCGCTGGTGGTGGGCCACCCTGTATATGCAACGTAGTCCTACAGTGTAAGTTATTGCACAACCTTCCATGAGAGATGCCTAAAAAACCAACATCGATGTGGATGTTCTAGTTTTTATTTCATCTAGTTTCTGCGGCGAATTTACACATTTTTTCAATTTTTAATTTTCACTTTTATTGCAAACAAGAATAAGGAGACTGTGGTTAAAATAATATATAAAATAAATTAAATTACCCTTACCACACCTTTCTATTACGTATTTCGGCAACTAAGTTGCCATCGTCAGTGGAAAACTGGGGGAACTCAGTATCACCAGGGAATCCGGCTAATGCTCAAGACGATCACCATACAACGAACACTGTACAACACAAAAACACTGCACAATGAACATCACACAATGAACAGTGTTCGTTGTGTGGTGTTCGTCTTGAGCATTAGCCGGATTCCCCAGGTTTCCACCGAGGATGGCAACTTAGTTGCCGGAAAACGTATCTGGTTTTTCAGAAAGGTGTGGTAGGGGGAATTTTATTTATTTTAATTCATTGTTATTGTCATTTCCCTTGCCATACGCTTTGCAACGCTCTTACCTACTTGCCCATCTCCATCCTCTCTTATACCCAGAGAAGATGTCGAAGTTGCGATCTCCCGCTATGTTTTCCTGCTTCTGGCCTTGTCTTTTTGCTTTAACCCAGCTTCCTCCCCTCCTCGTTACCTCTTTTTGCTATTCGATTATTGCAAGTTTTCTCGGCCTTCCTCTTCTTTTTTCCCTCTCTGGTTTCTGTTTCCTACAACACTTTTACTTGCCGCATTCCACTATATACCCGTACTACTTAATTTGTGAGAATGTAAGAGAGATGTGAAGTTCATCGAGGCGTCTCGTTACTGGCTCTCTTAGAACTGGGCCGCCACCTTGACTATTGACTAGTATTTTTCTTTATAATCGTCCGAGACTTTAGAAGATATCCGAAGATCTTATTGGTTTCTTAACATTTTATCGAGGAAAGTTAGTCAAAATCGTTTTAGGACTTCGCGCAGTGAGAGGCGCCTCTACATTGTCAGATTGTAAAAGAAATCGAAAGTTTATTGACGTACTTTCCCTTAAACTGTTTAAGACGTTTTAAAATTATAGAAACGCGGTCCAAGCCCAGATTCACATTCGGTTCTTTCTTTTCGCCTCGTATTTCTCGGAATCGTCGCGTCGCGAACAGAAGGAACGTTTTGGAATAATCCGCCACCCTCCCTCCCCCAAAAAAAAAAACAAAGGCGGTCGATTCGAAGTAAGAGAACGCCGAACGAAGCAGAAACAAAAAAGCGATCCATTACCGAAGGTTACCATAGAAAATTATCGACGCATTGAAATCGCCCGTTCGTACGCATCGTACGTAGTAGATCGTGGCTATTCTTAAACGCGCGTTAAACGATGCCGAAACGGTGGCCGCGCTTTATACGAACGCGGTCGCCCGAATTGACGGCTAATTCTTCCATCATCCGACGATGATACGTAACTACGTACGTACGTACGTAAGTACGTCGTCAGAAGTAAACTGTTTAAGGAAGAAAATTGAGAGTCAATCATTATTTTCTTTTTCTTGGAGGCGGGGAGGGGGTAGGGGGAGGATATTAAAAATGGTTTCGAGATCGGAAGATGGAAGAATCGTTGATAATCCAAGAAGATGACAATATCGTTTTATGTATTAATCTACGATTTGCCACTAAACATCGCACCCTGGATTTTTCCATAATAGAATGAAACGTCAAAGGGAGGAAAAGGAAATCCGAGAAAAGAAAGGCCAAAAAACGGAAGGGAACGGAAATAAAGGTGGAAATGGTGAGGCCATGAGTTACATAAAGAAGATGAGGAAAAAGAAGAACCATAGGTGAAGGAGGTGGATAGAAAGGAACGATAAGGACATCAGAAATGTCAAAAGAAAAGGAAGACGCGGAAAAAGAAAGATGAACGCAAAAAGGAAACGGTTGTATTCTTTTCTTCGTCATTGAAGATCGCAACTGGATTTTCCCTGAAGAAAGAAAAAACGTAACTCGATAAGGGAATGATCAAAAACAGAACCGTACCGAAAAGAAAGGTGGAAACGATGAGGCGAAAAGTTGAAGGTTTCACTGCTAATGCGCTTTCTTCTCTCGTTTCCTTTATTACCTTTTCGTACCTTCATTCTTCAACTTATTCAGTTTTTTCCATATTTCCTACTGTTGCGCCTTCTTCTCGCTTTATCTTCTTGACTACCTTCATTTCTCACCTTATTTTTGGATTCTTTCTTGTTCTTCTCCTCGTCTTATTATTTTCGTAGAGTTAAGAGTCGTTCCACATCATGTTTCTACTATTTCCTCCTTTCCTTTTCGTATTGTCGCCTATTGCGCCCGTTTCCCCTGTTCTCCTGTATTACCTTTCCTACGTTTATTCCTCGCCTTATTTTCCGATTCCCTTTCGTTCCACTTCTCCTTGTAGAATTTCTTCGAGTTAATCGTCATTCCGGCTCGTGTTTCGGTATTTTTCTTGTTATCCCTCTTTTTCGCATTTTCTACTGTTGCGCCTTCTTCTCTGTTTTTCCTATGTTATCTTCTTGGCTATTTTCATTCCTCCCCTTATTCTTCGATTCCTTCTTGTTCTTCTTTTCGCCTTATTATATCTTAGAATCAATCGTCATTTCACATCATATTTCTACTATTTCTTCCCCTCCTTTTCGTATTGTCGCCTATTGCGTCTTTTCCCCTGTTCTCCCGTATTACCTTTTCTATGTTTATTCCTCGCCTTATTTTCCGATTCTCTTTCGTTCCACTTCTCGTTGTAGGATTTCTTCGAGTTAATCGTCATTCCGGCTCGTGTTTTGGGTATTTTTCTTGTTTTCCCTTTTTTTCGCATTTTCTACTGTTGCGCCTTCTTCTCTGTTTTTCCTATGTTATCTTCTTGGCTATTTTCATTTCCTCCCCTTATTCTTCGATTCCTTCTTGTTCTTCTTTTCGCCTTATTATATCTTAGAATCAATCGTCATTTCACATCATATTTCTACTATTTCTTCCTCTCCTTTTCGTATTGTCGCCTATTGCGCCTTTTCCCCTGTTCTCCCGTATTACTTTTTCTATGTTTATTCCTCGCCATATTTTCCGATTCCCTTTCGTTCCACTTCTCGTTTTAGCATTTCTTCGAGTCAATCGTCATTCCGGCTCGTGTTTCGGTATTTTTCTTGTTTTCCCTTTTTTCGCATTTTCTACTGTTGCGCCTTCTTCTCTGTTTTTTCCTATGTAATCTTCTTGGCTATTTTCATTTGCCCCTTATTCTTCCATTCTTTCTTGTTCTTCTTTTCGCCTTATTATATCTTAGAATCAATCGTCATTCCACATCATGTTTCTACTATTTCTTCCCCTCCTTTTCGTATTGTCGCCTATTGCGCCTTTTCCCCTGTTCTCCTGTATAACCTTTTCTATGCTTATTCCTCGCCTTATTTTCCGATTCTCTTTCGTTCCACTTCTCGTTGTAGGATTTCTTCGAGTTAATCGTCATTCCGGCTCGTGTTTCGGTATTTTTCTTGTTTTCCCTTTTTTCGCATTTTCTACTGTTGCGCGTCCTCTCTGTTTTTCCTGTGTCATCTTCTTGGGTATTTTCAGTCCTCGCCTCATTCTTCAATACCTTCTTGTTCTTCTCTTCGCCTGATTATATCTTAGAATCAATCGTCAGTTCACATCATATTTCTACTATTTCTTCCCCTCCTTTTCGTATTGTCATCTATTGCGCCTTTCTCCCTGTTCCCCTGTATTACCTTTTCTACGTTTATTTCTCGCCTTATTTTCCGATTCTCTTTCGTTCCACCTCTCGTTGTAGAATTTCTTTGAGTTAATCGTCATTCCGGCTCGTGTTTCTGTATTTTTCCTGTTTTTCCTTTTTTTTTTCGCATTTTCTACTGCTGCTGCCTTCTTCTCTGTTTTTTCCTATATCATCTTTTTGGCTATTTTCATTCCTCGCGTCATTCCTCAATTCCTTCTTGTTCTTCTTTTCGCCTTATTATATCTTAGAATCAATCGTCATTTCACATCATATTTCTACTATTTCTTCCTTCTCCTTTTCGTATCGTCACCTATTGCGCCTTTTCCCCTGTATTACCTTTTCTATGCTTATTCCTCGCCTTATTTTCCGATTCTCTTTCGTTCCACTTCTCGTTTTAGCATTTCTTCGAGTCAATCGTCATTCCGGCTCGTGTTTTGGGTATTTTTCTTGTTTTCCCTTTTTTTCGCATTTTCTACTGTTGCGCCTTCTTCTCTGTTTTTTCCTAAGTTATTTTCTTGGCTATTTTCATTCCTCCCCTTATTCTTCAATTCCTTCTTGTTCTCCTTTTCGCTTTATTATATCTTAGAATCAATCGTCATTTCACATCATATTTCTACTATTTCTTCCTCTCCTTTTCGTATCGTCACCTATTGCGCCTTTTCCCCTGTATTACCTTTTCTATGCTTATTCCGCGCCTTATTTTCCGATTCTCTTTCGTTCCACTTTTCGTTTTGGTATTTCTTCGAGTCAATCGTCATTCCGGCTCGTGTTTCGGTATTTTTCTTGTTTTCCCTTTTTTCCGCATTTTCTACTGTTGCGCCTTCTTCTCTGTTTTTCCTATGTCATCTTCTTGGCTATTTTCATTCCTTCCCTTATTCTTCGATTCTTTCTTGTTCTTCTTTCCGCCTTATTCGCCATCTTAGAATCAATCGTCATTCCACATCATATTTCTACTATTATTGTTGCCTATTGCGCCTTTTCCCCTGTTCTCCTGGGCAATATAGAAAACGGTGTATCCTGAATCAGGAGCGTGTGGGTAAAGTTTGAATAAAAAATAAAATTGTTGTATCAGAACTTAAAGCTGAAAAAAATACAGTGCGTAGAGACACATTTGGGTTCTCCTACAAAGTTAACAAGCACATTGTCACTAGGCGGTCGTAATCTTGCGAACAAAGGAACTAGCAGAGCCCTTGACGGAATAAATTGATCCCCTTTTGTCCGTGGGGCGGCTCTCGAAGAGAAGTGCGTCAGTTAGACTTGATTAGAACAGTTTCCACTTTCCTATTTAGCTATCTTCTTCAAGTCTAGCACCAAATTGCTCCGAAAAAACTTGTTTAGCTTGGCTCACTGTATAATGATAAAGATGTAATGTCGATCGGCAACTGTCATTAAGAGCGTATATTTTTTACAATTTTATTTCTGTAAATCTCCTGTTCTGTACGCAACATCAGTAATCGCCTTTTTTATAGGTTTTATTTTGAAGAAGTGTTACCTCCTTCATTAGCTCCCGACCGAATCGTATTAGCGGCGACGGCCAACCGACAATACCTCTTAATTCCCGCCTATTGTTCGCCGGTCAAAACACAAAGCTTCCCGGCTTTTTTCCTCTCGAAATCCCTTTCATCTCCGTCGGATATTCTTTTGATTTTCCCATGGCAGCGGTGGCTGCGGCGACTTCGCGTACGATGCGTCCGACGACGGGAGAATACGTTATTAATTGTCGGCGTTCGAAAGAAGAAAAAAAAAGGAAAAAGGAAAGGGAAGAAAAAATGGAAACACATAATGAGCGAGCCGCTTCGAGTACAGGTAGCCTAATGGACGACGACGCGGCGGCCCGTACGAGCCTCTTTTGTGGGTGTACAATGCCGAAAAATTCTAACCGGCCGCTAACCCGATGAACTTGTTCTTCCGATAGCGTATGGCGATTACACGTATCCTAACAACATACGCGACTTAGTCTTAAGTGAATAGAACTTGACTTTTGCTTGCTGAAGATCCATCATAATAATGAATAAACTCGTAGAGTAAGAGCACTTCACTATATTTAACCAAAATTTTAGCTTTAGAATAAATATTTTCCACGGCAATTTAAAACACGTCTTGACCGTACGACTAACAGTCTTTTAGATTGAAATTTGAAGTGTTAAAAAGTTAAAATTCGAAACAGTCGTAGATACAAGCAAAATCGCAAATATTTTCGTAATCGACAGAATCTCCTTCCTCATTTCAACCGTGGAATATCTTCCTCGACAATACCACCGTAACCGAATCGTCGAAAGAATTCGTTTATTATTGCGCGCACAATGCCATTCCGGTCGATCGATAATCTATTCTTCGCGAGAGACGACCGGATCGGGACAAAATCGGAATGAAGGTGTAAGTACACCCGAAGCAAACCGCTCTGACGACGACGACCACGACGACGGTCACAATCCAATGAACCCGGTAATAAGAAGACGCCGGTAATAATAAATAATCGCCTCTATCCGTACCGAAGAATCGTAGAAGATGAGAGCGGGAGCTCAACTTCTGAGATCCGTAACCGGGGACCGCGGAACTCCCGCGTCAACGCGAAGACGCCGTGAAATTCTGATTGATAATTCGACAATGGGGCCGAGAATTAAACGTTTGTCGAGCGCTCCGTTACACTGTTACCTCTACCGGGTTATTGTCGCAGCTTTAAGTCGCTCGCGCTCGAAATCGACTCGTGGAGGACGTAAGATCGCCGAATCCAACGATGGAATTACATAAATCTATTGTGTCGTTTTAGTATAATTCAACGGAAAGTCGTTGCTGACGCGATCGATTTCACTGCCCAGAACAAATCGCTACGGATTTGAATTTCTCATTCGTCTTTGTTTCCCCATTTTCTCGCGTTTTCTCATCGACTATACTTGTTTGTACATGAGTGTTGTGTGATAAAAACAGAATATAGCTACAGCACGCGTTATCGGAATAATCTGGGTATTCCCAGACACCGTACTGTAGGAACACAAACAAACGCGCACTATTGGGGCATCAAATTTTACAATCGCCTTCCTCTGCATCTCAAGCAACTTGAAGATATGAAGGTCTTCGCAAGGAAAACCAAAGGGGCACTGATCGAGGGAGAGTTCTACACCGTGGAGGAATTTTTCAACAACCATTTCTAGTCGTTCTTGTTTTAAATTCTATACATTTTATACCTCTTTTATACATTTTGTTAGTGTGTTTTTGTATATAGGCATTTTTATTTTATTTATTTATATTTGTATATATATATACAGTGTGTCCCAGGATTGACGTTACAAGAGGTGTGATGGACTGAAAATTTTTGAATTTTATTTTAAGATTGTAGAATTAAGCCCTGCTTGGCATGAATGGAATTTTAAGAATATTTTCAGTTTTTGAAAAACAAGTTGGCCTTGACGGTCAAACGAGAAATATTTTCTTCTCAGGTAACCTACCCTTTCTGTTCATGATACGTCAGAATGCTACTAAAAGAAGTTGTTCAGAATGAGAAATTATGGCTCTATGCAATATTTCAGAAATATTTACGTACTTTGACTAAACCGTCATTTTTTTAGATTGAACAAAATAAATTGCATGTAGTATTTACTCAAAAATTAAATTTACAAAACGTAATAACATTGTTGTACATAATCTAATAATAAATTATTTATTCAATGTAACTACCGCCATTTTGTACACTCTTCCTCGATATGTATTTGCTGTACGCCGTTTCTTATCATTTCCTTTAGTACTTCTCTACTGTTGGGTATTGGTTGAGAATAAACCAATTGTTTGAGGCGACCTCATGAAAAGAAATCTAATATTGTGAGGTCGGGCGACCGTGGAGGCCACGCGATCGGACCATTTCTAGCTATCCACTTTTCTCCAAACACCACATTTATCGATTCAGCTACGCGTGTTGTCGAATGTGCAGGACATCCGTCTGGTTGGAAATACATTGCTTGTCTTTCTGTCAGCGGCAAGTCATGTAAGTACTCTTCCCTGAATCTTTCAAGTAGCTGTACATAAACATTCTGATTTAACCGCTCCTCCATGAAGAAAGGTCCAATAATGCCAAAACGATATGAAACGGCACACCATACACTTACCGTTTGGTAATACTGTCGTCTACAATTGACCCGAAAGTTTGGATTTTGTGTAGCCCAATAGCGACAATTTTGAGAGGAAACAACGCCATTTGTAGTAAAATTTGCTTCGTCAGAAAAAACAATGTTTTTATAAAAATTTCGTTCTTCAATACATTTCTCCCCGATGGTAAGACAAAATAATAATCTTCGGCCTTCATCACCTTCTTCGATAGTGTGTACAAATTTTGGTTTGAATGCCTTTACCTTGTTTGCCTTATAAATTCCTTGTAATTCCGATTTACTAACGTTAAGATTACGTGAACGTTCCCTCAATGATAGTCTATAGTCGGACCATCTCGATCTGGCGAACGGAAAATATGCGAACTAACGCTTCCTTCTCTTACCGCGCGCTTCCCTATCCCTAATATTATACTAGTACAGTCCGAGCAAATTTGTTTATGTTTTGAATTTCCATTAGTGTTATTTTATTTCTTTTATCAGTCGTGTTCCTTTCTTATCATTATTTCATACCTTATTGTAATTATTTTATCAGTTCTTTTCAAAACTAGAGAAGTATTCAGAAGTTTTTAAGGTACATAGTCAACATAACCTCTATTATATATATTATTAATTAAGTGGAGAAAATAGGACAAATACAATTATTTGTATATAATACTAAATACTTCATAATTTGCAGCTTCTATTTTCAAAATGCCAAAAGGAAGTCCAAGGATGATATGACAATTCTTGTGCAAAATATTATTAAATTTTGCGAAGAAGAAAAAGATGCTGGTAAATATTCGTTTACCGTAGATCAAGTGAGAGCAAGAGTAGCAGCTATGACTGGTATAACAGCTAGAACAATTGATCGGATCAAGGCCAAAGTATGTGAATCTGATATGAATCAATCACAACCATCAACAACCACTGATATTTTAAACAAACCTGGAGAGATAATTCAGAAAATACGCAAATTATCTATAGATGATATGGATAGGTAATACTAAACTTCAAATTTGGTTTCTAATTGTCTCTGTATATATAATCTCTGTAATTTACAGGTGTATTCTACGTCAAAAAATACATTCTATGTATGTGGTAGAGAAAACTGTACCTACTTTAAAACTCTTACATCAGCATATGACAAAAGAAACTAGTTTTAAGGGCTGTAAAGAAACTTTACGGAAAATATTATTGGATATGGGTTATAAATTTATGAAGCGTCAGTCAAACAGGAAACGTTTAATGGAACGTTATGATATTGTTGCTTGGAGAGCTCGATATTTGAGGTTTATGAAATCAAATGAAGAGGCAGAATATAGTAGACCTGCTGTATATTTTGCTGAAACATATGTGCACAAAAATTATACTGTAACTCGTTGTTGGCAAAGCTCTACTGAGGAAGGTGTGCTAAGGAAGGACAGTGCTGGCCAAAGATGGGTATTGTGTCATGCTGGAGGTAGTATGGGATTTATTCCAAATGCTTTGCTTTTGTTTAAATCAAAGACAAAAAGCGGGGACTATCATGACGACATGAATTATGACAATTTTTCAAGATGGTTTCAAACTGTACTTATACCACAGTTCCAACACCACTTATACCAAATTCCATCATCGTTATGGACAACGCTCCATATCATTCCGTGCAAATAAATAAAGCACCAACAGCTGCAACCAAAAAGGCTGAAATTATGTATTGGCTACAAAGTATGAATATTGCTTACCATCCTGCGATGTTAAAGCCAGAATTGATAGAACTCGTAAAGAAATATAAACCTGCACCTCGGTATGCCATCGATGAGTATGCGATAGCTTGTGGTCACACTGTTGTAAGATTACCCCCATACCATTGTGACTTAAATCCGATAGAAATGATATGGAGCATGGTAAAAGAAATATTGCAGCACACAATGTTGCTAGCCTTAGTAACATGGAAGCCTGAATTAGAGCAGCATTAGACAGTATTACTCCAGAAATATGGCAAGCCGAATGCAACCATGTTAAAAATATTCAACAGCGATATATGGAAAGAGATGAGATTCTAGATGAAGAAGAGGAAACAATTATTATTCAAGTAAATCAATCTGATACGGAATCAGAATGGAGTGAATTATCAGGAAACAAAACATATGTATTTATTTTTTGTATTAATATATATTGTCATTGTAGTAAGTTTGTAAATAAACAGTTGAACGTGAATAAAATCAGTATTTTGGAGCATATTTACTTAAAATTATACTATTTTAAACAGATAACAAATAAGATATTGGCAAGTATTGAATGCTTTCAAATTGTTACATTGTAATTTTCATTACATTAAAACTGCAAATGAAATGAAACATAAACATTGGTACATAGCAGCGTATACATATTTTCAATAGTATTCATAGTAGTATTTAATTTGAGCAATAACCGAAAAAACAAGTTATACTGAGAAATTATAACATTTATAGAGATATTCACATTCATAATGCGCGCGTTAAAATTGTTTTCACGAGTGTACTTTGTAACGCGACGCTGCTGCGCGGTTCGCCACATTTACTTGGTTCGACTATAGGATGTTCTTCCACCGAATCAAGAGCAATAATAGTTACGGCATCGTTTTCATCATGTTTCTTCTTTCCTTTCTTTACGTTAAGAACGCTGCCAGTTGCAAGAAATTTCTTAACTATTCGCATGGCAGTCATACGTGTAAGGTTGGTATTGGGAAATCTCTCGTTAAACTGCTGCACCACTTCTCTTAGTGCAATTTGTCCGAGCCCATAACACTGAACAACGTAAATTCTCTGCTGTAACGTTAACATGATCTAGAATTAATTGAAATTTAAACTAAGGAATACTACAAATTATTGTAATCTGACAGTACTTAAGATTAGTGAACAATTTTGTTTTCATGGCCTCCCATTGTTTTATTTCACGCGAATTCAGACATCCCAGACTTTAAAAACAATTTAATTTGTTCAATCTAAAAAATACGCAAATATTCCTGAAATTTTGCATAGAGCCATAATGTTTCACTCTGAACAACTTTTTTTGAGTAACATTTTGACGTATCATGAACAAAAAGGGTAGGTTACCTGAGAAGAAAATAGTTCTCGCTTCATCGTCTAGGCCAACTTGTTTTTCAAAAACTGAAAATATTCTTAAAATTCTATTCACGCCAAGCAGGGCTTAATTCTACAATCTTAAAATAAAATTCAAAAATTTTCAGTCCATCACACCTCTTGTAACGTCAATCCTGGGACACACTGTATATACAAATATATATATATATATATACACAAATCATACGATTTATTTGTATCACCAACTGACTTTGTTTTGTATTCGTCAATACGACAAATAAATCTATCTATCTATCTATCTCCTACGTATTTCGCTAACTGAGGATAGCAACTTAGTTGCTGAAATACGTATCTGGATTTCTTGTCCCGAAACGTGTGGTAGGGGTAATTTTATTTATTTTATATATTATTTCTTATGAAGGGAAGAGCGTAGGGAGGGGGTTGGTTAAAAAACGACAAGCAAGCGATCAGACGATTCTCATCCCACAAACCATCTTTCGACTTTGGATCAATGTTTGGTGTCGACTGTCCATGTCGTATTCGTCGTATATTGTAGGGTGGGAAGTAATTTCATCTTCCTACATTTTGTCGGCTTCTTCAGGAACACACTTTCAATATTCGTTCTTTTTTTTGCTATTTAGTGCTTTTTAAGGGCGGATCCCTTAAACAAATCTTCTTTAAATCCGGATCGTCTATAGCCACGGTGGGCAACAGCCGGCCGGCGGGCCGGATCCGGCCCGCTGTATGATTTGATCCGGCCCGCGAGACATTTTGAAAAACCTAATTTAAAAAAAAATTAAAATTACACTACTTACTCAATCTCACGGAATCAAGTAAGCGAGCAAGCCGAGTGTCGGCGATCATCAAAGAGTGAGGCGGCAAACATCAAAGCCTTCGATGTTTGCCGCCTCACTGGCGGCGCAACAAAAGATTATTTCTTCTCAACTGTTCTACACTAGACGATTCTAGATCATTCCTTCATTTTGCCTATATAAGCGGGTGGATGGTGGATAGCCCGAACTTTAGTTCAGTTCTACTGGAGCTACCGAGGTGATAACGTCGACGAGCGATATCATAGCGAACTGCTACTGCCGTCAATTAGCTTTGTGACTTTGTGTGCATCTTGGGTGCTTTCTAATTATATTTTGTATACGAAAATGATGTCTGGTGGAAAGAAACGAAAAGTAGATGCAGAGGGTCGCCAGTTTCAAGAAAAAATGGACTGAAGAATTCTTTTTTATCTTACACAATGGTAAGCCTATTTGTTTGCTGTGTAATGAATCCATTTCAGTGATGAAAGAATTCAATATAAAGAGGCATTATTCAACTAAGCATCCTACGCTGCACTCACTGACAGGACAAATAAGAAAAGACAAAATCCAGAAGCTTACTGCAAATTTGGAAAAGCAGCAGCAAATGTTTCATAAACAAAGAACACTACTTGATAATGCTGTGAAAGCTAGTTTTATAGTTAGTTCAAAATTGGCAAAGTCATTAAAACCATTTTCCGAAGGCGAACTTATCAAGGAGTGTATGTTAGAAGTTTGCAGTGTTTTGTGTCCTGGAAAGAAAAATGAATTTGAAAAATTAGTTTGTCAAGACGAACTGTTGTCCGACGTATAGAAATGATGGCTAATGATATAAAAACAACAGTGACTGACCGTATGGCTGGTTTTGAATCATTTTCCATAGCATTAGAAGAGAGCACCGATTTGTCGGACACAGCTCAACTGGTATATATTTATTCGAGGTGTTGATAGAGAGTTCACTGTTACTGAGGAATTGCTTGCTTTACAGCCGCTAAAAGGAACCACTACAGGAGAGTACATTTTTAATGAAGTTCAAAAGGTATTTACAAGTTTTGCCTTGCCATGGTCAAAATTAGCTGGAGTATGCACCGATGGTGCACCTTCTATGGTCGGCTTACGTAAAGGTTTCGTCGGAATTTTGAACGAAAAAGCAACTGAATTAAATGTGCAAAAAGATGATTTGATTGTCCTTCACTGCATTATCCACCAACAGAACTTGTTGAATGTTATGAATGTGGTAGTAAAAACCATCAATTTTATTCGACCCCGAGGGCTTAACCATCTTCAATTCAAGGCGTTTCTGGATGAAATATCAGCCGAATATGACGACGTAACATATTATTCTGAAGTCAGATGGCTAAGCAAAGGGAAAATGCTGAAACGGTTTTATGAGCTTATAAATGAGATAAGAAACTTTATGCAAATAAAAGATAAACCACTATCTGAATTGGGTGACCCAAAATGGACTTAGCATTTCTCGTCGACCTTACTGGCTATTTGAATGATTTAAATTTGAAAACTTCAAAAACAAGGACAGTTAGTTAATAATTTGTACAGCCATTTGAAAGCGTTTCAGAATAAAATCCGCTTGTGGGAGGCACAGATGCTATCTGGAAACAGTTACCATTTCACCACGCTCTCTGCGTATGAGAATATTGCTTATGCTCAATATGCTGAAGAACTCAAGGTACTGTCGGAGCAATTTTCGAACAGATTTAGCGATTTCAGAAACATGGAAGAGTGTTTCAATTTATTTGCTACTCCAACAAAAAGTAATGTACAAAATGCTGCAATACACTTGCAAATGGAGTTGATCGAGATTCAAGAAAACTCACTCCTAAAATCTAAATTTGAAGACGTGGAGTTGTGTGATTTCTACAAAAAATACCTCGAGGAAGATCATTTTCCGCAGCTTAGAAAATTCGCAAGAAGATTGATTTGTGCGTTTGGCAGTACTTATAAATGCGAACAGTTCTTTTCACGCAATATTATTATACAGGGTGTTGCCGAGCCTACAGCATCCTCTAACAAAGACCGTCATGAGTGCGAGAAGGTGTCTTCTAGGGAAATAATCAATTACCTGTGCCCGGATGTATCCACCAGCGACATAGTCCCATTGCGACTGGGAAAATACGACCCACACCGTTCCAGGCCTAGGTTGCTGAAAGTTAAGTTACCTGATGAAGCTGCAGTACACAAAATTATTAGAAGAGCTAAAGATCTGAAGAGTAACAATTCATACAAAAATATTAGAATTTTTACGATAAGATACCAAAGCAAATTGAATATTACAATAGTGTTAAAATGGAGCTTAAAAAGAAGAACCGATGAGGGTGAGGATGGCTTGAGTGTGAAATATGTTCGTGGAATCCCTACCATAGCTAAGTTAAACTAGATTCGTCCAACAAATTATCAACTTTTTCATGTTACTACCAAAATGTTAGAAGTGTGCGTGCCAAATCCTTGGAATTCTTCACATCCTGTTGCTCTGAGGATCATGATGTCATAGGTATTAGTGAGACATGGTTGTCGGATGACTGCTTTTCTGGCGAATACTTTCCCGATTCGTATTGTGTCTACAGGTGTGACAGAAGATTTGCTGCCATTGGTAGATCTACTGGTGGTGGGGTGTTAGTAGCAGTAAAGCATATAATAAAATCGCATGCTATAGATTTATCTGATTTATTAGATTTATATTCATTAATTGATATTGTCGGTGTTAAATGTACATTCAATTGCGGCTTCGCCGTTAGTGTATTTACTATTTATGTACCACCTGATATACCTATAGATTATTTGGAAGGTTTTCTTGAAACCTATGAACAGAGTATTGTCAATGATAGACACATTATCATTATGGGTGACTTTAATGTTCCACATTTTAATAGTGAACTTGCTACCGACGTGCGTACACACACACTAAGGAATTTTATGGATTTCAACAACCTTTACCAATATAACACAATTACTAACTCCAATGGCAGGTTGTTGGATCTAACTCTGTCAAATCTGAGGTTGGACGTGGCTGGTTTTTGCGGCTTGTTATAAAGCTAATGCCGTAGCCAATGTTGCCTGTAAGTCTTACTTTAAGTCATATAACTTTAAACGAGCAGACTTTCCCAGTTTGTACAATGCATTAGCGTCAACAGATTGGTCATTTCTGCAAGACATAACTGATGTTAATACAGCATGTAACCTAATGTACGACCAATTGTTCTTACTGTTTGATTTATATGTGCCACTTCATAAAAGCTATAATCGTCACTACCCTGTTTGGTTTACTTCAGAAATCATACAAAATGTTAAACTAGAGGCTTACTACTTTAAATTGTACAAGCGAATTCGTAACACGGATACTTTGTCGCATTTTAAATACCTCAGAAAATTAGTGAAAAACAAATTAAAACTGCTTATCTGGGGTACGTTTCGAATGCTGAGGCTTCAATTTCCGAAGATCTCCAAAAATTCTGGGCTTTTATGCATGGCAAAAACCGGGGATCTCGAATACCTTCCTTCATGAGTAACGACAATATTACATATAATAATGTACAAGACATCGTCGATGGTTTTGCTTCTTATTTTGGTACCATCTATGCAGAAAACATTCCCCATGATGTACCTGCTTTCACTGGCTATCACTCTCCTCATATAACTATTCACAACCTAACTGCATCAGAGGTAGATCTAGCAATAAAAAAATTAAAGAACAGGATGACAGCAGGTCCGGATGGTATACCGAGTTTTCTGGTTCGAGACTGCAGAACCATTTTGACATATCCACTGACCATTATATTTAACTTGGCTTTACCAACAGCTACTTTTCCGGATCTGTGGAAGGGTACTAAAGTCTGTCCTGTTCTGAAGAGTGGTTCTATTAGCAATATACAGAACTATCGTCCAATTTCTATACTCAATAACTTTGCAAAGGCTTTTGAGGTAGTATTATACCACCGTATCTATCCCTTGGTCAGTAACTACATTTCCACTCACCAACATGGATTCATGGAGAAACGATCTACTGTTACCAATCTGGCCAACTTTACACAATATACTTTTAACGCATTTGAGACCTGTGGGCAGGTCGACGTGATCTATACCGACTTCTCTAAGGCATTTGATCGTATCAATCATCATTTATTATTACGTAAGCTAAATATGTTTGGCTTCAGTGAGTCGCTGTTGCTATTCTTCTCTTCATATCTACGAGGTAGGATGCAATATGTTTATTACGGGGGATACAGGTCACGGTTATTTTCGGCAACGTCAGGAGTACCACAAGGGTCAAATATGGGTCCCCTCTTATTCTTACTATTTATCAATGACCTCGATACGGTTATTAACTGTAAGAAATGTATATTTGCTGATGATTTAAAACTCTTTTCATCCGTATCGTCACTTACAGACTGTTTACAACTACAGGAACAGTTGAACAATGTAGCCAAGTGGTGCATTACTAACTATCTCGATTTGAATGTTACCAAATGTCGAACTGTGACATTCACCAGGAAAGTCAACTTCGCTCCTTTTAATTATTCATTGGATGGAGTGTCCCTGCCACGTGATTGCGTGGTCAAGGATTTGGGTATTTATTTTGATAGCGCTCTTACTTTTACTACTCATAGAAGCAAAACTGTATCTTTTGCTATGAAACTGTTGGGTTTTATAATTCGAAACTTCAAGCATTTTCAAGTCAGCACCATAAAACTGCTCTATTTTACATATGTCAGATCCAAATTGGAATATGCCTCTTTGATATGGAATCCATTCTACTCTACACATAAATTAGAGATAGAGAAAATACAGAGAAAATGTCTAAAATTTTTATACTTTACTGAGGAAGGTACTTACCCTGCCCGTGGTTACGATTATCAATTACTTCTACATAAATTCAATATTGAATCACTTGAGCTTAGACGCCAGTTGGCTCTTATAAAGTTTGTTTATTGCCTCGTCCACTTCAGGATTGAGTCTCCGGATCTGCTGTCAAAATTTAAGTTTCTTGTCCCACGCTTATCAACAAGACAAGATATTACCTTTTATATCCCGTTTGCACGTCTGAATTCCTCACTGAATTCTCCGATCGTTGCAATGTCTCGGAGCTTCAATATGATATCGTCACATTGCGATATAAACTACACGTCACTCAGTGATGTCCTTGAAATTGCAAAAGGTCTACTTAGTTAGTGGGATTGATGTTTATTTATCTATTTGTTTTTTATTTTTTCAATTAATACTTATCTATTTGTTTTTTATTTTTTTCCATTAATACTTATGGGTGTGTTGTAGAATAATTTTTGTTTTCTTTTGCATATATGTATGTATGTTGCACTGTATTGAGAAATACTTAATAAGTTTTATATTTTGTTCTTCATATGGATGTTTAATTCTGTTGGACAATAAAGATGTTTATGTTCACTGATGAAAATTAATAAATCGAAATATCGTACAAGGCTGACTGACGATAATTTGAAAAATTCTTTACGTCTTTGTATCAGTGGAATTAATCCAAACATCGATGGATTAGTTTTCCAAGTTCAAGCTCAAGTGTCTCATTGATTTCGGTATCGCTGTTTAACTTCCGTAGTTTGTAACAATTCCAAATTTAACGATTTAATTATAATGTTATTATTTCATTTTGTTATTTTCATAAATTGATATTATAATAACATTGTCGTATTATTTCATGTCTGATATCTATCGCAAAAATTATGAACACTACAACACTACTTTAAAATGTACTACTTTTAAACGCGGCCCGCGAACGTATTTGCACACTAAAGTTTGGCCCACGACATGTTAAAAGGTTGCCCATACCTAGTCTACAGAACCAATTCGAAAGAATTGGACGTATACATCCTGTATACGCTATGTATGCAAAGCAATTTTCATCGCGATTTGCATATTCATGCGTACGCCTAAGGAGAGAGAGAGAGAGAAGCCATTAGCTTCCCTAATACGTCGTTACGCGTTTACGAAATAATTGCGGAAATAAGAATGAGTTTAGCAGGCAATTAAATCTATCATGATTATTAGTCGTGACAATACGGGGAGAGTGGGAGGGGGAGGGAGGGGGGCGAGAACGCCGTTCGCAGCTTCGAACGTTGTTGCATGAGCGCGTGTTACGTCCCCGCTGATCGTACGTACATACACTTACATATAATGGCGTTTTCTAAATTAAATTGTGCAGAAACTATATACAATTTGTACGTTATCGCGCCGCATATCTAAGCGGCGCGGATCCCTCCGTATATAATTTACTGATACGGTTCGAATTAATTGTGAAGCCGTTTCGGCGTGGCCGGTTATAATTTTTATTCGTTGCAGGGGGGCGGAGGGAAGGGGAACGGGTGTTATTTTGTATGATGCAAATTAGTTTTTCCAGTAATAAGGTGAAGGAAAAGAACCGAAAGGAAGATACGGGGTGTTTCATGATAGTGATTCACACGAATTTATTGAAACGGAAGAAAATAGTAACTAAGTGTTTATTACTTACTTCCGATACACGCGCTTCGTTGGGAACGATGCCAATACTTTGAAGTCGAATGAACTAGTAATTTTAGAAAGTAAGAAATAGATTTTCTGCGATTCTTAGACGGAGTAATGTTGTTCATTATACGAGGTACGTCCAGAAAGTAAGTTCCGTTTCAATTTAACTCCGCTGCGGCGCTGCGATCGCAGTTCCGCACATGCGCGGTAGACGCTCTGTATCAAGGAGAAGTGACGTGCGCCATTTTGAGATCGCTGTCGGCCACGTACGCTTTGTTGTGCTTGTTTACAATGTCGGTGTTGATTGAAAATCCCGCCGCTTGTGAAATCAGATCTGTGATTCTGCTAGGAAAGTGAAACCAATCGAAATTTATCGGCAGATTTGCGAAGTTTACGGACAAAATGCGATGAGTGATTCAATGGTGAGAAAATGGGTCCGACAGTTCAATGAAGGACGTAGTGAAGTGCACGATGAAGAACGAACTGGGCGTCCATCTTTGGTTACAGAAGAACTGGTTCACGCGATTGATGACAACATCCAGGAAAACCGCAAATTTACAATTAGTGCTCTCGCTATGGAATTTCCCCAAATCTCTTCTTCTTCTTCTTAATCTTTTACCCTTTCTACCTTTCGGTGTAGGGGTTCGGAGCCACCGAGCCGTATATGTAGACGCATATACCGTACCGCTCCTGGCCCACCCAGTGGCATTTCCTTCATTTTCGCAGCTTATTAGAGGT
Organism: Chrysina gloriosa; assembly: GCA_038088585.1. Taxonomy (NCBI): domain Eukaryota; kingdom Metazoa; phylum Arthropoda; class Insecta; order Coleoptera; family Scarabaeidae; genus Chrysina; species Chrysina gloriosa. Next base: position 53,854,289 of record CM076094.1, on the reverse strand, counting down.
CCAGATCCATTTTTCAGGATTTTAAACTGCTACGCTCTGCCGCTACCGGGTCTCGAACGCCGGCCCTTCGCACTGTGAAGCGCGAGTTTTTACCACTCAGCCACTGAGGGGTTTATCCCCAAATCTCACGATCACTAATTCATGAAATTGTTAGCGAAAAACTGAAATTTCGTAAACTTCGCTCAAGATGGGTACCAAAGATTCTCACTGAGCAACACAAAACAAAACGGATGGGTAGTGCACTACAGTTTTTGACCCGTTATGATGAAGGCGGCGAAGAATTTCTGACACAGATAGTCACAGGAGATGAAATTCGGATTTCTTACGACACCCCTGACAGTAATCGGCAATCAATGGGATGGAGACACACTTCATCCCCAGCAAAGGTCAAGCCGAAACAAATCTTGACACCTCGAAAAGTGATGTGCACAGTGTTCTGGGACTGGAAAGGCATCTTACTCCTTGATTTCTTACCGCGTGGTCAAACAATCAAGGCAGATGTTTATTGCGAGATACTTAGGAAATTGCGCCGCGCAATACAGAATAAGCGCCGAGGATTGCTGTCAAAAGGTGACAACGACAACGCACGACCACACACTGCCAATGTGACGAAAAACCTCCTACAGGGATTTGGCTGGGACGTGTTTGACCATCCTCCGTACAGCCCTGACCTCGCTCCTAGCGACTTTCATCTGTTCCTACATCTCAAGTCTTTCCTTGGCGGTCAACACTTCAACAATGACGAAGAGCTGAAAGAAAATGTTTCCAACAGAGGCGGCAAACTTCTATGAAGAAGGTATACGAAAACTTGTGCCACGCTATGACAAATGCCTGCAAAATTTCGGCAGTTATGTGGAAAAGTAGTTTAAGAGTTGTAGAATTTTGTGCAGTAAATAATTTTTCTGTATCTGTACACAATTTAATTTTATTACCGAACGGAACTTACTTTCTGGACGTACCTCGTACATCACGCCGAGTGTTAGTCGAAAAGTCGATAGATTCCTTCACGTTACACTTTCTTAGACGCTGAGTACCGTTTCTCATGTATTTTTCGATACTGCAATTCTCAGATGAAATGGTGTTTTGCATTTTTTATGAAACAAATTTTACACCCTCACGCTGAGTTGCAGTCGAAGAGTTTCTGTCGTCAACAGATCTCTTCCGATTACACTTGTAAACAATGCTTTTTCTTTCTTCGATCCTGAGTACTGTTCTTTTTATGTATTTTGGCACCAGTTTTTCGCAATTGTATTTTCCATCGATACGGGTTAGTCTTCTAGGCAGAGTGTAGGAGTTCGCTTGTCAATCTAAAATATCTCGCATATTCTGCGAAAACACGTTCGAGACGTTGTAAATATCGAAAAAAAGGCTCCGGGAGCGGATGGCATAACCAACGCCGCGCTGAAGATGTTGCCGAAACCATTACTACATAAATTCGTCAACATCATTAATGGAATCTTAACGCTAGGTTTATTTCCGGCGGTCTGGAAGACCGCCGATGTACGAATGATCCCCAAATCGGGAAGAGACCCGAAGTTCCCCCAGAATTACCGCCCCATAAGCCTGCTGTCAGGTCTCTCAAAGGCAGCAGAGGCGGTGATTTTAAGCCGTCTCCGAGATGATCTGGAGGCCAAACAGGTGCTCCAAGACGAACAGTTTGGCTTCCGGCCTGGATTGTCTACCGATTTTTCGAATCACGGAGGCAGTCCGAGACGCCTTGGAGAGAAGGGAGACGGTCGGGGCGGTATTTTTCGACCTGGCCAACGCTTTTGACACCGTGTGGCACGCTGGTCTAATCGTCAAAATGATTAGAGCCGGCATGAACAGCCAGTTGGCCAGGATCGTACAATGCTATCTTGAGGGAAGAAGATTCGTGGTCAAAATTGGGGATCACAGATCCACCTTGAGGCCAAGTGAGTGCGGCGTTCCGCAAGGCTCCCTTCTCGGACCGGAGCTTTTTCTGATCTACGCCTACGACCTGCCGAGGACGACGGCGACCTCCTTGGCGGTGTACGCGAACGACACGGCGGTATGGACGACTTCCAGGGACGACGACCTAATCTGTAGAAGACTTCAGGCGGCTACGGACGGGATCCTGGAGTGGGCTAATAAGTGAAGAGTCAAGATGTACATCGACAAATGCGAGCCAATCCGCTTCACTAGGAAAAGAGGTATCCCCGCAGACAACATCTTTGCGGGGAACCATAGATGGCCTTGGAAGCGAGAAGTCAAATATCTCGGCGTGACTCTAGACGAAAGCTTGACCTTCAGGGCCCACGTGGATTCGGTCATGAAGAAGTACCTTAATGCGAGAAGGACGCTGCTGCCGTTCCTATGTCTAAGTTCGACGCTGAATTTAAGAATAAAGGTGCACATCTATACGATCTTTCTGATACCTATACTCACATATGGAGCGCTGTCCTGGTCAACCAGCAGAACCTGTAGAAATGCTAAGGCTGATCGCCGGGGCGATCAGCCTTAGCATGGTTGTCAGAATGGTTGTCAGAAACCAACAACTCCATCACGATCAGGGAGTCGTGCCTCTCGGCCCAGCTCGCGAGAGGTACGATGGACAGGATAACCCGATCTGACAATCCGGTACTCCAACATATCGCAGAGCTCGACCAGGACAGGCCCCCGCCTAAGACCCAAGTGCCGAGGGTCTCTTCTCGACGTTTGACGGTACCAAAGAGTCAACCCGTATTCATCCAGAAGAATCCCCAGGATCAAACCTTCTCAATTACCAGCGGTGAGATTGTGGCCGCCAAAATGAAGACTAGGGGGCCAGGGTGGCTTCTGTCTCGGCCCCAGTTCAGAAAGTCGATCCCCGAAACAAATACTAAACAACGTGGCGTCTTCAAACTGCAAGCTTAAGCTTTATAAGGTTGGTACTTATCGACCATGATTGTTTTTTTGTTTCAAACAACTACCGCCACCTATACGTCAGGTCGGGTACTTCTGGGACTACCTTTGCCAAAAATATACATTCTTCAACATTTTTCAAGGCGTGCTACTCAAAAATTATGCCCGAAACATAAATTTTGGAGAGCACATTCAAAATCAGTGGCGAAAATACTACGGGGATTGATCCTATTTGATGAAGGAAACACGCAAAAAGTAATCTTAAATGTACCGGTGTTATCACCTAAGTCTTCAACAAAGGAAGAAAACTTCGCAATAACATCGATTTAACAGTTGTGCCTGCGCGCCCGTAATTTCACGCTCATCGGCGAGAACAACCGTTTACGAGAAGAAGAAAGAAAGAAAAAGTGATCTAATCGCCTCTCTAAACCGCCTAAATGCGAGCAAATAATTACGATTATGCGACCGCAAAAGCCGCGCGGGTTTCGAAAACGGTGACACTCCGTCCACGAAGTCGGAGCCGTTCGTCTTTTTTTCGTTCTTCTTCTTCTTCTCGCCGTTCCGATCGTTAGTTGGATGATGTACCTGATCGAGTTGAGCAACTCGTTCGAAAAGCGGCCTCCGGTAAAGTAAAAAAGTCGATTATTCGCAGTCTATTTGGTTTGCGGTCGACGTCGCGAGGTTCGAGGAGGAATCGTTGACGTTCGTATGGATTTTTACGCGAGATTCAATCGAGGATACGACGGCTGGTCGAGATCGACGATTTTAATAATTAAAATGTTCCAAAATATTCTAGAATGTTCGAAAATATCCCGGGGTATTCCAAAACGTTGCAGAAATGTTACCGTACAACCTCTTTAGGACGTGTTAAAGTGTTCATATCTATTGCCTTACTTATCTAGAGCTCCAAATCCTCTTCCTCGAACCACATATAATCGTTTCTTGACCTTTGAAATCTTTCTAAAATGTTGCAGAATGTTACCGAATATTTTTCAATGTTCTAAGATGTTTTGGAATACTTTCAAAACATTTTAGAATGTTACAAAATGCTATAAAGTATTCCAGAGTCTCCTACAGTATTCTAAAAGTCCTCCGAAACGTTTTAGAATATTTGAAAATGAAGAATATCTGAGAATGTTTCAAAATAATCCAAGAATAAACCAAAACATTCTAGAATGTTCCAAAATGTTGTGGAATATCCCAGACTGCTACAAAATGATCTAAAAATTCAACAAAACATTCTATAATGAAAGCCCTAAAATATCCCAGATTGTTCCTAAATGTTCTAAAAATGTTCTAAGACATCGTAGAATGTTCCGAAATGCTCTAAAACATCTTAGACTATTCCAAAATGCTCTAAAAATGCCCCATAACATTGTACAACGTAACTAAATGCCCTAAGAATCTTCTTTCGGAATAGTACACTACTTTCTGGGATGTGTTAGTGTTCTGGTTTGTTTCAAAATTTTATATATTTTTCTCTAAATAGCACATAATCGTTTTATGTGCTTCTAATTGTCCTAAAATGATGTGTAATGTCACAGAAATACTCTAAATTATCACAAAATGTTTCGAAGATGTTTTACAGATGTTTCAAAACATTCTAGAATGTTCCAGAATGTTCTAAAATGCTCTACAACATCCTAATAAATATGCTCCGAAATGTTCTAAGAGTGTTACAGGATATTGTATACTGTTACAAAATGGACAAGAATCTTCTTTCAGAATGGTATACAACTCCCTTAAGATATGTTAAAGTGTTTTGAAGTGTTTTTGAACTGGTTTGGAAGTCCTCTACTTCGAACAGGACATGATGGCCTCATGAGCTTCAAATTTCTTTAAAATATTGCGGAATATTACAAAGCAATTTAAAACGTTCTAAAACCATTCTAAACTATTCCCCAATATTCAAAAATATCTCAGAGGGTTCCAAAATGTTCTAGCAGTGTCACGTAACATTGTATAATATTACAAAATCGGCAAGAATCTTCGTTCAGAATGGTATATGATCCCCTTAGGTTATGTTAAAGTGTTCTGAAGTGCTCCCAAATGTATCAGAAACATATTGGGAACTTTAAGTCTTTTCCTTCGAACAGCACATGATGGTTTCGTGCGCTTCAATTTTTCTAAAATGTTGTAGGATGTTACAAAGAGCTCTAAAACATTCCAGAATGTTTACAAATGTTCTAACATATCCCAGAGTGTTTCGAATATGTTCTAGAAATGCTTCAGAACAGTCTAGAATGTTTCGAGATGTTCTAAAATATCCCAGAGTGTAAATATTTTGGAAATGTTCCAAATTATTGTATAATGTTACAAAATTTGCAATAATCTTCTTTCAGAATGTTGGAGAACCACTTTAGATTGTTTTAAAGTGTTCTAATTTCTTTCAAATTGTTTCGAAACATATCAAGCGCTTCAAGTCTTTTCCATCGAACGGCACATAATCCTCTTATTCGCTTCAGATATTTATAATATAAGAATGTTACAAAGTGCTTGAAAATGTTTTAAAAGTCTTTCAAAATACGCTCGATTAAAACATATTTCAAATGTTCTAAAAATGCCCCAAGACATTCTAGAATGTTTCAAAATGCCCTAAATAATCCTGTAGTGTCCCAGAATGTTCTGAAAATGTTCTCAAAACATTCTCGGATGTTTAAAAATAACCCGAAATGTTTCCCAAGTGTTCCATAAATGTTACAGAACATTCTGATATGTTGCAGAACGTTCTAACATATTACAGGGTGTTCCGAGGTGTTCTAAAAATGTTATAGGACGTTGTCTCTTAAGGTGGAACACCACCTTTTTAGCATGTGTCGAGCTGTTCTGATTTATTGCGAAATGTTTCGAAACGTTGAATTTTGTTTCCTAAATGTTACCATATTGTAAACTTTTAGGATGTTTCGAGCCAGATGGCTAGGTTTCATCCGTGCGTTTGCATCGCATCTCGCACCTGCTTTCATTGTCCCGCTAACGTCGATAATTCATGCTCGACGATGGATAAATTAGAGCAACGTTTTTGACGTAATTTCCGCTCGACGCCGCGACGATATCGAATCACCGCGAGGCGCGCTCGACAGCACAATGGCCGAAATGGGAAAAAGGTTAAGGCGCGCAGCTTATTACCCGCAATTAGCGATTCGACATGCCCTTTCCACTTCCATTTCGGATACAATCCACACACGAATTATTAATGATCGGTGATACCGAGTGAATTATGTAGTTTATGTGGTAGAAGCAGGTTTCTGTAACACCTGACATTAGTTGATATGTTATATTCGAATGATGATCCCGAAATATGATATATATTTTTTGTATTATACTGTCGCCTATTCTTCTGGAAAATCAAGATCAGCGAGAGATCGACGGTCAAGAGACGAAAATAATTCGATTATGCCAGCTTTGTCACCAGCGAAGCACGTGTCTCGAATTAATTAATAATTATTTATTTGGGTTAGGAGTGGTGCAAGGGTAATGTAGTTTGCATGTATAGAATTCTAGAAATTAAGAAATTTGGGGCTGCTCGCCCCGTTGGTATTCGGTTCCCAAATGTTTGGAACATTTTATAGAAACGTTCTTCTTCTTCTTCGATAAATCGAGTCTTAAACGATCGTCTTTCAGGATTCCCTACATAATTTCATATCCGCACAACGACACCCAATAAATTAGCATCCTTTCCCGGTAAGTCGACGCACGTATCTAATTCATCAACAATCGCTCGGAGGCGGACTCTTTGCAAGTAGTTTTTCTACCGAAATCGCTAGTATCGACTCGAACTGACACATTTACAGCCGTTATTTATTATCTATTGACGGGTCCATCCGCGCTCCACGGGTCTTCACCGCGCCGTAACAATGCCCCCTCCGTTTCTGCGGTCGAAACGTTTAGCTTCGTCGGAGAAGACGGAAGACGAAAAAGGATTCAACGCTGCGGCCGTTGCGAACTTTTCGTGGAAAATCTCGCATAAACGTCCGAAACGAACGATGATAAATCGATCGTCGAAACCGGCTTTAAAAAATTTGCATCCTTCGATCTCGTAAATGGTCGCGTTTTAAGAGGGAATTTACGTTATTATTCATTGCGGTTTTCCTAAAATGCGCTACGATTTAAAGAAAAAAATTTTTGAATCGAGTGATCGATATAAACGACGACGGAGTGTAAGGATGAAATGTAAAGGAAACGATCAAACGCAATTGAAGATGTAGTGCAGACTTCGCCTTTTCCTTTACTCCGCCTTTAAGTTTGAATGTTCCAGTTCCATTCTTTTCAGTCTTGCGTTAAGCTTCCTATTTTGTTCCGTTTATTCTCTAATTCTTTTCATCGATCTTGTTTTTGGTCACCCTCTGCCGCTTCCTCTCACCATAGACATTTCAAACACTATTCTTGTGAGTCGCATATCTCCAAGCCATCGAAAATGTTGTTCTAAAATGTTACAAAACGTTGGAAACCGACCTGATAATGCCCTGGAAATGTCCATATTGTCGTATATCAAAATTCGCAGTAAATGTTGGGGTTATGGTCTTCAATTGTCATACGGCTTATTTTGAGGTTCTATTTATACCCTTTCGACACCACGCCCATCACCTCTTGAGCATTTTATTACCCTACGCGTTCTTATTTTAACTCCAGCCAGAGACGTGTAATGGGAGAAATAAATGTCACTAGAAATAAAATTATTAATTATTATAAAAAGCATCGATTAAAAGATAGAAAACATTGTTAACATTCAGACACTTATACATTACAAAAATTCATAAAAGATTACTGGAAATACCCAAAGGATTGTATTGTATTGTATTGTAATGAGGTGGGGTCTGGGCCCAAAATGGTCCTTTTGCACTGCGACCACGTTGATCTATTGTGTTTCCTCTTGTTTGTTTTATTTATTTATTTAATACGCTGAGGAACAGGATCAGCTCCTTCAATGGGAGTGTAAATAGGTCCTCCTCACTCAGCGTATATGCATGTAGTAGTCTATATCTCCTGTGGCCTAGTGCCCCAAAGTTAGTGATCAAGTGTTCCATTGAGTCCTCTTCTTCACCGCAGAATCTGCAAGTGTCCGTGTTGGATAAGCCCATTTTGTGAAGGCGCTTGTTACAGGTATAGTGGCTTGTGAGTGCCCCTGTCCAGTTTTAGGGCGAGGTCCGCCCTCCTAGCGTAGAAGCTCAGAAATTTTTTGGAATGTTCCAGCCCGCTGGTCTCATTCCAGTGTTTCATTGTAATGGACGCTGTCCATTTCTTCATCTCACCTTTAAGGAGACCTTTGTTAAACCCAAAAGGTGGGGTAGGTCCAGTAAAGTTTCTCTCAGCCCCTTTTTCGTGCGCAGATGTCTGCCATCTCATTTCCCCGTGTCCCTCATGTCCTGGCACCCAGACCAGGGTGATTTGGTTCTGAGTGGCCAGGCCATTAACCATGTTGCGGCATTCCAATAATAATTTGGACGTAATTGTACAACTGCTCAGGGCCTTAAGGACTGATTGACCCAAAGGATACATCGACATTCAATACAGGTGTCTATAACAGCGATATGCCTTGGATGAACTGGAGTCAAGGTGAATTAAAGTTTTCGTTTCGTGCACAACTTAGAAATAAAGCAGTGTAGTCCTGGTTTCCAAAAGAAAGAAAAAGTTTGTTTTGGCTAACGACGAAGAAAATTGGCAAGATAGATAAGTCAAAAAGATAAATCGATAAATATATTTGGAATAAAAGGGTTTTAAGAAGAAATACCAGTGAATAAAAGAACCTCACCATACCGGAGAAGATAGAATCAAAGAAGGGGAAGAATCCATAGAAATGAAAGGTGCATCGAGAATAGAAGTTAAGAGGAGATATGGGAACAACTATCATCAAAAGAGGAATTACGCTCACACACACACACACACACACACACAATACTAGGTAATTATCTTGATTAAATGTTAAATATTTCTCGAAATTTATAAATATAATCTGCTATAATTTATGCTTTTTATATCATTAATTTAAGAGCTAGGGTGGTGCAATTTTCTTTAAGAAATTTAACTAAATTCTCAGTACAATATCTCACATATTTCAGAACGTGTAACGACGAGTCGTGCCTTAGACAACTACTTTGTACTTCGAAAAACTTTTTAAAATGAAACAAGATGCTTCGAAATATTTTAGGATGGTCACAAACGCCGTGACATTACATCGATATATCTAGAACACTTTGCAGTCTCTTTCCAAAAAGGTGTGGTACCTTTCAGGATTAGAACATTAGGCTTTAATTAATTATATCAAAATTGTTCTGAGAATGCTCTAAAAGACTTCTAAACGCTACGAAATATTCTGGAATGTTCTGGAATGATCTACAAAATGTTCTGAAATAGAACAGTAGATATCGTCGGAAATGTGGCAAAATATCCTGATTCTTTTTTCTTTTAATAGTACAGGGCGTTCTAAAATGTTTCGGAAACTCCTAACCCTCCATTGAAGTGGCACAAAGACATTTTAAAATCGACGCAAATATGCACGCCACCCGTCAAGATACATCGAAATGTTCATCGAATATTACAAAACGTTTAGAAATGTTCTGAAACAATCTAACCTCCCGGAATGATTTAAGATGTTCTTAACAGTTTCGAAATGTTCTGAAATATAGACGTATTAAGAATTTCGAATCTCCTTCTCTAATAATACACACTTCCTTTGAATGCTTTGAAATATTTACATACATCCTCAAATGTTGCAACAGATTCTTAAATAGTCCTGAAATGTTCCAGCATGTTCTAAAATTTACTGAAATGCTTATGTTTTAAAATGTTTTAAAGCATTTCAAAATGTTCAGAAACGTTCCAAAATGATACAAAATATTCCAAAATACCCTAGTGTACGTGGAAAGCCTAACAAAAACAATAGATTTTTGTATACGTAGTGTTCGGTTTTCTATAAACAATAATGGATTATAAAAGCCCTAGTTCTTCGTTGAAATGACACAAAATTACTTATAGGATATTTTTAAAGTCTCACAAATATTCACACCATCCCTCAAGATACTTCAAAATGCTATAAAATATTACAAAATGTTCTAAAGCAACGTGAAAAGCTTCTAATTCTCTCTTTAAAGAACACCCAGCCCGTTTAGAATGCTCTTAACAGGTGCAAAATGTCCTGAAGTGTTCCAAAATACTTATTCGGAAATTTAAATTCCTCTTTCTAAAAATACATAATACCTTGAAATGATTTAAAATGTTTATAAATGTTCTCAAACGTTGCAACGCATTCTTTAATGTTCTGAAATGTTATAAAATATTACAGGATGTTCTAGAATGTTCTGAAATGTTATAAAATATCACAGGATGTTCTAGAATGTTCTCAAATGTTATAAAATATTACAGGATGTTCTAGAATGTTGTGAAAAACTTAATACTTGTTCTAATATGTATCGGAAACTTCCAACTCTGTTTCCAGACGGGAAAGAATATGTCCGAGTTAAAGCATTATGTTTTAACATGTCACCAATTATTACAAAATGTTCTAAAATGATTTAGAACATTCTAAGATGCTATAAAATGTTCTAAAGAAACACTAGTATTTATGTAAGGGCTATGATTAGCTATTAAGTTTTGTGCACGAAGTCACAAATGTTGTAAAATATTTTGAAACTTTCTCAAATATTATAATCTGTTCTAAGATGTTCTGAAATGCTTTAATATGTTTCGAAATATTTGGTATTTGTTGCAATATGTATCGAAAACTTCCAATCCTGCGTCCAGACGGGAAAGAATCTGTCCGAGTTAAAGCACTATATTTTAACATGTTACCAATTATTACAAAATGTTCTAAATGTTACAGAACATTTTAAAATGCTATAAAATGTTCTAAAGAAACCCTAGTATTTATGTAAGGGCTATGATTAGCTATTAAGTTTTGTGCACGAAGTCACAAATATTGTAAAATATTTTGAAACTTTCTCAAATATTATAATCTGTTCTAAGATGTTCTGAAATGCTATAATATGTTTCGAAATATTTGGTATTTGTTGCAATATGTATCGAAAACTTCCAATCCTGCATCCAGACGGGAAAGAATCTGTCCGAATTAAAGCATTATATTTTAACATGTTACCAATTATTACAAAATGTTCTAAAATGTTATAGAACATTCTAAAATGCTATAAAATGTTCTAAAGAAACCCTAGTATTTATGGAAGGGCGATGATTAGCTATTAAGTTTTCTGCACGAAGTCACAAATGTTACAGAAATTTTCCCAAATATTATGATATGTTCTAAGATGTTCTGAAATGCTATAATATGTTTCGAAATATTTGGTATTTGTTGCAATATGTATCGAAAACTTCCAATCCTGCGCCCAGCCGGGAAAGAATCTGTCCGAATTAAAGCATTATATTTTAACATGTTACCAATTATTACAAAATGTTCTAAAATGTTATAGAACATTCTAAAATGCTATAAAATGTTCTAAAGAAACCCTAGTATTTATGGAAGGGCGATGATTAGCTATTAAGTTTTCTGCACGAAGTCACAAATGTTACAGAAACTTTCCCAAATATTATGATATGTTCTAAGATGTTCTGAAATGCTATAATATGTTTCGAAATATTTGGTATTTGTTGCAATATGTATCGAAAACTTCCAATCCTGCGCCCAGACGGGAAAGAATCTCTCCGAGTTAAAGCATTATGTTTTAACATGTTATGGATTATTACAAAATGTTCTGAAATGTTATAGAACATTCTAAGATGCTATAAAATGTTCTAAAGAAACCCTAGTATTTATGGAAGGGCGATGATTAGCTATTAAGTTTTCTGCACGAAGTCACAAATGTTGTAAAATATTTTGAAACTTTCCCAAATATTATGATATGTTCTAAGATGTTCTGAAATGCTATAATATGTTTCGAAATATTTGGTATTTGTTGCAATATGTATCGAAAACTTCCAATCCTGCGCCCAGACGGGAAAGAATCTGTCCGAATTAAAGCATTATATTTTAACATGTTACCAATTATTACAAAATGTTCTAAAATGTTATAGAACATTCTAAAATGCTATAAAATGTTCTAAAGAAACCCTAGTATTTATGGAAGGGCGATGATTAGCTATTAAGTTTTCTGCACGAAGTCACAAATATTGTAAAATATTCTGAAACTTTCTCAAATATTATGATATGTTCTAAGATGTTCTGAAATGCTATAATATGTTTCGAAGTATTTGGTATTTGTTGCAATATGTATCGAAAACTTCCAATCCTGCGTCCAGACGGGAAAGAATCTGTCCGAGTTAAAGCATTATATTTTAACATGTTACCAATTATTACAAAATGTTCTGAAATGTTACAGAACATTCTAAAATGCTATAAAATGTTCTAAAGAAACCCTAGTATTTATGGAAGGGCGATGATTAGCTATTAAGTTTTCTGCACGAAGTCACAAATATTGTAAAATATTCTGAGACTTTCTCAAATATTATGATATGTTCTAAGATGTTCTGAAATGCTATAATATGTTTCGAAGTATTTGGTATTTGTTGCAATATGTATCGAAAACTTCCAATCCTGCGTCCAGACGGGAAAGAATCCGTCCGAGTTAAAGCGTTATGTTTTAACATGTTACTAATTATTACAAAATGTTCTAAAATGTTATAGAACATTCTAGAATGCTATAAAATGTTCTAAAGGAACATGTGTTCATGGCACGCCGAATAAAAACTATATTTCAAAATATTCCTTTTATTTCAAAGTGTTATCAATTATTACAAACTGTTCTGAAACAAATGTTCTAAAATGTTGCAGAACATTCTAAAATGCTACAGACTGTCTTAGAATACACTAGTGTTCATGAAAACGATAAATTCTGTACATTTCATTCCCAAACCGGAAAAGCTCCTATCAATTATTCTTTCACTTCTCTAATTCTCGAATTACCCATCGTTATTCCTCCTCGTCCGAGTACGATACGATTCACATACTTATCTCCGTGCTCGCTCGTAATCTCAACAAATTTCTTCACGTGCTTTTAGTAAACGTTAAAACAACCGAACGAACGTTAAGGCAAATAATACCTGACGTAACGAGCAATTATTCCAATTAGTCGGAGCGGCACCGATAAACTTATCTTCTTCCTCGACATCTCCTTGTCTCAATTTCGAACGAATGTGCGCCAGCGTACATATGTATATGTACGGTATGTACATATGAAGTCGTACAGGTATGTAATTTGAAAAACAACATTTACTTAATTACATATACGTCGGATGTGTGATGGCTTCGGCTCGCCTAAGAGGCTTAATTAATTACCATATTATCTAACATCTTCGCGTACGAAATTAATTAGCCGCGATGCGACGGTGAACCGTTGTTTTCTATGTTTTCGCTCGCCTGCGAGAGATAAGGCTAAAGATTTGGATAATTTGGAAATTTAAGTTCCCTGCCGATTCCACTTACAATATTTAAATGCTAATATTGTTGTTTTCCTTAGATATCTGAAGATGTCAAGAAACGTAGTCAAAGTTTCCCTTAATTTAGTTAGGAAAACCAACGTAATGAATTCATGCTCAAAATAATAATAAAGTAGGTAATTTTCGACTTACATGGTAACGGGGAATAAGTGTAGGGCGAGACGATGATGTTTTTTCCAAAGCCGGGCATAATTCCGTGACGTTTTTATATGGAAAACGAGCTTGATAAGTTGGCCTAAATCCCTTTTCGTAAGGTAGACCAATTTGCGAAGTCAAACTCTAGCCAAAAGTTACACAATAACTATAAAACCAAAATGCACCAAATTCTCAACAAACAGCAAAATTGGAAAAATTCGCGTATTTTCGGGATAATTCCACCTTCCCTAAGACTTACATCGCTGTGGTGAAAACGTTTACGTATGTTAACATACCAGATCGTATTTACCATCTTCCAAAGTATCAGAATACGAATTTGGAACTTAGTGGCTTCCCTTCGGGCCATTTTGATCAGATTTTGGAGCAGATTTTTACCATTGCCGACTTTACAGTTCACCGACGTTTCACATTTCGTTGATTTGAAGCGAAAAATCGCATTCTACGTCCTCGAAAACCCAAATTAATCGACTTGCATCGAAATCGGTATTGGTTGATTTTCTTTTCAAATTTTCAAAGGGATACCCCTTAAGATTTCTGCGAAAAATCGAAGTGGTTGTAATTTAGATGTGTCCCACACCAAATTAAAGCCCCGAACGGGTACAAAGCGCCAAGAACATTTGCAGGCACGAAATCTTAACAATTTGTTAATTTGGAGGATATAAAACGCGAAAAATCGGGAAAATTCGCGTATTTTCGGGATAATTCCACCTTCCCTAAGACTGACATCGCTGTGGTGAAAACGTTTACGTATGTTAACATACCAGATCGTATTTACCATCTCGCAAAGTATCAGAATACGAATTTGGAACTTAGTGGCTTCCCTTCGGGCCATTTTGATCAGATTTTGGAGCAGATTTTTACCATTGCCGGCTTTACACTTCACCGACGTTTCACATTTCGTTGATTTGAAGCGAAAAATCGCATTCTACGTCCGCGAAAACCCAAATTAATCGACTTGCATCGAAATCGGTATTGGTTGAATTTCTTTTCAAATTTTCAAAGGGTACCCCTTAAGATTTCTGCGAAAAATCGAAGTGGTTGTAATTTAGATATGTCCCACACCAAATTAAAGCCCCGAACGGGTACAAAGCGCCAAGAACATTTGCAGGCACGAAATCTTAACAATTTGTTAATTTGGAGGATATAAAACGCGAAAAATTGGGAAAATTCGCGTATTTTCGGGATAATTCCACCTTCCCTAAGACTTACATCGCTGTGGTGAAAACGTTTACGTATGTTAACATACCAGATCGTATTTACCATCTCGCAAAGTATCAGAATACGAATTTGGAACTTAGTGGCTTCCCTTCGGGCCATTTTGATCAGATTTTGGAGCAGATTTTTACCATTGCCGGCTTTACACTTCACCGACGTTTCACATTTCGTTGATTTGAAGCGAAAAATCGCATTCTACGTCCGCGAAAACCCAAATTAATCGACTTGCATCGAAATCGGTATTGGTTGAATTTCTTTTCAAATTTTCAAAGGGATACCCCTTAAGATTTCTGCGAAAAATCGAAGTGGTTGTAATTTAGATATGTCCCACACCAAATTAAAGCCCCGAACGGGTACAAAGCGCCAAGAACATTTGCAGGCACGAAATCTTAACAATTTGTTAATTTGGAGGATATAAAACGCGAAAAATCGGGAAAAATTCGCGTATTTTCGGGATAATTCCACCTTCCCTAAGACTTACATCGCTGTGGTGAAAACGTTTACGTATGTTAACATACCAGATCGTATTTACCATCTCGCAAAGTATCAGAATACGAATTTGGAACTTAGTGGCTTCCCTTCGGGCCATTTTGATCAGATTTTGGAGCAGATTTTTACCATTGCCGGCTTTACACTTCACCGACGTTTCACATTTCGTTGATTTGAAGCGAAAAATCGCATTCTACGTCCGCGAAAACCCAAATTAATCGACTTGCATCGAAATCGGTATTGGTTGAATTTCTTTTCAAATTTTCAAAGGGATACCCCTTAAGATTTCTGCGAAAAATCGAAGTGGTTGTAATTTAGATATGTCCCACACCAAATTAAAGCCCCGAACGGGTACAAAGCGCCAAGAACATTTGCAGGCACGAAATCTTAACAATTTGTTAATTTGGAGGATATAAAACGCGAAAAATCGGGAAAAATCGCGTATTTTCGGGATAATTCCACCTTCCTCAAGACTTACATCGCTGTAGTGAAAACGTTTACGTATGTTAACATACCAGATCGTATTTACCATCTCGCAAAGTATCAGAATACGAATTTGGAACTTAGTGGCTTCCCTTCGGGCCATTTTGATCAGATTTTGGAGCAGATTTTTACCATTGCCGGCTTTACACTTCACCGACGTTTCACATTTCGTTGATTTGAAGCGAAAAATCGCATTCTACGTCCTCGAAAACCCAAATTAATCGACTTGCATCGAAATCGGTATTGATTGATTTTCTTTTCAAATTTTCAAAGGGATACCCCTTAAGATTTCTGCGAGAAATCGAAGTGGTTGTAATTTAGATGTGTCACACACCAAATTAAAGCTCTTCAGAAGTACAAACCGTCAAAAGGATTTGCGGGCACGAAGGAATCTGCAGAAACCAATTTGATCAAAATAAACAGCGAGACGAAGCCGAAGAAAGTTTGATAATACAAGTTAGAAAGATGCTAGCAATGTCTGATGCGCAATTGCTGATGAAGGCGTCACTGTAAGAATTAAAGTTTCAGAAATAGACAGAGCAAAAATTGATCCTCGTTTAATTTTGGCAGTAGTTCTTAGTAAAACGGACGATGGATTTTACAAAGTGAGCATTAAAACCGGCATTTTAAAACAAATATATGCCAGATTTCATTTTCTTTTTTGTCAAAAAATTTACCATGGGGAACACTTCGTCCTGCCGATTCTGTAACGTTGTTATAGAGATATGTATTGTTGATATCCAGGTGTTCTTGTTTTTGTTATATCCAGTGGTTATTAGGAGTTCTTGTGATGTGAAAGTGTTAAATGTATGTGTTGAATGGTTACATTGCTTTTCTATCTTTTAATTAATTCTAACCAAACGAACTTTTCATTTCTTATGGAAACCAGGACTACACTGCTTTATTTCTAAGTTGTCCAAGAAACGAAAACTTTAATTCACCTTGACTACAGTTCATCCAAGGCATATCGCTGTTATAGACACCTGTATTGAAAGTCGATGTATCCTTGGTTATTTCCACTAATCTTTTATGAATTCCTGTGATGTGAAAGTGTTAAATGTATGTGTTGAATGGTTAGATTGCTTTCTATCTTTTAATCTATGCGGTTTCTAATATTTAATAATTTTGTTTCTGGTTACAATTTTTTTCTCCCATTAAACGTCTCTGGCTGAAGTTACCCGTAGGGTAATTAAATGCTTAAAAGGTGGCGTGCGTGGTATCGAAAAAGTATAAATAGAACCTGACACTAAACATGAAGATCCAAAACCTTACCAAAACATTTCCTGTGAATTTTGACATATTGAATTGTAATAAATAATAAATTATTTAATGGTAATTAACCATTTGAGTATTAATATACTACAGGCTCGGATATGTTTTACCCAAGGGCGCGTCCTGCCGGGTTAACTAACAAACAACACTCTACCACCATTTGGGTAATTCGAATTATGCCCAAATTTCGGCGTCTAGCGCTGATATCATCTTCGATAGTGTTCGAAGGAATGCTACTCGAGAGGCTCGTTAAAGACGGGAAAAAAGAGGTCGATTATCCTCCTAAGTAGACCGATTCAGACGTTTAAATCGTCGTCGCAAAAAGAAACCGGGCTATTAAGCAGCGCAACACATAACGCGGACTCGTATTCGCCATCATCGGGACGACGACATTCGAAAGCAATTTCGTCTTAAACGGAATGCCATCATCGACGATTGATTTGCCTTCGTTCCGTTCTCTTCGGGCCGAGCAGCGGAAACCCGTACGCGCGACTTCTTCGGATTTTTCCCCCTTTCCTTCTTTTTCTCGCCCCGTTTTGTCTCCAACCGATCGCCGTTTCTCGTCGTCATCATCGTCGTCCTCGTCCTCGTTATTATCGAAGAAACGGCAAAAAGGACGACGACGACGACGACGATCTCGCGATCTAAATTCCGTCGCAATTAAATCGAATATATCGACGCGAGTTATTCGTTTTGCGAGCCGCGAGCGAGGAACGTTCGGGCGTTTTTTGTCGCGATTCCGTCGGACGCTAATGGGCCCCGGTAAACAGGATATTTGTCGCCGATCGACGAGAGTATTATTTATATCGCATTAAACGTCATCTGGCGTATTTAGTCCTCGCGATTTTAGCGATTCAGAGCGCGATCCGCGCGACCAGATTCCGCCGCTCGTTTCTTTCGACGACGTTTAAGGCCGCAATTATTGAAAATGTTATGTTTTATACTGAAAGCGACGTTAATATTAAAATATCTTCATTAGACCGGGGAAAAAAAAAGAATCGCGCGTACAGGCGCGTCCGAAAGTATTCGGATCGTCGACGTTAATTCTAATGCGTCTTTTATAGTCTGTCCGTCCAAAAGATATAGTGACGTAATAAAGAAAAGGCGGGGACAAGAGTAAGAAGCCAGGTTTACGAGAGCCAATATGTTTGACATAATTTCTATTGAAGTTGATCCCCTTCGGTACTGTCTTCCACATTTCGTTTCACCTCTTCCTTTTCTTGGCCTTCCTTTCTACATTCTCCGATTTGCCTTCTCCATGCCTTTCTCAGTCTTCCCCTTTTCTCACGAAATTCCAAATCGATTCCCTCTGTCTCCCAGGTTACATTGAAACGTTTCCAATATGTTCTGAAACGTTTTAAGAATGTTCTGAAACGTTTAAAACATGTTCTGAGACGTTTCAAGAATGTTCTGCAACGCTCAGAAATGTTTTAGAACATTTCGAAGTTGTAAGTCGTGTCAACAACGTCCCGAAATTGTTCAAAGACGTTCTGGAACGATCCGAAAACGTTCTGAAACGTTTCAAAATGTTCTAAAACATTCCATCGTGTTACAACATGTTCCAAAACTTCATCGGGCGGACATATCGCCCTTTTCGAATAGTACGATTGCGGGTATTCGACGTATGTAATGGTAACGTTTCAAAATAATTCAATTTTTTTGCGGAAACGTCTGATCCCCCTTTCTGATTGATATCACAATCTAACATAATATCTTAAAGCATTGTGAAATATATCTGACATCAAAACAATCGAATTACCTTTTTAAATGGTCTTAAAAGCTTCTTTGTGATGCCCTAAAGAGCATTGTGAATAATTCTCAGACGTGCTGAAACGTTCGAAAACGCCGAATCCATTCCCTCTGTCTCACAGGTTACATTGAATCGTTTCAAAAACGTTCTGGAACTTTTCAAAGACTTTCTGGAACGATTCTAAAACAACTTGGGACGATTAAAAAATGTTCCTAAACGTTTCCAAAATGTTCTGAAACGTTTCAGGAACGTTCCGGAACGTTTAAAATATGTTCTGAGACGTTTCTAGAATGTTCTGGAACGTTTAGAAATGTTATAGAACGTTTAGAAGTTCTGAATCGTTTCAAAAACGATCTGAAACGACCCGAAAATGTTCTAAAACGTTTCGTCGTGTTACACAATGTTCTAAGCACCTCATCAGGCGGACGTATCGTCCCTTTCAAATTGTACGATTGCGGGTATTCGACGTACGTACATGTAACGTTTTAAAATATTTCCAATTTCATTCCGAAACGTGTAATCCCCCTTGCTCATCGATACCCCAATCTTACAGGATATTTTAAAGCGGTTTGGAAAATATCTGACGTCAAAATATCAAATTTCCTTTTTAAACGATCTTAAAAGCTGCTTTTTCGATGCCTCAAAGCGATATGAAATATTGACAAACGTGCTAAAATGTTCGAAAACATCAAATTGATCCCCTCTGTCTCATAGGTTGCATTGAAACGTTCCCAAAATGTTCTGAAATATTTCAAAAATATTCTCAAATGTTTCATCGTGTTACAAAATGTTCGAAACCATCAAATTGATTCCCTCTGTCTCACAGGTTACCTTGAAACGTTTCCAAAATGTTCTGAAACGTCACAAGAACGTTCCGGAACGCTTAAAATATGTTCTGAGACGTTTCAAAAATGTTCCGGAACGTTTAGAAATGTTATAGAACATTTATAATAGTTTCTGAATAGTTTCAGAAACGCTCCGATACGTTTCAAAGACGTTCTGAAACGATTCGAGAACGTCCTGAGACGATTCAAGAATGTTCTGAAACGTTTCAGAAATGTTCTGGAACGTTTAAAATATGTTCTGAGACGTTTCAAGGATGTTCTGGAACGTTTCAAGAATGTTCGGGAACATTTAGAAATGTTATAGAACATGTATAAGTTCTGAGTAGTTTCAGAAACGCTCCGAAACGTTTCAAGAACGTTCTGAAACGATTCGAGAACGTCCTGAGACGATTCAATAATGTTCTGAAACGTTTCAGAAATGTTCTGGAACGTTTAAAATATGTTCTGAGACGATTCAAAAATGTTCTGAAACGTTTCAAAAATGTTCGGGGACGTTTAGATATGTTATAGAACATTTATAAGTTCTGAGTAGTTTCAGAAACGCTCCGAAACGTTTCAAGAACGCTCTGAAACGATTCGAGAACGTCCTGAGACGATTCAAGAATGTTCTGAAACGTTTCAGAAATGTTCTGGAACGTTTAAAATATGTTCTGAGACGATTTAAAAATGTTCTGAGACGATTCAAAAATGTTCTGAGACGATTCAAAAATGTTCTGAAACGTTTCAAAAATGTTCGGGGAAGTTTAGATATGTTATAGAACATTTATAAGTTCTGAGTAGTTTCAGAAACGCTCCGAAACGTTTCAAGAACGCTCTGAAACGATTCGAGAACGTCCTGAGACGATTCAAGAATGTTCTGAAACGTTTCAGAAATGTTCTGAATCGTTTCAGAAATGTTCTGGAACGTTTAAAATATGTTCTGGAACGTTTAAAATATGTTCTGAGACGTTTCAAGGATTTTCTGGATCGTTTAGAAATGTTGTAGAACATTTAGAAGTTCTGAATCGTTTCAAAAACGTTCTGAATTGTTTCGAGGACAGTCTGGAACGATTCGAAAGCGTTCTAAAACGTTTCAAAGACGTTCTGAAACGATTCAGAAACGTCCTGAGACGATTCAGAAATGTTCTGAAACGTTTCAAAAATGTTCGGAAACGTTGAGAAATGTTATGGAACATTTATAATAGTTTCTGAATAGTTTCAGAAACGCTCCGATACGTTTCAAAGACGTTCTGAAACGATTCGAGAACGTCCTGAGACGATTCAAGAATGTTCTGAAACGTTTCAGAAATGTTCTGGAACGTTTAAAATATGTTCTGGAACGTTTAAAATATGTTCTGAGACGTTTCAAGGATGTTCTGGAACGTTTAGAAATGTTGTAGAACATTTAGAAGTTCTGAATCGTTTCGGAAACGTTCTGAATTGTTTCGAGGACAGTCTGGAACGATTCGAAAACGTTCTGAAACGTTTCAAAGACGTCCTGAAACGATTCAGAAACGTCCTGAGACGATCCAACAATGTTCTGAAACGTTTCAAAAATGTTCGGAAACGTTTAGAAATGTTATAGAACATTTATAAGTTTCTGAGTAGTTTCAGAAACGCTCCGAAACGTTTCAAAGGCGTTCTGAAACGATTCAGAAACCTCCTGAGACGATTCAAGAATGTTCTGAAACGTTTCAGAAATGTTCTGGAACGTTTAAGATATGTTCTGAGACGTTTCAAGGATGTTCTGGAACGTTTAGAAATGTTATAGAACATTTAGAAGTTCCGAATCGTTTCAAAAATATTGGAAAACTATTCGAGAACGTTCTGATACGTTTCAAAAATGTTGTGAAACGTTTCAAAATGTTTGGAAACGTTTCATCGTATTTGAAATAGTATGAAAATATTTTTGACCATTTTTTAAGTATTAACTTATTCTTTACAAACTTTTATTATTTATTTATTATTGTTGTTAGTTAACTGTGTCTGTGTTGAAACCCTTTAATGTTGTCCTTTTCTATTTTTTACTATTGTAAATTTGGTTTATACGTGGACGTTCTCTTCGTGTATTTACATGGAAATAAATTTAGATTTTATATACCGGGATTAAGTAAAGTATCAGAGACAAATGGGAGAAAATCTTCGAAGTATAAGTTAAATTTATCTAATTTATTGTACCATCAATTAGCGCAAACGAATGAAATGAAGTCGACGATGAGGATTATCAACTATTTCCAGCAGAACTTCTGATTTCCGACTCGAACGCCGTTTGATTATCAAGATCGGTTTGTGTTGGACATTTTCAATGCAACAATAACAGACGCCTTAATCGTCCTCGCGGCTAATAAATTAAAATTAATTAACGATGTCGAGGAGGGCTCACGTTCGAGAGAGAGAGATTACGAAGCAACGAATTCCCGGCCGCATTATTGTCCGTCGCTCGAAAGGAAAGCGCCGCCGCCGCCGTCGGTTTGTTTAATTGTAATGTGTTAATTATTAACGCACGAAGAATCCGTCAGATTCGATAAATAATATTGCCGAAGACGCGGCCGACTACTCGCTCTTCGTCTCCCCCTCCCCTCTCCAGGTCGTTTCTCTTCTTTCGGAACGGCGCCGTTTCTTCTTCTTGGATCTATAGGAATTTAACAATTAACCGCGCTTGTGATTTGTTGAATCACAACGGTTACTCAACCGACGACGGAATGGTAAATAATATTCGTGTGGAAGGAGAAAAGTGTTTAATCGCGTAATTAATGATGCCGGTATTGTCGTCGAAGATACTTCGATAGTCTTCGGGCAATTCGTGCTGATACATCGTCCCGGACGATCGTAAAAATATCTACCAATTAAAATCTTTGAAGAAACTTGCGACGCACCTCCACAGTTTTTTTTCTCTCGTTAAACAAATGAACGGGCGAAAGAAACTTACTTTTGTCCAGAACTGTATACAGATAATGCCCTTCGGTATTTCCAAAATACATAAAAATAATGGTAGTAAAAAGGGTCTAAGCCAACAAAAGAGAAATGAATTTAATAAAAACAATATAAAAATAACTTTCATTCTAAATTATATTAACAGACCTCTTTTACTAATACTAATAAGGAGAAGGCAAGGTAATCGGATTTTTGTAATTTTTGATATTTACGGTACGTGTAGTTTGGACCTTAAATAAGAATATTTTGGACTAGTTCGACGCAACGTTCATAAATTAGCGAGATAATCGATGTTGAAGTTTCACCCACCAGTTAAATCCACTAGATATAATACGATTCTCAACTGGACTCGTGGCCTAGTCGATAGCGTTTTGGTGCGATGCCCACGAGATCGCTGGTTCGAGTCTCGTCACGGGACATTTCTTTTCTTCCATTTAAAACGCACCATATGCTTTTTCATTCTTCTTCTCATATCAATAATTATGAACAAACGAAATATATGAACTATATGCAGGAACATTCTTCAAGTACTTCATTAAAATGCACAATCGGTTGATAAACAATATTCATCAGTGATCAAGTGTTCCATTGACTCCTCTTCTTCACCGCAGAATCTGCAAGTGTTCGTGTTGGATAAGCCCATCTTGTGAAGGTGCTTGTTATAGGTATAGTGGCCTGTGAGTGCCCCTGTCAGTCCCTGTCCCTGTCAGCCCTTTAAATTTTTTTTTTTTTCGAAAACCATTTATTTCTCAACATAGTCTCCTTTTAGCTCAATACACTTAGTAAGACGATATTCCAACTTTTTTATACCATCTGAATAATACGATTTTGAGAACCCCTCAAAATACGCGTTAGTTTCAGTAATCACTTCTTCGTTTGAGATGAATCTTTTTCCTGCGAGCCATTTTTTCAAGTTTGGAAACAGGAAAAAGTCACTAGGAGCTAAATCTGGACTATAAGGTGGATGATCAACCAATTCGAAGTGTATTTCACGTAATTTTAGCATCGTATCTAATGCTGTGTGAACCGGTGCGTTGTCTTGAAGAAAGAGCACTTTTTCTTCTTTAAATGTGGTCGTTTTTCTTGATTGCGTCAATCAATTGATCCAATAATGCACGATAATACTTTCCTGTGATTGTGGATCCTTTTTCAAGGTAATCGATGAGCAATATTCCGTGTGCATCCCAAAATACAGTGGCCATAACCTTGCCAGCCGATTTCACTGTCTTCGCCTTCTTCGGAGCACTTCCACCAGCTTCCACCCATTGTTTCGATTGATTTTTGGTTTCAGATGTGTAGTGGTGGACCCACGTTTCATCAACAGTTATTAATCGACGCCAAAAATCAACAGGATTACGCTTTATCATGTCCAAACACCGCTGTGAAGTGGTCTGTCGAACTCGTTTTTGTTCGACACTCAACAAACGCGGCACCCATCTTGCCGATAGCTTTTTCATATGCAAATGTTCATGCAAAATGTTGAACACACGTTCATATGATATGTTTCCATTTTTTTACCATTTCGACAATCTCACGTAACTTGACTCGGCGATCATTCATAACGATATCGAGGATTTTCTTGATATTTTCTTCAGTAACCACCTCTTTTGGCCTTCCTGTTGATGGTATTGTTGCAGTGCTTGTTCGGCCGCGTTTAAATTCAGCAATCCAATATTTTACCATGTAATCTGACGGGGCAGACTCACCGTAATGTTTATCGAGCTTTTCTTTTGTCTCTTTCGCCGTTTTCCCTTTCAAATAATAGTGTTTAATCACTGCACGAAATTCACTTTTTCCATTTTTCAAGAAACACAAAAGTTGCTTACTTCAAACGACTACAACAACTAAACTAATAGATGAATTTGGGTGAAATTTTAACAGCTGACGTTTGACAGATCGCAATTTCTAAAAAAAAAAAAAGTTTTTGTGTTTGTGCTGCCATGTAGCGCTAGGTAGCTTCATTATCAATCCGCCCTCGTACATATTATTGTATTTGTGTTTATTGTCTTTTGCATGATGTTGGTGAATTCCTTCAGAATATGACCAATAGAAGCACTGTCATAGCAATTCTCCATATCGTTAGTTCCACATTGTATAAACGAGTAATCGTCTTCGCCAAATTCATTTATTTTTACATTTAAATCTTCGACCACACTTTTAATGCACGCATTCGGTTTTATGAAACTATCAATTGTGAATTTCGCAGCTTGCAGCTAAGACCTCTAGCATGACTATCACCCAGAATTCTTATTTTGTGATTTATTCCCGTATCAGGTGTATTCACAGGTTTATAGAGTATATCGCGACTATCTGCGTCTATTAATTCTGTTGTATTTCCGTTAAATGTTTCAACAACAGGACCATCGCCTGCAGTGTCTCCTGAAAGTGGGTTGCAGGACGATGCGATGGTTTTTGAATTATAATTTTTGTTCGACAACTGCCTTTTTAGTTTTGTGTACAAAACTGATACATAATTTAATCGTTTTTCTACATTATCTATTTTATTTAACAAGCGAAAAGAAATAAAGAATCAATTAGCGAAGATAAAACTAAGGCTTCAAAAAAAAAAAGCTGTCCTTTCCATATTGCCATACAAAGGCAAAAGACATATGGGACAAAACGTAAGATAAGAACATACTGATAAAAATTGAAGATCAAGAAGAAGGAGGAGAAATAGAAAAGGGAACGGCGAAGAAAAGCCGCCAACCGCTTGTTGGGTTGAGGAAAGATGAAACCGTTCAAAAGATTTCATTTTGTCACATAAAGAGAGATCAAGAAGAAGGAGATGATAAGAAGAAAGATAAGAAGCGGAAATGACCGGAAAGAAACTATCGAATTAAAAGGAAACGGGAGATCGACTCAACAGATTCAAAAGTATTCCATACCATTCTTCTGTCATATCGTTTAAGAATATGATCAGAGAAATAGGGAAAAAGAAGAAATGGAAATAAGAAGGAGAAAGGTATAAATAAGAACCTGTAGAATGGAATGATTGATAGAAAACGAAGCATAGTTCGACCGCTTCGTATATGTAATTTCTGCATTTCGCCATTCTCTGTCGTTTTCTGTATTTCAGGATGTCGTAGCTTCGATGTAGTCGATCATCTTCAATGGCGTTTCATGAAGTTGACTTTTATTCCTCTTGCATTATACTCGTGAAGTAAATAATTTCTTCGAATAATAATAATAACTTTTGAAAGGGATGTAGGATAAAGTTAATTTTTCAATTCGGTTTCATCCAAATCAGACTTTTTAGAAGTTGTTGAAGCACTTTTCGTACAATTATCGTCAGAAACGCGGTAACAAATATCACATCGGTGAACTCCTCACCACACAATCGTTTTCTAATAAAATCGGTGACACGTGTTTCGCTAGCTCGAGCCAAGCATCTTCAACAACCGTACAAACCGAAGTGACAAATTTCTATCATTGATGAAGGCACTTTTATTCCCTCCCATCTCTTTTCTTTTTTTCCCCTTCGTATCATACAACGAGTTGAAAATTTCTCGTAACCGTCGATTAGACAATTTGATATCAGAGACACGTGTCCCTCATTCTCGTTTTTCTTCTCCCATTTCTCCAATTCCTTTTCCTTTTTTTTTTTAACGAAACAACAACTACGACGGACACCCAATCCGATTTTCGCTTCCGCTCGAACGAGGCGATCGCCGCTATCGAAATTTAGCCCCGTTTTTTCGTCGTCTTCGTCGTCGTAAACAGTGTAAAAGGTCAATCGGATCGCTTGAGCGCGAAATGTTTACTCGGTTCGAAGGAAGACTTAAGATATCCGAGTCCGGTCGTGTCACCGCAGGAGTCATCCGATATACATCCATCTTGAGAAGGGACTCGAAGACTACAAAGTTTTTACCAGTTTAAGCGAAGACGATGATGATATGGGAAATCGGGCGAGAATTATATCTCACATCGACGGCTATATTACGAGCGATTGGACAACGGAACGGGTTCGGTTTCGTACGGTTGTGGTGCTTCGAAAAATGTGTCGCAGATGTGGACGTTTGGAGAACGCGAGAAGAAGTTTAATAATGATGGTGGTAAGGATGCAGATGATGATGATGATGAATTCAATATGGGAAGTTTCGGTTAATGAACGATAATCTGAATATGCGGGATTTAACTGTGCAACTGTGTACAAACGAAGATCACAATGGTAGACATAAATAGATGAAAATCAATTATGCAACAAGGTACAGAAGAATCTAGTAAAAATATTCTCACGAAATGCCACCAATACTACACAGGTGTAGCAGATTTCGAAAAAGCGAGGAAGAAGCAGAAGAAAAAGAAGAAAAAAGAATTTTTTTGCATAAAACCTGGCTTATTGCCGCACAAGAATAGCAGATCTATATACGATTGGGCGATTGATAGTTGGGGACCAAGAAATAGAAGAAAAAGGAAACTAAGAAGCAGAAAAGGCGAAATAAGAAGAAATTTTGCATGAAACATCGCTTATTACCACACAAGAGTAGTACATCGACATTCCATTAGGCGATTGTTAGAACAAGGATAAGAAATACAAGAAGAAGGAAATGAAGAAGCACGAGAAGGAAAGGAAGACAAGAAGAAGGAATTTTACATAAAACATCACTTATTACCGCACAGGAGTAATAGATCCACGTTCAATTGGACGATTGAACGAAGAAAAACCATAAATACAAGAAGAACGAAACGGAGAAGCACCGGAAGAAAAGAAGAAGAAGAAATTGGCATAAAACGTCACTCCTTACCGCACAGGAACAACAGATCAGTGTTTCGTTGGGTAATTGTAAAGAGAAGGATGGAAATACGAGCGGAACGAAACGAAGAAACAAAAGAAATAAAAAGAAGAAGAAATTGGCATAAAATGTCACTCCTTACCGCACAGGAACAGCAGATCTGTGTTTCGTTGGGTAATTGTAAAGAGAAGGATGGAAATACGAGCAGAACGAAACGAAGAAACAAAAGAAATAAAAAGAAGAAGAAATTGGCATAAAATGTCACTCCTTACCGCACAGGAACAGCAGATCTGTGTTTCGTTGGATAATTGTAAAGAGAAGGATGGAAATACGAGCAGAACGAAACGAAGAAACAAAAGAAATAAAAAAGAGGAAGAAATTGGCATAAAACGTCACCCTTACCGCACAGGAACAGCAGATCAGTGTTTCGTTGGATAATTGTAAAGAGAAGGATGGAAATACGAGCAGAACGAAACGAAGAAACAAAAGAAATAAAAAGAAGAAGAAATTGGCATAAAACGTCACTCCTTACCGCACAGGAACAGCAGATCTGTGTTTCGTTGGGTAATTGTAAAGAGAAGGATGGAAATACGAGCAGAACGAAACGAAGAAACAAAAGAAATAAAAAGAGGAAGAAATTGGCATAAAACGTCACTCCTTACCGCACAGGAACAGCAGATCTGTGTTTCGTTGGGTAATTGTAAAGAGAAGGATGGAA
The DNA here is from genome assembly GCA_038088585.1 of Chrysina gloriosa. Lineage (NCBI taxonomy): Eukaryota > Metazoa > Arthropoda > Insecta > Coleoptera > Scarabaeidae > Chrysina > Chrysina gloriosa. The sequence goes on along the minus strand of CM076094.1, from coordinate 53,826,413 downwards.
ATACGAGCAGAACGAAACGAAGAAACAAAAGAAATAAAAAGAGAGGAAGAAATTGGCATAAAACGTCACTCCCTTACCGCACAGGAACAGCAGATCAGTGTTTCGTTGGATAATTGTAAAGAGAAGGATGGAAATACGAGCAGAACGAAACGAAGAAACAAAAGAAATAAAAAGAGGAAGAAATTGGCATAAAACGTCACTCCTTACCGCACAGGAACAGCAGATCTGTGTTTCGTTGGGTAATTGTAAAGAGAAGGATGGAAATACGAGCAGAACGAAACGAAGAAACAAAAGAAATAAAAGAGGAAGAAATTGGCATAAAACGTCACTCCTTACCACAGGAACAGCAGATCTGTGTTTCGTTGGGTAATTGTAAAGAGAAGGATGGAAATACGAGCAGAACGAAACGAAGAAACAAAAGAAATAAAAAGAGGAAGAAATTGGCATAAAACGTCACTCCTTACCGCACAGGAACAGCAGATCTGTGTTTCGTTGGGTAATTGTAAAGAGAAGGATGGAAATACGAGCAGAACGAAACGAAGAAACAAAAAGAAATAAAAAGAGGAAGAAATTGGCATAAAACGTCACTCCTTACCGCACAGGAACAGCAGATCTGTGTTTCGTTGGGTAATTGTAAAGAGAAGGATGGAAATACGAGCAGAACGAAACGAAGAAACAAAAGAAATAAAAAGAGGAAGAAATTGGCATAAAACGTCACTCCTTACCGCACAGGAACAGCAGATCTGTGTTTCGTTGGGTAATTGTAAAGAGAAGGATGGAAATACGAGCAGAACGAAACGAAGAAACAAAAGAAATAAAAAGAGGAAGAAATTGGCATAAAACGTCACTCCTTACCGCACAGGAACAGCAGATCAGTGTTTCGTTGGATAATTGTAAAGAGAAGGATGGAAATACGAGCAGAACGAAACGAAGAAACAAAAGAAATAAAAGAGGAAGAAATTGGCATAAAACGTCACTCCTTACCGCACAGGAACAGCAGATCTGTGTTTCGTTGGATAATTGTAAAGAGAAGGATGGAAATACGAGCAGAACGAAACGAAGAAACAAAAGAAATAAAAAAGAGGAAGAAATTGGCATAAAACGTCACTCCTTACCGCACAGGAACAGCAGATCTGTGTTTCGTTGGGTAATTGTAAAGAGAAGGATGGAAATACGAGCAGAACGAAACGAAGAAACAAAAGAAATAAAAAGAGGAAGAAATTGGCATAAACGTCACTCCTTACCGCACAGGAACAGCAGATCTGTGTTTCGTTGGGTAATTGTAAAGAGAAGGATGGAAATACAGCAGAACGAAACGAAGAAACAAAAAGAAATAAAAAGAGGAAGAAATTGGCATAAAACGTCACTCTTACCGCACAGGAACAGCAGATCTGTGTTTCGTTGGGTAATTGTAAAGAGAAGGATGGAAATACGAGCAGAACGAAACGAAGAAACAAAAGAAATAAAAAGAGGAAGAAATTGGCATAAAACGTCACCCTTACCGCACAGGAACAGCAGATCTGTGTTTCGTTGGGTAATTGTAAAGAGAAGGATGGAAATACGAGCAGAACGAAACGAAGAAACAAAAGAAATAAAAAGAGGAAGAAATTGGCATAAAACGTCACTCCTTACCGCACAGGAACAGCAGATCTGTGTTTCGTTGGGTAATTGTAAAGAGAAGGATGGAAATACGAGCAGAACGAAACGAAGAAACAAAAGAAATAAAAAGAGGAAGAAATTGGCATAAAACGTCACTCCTTACCGCACAGGAACAGCAGATCTGTGTTTCGTTGGGTAATTGTAAAGAGAAGGGTGGAAATACGAGCAGAACGAAACGAAGAAACAAAAGAAATAAAAAGAGGAAGAAATTGGCATAAAACGTCACTCCTTACCGCACAGGAACAGCAGATCTGTGTTTCGTTGGGTAATTGTAAAGAGAAGGATGGAAATACGAGCAGAACGAAACGAAGAAACAAAAGAAATAAAAAGAGGAAGAAATTGGCATAAAACGTCACTCCTTACCGCACAGGAACAGCAGATCTGTGTTTCGTTGGGTAATTGTAAAGAGAAGGGTGGAAATACGAGCAGAACGAAACGAAGAAACAAAAGAAATAAAAAGAGGAAGAAATTGGCATAAAACGTCACTCCTTACCGCACAGGAACAGCAGATCTGTGTTTCGTTGGATAATTGTAAAGAGAAGGATGGAAATACGAGCAGAACGAAACGAAGAAACAAAAGAAATAAAAAGAGGAAGAAATTGGCATAAAACGTCACTCCTTACCGCACAGGAACAGCAGATCAGTGTTTCGTTGGATAATTGTAAAGAGAAGGATGGAAATACGAGCAGAACGAAACGAAGAAACAAAAGAAATAAAAGAAAACCATATTTTCTGAGAACGCCATCTATACCTCAAAGGGTAGCAAATCTACCAGTATCGTATTGGTGCTTTGGAAACATAAAGCTGTCCTATGTTCTATTGGAACGATCGGAAAAGGACGAAAGTATATAAAAGAGCGCAAGACGAAGAAGTACAAATTTCTTGTCCTTTTCCTTCTTAAAAGCAGGATATCGAGAAGAAGAAGAAAAAGAAGACAGGGATAGTGGAGGAACAGATACTGCAATCGGCAGCTACTTTGGAAGCGCAACGCCGTCCTATGTTGTATTGGAACTATTGGGAAAAGGCGAATACATATAAAAAGGAAATCGAAGAAAGAGAGGGTGAAAAATAAGCAGAGGAAAGAAACTCTATAAAGCGCCACCAACACGAACACCGCATAGCACTGAGAGACTTATCAGTGGTACAATCAACTGCTGATTTTGAAACGCGAATGTCTCCTATGATCCACGTGCCTAGTTGGAAGAAAGAGAAGAGAAGAAGAAATTGGCAAAACTATCCAGAAGTACCAAACATATATAAGTATTCCAATCGATTGCTGCTTTGGAAATATAAAACTGTACGGTGCTCGATTGTAAAGATTAGGAAAAGAAGGACAAGGAATGTAATAAAAAGAAAGAAAACGAAGGAGCAGAAGAAGAAAAAGAAGAAAGGAAGAGGAATGTCACATTACACACAAGTAACAAACCAACAGCTATTGCGATCATTTCTTCCTTTCTAAAACACGAAGCTGTTCTCCATTCCATTGGAACGGTTGGACGGAGACAAAGTTATAAGAACGAAGGGGACGACAAAGCGAAGGAAGAAATTTGCATAGAAAGCGCGACCAACACTGCACAACATCGGCAGACTTATGAGCAATGTAATCGATTGCTGCTTTCGTATCTATGTTCCATTGAGACGTTTGGAAGAAGAAGGATAAGAAATGAAATACGAAGAAAACGATGAAGCAGGAAAAAGGAAACGAAGAGAGGTAGAGGAAACTTGCCGAAAATGTCAATCAAGAAATCTAGGAGTAGCAGGCAGCGATTGGCTGCTGCTTTTGAAACATGAAGGTGTACTATGTTCTAGTAGAGGGATTAGGAAGAAGGAAGGAAGAAGCAGACGAAGGAGACGACCAATAGGAAGACCAGGAAGTAGAGGGACTAGGAAAGGAAGAAGAAGACGAAGAAGAAGACCAATAGGAAGACCAGGAAGTAGAGGGACTAGGAAAGGAAGAAGAAGACGAAGAAGAAGACCAATAGGAAGACCAGGAAGTTGAGTGACTAGGAAAGGAAGAAGAAGACGAAGAAGAAGACCAATAGGAAGACCAGGAAGTAGAGGAAGAAAAGGACTGGAATGATGTATTCCAATTAATTTGATAAATTATTTTATCGTTACACACACTACTTTTAAAGGTCAAATATGCAATTTTCAAAATAGTTTTGGAACTAATAAAAAAAAATTAAGTTTAACCAATCTTGAAAAAGCACCAAACACCCTTAAGCTGCAAAGATTTTGGTTCAAAATCAATTTGCTTAAACTTTGAGGTCGGCCGAAACCTAAATACTTAGCATTGAAAATAGTTCTTCAGCTTCGAAATTTCTCTTATCATCTAATTTAATCTTCGAAGCCAGTTTCCTTCGGATTCGAAGCTAATTTTCTAGGTTTCAAGTCGATTTTTTCTTCAGAAAATCCTGCACGATTTTCTGAAATATTTTTCCCGTTCTCGTCTACGGTATGCCAATTATCTCGATTCCATGCGCGCGCGCGCGCGTGGGTAGGTAGATACGACATCGCGAAGGCCATTGGAATGCCGGAACATGCTTAATGGCCTGGCCACTCAGAACCAGATCACCCTGGTCTGGGTGCCAGGACATGAGGGGCACGGGGGAAATGAGATGGCAGACATCTGCGCCAAAAAACGGGCTGAGAGAAACTTTACTGGACCTACCCCACCTTTTGGGTTTAACAAAGGTCTCCTTAAAGGTGAGATAAAGAAATGGACAGCGTCCATTACAGTGAAACACTGGAATGAGACCAGCGGGCTGGAACATTCCAAACGATTTCTGAGCTTCGACGCTAGGAGGGCGGACCTCGCCCTAAAACTGGACAGGGGAAGCTTAAAAACACTGACAGGGGCACTCACAGGCCACTATACCTGTAACAAGCACCTTCACAAAATGGGCTTATCCAACACCGACACTTGCAGATTCTGCGGTGAAGAAGAGGAGTCAATTGAAGACTTGATCACTAACTGTGGGGCACTAGGCCACAGACTACTACATGCATATACGCTGAGTGAGGAGGACCTATTTACACTCCCATTGAAGGAGCTGATCCTGTTCCTCAGCGTATTAAATAAATAAATAAAACAAACAAGAGCAAGCACAATAGATCAACGTGGTCGCAGTGCAAAGGGCCATATTGGGCCAGACCCCACCTCATTACAATACAATACAATACAATACAATAACCGATCTTGAAAAATAGTACCAAACACCCTTAAGCTGGAAAGGTTTTGGTTCAAATTCAATTTGCTTAAACGTTGAGGTCGACTGAAACCTAAATACTTAGCATCGAAAATAGTTCTTCAGCTTCGAAATTTCTCCTATCATCTAATTTAATCTTCGAAGCCAGTTTCCTTCGGATTCGAAGCTAATTTTCTAGGTTTCAAGTCGATTTTTTCTTCAGAAAATCCTGCACGATTTTCTGAAATATTTTTCCCGTTCTCGTCTACGGTATGCCAATTATCTCGATTCCATGCGGGCGCGCGCGCGCGGGTAGGTAGATACGACCTCGCGAAGGCATCCGATCTATTTTCTCGGCGTAAAAAAGCGAAAACGTAAACGAGGAAATCCGAAGCGTAACCTCGAAAAGGCGAGAAATTTCCCTCGGTTCTCGCTAGAATCGGAAAAATTCCGTCCTCAACGTTCGTAAGCGTAGGTGGCGTTGTAGGTCCATTAATAAACGTAAAAAATCGTCATCGACTAGATGGGCGTACCTATAAGGTATGTTACGTAAATACGGTAGTAAATGGTGGCCGCGAGGACCATTATTTACATTTTAATAGGAAAATGTGGGAAAAGTTTTACGCGGGCGTCGTCGGCGTAATGAATTATTTATCGAATCGATATCCCCATCGTTTCCGCAAGTTTGACGAGATTAGGAGCGATATAGTCATTTGCGAGAGATAAATAAATAAATACCTATGTACATGTGTATATTTACATACTCAAACTATGTGGAAGATTTGTTCCTTAACATCTGCAAGCATTGATCGAAGAATTTTTTGAATGAAATCCAGTGACACGTGTTTCGCTCGCAACGAAGCCAACATCTTCACACCGTACCTTACCCAACTGGTAGCTTATGTGACTCGATCCAAACTAATCCCATACCGAAATTTACCAGAGCAAATGAGAGAACGATGCTATTGTAGTATAGTAATACTCGAATGGTTAATTACCATTAGAAAATTCATCTCTTATTACAATTCAATATATCAAAATCACATTCGGTTTATTTTTGGGTTCTATGTATACTTTTCCGATACCACGCACGCCATCTTTTAAGCATTTAATTACTCTACGGGTGTTTGCTTCTTATTTTAACTTCAGCCAGAGACGTCTAAATGGGAGAAAAAATGTTACTAGAAATAAAATTATTGATTATTATAAAAAGCAATCGGATAATTCTTTTGTTCCGGATGATCCCTACCATACCAGTCTTGAAATTGCGTTTCGCTGTTCGATCGGTGTTGATGAGCAACGATTTCCATTAGCTTCATAAAGCTGATTACCTACTTGTCTTTATACAGGCAACTATTAGACCATGATTGGTCATTCTTAACTCGTTTCACGGATGTTGATACTGCATTGGATGCGTTTTACAAAGCTTTGTATTCTATATTCGATGTCTTTATTCCTAATAACAGCGTATCACATACTACCTATCCCCCTTGGTTCTCACCTGGAGTTATACGGAACCTTAAAGTCAAAAAATATTATCAGTCTAGACGGGTTCGTACAGAGTGTCTGGTATCCTACAATGAATTTAAACGTGTGCGATGTTTAGTTAAGAGACAAATACGAGAGAATTATACGTCCTAACTTTCTGAAATCGAGAACACTGTGGAAACATCTCCATCCAGTCTGTGGAACTTTCTCCGTGCTAAAACTCGTTCTACTAGGATACCGGGTAATCTTCACGACAATGATGGCAATAACCTCCGTGATCCGCTTGACATTGTAAATGCCTTTGCTGAGTCCTTTCTCTTCAGCACATACTGCGGCCAAGTCATCTGCATATACTGCATCAACTTACAATCCTCTACCTTACTCGTTCATGCAAGTAACTGAAGATGAACTAATTAAAATTATGGCTGCCTTCCCTAATAAACACACAGCTGGTGATGATCAGGTTCCCGGTTTTCTGGTTCGGGACTGCAGATATGTTTTTACGTACCCCCTCAAGGTGATTTTCGACTTATCGATTTCTTCGTGCGTATTTCCCGAGCGCTGGAAAAGAACTAGGACTGTGGCAGTGCACAAAAAGGGCGAGCGTACGTTACTATCTAGTTACAGACCTATCTCTATAATATCAAACTTTTCTAAACTCTTCGAACGGGTCCTATATTCCAACATATACACTAGCATACACCCTTTTATATCGGTCAATCAGCATGGGTTCCTTTCTGGCAGGTCTACAGTCACTAATTTGGCTGTACTATCTCAATATGTTACTGAAGTTGTTGACAGACGTGGACGGGTGGATGTGATATACACAGATCGTTCGAAGGCTTTCGACCGTATTGATCATGTGATACTTTTGTCTAAACCGAGTTCCTTTGGCTTTGTGCCTTCGGCTGTAGCCCTCATTAGATCCTACCTCTGTGTGAGAATATGCGACGGATAAACGACGAAGAAAATTGACAAGATAGATAAGTCAACAAATAAATTAATAAATATATTTGGAATGAAAGGGTTTGAAGAAGTGAATAACCATACCGGAGAAGAAAGAATTTATAAAAGGGAAGAATCCATAGACAACAGAGTCACCCAAGAAGTTAAGAGAGGGAAGAATCCATAGATAATAGATCTGCATCGAGAAAAGAAGTTAAGGGAGGAGACATAGGAAGAACCGTCATCGAAAAAAGAAATTACACTCACACACACACAACACTAGGTAACTATCTTTATTTTATGTTAAATATTTCTCAAAATTTATCTAATATATTAAAACGAACAATTCTTGTATATATATATATATATATATATATATATATATATATATATAGAATTGGGTTCTCAAAACCGGCTCTAACGATTTTGATGAAATTTAGTAGGTGCCTGACGGTTTTCGGGGACAAGAAATCGATCTAGCATGGTCCCGGTGCTGGGAAAATCCGTTTTGAATCGGTTTACACACATTTCTGGTATTGCGGTATATGAAATGGCAATTTAGTATCTGGGGATTTTCGAGAACACAAAATTGATCTAGCATGGTCCCGGTCCCAGGAAAATTTTGTTGTCCCGCTTTTACCTATTCCTGCGGTACATAAAATGCGTTATCGAAAATTACTCTCAAGATTTTGTTACAATTTAGTATGTGCGTCTTTTTGGGGACGGAAAACCGCTATAGCATGGTCCCGGTCTCGATTCAATCCGTTTAGTCTAGGTTTTCACCAATTTCGGCCTAAACGTGGGTTAGCAACTTCTTTTAACATCATGCAGCCAAGCGAAATTATAAGTAATTAAAACTTTACTACTAAACCATAGATGGCGCTGAACGTAGTGTGTTAATAAAAGAAAAATATCTACGAAAACTAACAAAAACATGTCAATTCACATACTTTGTTTACAGTTACAAAAGTAATCGGAGCAATGTAACGAACCTGTCATCAATTTCGTCGTTCGTTACGCGAAATTCGAGAATGGTCATCGCCCATCATCCTCCGTTTCGTACCTTAAGTTAAAATTCGGATTTTCATGTCTAATATTGCTATTAAAAATTCCATCATCGTCGAAGTGTAGCTCGCTCCACGTGCCAAGGAATCGTAGAAGTCGAAGGCCGACGTTCTTTTGAGAAGCGACTATGAAAGTCAAGCGCAAAGCGATCCTCGATCTCTCGCTTTCCTACCGCATCCGCACCGACATTTTCGGCGTTCACGACGCCGCGTTAGCAATCCTCAAGGTGGTGTTTGCCGTTCGAGTCTCACTTAAATTGGCGTATGACAATCGCCGAGAATCTAGGGTGAAGTAGGTAACTCACATTTCACTTTCTTTAACATTTCCAAACGTTATTCCGTTTCTATTAATCCGTATTACCTGTCGAGCACGTGTACGTGCAGGGATTATTCGACCGCTTCGTAACAAACCGCTTCGTAACAACACTACATTTTCTTCGCGTATCGTTGTAGATGACCACAGATAACGTAATTAAAGATGGACGGGAAAGTTATTAATATTGTTGTTTACTTTTTATTACCAATCATCAAAAATATATTTAGCGCAGCAAAGTGTATCTTGTACTCGTTTGTTTATCAGTGAAGTTGGACGTTCCCCTCATTAAGTTCGGAGAAATAGGGGGTTAACGACAAGTCATTGTACGGATTTAGTTATTTTACCGTAAATTACAAAATTCCGCTTATAACGTGCATGCCATGTAACGAGCATTTATTTCTTATCCATGGTGATTTATAAACAATTAAGTTAACCTATCAATTAGAATTTAGTAAAGATCGTTTTACAAAACTATCGCAGCTATTTATTTTACCCAAAACTATATCGAGAGATCTCAACTCTGCCGTTAAACGTCGATAATTTTTGGAAATTAGTTAAAAAGTTATTAAACATGCATCCATTTATAGAAAAAGTTGAAAATACGCATTTATGCACTTCATATGCATTTTGCATATCTTCCAAGCTCTAGTCATTAGCTGAAAAGGGTTTCTGATCCGAACATTACTCCACGGATGCTCAACAGCATACAGCTGCGGTAGCCACCGATATTTTCAGTATAAATAGCTAGAAAACGTGGATTATATCATATTTCTTTGGATTCTCTTCTTAGATCAAGGGTCATGCATGTTGGAGAGGCAGCTTCAGGTAAGTTTCGAGAGTTGGTGTTTGCTCAGCTCTCACTTCTATCGATATTATAGCCATAATGGATTCGTTTCGAGTCGATTTCACCGAGCGACGAGCATCGCCGATCTCGATTTCGACGAGAACGACACACGTTACCGGGTGAAATTTTAACCGGACACGAATCGCCGAGTGTTAATTTCCACTACACACACGCACACACACACACACGTGCGGATTAGATTTCTGACGTCCAGGGACCTCCCGCGTCGTTCTAAGGCGATATCGAGCGAAAACCTGCCAGGACAGTGACGACGAGAAATTTTCGTACGATCTCCGAAGAGATGATTTCTTCAAAATAATCGCTCTTAAATCTACGTAGTATACGTATGTACGTACCTACGTACGTTGCGTGTGCCGTCGCCGTTCATAATTCGATTCGATCGCATTTTCGTTTTTCGACTCGGTCAAGTGGAAGAGGCCAGATCTCCAGGTAGGCTTTTAAAATTCGGCGTTTGACGGACGTAAATTGAGACGAAATTTACATAAGCCGCGTTTCGATCGCGTGGTCCGACGACTTCTGTTTCGTGTACCATTATGTCGTTACGGATTTCTATTACTTTCAACTTTCGTTTTTTTCTCGTCTTCTTCTTCTTCCATTTCGTACAAGGTGGTCATGTAACGGACGAGTTGGAAACGACAAGAATCGACCGGTACGCCTCGGATATCGTGGCTAGTTTTTGCAATGTCGAGAGGTAATTGTTTCGGTAGGTAATAATAATAATAACGTTTCTATTGCATACCAACTGTTACAGAATATTGTACTGAGAATTCAGTTAATTTCATGAACAAAATTACACCGATCTAGCTCTTAATTAATGATATAAAAAGCGTAAATTATAACAAATTATATTTATAAATTTTGAGAAATATAGAACATAAAATCAAGATAATTACCTAGTGGTGTGTGTGTGTGAGTGTAACTTCTTTTATTCGATGATGGTTCTTCCTATATCTCCTCTCTTGAATCCCTTCTTCGATGCCGCACTATTTTCTATTAATTCTTCCCTTTTTTTTAATTCTTTCTTCTCCGGTGTGCTGAGGTTCTTTTATTCACTGGTACTTCTTCTTAAAGCCCTTTTGGTTCAAAATATATGTTAAACTTTTTTGTTGACTTATCTATCTTGTCAATTTTCTTCGTCGTCAACCAATCAAACTTTTTATTTCTCTCCGGAAACCAGGACTACACTACATTATTTCTTCGTCGTCCACGAAACGAAAACTTTAATTAACCTTGACTTCAGTTCGTCCAAGGAGTAACGTCGTTATAGAAACCTGTATTGTTAAGTCTATGTATCCTTGGTTATTTCTATCCTGTGGTTATTAGGAATTCTTTTGTTGTGAAAGTGTTGAATGGACGTGTTGAATGTTTACAATGCTTTTCTATCTTTTAATCGATGCTTTTTATAATAATTAATAATTTTATTTCTAGTTACATTTTCTTTCGTCTATTAAACGTCTCTGGCTTGAGTTAAAATAAGAAGCTAACACCCGTAGGGAAATAAAATGCTCAAAAGGTGGTGTGCGTAGTATCGAAAAGGTGTAAATAGAACCCAAAAATAAACCGAATGTCATTTGAATTGAATTGTAATAAATGATAAATTTTCTAATGGTAATTAACCATTCGAATATTACTATACTACGATATACTAATTGCACGGAACTAATTGCGTGCATCAAAACCCCGTTTATCCATCAGATATTCCCTCAAACTGCTACTAAATGAGGTACTACACATAACTTCAACAGGCAAGTTGTTGTAAGGTGAAGTGAAGTGTGTAGGTTGTTATTATTTTCATAATAAACGTACATAATATATATATATATATATATATATATATATTCGAAATTTAAATATGTCGGGTCTTCTTCCATGTTTCCTCCCCGTAGAGGCTTGATAATCTCAGGTGTAAGCTTCCGCGGTCGAAATCACAATGTCTAACTTGGTTTCCGGTTTGGAAACGCGTCTGGTTTGGCGTGGCTGCCGACGTTTCGTCCACTTTTGCAAGGGACATCTTCAGGGCTGCTTGCCGATGTTAATCGTATTGCTGTCACTTGAAGACTGACCCGGACTCTGAGTGGCGCGGAAGAAATGGAGAAGACCCGACTCTTTGGCAACCTAATCGCGCCACTAAAGAGTCCGGGTCAGTCTTCAAGTGACAGCAATACGATTAACATCGGCAAGCAGACCTGAAGATGTCCCTTGCAATAGTGGACGAAACGTCGGCACCCATGCCAAACCAGACGCGGTTCCAACCCGGAAACCAAGTTAGACAATATAATAGGTAAATTTTTTTTTCGGTTATATACCGTTCGAATTCGCCACTAAGTGTGGGGCCAATTTGGATGGAAATTATTTTATACGTAAGTTTGAATTCTGCTTGAGGTAGACAAAAAAAATAAATAAAAACAATAGACATACTTTCAGTTTATATGGATTTGTCAAGTGAATATTTTATATACTACTATAATTTTGAAAATTTCAATATATTTATATGTTTATATTTAACAATAAATGAGTAAATACAATAAAAAATATTCTTATAAAAAATAACTATTATCATAACAATAGAATATCTTGAATATTATAACAAATAACACTTACCTCACCTTACCCTACATAATATACGTATGAAATGAGAAGGATCTTTTATAAAGTGCTATTTTGTGTTGTGGTGGAGAAATTTTGTCCCAAAACCTTGAGTATTGTGATTTGTAATATAAGCTCAGGGAGCGGAATTCCCGGACACAGTCCAATTTATGGGAAATGTAGTACCAATTTAGGTATGCCATAAGTATATCTCAAACGCAAATATTGCACTTTTCGTATGCGATTTTGTGTAAACGTATCCAGAGTTGAATGATAAATTGGTACACAGTATGCAAATTGTGCGAGGACAAAAGCGTCGCGTCATTTGTTTTTAAATAGTTTTATTAAACACGTGCCTATCAGGAAACGGTTTTTCTTCGAATTAAGATAAGCATTGTTACGGTTGACTCTCACAGCGTTTCGGTTTGTCAGTGTTACGGCCGATTTGTCATAATGCGTTACCTGTGACCTATCGTTTCGACGTTTGACGTATAGATGGTGCCCCGCGTTCGTAATTTTTAATCCAACAATACTCGATACGGCATTTTGCTTGTAACGTTGAATTGAACAGATCGATTTCCGTTAATAGGTTATTCCGTTTTCGTTCTTAAATCTCGTCTGTCGAGGATATACACGGAAATTCGACTCTGGGAAGTGTAATAGTATCGTTGAGCGAATTCTCAGACCTCTAAGTTTGGCCCTCTTGTTCGTTACGGCCGTTTGTCACAATGTGTTATCTGTAATCTCTCGCTTCAGCGTTTGATGATGGTGTAGATTGCGCCCTGTATTCGTAATTTTTGATCCGACAATACTCGATACGGCATTTTGCTTGTAACGTTGAGTTGTACAGATCGATTTCCGTTAATAGGTCATACCGTTTTCGCTTCTAAGTCTCGTTTGTCGAGGATATACATGGAAATTCGACTCTGGAAAGTGTAATAATATCGTGGAGTGGATCCTCAAGGCTTTACCCTTGGCCCTCTTGTTTGTTACGACCGTTTGTCACAATGTATTATCTGTAATCTCTCGCTTCAGAGTTTGATGATGGTGTAGATCAGGGGTCTCCAAACTTTTCCGCCTTGGGGCCATACTGATTACTTCAGTGAGTTTTCTGCGTATTATACTTGTCATTAAGCTTCACCTAGCAAGTAAATAAATCCGAGCTATTATGATTCTGTGTTTCTTTTTATCCAACTTATCACAACAACAATAAGCCATTAGCTGTCGCGGGTCCGATTGATAACACTGGCGGGCCGTAGTTTGTAGTTTGGATACCCCTGGTGTAGATGATGGCCCGTATTCGTAATTTTTGATGCAACAATACTCGACACGGCATTTTGCTTGTAACGTTGAATTGAACAGATCGATTTCCGTTAATAGGTTATTTCGTTTTCGCCTTTAGGTGTCGTTTGTCGAGGATATACACGGAAATTCGACTCTGGGAAGTGTATTAGTATCGCTGATTGAGTCCTCAGGGTTCTAACCTTGACCCTCTTGTTTGCTACGGCCGTCTGCCCCAAGGTGCTATTTGTAATCTCTCGCTCCAAAGTTTGACGTGTAGATGGTGCGCCGTATTCGTAATTTTTGATCCAACAATACTCGATCGAATGGGAACAAATCGGTTTCCGTGAATAGGTTTATTCCGTTTCGCTTCTAAATCTCGTTTTCGAGGATATACGCGGCAATTCGACGATGGGAAGTGTATGAGTATCGTTGAGTGAGTCCTCAGGGTTCTAACCTTGACCCTCTTGTTTGCTACGGCCGTCTGCCCCAAGGTGCTATTTGTAATCTCTCGCTCCAAAGTTTGAGGTGTAGATGGTGCGCCGTATTCGTAATTTTGATCCAACAATACTCGATCGAATGGGAACAAATCGGTTTCCGTGAATAGGTTTATTCCGTTTCGCTTCTAAATCTCGTTTTCGAGGATATACGCGGAAATTCGACGATGGGAAGTGTATGAGTATCGTTTAGTGAGTCCTCAGGGTTCTAACCTTGACCCTCTTGTTTGCTACGGCCGTTTGCCCCAAGGTGTTATTTGTAATCTCTCGCTCCAAAGTTTGAGGTGTAGATGGTGCCCCGTATTCGTAATTTTTGATCCAACAATACTCGATCGAATGGGAACAAATCGGTTTTCGTGAATAGGTTTATTCCGTTTCGCTTCTAAATCTCGTTTTCGAGGATATACGCGGAAATTCGACGATGGGAAGTGTATGAGTATCGTTGAGTGAGTCCTCAGGGTTCTAACCTTGACCCTCTTGTTTGCTACGGCCGTTTGCCCCAAGGTGTTATTTGTAATCTCTCGCTCCAAAGTTTGAGGTGTAGATGGTGCCCCGTATTCGTAATTTTTGATCCAACAATACTCGATCGAATGGGAACAAATCGGTTTCCGTGAATAGGTTTATTCCGTTTCGCTTCTAAATCTCGTTTTCGAGGATATACGCGGAAATTCGACGATGGGAAGTGTATGAGTATCGTTGAGTGAGTCCTCAGGGTTCTAACCTTGACCCTGTTGTTTGCTACGGCCGTTTGCCCCAAGGTGTTATTTGTAATCTCTCGCTCCAAAGTTTGAGGTGTAGATGGTGCCCCGTATTCGTAATTTTTGATCCAACAATACTCGATTGAATGGGAACAAATCGGTTTCCGTGAATAGGTTTATTCCGTTTCGATTCTAAATCTCGTTTTCGAGGATATACGCGGAAATTCGACGCTGGGAAGTGTATTAGTATCGTTGATTGAGTCCTCAGGGTTCTAACCTTGACCCTCTTGTTTGCTACGGCAGTTTGCCCCAAGGTGTTATTTGTAATCTCTCGCTCCAAAGTTTGAGGTGTAGATGGTGCCCCGTATTCGTAATTTTTGATCCAACAATACTCGATCGAATGGGAACAAATCGGTTTCCGTGAATAGGTTTATTCCGTTTCGCTTCTAAATCTCGTTTTCGAGGATATACGCGGCAATTCGACGATGGGAAGTGTATGAGTATCGTTGAGTGAGTCCTCAGGGTTCTAACCTTGACCCTCTTGTTTGCTACGGCCGTTTGCCCCAAGGTGTTATTTGTAATCTCTCGCTCCAAAGTTTGAGGTGTAGATGGTGCCCCGTATTCGTAATTTTTGATCCAACAATACTCGATCGAAAGGGAACAAATCGGTTTTCGTGAATAGGTTTATTCCGTTTCGATTCTAAATCTCGTTTTCGAGGATATACGCGGAAATTCGACGATGGGAAGTGTATGAGTATCGTTGAGTGAGTCCTCAGGGTTCTAACCTTGACCCTCTTGTTTGCTACGGCCGTTTGCCCCAAGGTGTTATTTGTAATCTCTCGCTCCAAAGTTTGAGGTGTAGATGGTGCCCCGTATTCGTAATTTTTGATCCAACAATACTCGATTGAATGGGAACAAATCGGTTTTCGTGAATAGGTTTATTCCGTTTCGATTCTAAATCTCGTTTTCGAGGATATACGCGGAAATTCGACGATGGGAAGTGTATGAGTATCGTTGAGTGAGTCCTCAGGGTTCTAACCTTGACCCTCTTGTTTGCTACGGCCGTTTGCCCCAAGGTGTTATTTGTAATCTCTCGCTCCAAAGTTTGAGGTGTAGATGGTGCCCCGTATTCGTAATTTTTGATCCAACAATACTCGATTGAATGGGAACAAATCGGTTTCCGTGAATAGGTTTATTCCGTTTCGCTTCTAAATCTCGTTTTCGAGGATATACGCGGAAATTCGACGCTGGGAAGTGTACAATATCGTTAGAAGTTTCGCTTCCCCAATTTTGCTGTCCGAACTAATCGTCCACGTTAAGCATTTGCATTCCCCTCATTTGGAGGTGATTCTTTCTTATTTGGTCATTACACGCTAATTTCACCAAAAAGTGGTATGAGTTGCGCTCAGCTCCTAGCATATTTCTTACATTTGTGATATAGATGTTTCTGTTCTGTTTGTCTATTAAAACATGTCGATTTGATTTATTGTACCTCCACGCGGAAAAATCCACGTTCCCTTAAGAATCTCCTTTTTTCTAGTAATTTTGATAACCAAATTCTTGACCCATCGAAAAACCCATCAGTCTCTGCCCGCTGTCGTTTATAGTTTGGTTGTGTTTGATATTTCTTCCTGGAGTTGTTCTGTAGATAATTTCTTGCCCCACCTTCACATTGTAGTTCCTCGTGACCATTCGAATATCATTTTTCGGTAACTTTTCGTGCTCCTCTTTCTATATTCCTGATTTTTCATGGAACAGATCTTTATCTATTTCGCCATTTTCCGTTTTATTATTATTTTTTCACTTATTTCAAATAAGTAAACCGCTCTTCGGAGCGTCCGAACGTTCGCTCTCCTTTTATCGCGTCCTCGTCCTCGATCATCTCGTTTTAATTACCACTTTTTCGGTCCCATTCCGTCACTTTACACTATCGCACCGAGAAAAACCGTTACCGTTACAATCGAAGACCAACACGATCGATTTCCGATTTCTTTCCTTTCTCGAAGACCGTCTCGCAACTCGTGCTCGTTCGTTATGTGCTCTTTTTTATCACAATAATAATTCAAATAGATTCCGCACGATCTCTTTATTTCTTATTAATCTACCCATTATACTAATTAAATAAAATCTACATTTAACGTATTTTCCAATTAACGCGCCCGTAAAATTCCAATTACGTGTCGTACGAGTAGGAAAACACGATAATTAATAAAAATAATAATAATAATAATAAGGACGATAATCGCGTAGTCGGTCGTTCGATTATTTTCGATCCGAGCCGGTTTTCTACCTCTCGCTAATTCCCTTTTTTTATCACATTTCCTTCTACTACATACTTACGTACATATGTGCGTGTACAGTCGATGGAATCGATGGAAACGATTAGAATTGGAATTCGCCCGATACGCCCACGAAACGTTTAATTTGAATATAACGTTACATCGTTCGTCGATACGAGAGGCGTTTTCAATAAATAATAACGTTGACATTTAATGGCGAAATTAATATTAATATCGTGCGTGTAACGTTTTATTTCCCCTAATTGGCAGCGACGGCCCGTTACGTACGTGAAAGAAAGGAAAAAATCGATCAACGTCTCGCGAATGATCACGGAACGAAACTCGGGGAGAAGGGGGGCTAGAGACGTCGAAGATGACCGTGCAATGACTCGTGTGCAAACCTAAACAGCTGACTTTGAAGTCTAGTCAATACGACGACAGCAAGAGCCTAACTAACTAGGTTTGAAACCTAAATAATTTAGCCTAAAAGATTTTGAAACCTAGAAAAGCTGGTTTCAAACCTTTGAAAGGGTGACGTTGAAGGTTCATTTTTTTCCTCTCATTTCATTTTAACCTCCTTTCATCGTCAAAACTTCATTCACCTTCAAAACCTAAATTTTATCCTATTTAATTCCAAACTGAACTTAAATTTTATAAATTTACCACGTTTAACCCTCATCTCATCTTTCCACCCATTATTTATAAAAGTGTTTATGTCAATAATAAAATTTAAAATAATCGTGTCTTCAATACCGAAGCAATGACCTAAATCTCTGTAATGTTTTGTTACAGCGATCAATGCACCAAAATCATTCTTTAAAGAATACTTACGATTTCTCAATATTTCCTTTAAAAATTGTTTCATCTCTTCGTCTGACCGATATCATAACATCCACTACAGTCTCTACGGTTTATACAGTATAAACTACATTGCAATAATGCAGGTTATTGCACAGCTTCTCATGAGAGCTCCCTCACGTTCGTAAAATTGAGATTCGTACCTCAGTTGTAAGTCAATCTATCGAGAGTTCAATTTTTTCCCGTTCTAATGATAATTACTGGCGTATGCGATTTGCGCTTACCATACAGGCTATTGCACAGCTTTCCACGAGAGCCACCTAAACATAGGAACCTGCGTTATAGGCCGTTTTATCGAAAGCTATTTGTATTGTCAATTTTTATCTCGTTGTAATGATAAATACTGATATATATGCAATTTGCGCTTGCCAAATAGGTTATTGCACAGCTTTCCACGAGAGCTACTTAACATGCGAATCTCTCAGTTATAGAGCGTTGTACGGAAAGTTATTGCCATTTTAAATTTTCATTCCGTTATTATGATAATTACTGACATACGCAATTTGCGATTGTCAAGTAGGCTATTGCACAGCTTTCCATGAGAGCTGCTTGACATACGAACTTCAGTTAAAAGCCGTTCCATGAAGTGTTATTTCAATTTTTAATTGTTATTCCGTTGCAATTGTAATTATTGGCAAATGCAATTTGGCCTTGCCATGAAGGTGATTGCACAGCTTTCCATGAGAGCTGCCTTACAGACCAACCTCAGTTGTGGGTCGTCTTATGGAGAGTTATTTAAATTAAAAAAATTTTTTTATTCCATTGTTATAATAATTATTGGCATGTGCAATTTCCGCGTGTCATGCAGGGTATTGCATAGCTTTCCACGACAGCTGCCCAACATACGAACCTCAGTTATTTTTCTAGCATAGCTTTTTCGGCTGGATAATATATTTTTAAAATTCCAGAAGAAGTTATTGCAAATTTTCATACTTTTAGGTCTACGTTCGACTTGTTCTTACACATTTTGTATGATACTTCAGCTTTCCCCAATTTCTATTTCCGACTCGTTGATTTCCAAATTCTTCAAACTTTTCTGGAAGGCTGATCGACTTTTTAAAATTTCATATCCTTTCCGAGCATTTATCTCTATCTTAAGCCCTTTTCGACAGTTCTTTTCAGTCGAACAACATGCGTTCTTCCAAATTCCAGAAGTTATTGTGTTTGCCTGTGTTTCTTCTTATTCCTTTTGATTTCTTCGTGTGGAATTCGTAAGAATTTCCTGTACGACACTTCAGGCTCTAGAAAAAGAGCCTACTTTACGTATGATTTCCAAATTCTCAAAATTTTTTGGCGGACTGCTAGACTCTTTACAATCCCTTCAAATGCCATTATTTTTCTTTTTGATGTCACCAAATTTCCGCCAAAAACAAAGTCATTTAAAGTGCAAAGAACCTATGTATATCAACCTTCATCCCTAAATACATAGGCACATAGTTTGTAATCCACACCTTTATTCTTGAAACGATTTATCGAATTCCGGTTGACAGCTTTGAGATACGACTTTCCCTCGAAAATGGGGGAGGGATGAAATTAATATCGACTTCGTCCGCGGCGCGAAGGGGTGAGAACGCGTAAGCCCGCCTTTTAGCCCTGCCGTTCATTAATTACTCTCGCCTTTTGTGAGTTAATTAAGGGCAGGCCTATTGCTAATTTCATTCTGGAAGTTCAGTCGCCGGAACACCCGCCGTTAAGTAGGAATTTCGGACGAAGCCGGGCGATTTTTAGGGGGAAAAAGTTGAAAAACAGAAAACAACACATTCTTCACGTTATCTCTCTTAAGTTTCAATAGAAATCTGAACGTATTGGAGGAAAATAGTCCGAGATTTTTGCTTTCTATCCCCCCTCCCCCACCTCATGGATTATTGCGATTAATACAAATTGTACCTTACTTAGTAAGCTTTTGCACAGTTACTTGGTGGCTGGGGAGTTATCCAGATTTGATCTTATTATGATGTTGGTTCCCAAAAATAGTTTTAAATAATTTTCAGCGTAATATAATAATAATAACAATAATAATAGCAATAATAATGATGAAATAGAAAAATGTTAACATTTTCAAAAATTCCAAGAATGTTGGAAACATCGAAATTCAAACGATAAAAACTGTGCCAAAAGTTGGAGGATTTTCGAGGAAATTTGAGACTTTGCATGCGTAAAAGTCGTAAAATATATATTTGGGAACTTGCTCAAAAAGTTTTGCAATTTTGGAAATCATTTTAAGAACTAGGCTTGAAATTTTTATTAAAGTCCTTATACAACGCTAGTGGCTTCTAAAACTGTTTCACGTCCCGTTCCGATTCCGAAATTTCATAAACTTTCGTAGAGCGGAATTCCTGTTAAAAGCAAATTTCTGGTAATTTCCAATTCTGTACAATTTCCCATTTCTCTTTCGTAGATTTCCTCTTAGTTGAATTTTATATATTTTCTTAAATTGCACTTAAGTTATTCCCAATCTCTGCATTATCAGGTATACGTTTGGAATTCTTAAAAACATCAATAAAAGGCGTAAGATCGAAATATTTCCGTTCCTAGTAAACTTGGAGGGGTTAATCCTACAGCAATCGAAAGAGCTCGTTTCTCTAATTCGATACCATCCAGAATCAACTGTCCATCTGCTATAGTTTCGACGCTACGCGCGTTTAAAATTTTCCAATTGCGTTTTCTCGCAAAAATAAGCGTTCCCTGTATTTATCAATGCCCGAGTTCGAATCACCGGAGTAATTTACATAATTTCAAGTACGACGAAATCTATGAACGCGCTCGTTCGTTAAATATTTACGAATTTCAAGGATTCTTGGAAAAATATGAGGAGAAAAAAAGCGGAAATCGAAATATTTCCGTTCCTAGTGAACTTGGAGAGTCCGATCCCACGGCGATCGGAACAGCTCGTTTTTCTGATTCGGTACGACTCAAAATCAACTTTCCATCTGCTATAGTTTCGACGCTACGCGCGTTTAAAGTTTGCATTTTTAAACTATTCGAATTACGTTTTCCGGAAAAATAGGGGTGCCTCGTACTCATGAATGACTGAGTTCGAATCCAGGGAGTAATATACATAGTTTCAATTATGGCGATATCTATGGATGCACTCGTTTGTTAATTATTCGTTAATTTTAACAGTCTTGGGAAAGATATCTGAAAAAAAAAGGGAAAATCGAAATATTTCCGTTCCTAGGAAACTTGGAAGGTTACATTCTTTTTAGGTGTAAGTAGGTTTGGAATTTCCGAATTTTTCATGCGATTCCAAAATTATCCAAACTTTTCTTGGCAAATTAGTAGACTTCCTGCAATCATTCGGAACGCAACATTTCGTATCTCTTCGAATTTTCAAGCATATATTTCTTTAAATCTTCAGCCTCTTTTCCATAGCTTTTCCTGGTGGATAATGTACTCCTTAAGATTCCAAAAAATTATTGCCAATTTTAACATTTTAAAGCCCACGTTTGAAATTTTGAGAAATTCTACATACGACGCCTGAGGGCGTCCTATTCTTCATGATTTCCACATTCACCAAAATTTCCTAGCAAATGAGTAGACTGCTTAGAATTTTTCAGGATTGGAAATTTACGATGATTTCCAGTTTTATATAATTTTCAAAAAAAAAAAAAAAATGTTTAAACGTAAGCTTCTTTTTCACAGTTATTCAATTTTCTTGTATGTTCAGGTATACGTTTGAATGCCCACCAATTTTCTGTACTATACTTCAGGCTTCCGGAAGTTTTAGCCTACTTTTCCTGTGATTTCAACATTTTTCAAAGTTCTTTTGGCTAAATTGGTAGACTTCTTGGAATCATTCGGAATGCAAAATTTCGTATTACTACGAATTTTATATGTTGTTCAAGCATATTTCTTTTAATCTTCAGCCCTTTTTTGCACAGCTTTTTCAGCTGGAAAATATATTTCCTTGAAATTCCAAAAAGTCATTGCAAATTTCCACGTTTTGGTGTCTACGTTTGAATTTTTTATAAATTCTACACACGACGCTTGAGGCGTCTTAAAAGTTTTGCCGATTTTTCTTGACTCCCAAATTTCCCTTTTCCATCAAGTTAGTAGACTGCTTAGAATTTTTTGGCTTGAAAATTTCTTATGACACAAATAAATTTTTAAACTTAAGCAAGGTTCTTTTCCGCAGTTATTAAAAAATTTTGCATTTTCTGGTATATTTTTGGATTCTCAACGATTTTTAATACTACGCTTCAAGCTTCCGGAAATTTTGGCCTCTTTTTCCGGTGATTTCAAAATTTTCCAAACTGTTCTGGACAATTAGTAGACTTCTTGGAATCTTTCGGAATGCAAAACTTCGTATCAGATCGTAAGCCCAGATTTAAAATTCTTACGAATCTTTTACGCATATAAGCTCGTATTCGTTATTTAAAAATTTTCTCAAATTTACTACCAATTTTTAAAAGAAAAACAAATTTCTGATTGGGGAATTGAATTTTGAGAATTTATCATTTTTTTTTAAATTACAAAAAAAATGAGTTTCATTGAAAGCTTTTCATATTTGCAGGTCCAGGTTTAAGATTCTTACGATTTTTTCATACATACGAGCTGCTAGTTATTTAAAAGTATTATATGCGAGCTTTCCCTTTGATTTTCGATTTTCGGAATTTGTTAGTAGGTTGGTGGACTGTTCAGAAGTCACCAAATGCAGGTTTTTAATGATTTGGAACCATACAAAATGTACCAGGATTTTTGAAAACTTCCAACCTTTCTTGACTTTCAGTTAGAAAGCCAATATTTTAATAATAATAATAATAATAATAATAATAATAATAATAGTAATAATAATAATAATAGTAATAATAATAATAATGATCTTTAATGTCCAACAGGTCAAACCCATTTACAGAACATAAATACAACATACAAATAAATACATATGTAAAGAGATAACTCAACAAAAAATTATTTAATATTAAACAAAATTAAAAAAATACGGCAACATTTATATTATTTAGAATTTCTTCGAGTCTTTTATGTTTTTTCTTTTTTGACATGCATCCGTAACTATCAGCTCGCGCTTTTTTTTTTAATTCGAAATTATTTTAATTCTTTATATTTTTAAGTTTCGGGTTAAGAATTTTCCGTCTTCTTTCTTACACGACCGTTCAGTTTTTCGGTTTTATCAATATTTTCACGATTTCCAAATTTTAAAGCGTTTTACACAGAGCCGGTTGATACATGAGAGCTCGGAGTAAGGCGCGATTTTCCCAATTTATCCCCCAAGGACACCGCCAGTCCTTTGTTCGCAAGCTCTACGACGCCTATAAATTCTTTATACGGCGCTCGAGGCTCCTAAAATGTTTTGTAGATTCTTTAGTAGTGATTACTAAATTCCCAAAGCTTGTACTTATCAAATTAGTAGACTGTTTATGTTTGTATACGCCAATAATCTGTGAGGGGAATTAAGCTTTCTCAATCGCAAACCGCAACTGCAGTTTATCTAATATATTTAAACGAGCAATTCTTGTATATATATATATATAGAATTGGTTTCTCGAAAACGGCTCTAACGATTCTGATGAAATTTAGTACCTGAGGGGGAACAAGAAATCGATCTAGCATGGTCCCGGTGCTGGGAAAATCCGTTTTGACCCGGTTTACACACATTTCTGGTATTGCAGTATATGAAATGACTTTAACAATTTTTATGCAATTTAGTATCTGGGGATTTTCGAGAACACAAAATTGATCTAGCACGGTCCCGGTCCCAGGAAAATTTTTTTGTCCCGCTTTTACCTATTTCTGCGGTACATAAAATGCGTTATCGAAAATTACTCTCAAGATTTTGTTACAATTTAGTATCCGCGAGTTTTTGGGGACGAAAAACCGCTTTAGCATGGTCCCGGTCTCGATTCAATCCGTTTAGGCCAAGTTTTCACCAATTTCGGCCTAAACGTGGGTTAGCAACTTCTTTTAACATCATGCAGCCAAGCGAAATTATAAGTAATTAAAACTTTACTACTAAACGATAGATGGCGCGGAACGTAGTGTGTTAATAAAAGAAAAATATCTACGAAAACTAACAACAACATGTAAATTCACACACTTTGTTTAGAGTTACAAAAGTAATCGGAGCTGAGGTTTTTAATCAAAATAAAAAAACTTATACACAATTAGTTGGCGTTGCAAAAAGAAGGTATGTAAATGTTTACTTAAAATGTGTATTTCTTAAGAAAGATTTTGAGCTTGAATTTATTTATTTTTAAGTTATTTAAATATAACTGTAAATATTAATTTTAGTACTACTTTTAAGATATATGTGCTACTATATATACTTGAGAATAAAGAGCGCTATTATTTGGTTCAAAATTATTAAAAAAATTTGGGAACTCCGAGCAAGGCTCGGTCCACCAGGTACTTAGTATAAATTGTGCTTACTTCGTAAGCTGTTGCACAGGTTACTTGTTAGCTCCCCATCAACGCACCTAATTTAATTAGGTCCGTTATAGGGAGTCAACTTTCAAGAAAAACATTTTGAAATCTCGACCAAAAAAAAGCAAAAAATTTTGGAACGGCAATTCGAAGAGACCGATCCGTCCTTCCTTCGAATAACAATTTATTTCTTCCACCTTTCGTGTTCACGCGTTCTCATTTTTCCCATACTGATTAAGAAGGAGAAGAAGAAGGGAAAAAAACGAAACACATTCAATTTCGAAAACCGTGTCAAAACAAACATTTATCCACGGATAAACGGGAAAAAAGGAACGAATAGACGTACTTATCGATTACTTCCAAAACATCACCAATAAATTCCTCCTCCCCCTCTCAAAAAAAAAAAACCTAGCGCATCACTTATTCCGTGATATCGTCCCCGCGAGAATTTAGATTATAATTAATGTAATTCACGTCTTCACACATACATATTTGTCTTTCACACCTTTACACCTCTTCTTTTCCCTCACTTCTTCGCGTTCGTGGATAATCGAGCAACGTGTCGTACAGATAAGGAGGAAAGAGGTTTATCTAATAGACTTTACCGGTTTCGATCGAAACGAACAAGTCGATCTACGTCAATTCTATTAATCAAATCGCATAGTTCGGATGTCGCGCGCGTCGTACCACACACGAATTATTTCCTTCCTTCGTCTTGGAACTAACAGAAATTAATTAATTTGGGGAATATCGGAAAGGGCATGCGAGGAATTAGGATTTCGAACGGAGCGTTCTCGGCGATAAGGAAATATGAGTTTCGAATTAAATCGAAGTTAAATTTATTGCTTTAATCGTTCCCCGACATGTGTATAGTTGTAATGCACACGTATAAGCTTTTAGAAATACATAAATTGGTAAGCATGGGCGAGGATTAAACGATCATTTGATAACACACACGAAATCCTAAGATTGGAAAACGAAAAGAAAGCGTCGACATTGGTTTGGAGATTACCAACAATAAGTAATGTGCCGAGGTGTTTTCTACGATTTATTTAGAGTTTACAAAGTTTTGGAGAAATTTTGCAAGAGTTTATGTAGCTTTATCAGATGAATTCTTTTAAGAAATTCCAAGTCACAAGATTCCTACCTGACCTTCCAGTTTCTTCCGACAAGCCCTTCCAGTTTTTTCAAACTGTTTGTAAACCTTCACAACTTTTTCAGGCACCAATTTCCCATGATTTCGAATTCTGCAGGATTTTTCGCAATTATCTTTCGATTAGAAACGAATCAGTTCTAGGATTTATGGGACTTTTATTTAAGCTTAAGTTTGAGAATTCGTACAAACCTTCGTCGTGACCTTCTAGTTATGTCGTGAAGTTTTTGCAAACCTTCAAAACTCTGTAACGAACCAATTTCTTACGAACTTCAAGTTTGACGTAGCAGAATTCCGAGAAAATTAAGTTTAGTTCTAGGTCCGAGAATTCGTATGAACTTCCTGCACAAGTTTCTAAGGAATTTAAATTTTTACTGAATTTTTCCCCATTTCTGGCACTAGAAATGAGAACGGAAAGTTGCACGAGCTTTAACCCTTTCGGACCTACTGGGATATGTGTGTCCCGCCGAGTGTTCACAGAGCCCTGATGTTTAAGATTTTTACTTTAAATTTTCAGTGTTTTAAATTTTTCCATCTTAGGTAGCTTCAATATCAATCCGCCCTCGTACAATACCCTTTTAGATTCGATAGACCAGAATTCAATGGCATGATTGCTCATAATAATAATAATAATAATATTTATTTATTACCCAACAGAATAAATCCAACAAGGGGCAATACAACAAAAGAAATATGGATAATACGGATAATACGGATAATACGGAAAATTAATACGGTGCAAAAATATAATGTATAATAAGGTGGTGATAGTATCAATTACAAATCAATATCAAAAATAGAATACAATGAAAAAATAAAACATCTCAAAACAAAGATTACAGGATTATGTATATCGAATATTGAAGTTCTTAACGGAATGAAATAAAGGAGCTTTAAGAACAATATTTGTTCTTGGCGTAGGAACCATGCTTAAGTCACCCGATCTTGATTCAAGGCGTGGCACCAGAAAGTTGACCTTTGACAGTAGTTCCGGGGCATCCAGCTTACCATCAATCAAATTCACCATAAAGGAGGCACTGATGTGGATTCCACCCTCAACCAGTGATTGAAAACCGTGTCTTTCTAAGCGATCATTATAATCAGTATTTTGAATCGGGTAAAAACCGTCCTGCTTGTACGACAGATACTTCAAAAATCGTCTCTGTATTCGTTCTATTACATTGGAATGAACACTGTATATCGGAAACCAGATCGTAGACGCATATTCGAATCTGCTGATAACCAGAGCGTAGAACAGTGAACATATTGTATTCAAATTGATAAAATCTTTACATGTTCTAATAATGAAACCCAGTGTTTTATAGGCAGAAACAGTAACGGCAGATATATGCTCAGAAAATGTCAACGCCGAATCAAAAGTGACACCCAAGTCTCTGACGGATGACAAGCAAGAGATAGGTATATTGTCGATATGGTAAGCTGAGTTTATTATACTTAATTTCCTAGTATATCTAACGAAGCAGCATTTTGCGATATTTAGAGTGAGCTTGTTATCAGAACACCAAGAAAAATTAAGTTCGAATCTCCTCGGCTTCGTTCCCATTCTTTCGGTATAATCCCTGTAGATGTGTTCCAGATCTATTTTCAAGTTAACTACTGTACGTAAACGCGTTACGATTTTTAAGACGTTTTCTAAAACGAGTGTATTTGAATCTTTTCATTAACTAATATCTTGTGTTCTTTCGTCCTTAGTGTTATGGATTGAGTGGACTGTATTTTAGTTGTTTTTGTTCTTTATTAACTACGAAATATTACATATAATTTATATTGATTACTATAAAATGGTCTACGTTGTCAGTAGTTTTTAGGTTATGTTCATCCTTCTTTCACAATCGTAAGCTATGCTAATAGGTTCTACTTCGACGACGCTTGCGCATCCTCGTTTGTTCGACTCTCTCGTTTCTTCGGTGCTCTTCGGTTCCTCTCGGTCGGCGCCAATTTCGAACACTTAGTCTTCGCCCAAAACGCTTGCATTTCTTAGAACGATTTCCGGTGAAAATCCGATCCGAAGAGATTGCAAGCCAGTGTGTTTATTTTTGTAATTTTATCTCAACTGAAGTGTGACATTTACACATCCACATCCACAATCGTTTGCTAATATTTCAATTTTTGCGCTTTTAAATTATCGCACAACAACGAACGGATACGGGGATCTCGTATTTCTCCGGCTTCTTATTTCTCTTCTCGAGAACCTCCGCATTACCGCTTTATAGTCTCGGTAATCGATATTTAATGTGTGAACGCTTAGAAACATAATAGACACACCGGTAGATTCGATTCCATCCAACAACATGGCCGGTATTATATTTTCAATACGTACGAGTTATGAAGAAGCTATTCATGCGTGTACTTGTTAGCGCAGTTCCATCGGAGAAACCGCAAGGACAATCATCGTATTAGTAATATGCAATTAAGGCGATACAAACACGACATAAACATATCCGAAGCAGTTCTGGTCGGCGTTCTCGTTGTTTTTCCCCCTTCTTCTTATGTTCTTCATTTCGAACGAGTTAGCGGTGATTAGTACACGTAAATACGTATGAACGGTCGTGGGTAATACAATCGCTATGAGAACTTTCCGATATCGGTTGTTGTTGCGGTTGTCACTTTACGCACTCACGGTCACCACGTTCGTTTTCTCTCTTTTATTTGTTCGAACGCGAGTGCTCCATGCAGCGAAGACGACGACAACGACGACCAGCGACCATTTAATTCGAAACGTTGATGTTGCCGTAGGTAAAAGTTCAGACGTGGATGCCTTAATCAGACCTAAACATCTTGATGAAGCAGTCTCTTCTCTTCACATCCGATATCATTCAACAAAACCAACAAAACCTTTGCCCGATCTTCCTAGTTTCAATTCTACAGCTGCTTCTGTTTCCTTCTTCTGTTCTTCTATGTTTGTTTCTTCATTGTATCCTCATTTGGTGATAAATGTGGAGCTTCTTTTCCCCCACATCTTTATTGAGTTTTCTCTCCTTCTCTTCTTTCTTCTTTCGATTCTTTGGTACACTTTTCCCTTCATCCTTCGTCTTTAATCGTTGCACTTTTTCCTCATCTTCCTATGTTCAATTCGACAGTTTCCTTTTTTCTTCTTCTTACCTTTCCTGCGCCTTGTTCTCTTTGCGTCCTCATTGGACGATGAATGTGAAATGTCTGTTCCTCATATCTTTCTTTAATCTGTTCTGTTTCTCTCCTTACTCCTTCTCGTTCTTCGTTCTTCCCTGATGCCCTTGCTTCATTTCTTCCTTCGTCCTTCATCTTCCTATTTTCAATTCTACAGCTACTTCATTTGTAATTTTTCTTCCCTTACCGGTCTTTTCTTCTTTGTATCGTCGTTGGATGATAAATTCAAAACTTTCCTCATATCTGTACTCAATATTTTGCTCTTCTCTTATTTCTTCTTGTTTGCTGCATTTTCTTCGTTCGTACTTCATTCTCAATCTTTTTATTTCTTTTTCTAATCCGACGGTTTCTTCTTTTTCTTTTTATCTTTCCTGCACCTTATTTTCTTTGTGTCCTCGTTGGATGATAAATAAGGAGTTTCTTTCCGTCTCATCTTTATCGAATCTTTCTTTTTCGTATTCTTTGCTTTATTTCTGTCCTTCATCCTTCGTTTTCAATGGTTTTATTTCTACCTTCTTCTTCTCACTTCCATTTCGACAGTCTTTTCTTGCTTTTCTTGAACCTTTTCCTCTTTGCGCCTCATCATTTTGTCCTCTCCCTTTTATTTCTCTTCTGCGTTTTCTTTCTTACCTCATTTTATATCTTCTTCCTCAATTCTCTTCCTTCACCCCTTTTACCTTCTTGCCCCATTTTCTCCCTTCATTCTTCGCCCCTCTAATTTTCCTTCTCCCTTCATCCCCTATTCTTTTCGATGATTGACCTGAATGCTTCTAATTTTGCTTTGCCTTGCATCATTCCTCTTCTCTCTAAATTCGTTTGGATTTCCAAAATCTTGTTTTCTCCAAGAACGCTATTTTTATTTCGTTTATCAGATTTTTCTGCGATTTTTTGTTCTGCAGAAGTTCTTCTTCCTAGAAAAAGACATTTAATCGTCGCCTCGAGTTAAGTCGGCAAAGATATCTCGTTGGTATTCGAACTTTCACATTCTTGTTCAAACCGTCGCATTAGTAGCGGTTAAATCGGGCGTAAAATCGACCACGATTTCGAAGCCTACCCCGTCGATACCGGATACCGGGGCTCGAATAAGTGACTTGACCACCCCGGTCCGAGACGATCGTCGAGCCGGACCTGTCACTTCGAATGCGCTTTTTCCACGGCGCGATTCGAAAGGAAACGAACGACACGTCGTCGTCGCACTGCCAAAATCGTTATTGACAACACGTAGGAGTTTAGTCATCCCATCTTATTGGACACATCCGATAATATTTTGCCGGATTTCAAATAGAAATGAGGTGTGAAATAGTATTATTGGGTACTTATTTCTCAATTGTTTTGATTCGTAAATTGTTATTTGAACGATAGGAATCGCTCACTCGTTAGAGTCGCAGCTTATCGGACATCGTTTCGAGTGGTTTCATCGAGAAAAACCGCGCACGAAAACAAATGATAAAATCGTCGATCGTTTGTTTTGACGAGTGCGTTTCCTGGATTTCTCTTTTGTTTTTGTTTTTTCCCCACTTGCTTCGTTTAGAAATCACCAGATTCGAGTTTATTGTTTATTGCATTTCGAGAATAAACATTGCCAATTTCTTAAAACCTCACTTCGATTAATACTGTGGTTGTTATAATAAATATACAATCATCGCCTAATTAAATAAAATATCTCCAGATCAAATCAAGAGATTTAAGCCGAAACGTATTGAGATTTGGGGAAGGGTATTGAGGGTTTGGGGAAGGATATTAAGGGTTTGGGGAAAGGTATTAGGGGTTTGGGGAAGGGTAGTTAGAATTTGGGGAAGGGTATTGGGGATTTGGGGAAGCGTACTGTGGATTTGGGGAAGTGTACTGTGGATTTAGTGACGGGTATTGGTGATTATTGGACGGATATTGTTGATTTGGGTAGGAATATTGGTGATTTGGGGAAGAATATTGGCTGATTTGGCGAGGAATTGGAATGGCGAGTTGGGGAAGAATTTTTTGTTTTTCTTTTCCCCACTTTCTTCGTTTAGAAATCGCCAGATTTGAGTTGGAGAAAAATATTATTGATTTGGGGGAGGGTATTGTCGATTTGGGGAGAAATTTTTCTTTTGTTTTTCTTTTCCCCACTTTCTTCATTTAGGAATCACCAGATCCGAGTTTGTTTATCGTTTATTGCATTTCGAGAATAAATACTGCCAATGTCCTAAAATCCATTTCGATTAATACTGTCGTTGTTATAATAAACATACAATCATCCCCTAATTAAATCAAATATCTCCAGATCAAATCAATAGATTTAAGCCGAAACGTATTGAGATTTGGGGAAGGGTATTGAGGGTTTGGGGAAGGATATTAAGGGTTTGGGGAAGGGTATTAGGGATTTGGGGAAGAGTAGTTAGGATTTGGGGAAGGGTATTGGGGATTTGGGGAAGCGGACTGTGGATTTGGGGAAGTGTACTCTGGATTTAGTGACAGGTATTGGTGCTTATTGGACGGATATTGTTGATTTGGGTAGGAATATTGGTGATTTGGGGAAGAATATTGGCTGATTTGGCGAGGAATTGGAATGGCGAGTTGGGGAAGAATTTTTTGTTTTTCTTTTCCCCACTTTCTTCGTTTAGAAACCACCAGATCCGAGTTTGTTTATCGTTTATTGCATTTCGAGAATAAATACAGCCAATTTCCTAAAACCCATTTCGATTAATACTGTCGTTGTTATAATAAATATACCATCATCCCCTAATTAAATAAAATGTCTTTAGGTTGAACCTCCAGATTTAAGCCAAAGCTTATTGAGGATTTGGGGAGAGGTATTTAGGATTTTGGGAAGGGTATTGAGGGTTTGGGGAAAGATATTGATGGTTTGGGGATGTGTATTGAGGGTTTAGGGAAGGCTATTGAGGATTTGGGGAAGCGTACTGTCGATTTGCTGACGGATATTGCTGATTCTGGGGCGAATATTTTTGATTTGGCGAGGAATTGGAATGGCGAGTTGGGGCAGAATTTCTTTGTTTTTCTTTTCCCCACTTTCTTCGTTTAGAAATCGCCGGATTTGAGTTGGAGAAAAATATTATTGATTCGAGGGGGGATATTGTCGACTTAGGTAGAAATTTTTCTTTTCTTTTTCTTTTCCCCACTTTCTTCATTTAGAAATCACCAGATCCGAGTTTGTTTATCGTCTATTGCATTTCGAGAATAAATACTGTCAATTTCCTAAAACCCATTTCGATTAATACTGTCGTTGTTATAATAAATATACCATCATCCCCTAATTAAATAAAATGTCTTTAGATCAAACCTCCAGATTTAAGCCAAAGCTTATTGAGGATTTGGGGAAGGGTATTGAGGGTTTGGGGAAGCATATTAAGGGTTTGGGGAAGTGTGTTGAGGGTTTGGGGAAAGATATTGATGGATTTGGGGATGTGTATTGAGGATTTAGGGAAGGCTATTGAAGATTTGGGGAAGCGTACTGTGGATTTGGGGAAGTGTACTGTGGATTTAGTGACGGGTATTGGTGATTATTGGACGGATATTGTTGATTTGGGTAGGAATATTGCTGATTCTGGGGAAGAATATTGGCTGATTTGGCGAGGAATTGGAATGGCGAGTTGGGGCAGAATTTTTTGTTTTTCTTTTCCCCACTTTCTTCGTTTAGAAATCGCCGGATTTGAGTTGGAGAAAAATATTATTGATTTGGGGGAGGGGGGTATTGTCGACTTAGGGAGAAATTCTTCTTTTGTTTTTCTTTTCCCCACTTTCTTCGTTTAGAAATCACCAGATCCGAGTTTGTTTATCGTTTATTGCATTTCGAGAATAAATACTGTCAATTTCCTAAAACCCATTTCGATTAATACTGTCGTTGTTATAATAAATATACCATCATCCCCTAATTAAATAAAATGTCTTTAGGTCGAACCTCCAGATTTAAGCCAAAGCTTATTGAGGATTTGGGGAGAGGTATTTAGGATTTTGGGAAGAGTATTGAGAGTTTGGGGAAAAGTATTGATGGTTTGGGGATGTGTATTGAAGGTTTGGGGAAGGCTATTGAGGATTTGGGGAAGCGTACTGTCGATTTGCTGACGGATATTGCTGATTCTGGGGCGAATATTTTTGATTTGGCGAGGAATATTGTTGATTTGGGAAGAATTTTTCTGTTGTTTTTCTTGTCCCCACTTTCTTCGTTTAGAAATCACCAGATTCGGGTTGGAGAAAAATATTGTTGACTTGGGGAGGAATATTGTCGATTTGGGCAGAAATTTTTCTTTTTTCTTCTTTTCCCCACTTTCTTTGTTTGGAAATCGCCAGATTCGAGTTTATCGTTTATTGCTTTTTGCATTTCGAGGATAAATATTGTCCATTTCCTAAAACCCAATTCGATTAATAATGGGTGTTGCTATAATAAATATACCATCATTCCCTAGTTAAATAAAATATCTTTAGATCGAACCTCCAGATTTAAGCCAAAGCTTATTGAGGATTTGGGGAAGGGTATTGAGGGTTTGGGGAAGTGTATTGCAGATTTGGGGAAGCTTACTGTGGATTTGGGGAAGCGTACCTTGAATTTGGTTACGTTTACTGTTGATTTTGGGGCAAATATTGTTGATTTCTGGACGAATATTGTTGATTTTGGGGAAGAATATTGTTGATTTGGGGGGGAATATTGTTAATTTTGGGAAGAACTTTTCTTTTGTTTCGAGTTTATCGTTTATTGTTTATTGCATTACGGGAATAAATACTGCCAATTTCCTAAACCTACTTCGATTAATACTGCCGTCGTTATAATAAATATACAATCATGCCCTAATTAAGAGAGAAATATTTTCGAACATTTTCAGGTCGAACCTCCGGATTTAAGCCGAAACTTTCTTCAGCTGCAAAGTTTGGGGATCGTAGGTGTAGATGGGATCCTTGATCGGTTCGACGTCCTGGTACTTGAAGCGAGCCGAATAGGCCATCTTCTTCAGATCGTTGCTGGTCATAAAAACGATTTTCTGCAACAATCCGCTGGGATGATAGAGGTAATAGACGCCCTCTTGCTTGTCGCCCTCGTCCTCCAAATCCTCCTTGTCTTTGAGCTGTTCACCCTCGAATTCGGTGGTGGATTCGACGGTGGTCGGTTCTTCGGTGATGGCCTCGGTAGTTTCTTCGGGTGGTCCGTATTCGGAATCCGGAGGTGCCCCGTAATTGGTTTGTGGGGGAGGCCTAAATTGTTGTTGGGGAGCACCGTATTGTTGAGGTGGCGGTAGATATTGTACTTGGGGAGAATATTGTGGATTTGGGGATGCGTATTGGGGGTTTGGGCTAGGGTATTGAGGGTTTGGGGAAGCGTATTGGGGATTTGGTGACGGGTATTGCTGGTTCTGGGGCGAATATTGTTGATTTAGAGAGGAATATTGTTGATTTGTGGAGGAATATTGTTGATTTTGGGGACGAATATTGTTGATTTGGGGACGAATATCGTTGATTTGGCGATGGATACTGCTGTTGTGGGGGTCTAGCTTCGGGTTCAGGCAATCCATATTGTGTTTGGGGCGATTGTTGTGGATATTGCGATAATCCGAACTGCTGTTGAGGCTTGTCGTATCGTTGACGAAACTCGTTGCTAAATCGCTGCGATTGGGGCGCTTCGTATTGCGGTTGACGTTGTCCAAACTGTTGTTCGGGCCGCCCAGAATCTTGTCGATTTCGTCCAAAATCATCCTGCGGTGTTTGGGCTTGCCCAGATCCTTGTTGGGGTAGTCCATATTCGCGTTGTGGTTCCCCAAATCCTTGTTGGCTTCGCCCAAACGCCTGTTGGGCCTGCCCGAATCCTTCTTGGCTTTGCCCAAATCCTTGCTGGCCTCGCCCAAAATCTTGTCGATTCCTCTGATCGTCTCCGAATCCTTCTCGCGGTCGTTGCGGCTGCTCGGGCAGCCCGTAACTCGTCGCGGGCGGCGAATTCTGCTGCCTGGCCGGTAAATCGAACGGCACGCTCGGTTTGAAGCCGGCCGCTTCGTAAGGCGCTTCTCCCGGAATCTCCCTGGGCGCCTCTGCACCCGCACCGACCACCACTAACACCGCCAAAATTAAACGCCTCGCCATGATGATGATGATGATGATCTTCTTCGGAGTCTTTGGATCGACTGCCCAATCCATCGGTCACTCGCCCTTTATATACGGGTCTCGAAATTATGCGCTAGTACGTTGTAGCATTTTGCTTCTTAGTATGTAAGTCTAGAAGCGCGCATTTTTCGATAGCGCGACATTGGCCCATTATTTCTCTTTTTTTTTTGGATTACATCACTTGGTAAATGTAAATACACGAGTGAGTGAGTCTATTGTGATATTATGTTTATTGTTTTATTATTAGACGGGCCCGAAACGGTCACGTAGCGGGTGCAAGGCGAGGTGAGAGTATGCGTTGGAAATGATTAAATATGTAAGTAAGGTTTGCGTAGAATTATAAACGGGCCGGCTACGCAAATTTATTGATCGTCGTCGTTTCTGGAATCTTAATTAGGAGGTGAACGATTCGGGACGAAGCACGTCGATGTTTTAGAGGTTCTTCGGATGGAAATTGAAGCCGTCGTCGTTTGGATAAATGTTTTTGAGGGGCAAAATAGGTTCGAGATTAAATTTTCGTAGAAGAAAGAGGAGGACAAACCTTTCCGTTTTGACTTCAAGCTACAAAGGATATGTTTAAATTATTCCGGCTTAACGAAAAATGCCTTTGCTAACTGCCAAGAGACAAGACAAAAGAGATGTGGTCTGGTGCCTAGTATTTTGGCCAAATTTCATAAAATTTCATCAGATTTGGAAAGCTCCAGCATTTAAGGAGCCTATCCTCGGTTTTTAGCTACAAATTAACTGATTTTTCCCTTAAAATTTCTTCTGGAAAGCAAACTCCTTCTACCCAGAAAAGGAAATTGTAAAAGAAAATTTCCTTCAATTTCAAAACTAACAAGAATGAGAAACCGCGAAAGATTCAACGACACATGAATCTCACCATATCAACTATTTAAGAATCATTTTCAGGATTAAATTTTATATTTATAAGAATAGGCGAGAATATAGCACAACTTTCATCGCCCAAAGATCGAAATGTGAAACATCAAGTAATAACAGAAATAAATTCGAAATGTCAAACTGTCAAATTTCCTTAAGGGAAGTCGGTCTAAAACGTTATGTATCAATTTCCTTTGTCTCTCAATGCAAGTGATGAACATCAAACTTCATTATTATTATGACATCTTACGTCGAAATTTGACGGTTCGGAGTTTGACACTGACGCTTTATGTCAAATTCGCGATATTTGACGTTTACCTTTAATTTTGACAATAACTTTGTGGTAACTCGATTTAGAATTGGACAGAAGTCATTAAGGTATTGAAGTGCCAAACAATAAATCCAAATAAAAAACAATAAATTCAAATTCGAAATGACATATCGTCAAATTCCGATTTAAAACGCCATACACACGTCAAGTTCTGATGCGTAATAAACGTTAAACTTTATGATAAGGACGTTTTACTTAGAAATTTGACAGTTAGACGTTTGACACTGACGCTTTATATCAAATACCCGATATTTAACGTTTACTTTTACACACAAGTTAAAATTTGGTCGGAATCCACTGGTGCAAATTTTGATCGGTATAAAAGTGTCAAACAATAAATCGTGACAGATTCAATTTCGAAATGACATATGGTCAAGTTTCGATTTAAAACGCCACACACATGTCAATTTCTCAGACGTAATAAACGCGTCAAATTCCATGATATTGACGTTTCACGTCGATATTTGGCAGTTGGAAGTTTGACACTATCGCTTTTGTGTCAAATTCACGGTATTTGACATTTTCCTTTAATTTTGACAATGAATTTGTGGTAACTATATACATGTCAAGCTCTGATACGTAATAAACACGGCGTTTCACGTCAAAATTTGACAGTTCGATGTGCGATACTGACCCTACATATCACATGCTTATCGATATTTCTCGCGATATTTGACGTTTAATTTCAATCTTAACAATGACATAGTTGCAGGTTAAATTAAAAGTATAGTTTGATCGGAATTCTATCGTCATTGAAATGTCAAACGCTTAATTTTGACAGATTTAAGTTTGAAATGACGGACTGTCAAAATTTCGATGAACGTAATAAACGTCAAACTTCATAATAATGACGTTTCGAGTAAAAATTTGACATTTATATATTTGACACTTTATGTCAAATACCTAGTCGCCAATATTTCTAGTTATATTTGATATTTAATTTGCTATGACTGGTACATATTTTCTCCGAAAATATGACATATGTATGCACATATTTCAGATTAATAATACAGCGAGCTCATGACTTACACCGTATCATTTTCGGTAGGTTAACAACTTCATTAAAAGAAATATTCCCTCTCAGAGAATCGTATCCTACAAATTTGTCCAATTTTTGGATTGTGCTGCCAACTCCTGACCTCGAAAATATAACTATCGTTCAAACCAGCCTTGTTTTATTGACCTATTAGTGGTAGAGAGCTATCATATAAGATAAGTATAAAAGGTCACTGAAATATATATATATATACATTAAATACTACTAACTCTTTTCTTCGATTTTGACAGTATTTCATATTTGACAGCTTTGTTTACGTTCCAGATTAAAATTCGACAGAGGCTGGTTAGCGTTCGGTCTTCATTTGAGATATCATATCGAAAGTTGACGGTATTTGACATTCTTCGATATTCAATGATGACATTGTACATTGATATTTGACAGGAAATTAAATTTGACGTTAAGCTTATGTTTCCAGCTAAATTTTATTACAAAAAATAAGAAAATGTGTACTAAACCGTCAAATACTGTTAAACGTCAACTGTGGAGTTCAGAGAAGAAATAATGTTTACTTTTTGAGATAAACTTGAGTGTCAAATATAAATCTGTCAAACTTCAACCTGAAATATAATGAACATAAAGTTTGACATTTGTTACGTATCAAAACTTGACACGTTACGTTTCATGTCGATATCGATAAAATGCTCTTTCAAATTTGAATCTGTCACAATACGGTGTTTGACACTTCAACACCGATTAAATAACAGAAAATCAGTTGAGAAAAATCTAATTCGTCACGACATAACAGAATTAAATATCGCAAGAAATATTGGGGAATATTTGATATAAAGCACCAGTATCACATTGTAAAATATCAACTTGAAACATCATCAGTGTAAAGTTTGACAGTTATCAGGTATCGTAATTTGACATATTATGTTTAATATTGACATTGCATACTGCAATTTTGGCAGATGACGTTTCAGACTTGAAGTTGACGCAATTTGTCGTTTACCATTGCAATTTTGGTCGAATTTCCTCTAATCAAATTCTATTAAACTAGATTCTTGACATTAAATGTCATTGTCAAACTTCGAACTGTCAAATTTCGATATGAAACGTCATTGTCGTAAAGTTTGACGGTTATTTCTTATCGGAACTTGACGTATTACGTTTAATATTCACATTTTTCTATTAAAATTGTAACAGTTTGACTTGAAGTTGATGCAATTTGTCGTTTACCATTGCAATTTTGGTCGTATTTCCTCTAATCAAAGTCTATTAAACTAGATTCTTGACATTAAACGTCATTGTCAAACTTCGAACTGTCAAATTTCGATATGGAACGTCATTGTCATAAAGTTTGACGGTTATTACTTATCGGAACTTGACGTATTACGTTTAATATTCACATTTCTCTATTAAAATTTTAACAGTTTGACGATTCAGACTTGAAGTTGACGCAATTTGTCGTTTACCATTACAATTTTGGTCGAATTTCCTCTAATCAAAATCTATTAAACTAGATTTTTGACATTAAACGTCATTGTCAAACTTCGAACTGTCAAATTTCGATATGAAACGTCATTGTCGTAAAGTTTGACAGTTAGTACTTATCGGAACTTGACGTATTACGTTTTATATTCACATTTTTCTATTAAAATTTTAACAGTTTGACGATTCAGACTTGAAGTTGACGCAATTTGTCGTTTACCATTACAATTTTGGTCGAATTTCCTCTAATCAAAATCTATTAAACTAGATTTTTGACATTAAACGTCATTGTCAAACTTCGAACTGTCAAATTTCGATATGAAACGTCATTGTCGTAAAGTTTGACAGTTAGTACTTATCGGAACTTGACGTATTACGTTTTATATTCACATTTTTGTATTAAAATTTTAACAGTTTGACGATTCAGACTTGAAGTTGACGCAATTTGTCGTTTACCATTACAATTTTGGTCGAATTTCCTCTAAGCAAAATCTATTAAACTAGATTTCTGACATTAAACGTCATTGTCAAACTTCGAACTGTCAAATTTCGATATGAAACGTCATTGTCGTAAAGTTTGACAGTTATTACTTATCGGAACTTGACGTATTACGTTTAATATTCACATTTCTCTATTAAAATTTTAACAGTTTGACGATTCAGACTTGAAGTTGACGCAATTTGTCGTTTACCATTACAATTTTGGTCGAATTTCCTCTAATCAAAATCTATTAAACTAGATTTTTGACATTAAACGTCATTGTCAAACTTCGAACTGTCAAATTTCGATATGAAGCGTCATTGTCATAAAGTTTGACGGTTATTACTTATCGGAACTTGACGTATTACGTTTAATATTCACATTTTTCTATTAAAATTTTAACAGTTTGACGATTCAGACTTGAAGTTGACGCAATTTGTCGTTTACCATTACAATTTTGGTCGAATTTCCTCTAATCAAAGTCTATTAAACTAGATTTTTGACATTAAACGTCATTGTCAAACTTCGAACTGTCAAATTTCGATATGAAACGTCATTGTCGTAAAGTTTGACAGTTATTACTTATCGGAACTTGACGTATTACGTTTAATATTCACATTTTTCTATTAAAATTTTAACAGTTTGACGATTCAGACTTGAAGTTGACGCAATTTGTCGTTTAACACTGCAATTCTGATTGAATTCCCTCTAATGAAATTCATTGAAATTCGATCAAACTACATTTTCGTATACGTTACGACAAATTAAATCTCCAAATCAGGAGTAAATATCAAATATAGCCAAAATATTAGCAAGTATTTAACATCAAGCGTCGGTGTCAAACTTCGAGCTGTCAAAATTCGACATAAAACGTCAATGTCAATGTTTGATGTATAATAAATTGACGTATGGCGTTTTCGATGTATGACTCTTATAGAAATTTGGTAACAGTATAGACAACAACACACCTTTTCAGGAATTGTCTGTTTCTCTTTCCGGAAATGATTGGAAAACGAACTTACACATTCCTAGAGTGTACATTTGCTTTTCCCTTTTGTTCCTTATCAGGAGTATGCGGGGCTACTAGTTTGTTATATTTGATTATCTACGAATTCAAGTCTACGATTATCTGTTGTTTAACTAGGAAGCTAGACACGCTAATCTCATCTTGTTTGTACGATTTGCGTATTATAATCATAAATTAGTGTTTTGCTAATTTATGATTACAATATGCAAATCAATTCGTAAACAAAATTTCGTCCTAAAAATGTCGAAATCTCCACCGAGGGACCTACACGTACATATATAAAATCCAGAAATTAAATCGTACAGCATCAAAGTAATCCGAACATCATCGCAGCAATAATCATGGCGAAAATCCTGATAATCGTCTCAAACTTCCTATTAGCCACTTCCGGTAAGCACACTTTGGTCGCATCGTTAAACGCCTTTCCTTCTCTAACTTAACATCGAATTAGGCTCGATCATCCAATCCAGAGCGAACTTGGCTCGCCAAAACGATCGAGTAGTCGGAGGACAAGACGCCGAAATCGGCCAATTTCCTTGGATGGCATCCTTAAGGACGAACGGTGGTAGTCACTTCTGCGGCGGAACCATCATTAATTCCCAATGGATTTTGACAGCGGCTCATTGCGTTCGAAGGTAAACTTTTTAATTTTCTTCTCTACCAAGAAGTATGGGTTACATCTTAACCAGGTCATTGATGACGTAACTGTTTTGTTTCGATCATAACTTTGTAACGTTTCTGCTTTCTAGCAAGGAGGCATCTTCACTAACCGTCATCACGGGAATCGTCAACCTCGAAGAGGACGGCGTTTCGTACCCAGTTTCCCGGATCATCTCCCATCCCGACTATTCCTCGAGCACTTCGAAGAACGACATCGCCCTTTTACGATTGGCTTCGCCCGTCAGCTTCTACGAGGACGTTCGAGCCATCCGACTGGAGGAAGAAAAGGTGGAGGAAGTCGAGTGCGTCTTGATCGGATGGGGTAGGACCGCTTCGACCGGTAGCGTTTCCGAACATCTTCAATACGCGAAGACCAGAACGTTAGCTTTGGACGATTGCTTGGACTATTGGACCGGCGATAAAGTGGCGGAGACGCACGTTTGCGCTTTGACCGCGAGAGGAGAGGGCGCTTGCAACGGCGATTCCGGCGGACCTTTGGTCTTCGACGGTAAACAGATCGGAATCGTCTCGTGGGGTAGTCCTTGCGCCAATGGGTATCCAGACGTTTATACGAGGATGTCGTCGTATGTCGGATGGATCGAGGAAAACTTGATCCTTGAATCCTCTTCGTAAGACGAGTGTATGCAACGTTTATTATTATAAACAATTGTTCTTTTGTGTCGTTAAAAGTCGAAGTTCGACGACTTATCCGAGAACGGGCTGAATGTTGAAATAAATCGTGTTTTTCCAACCTACTTGCGTTTATTTTGCCTAATGAGGAAACGGTGTCTAGACGAAGCAAGATTTGCGTATCTTATCCCTTGGGTATCGCGTTTTCTGCTAAATAGATACGAACGATTAGGACCGGCTATATATGAGCGGGAAGGAAAAAAACGAATCAATTGAGAAGTTGCGAGCAAAACAGCGAAGATGATCAAGTCGTTAGTGCTACTTTTACCTATCCTATCATTGGTGTATGGTGAGTAAGATTCTTGTCTTTTATATCATTTCTATCTTTTACATATTTTCCTCTTTTGTTTTTGGGCAATTTAAGGCGGTGCCCTCACCAGATTACCACCAGGAACCAAAATCGTCGGTGGCGAGGACGCGCCTGAAAACCGATTTGCTTACCAAATCTCGTTGAGATATTACGGAAGCCACAACTGCGGTGGCTCCATCTTGAACTGCAGATGGGTCCTAACCGCTGGACATTGCGTTGACGGGTAAGTCAGCACCCAGCACGAGTTCCCCCAAAAAA
Organism: Chrysina gloriosa; assembly: GCA_038088585.1. NCBI lineage: Eukaryota > Metazoa > Arthropoda > Insecta > Coleoptera > Scarabaeidae > Chrysina > Chrysina gloriosa. Next base: position 53,784,797 of record CM076094.1, on the reverse strand, counting down.
ACGATCGAACTTTCGAATTTTCAGTTATCCTTTGAGCTCCCTGACGGTCGTCTCAGGTTCTATCTACTTGAGCAGCGGTGGTGTCGTTCACAACGTGATCGAAGCCAAAGTCCATCCGGATTTCGACATCGGCGACATCAAAAATGACTTGGCCGTGCTGAAAATCGACGATACTTTCACCTATTCCCCGTCCACATACCCCATCGATTTGGAATCGAAATACATCGACGAGGAGAAGGTAGTCGTTTCCGGTTGGGGACGCTTGTACGTTTGGGGGCCACTTCCCGATCGATTGCAATTCATCGAATTGAGAAGTTTGCGTCAAGACGTTTGCCGAGCTCTTTGGTCTCCTTATACGATCAGCGACGGGGAGATCTGCACCCTGACCGTGTCCGGAGAGGGGGTGTGCAACGGTGATTCGGGGAGCCCTTTGACGTTCCATAACAAGCAGATCGGTATCGTTTCGTGGGGAAACGCTTGCGCCAATGGAATACCGGACGTTTACACCAGGATTTCCGAATATTGGGTGTGGATTTTGGACGCGATTTCCTGTTGAGGATTTCTTACCATAAATATTCTTCCTTAAGCAAAATGATACGTTCTTAGTGTAAATTGTGTAATTTATTGAAAAACCAAATAAAAATTTGTCGTCATTACTTGATTCTCTTCCTTCCACAACCAAAGCGCAAAAATTCCTAAGCATACTTTCAAGTAGATCGAAGATTGGTTTTAAGATAACGAAATGATCCTAGGCATACTCGAAGTTGATCAAGAATTGGTATCAAGACAACGAAACGATTCTGAACGTACCTCCAAGTTGGTAAAAAATTAGATTTAAGAAAATGAAATAATCCTAAGTATACTTCCAAATTGGTCAAAGGTCAGTTTTAAGATAACGAAATGATGCGAAGAACATTTCCAAGTTAGTCAAAGATTGATTTTGAGATAACGAAATGGTCCTAAGCATACCTTCAAGTTGGTCAAAGATTGGTTTTAAGACAACGAAATGATCTTAAGCATACCCGCAAATTGGTCAAAGATTAGTTTTAAAACAACGGAATGATCTTAAGCATACCTTCAAGATGGTCAAAGATTAGTTTTAAGAGAACAAAATGATCCTAAGCTTACTTCCAATTTGGGCAAAGGATTGGTTTTAAGCCAACGAAATGGTCTTAAACATACTTCCAAGTTGGTCAAAGGTTGGCTTCAAGCCAACAAAATTATCCCAAGTATATTTCCACAATAGTAAAATATTGATTTTAAGATAACGAAATAATCCTAAGCATACTTCGAAGTTGATCAAGGATTGGTTTCAGGACAACGAAATGGTTCTAAGCGTATTTCTAATTTGGTCAAAGATTGGTTTTAAGCCAACGAAATGATCCTAAGCATAGTTCCAAGTTAATCAAAGAATGGTTTTAAGAGAACGGAATGATCTTAAGCATACTTCCAAATTGGGTAAAGATTGATATTAAGATAACGAAATGATTCTAAGTATACTTCCAAGTTAGTCAAAGATTGATTTTAAGATAAAGAAATGGTCCTAAGCATGTCCAAGTTGGTGAAAGTATAGTTTTAAGACAACGAAATAATCTTAAGCATACCTTCAAGTTAGGCAAAGATTGGTTTCAACACAACGAAATGATTCTTGGCGTACTTCCAAGTTGGTCAAGGATTGGTTTTAAGATAACGAAATGATCCTAAGCGTACTTCCAAGTTGGTCGAAGATTGGTTTTAAGACAACGAAATGATCTTAAACATACCTTCAAGATAGTCAAAGATTAGTTGTAAGACAACGAAATGATCTTAAGCATACCTTCAAGTTAGGCAGAGATTAGTTTTGAGCCAACGAAATGATTCTAGGCGTACTTCCAAGTTGGTCGAAGATTGGTTTTAAGATTACGAACTGATCCTAAGCATACTTCCAAATTGGTCAAAGATTGATATTAAGATAACGAAATGATCCTAAGTATACTTCCAAGTTAATCAAAGAATGGTTTTAAGATAACGTAATGATCCTAATCATACTTCCAGGTTAGTCAAAGATCGATTTTAAGATAAAGAAATGGTCCTAAGCATGTCCAAGTTGGTGAAAGAATAGTTTTAAGACAACGAAATGATCTTAAGCATACCTTCAGGTTAGGCAAAGATTGGTTTCGAGACAACCAAATGATTCTAGGCGTACTTCCAAGTTAGTCAAAGATTGGTTTGAAGATAACGAACTGATCCTAAGCCTATTTCCAAGTTGATCAAAGATTGGTTTCAAGACAACGACGTGACCTTACCCGATTGGCCAAGCCAGTCACCGGATCTTCGGAAAAAGTGAAAGCAAAGAATAGGGGAAGGAAACTTTAACTTTAAAATAAGGATGATTTGTGGGATTATACCTATCTCCAGCCACCGTTCAACCCCTTAAGTCTGACCCAATTGTAGTTTTTTGTTCAAATTATTTCGACTTATGCACGTCTATTTCTCTCTTTGCCGCCTTAACCGATGCAAAATCCACTAAGCAAAAAATTATAAACAAGAAAATGGGAAGAATAAGACAATTCTTCAGGTGAACGGGAAGTAAATAAACGTTGCTCGTCTGCATTAGCAGCAAAAACGCGCATTTAAGTGGATATTGGGGGAACTTCTTGATTGAATTCTCATATGCACAAACATCGATTAGGTCGATTAAAGATCATTATCAAAGTCGTCGATATGAAATCGGATTCCGCTTAACGCGCGTCGTTATCTGCATGCTTTCTGTTTGTCCCATGGTGCGACGAACTTTTGAAGCGTTTTATCGAAATTGCGCGAATCTTGTGCCAACGCCAACGCAACGTTGGAATTCCCTAGATTACGATCTAATAATGAGTCGGTTTGTTTTGCAAATTTTATCAAGATCGTCTAGGATCTCGTCATAATTCAAGCGATGATCCAAAATATTATTAAGTTATTGTTTCTCCGTTCTTTATCGTCTCCTCGAAAGAGGGTTAAAACGTAGAAAAATATTGCACAGTATACAAAATAATAATCATATTCAAACAGCAATTACTATAACGGATAGTTAATGAATTCTGTAAAATCGCTTACGGCATGCTCGTCTTGCGAACACCCCTTTGAGGACGATAACTTGTTACGCTAATGGCGGTACGTGAGGAACAAACACCCGCTATTAACGATTTCCTCTCTGCGGGGTCAGACAACGTCTAGGGATATTAAGAGAAAGTCGCCGAAAGCAATCCGCAATAGTTCCTGGCGAATAATCAAGGTAGAAAAAGGACTTGATCGACAAAAGAGAAAAATGTCGAGTTCCTAACGTCTAGTCTTTAGTATTGAAGTTCCAATCTATCAATTTAAATATAGAGTGTTATTTCATTTTAAACTATGCTTTCAAGACTGATTCGAAGAGATTCTAACGCAGATTAGGATTGCTCCGGAACGTAGCCCTCTCTCGAGATGCTAGGAGCACAACCAATGAAATCTCTGTTATACATTCGCGAAACTATGACAATATCCGAAAGAAATTTACAAGCGTTCTAATATGGTAAGACAGATTTCCGAAATCATCTTCCTTATACCCTTTGTATCCCGGAGATGTCTAGATAGATGAAACGGCAGAGGGTAAAGCCAGCATCACTTTTGAACTTGCGTCGTTGGAATAATTCATTTTCCTTTAACAATGCGGGAGAAAATCCCCTTCCCCTTCCTTTTCTTCTTTTTCTTCTTTTTCTTCTTCTTCCTCTTTCCCTCCTTCTCAAGGTAACGCAACAAACATTCATCAGCTGTGCTCAGGATTCGAGTGATAATCCATCCATATCGGCTATTCATCTTTTTCGGTGTCGCATGCTCGTCTTGCGAACCCACCTCTAAGAACGACAGAGCGTTAAGCTAATGGCGGCACGTTAGAAACGAAGCAACTATTAACGATCTCCTCTTTGTGGTGATTACAAGCGTGGACAAGCGACCTCAAGGTATGCTAGAAAAAGTCGCCAGAAGCAATCCGGGAGATTCCCGATAAATTATCAAGGAAGATTTTTGACGGATTTTCAATGTCAAGGAAGGACGTCTGAGACAACGAGAGAGAAGGGAATCCAAACAATTTCTAATGTCGAGTGTTATCTTCTCCTTCCTAAAGCGCCAATTAAAGACGAGGAAAGAAACAACCGCGCTAAATCTAAAGCATTATCTTTAATAAAAGAAGCAAAATTACAAATTCTTTGTGGTCACAACATCAACTAGTAATCGCTATCTGGATCCACTCCACGAAAGAAGACACTCTACTGTAACCATCCGATAGACCTATTCCGCAAGGGACACCACCCCAAGACACCACTCCGATTTGCTTTCCGTTAGCCGCCAGAGGTCCTCCAGAGTCGCCACGGCAAACTCCCCGTCCCAGTCGTCCGACGGCGCAAATTTGGGCGGGACTCACCTTGCTGGCTCCCCAAAACCATCGACATACGTGATTAGCGATGGTTCTCACGTTAAGATATTGCAAGTTATCCGGTACGGGTCCTCCAGACCACAACAATCCCCAACCAGAAACGATGACGTCCACGGCACCGACGTCTTCGGTCTCCAATTCGATCAGTCGGGCGTAATCGGAAAATACGATCTCATCTTGTAATTCCAAGAGGGCGATATCACTTCTGATCGCCGAGGTACGGGACGATCATCCCCGATAGATTATGGGAGGTGCCACCGGAATTTAGTAAGGAGCTTCCGGATCGAATGAACCAATCTGTGGGCAAAGCCCTAGCGAGGAGAAGAGTTTCGAGTCAGCTTTTTAGAGGAAAAATCGGATTCGATTGGCTTACCCGACGATGTAATGGGCGGCTGTCAAAATCCATTTGGAATTGATGATGGAACCTCCGCAATTATGGCCGCCGGTAGAGGTACGACGTATGGAGATTTGGTAGGGAAATTGCTCTTGACGGGCGTCGTTTCCACCTACAACTCTGATGTTATCCAATTGGGGTTCCAGAGGCATACCTGTGAAGGATATGATTAAAATGTAAATCGAAAACCAGGAAGGATGTGACTCCCTAAGCCCAAAGTTTAAGCCAAATTTCTTCTTGGGAAAATTCAGGACCAAAAATAGAAGGAAAGTTGGTACCACTTTCAAGTTAATCAAGGAAGGAATTAACAAGGAGTTAATAGTTATATTTTTATTTGTTGACCTGGAAGTTGTAGAGGAGAGGATATTTAAAAGGTAAGTGCATAGGTCAGGTAACGGACACTCCACGAAGTGACCTTATTAGGTGCATTAATTGGGCAGCTACAAGATAGCTGTGCAATGGTTTACTAGGCAAGCACTAATTTATATATGCCAATGAGATGCAAATCAGATTTTGGAAATACCTCAGCGGACTACATATATGCAAGAAACGTGGCAGGATTTGGGCAAAACATTCCGACTTCTCCCCCACCAAAAAAGAAACGTATTTTTGATCAAGTCTTACAGAATTAAACTTACCCCAAGAGAACGAAGCAACTGCAAGCACCAAATTAACCGTTCGCCACATCTTCGACGTTTTCGTTTTTCGTCTGTCGATTCGCCGAGGAGCATTCCGCCTTATATATTCGTCGAATCGATTAGAAGATTAATCTTCAATTATAATTGACGTAAGATTAACTTACAAAAATAAGCTATTTACTTCTGAAGACAAAAGAAGCCGATGTACACGTATGCACGTTGATAAAGATGTGAAAGTGTAAATTTATATGATTGCTGCTTATCGAATGATACCGGGAAAAGAAGATTACAAGCGCTATCTCCGATTTTCTCAAGTAATTTCTTCGTTTACGCTACGCGATGTTATCTTTAGGTCTGGCCATGCTTGGAAAATTTTCATCCATTGATTAGGTATGCGATGTTACTTTAAATCTTGATGTGGAAAGAAGGTTAAAAGTCACCAGAAACGTTGTGATTTTCGCAGATAAGTGAGATAGAAACGACTAAAAATGGAAATGGAGATGAGGCTGAGGATGAAGATGAAGATTAACATGATAATGAAGATGAAGAGGAGTATGAAAATTAAGATAAAGATGAAAATCAAAATGAGGATGAAGATGAGGATGTAGATGAGGACGAAGATAAGTATGAAGATGAGAATAAAGATGAGGATGAAAACGACGATGAAGACGAGGATGAAGATGAGGATGAAGATCAGGATAAAGTTGAGGATGAAGATGAGAATAAAGATGAGGACGAAGCTGAGGATGAAGATGAGGATGAAGATGAGGATGAAGATGAGGACGAAGATGAGGACGAAGATGAGGATGAAGATGAGAATGAAGATGAGGATGAAAATGAGGATGAAGCCGAGAATGAAGATGAGGATGAAGATGAGGATGAAGATGAGGATGAAGATGAAAATCAAAATGAGGATGAAGATAAGGATGAAGATGAGGATGAAGATGAGGAATGAAGATAAGGATGAAGATGAGGATGAAGATGAGGATGAAGATCAAGGAAGATTCCTGCCGGATTTTCAAGGTAGAAGAAGGACTTGGTCAACAAACGAGAAAGGCGTCAGACAAATCGTACGTACAGATTCCAAACGATTTCTAACGTCGAGCGCCTCCTTCCCCTTCATACGGCGTTAATTAAAATTGAGGAATGAAACGACTGCAATGGATCTCAAACTTTATTTTTCATAAAAGATACAAAATTACATCTTCTTCGTGGCCAGTACAAGACAATCAACTGCTAATCGCCTTCTCGATCCATTCCACGAAGGAGGACACTCTACCGTAACCATCGGGTCGACCGCTCCCGCAAGGGTTACCGCCCCAAGACACCACACCGATTTGCCTTCCGTTAGCCACCAGAGGTCCTCCGGAATCGGCACTGCAAACTCCCTGCCCCACTTCTCCGACGGCGCAAATTTCGTCCGGACCGACCAAGCTGGCTCCCCAAACGGCTTGACATTGTTCGTTCGTGATGGTTCTCAGATTGAGATACTGCAAGTTATCCGGTACGGACCCGCCCGACCACAACAATCCCCAACCGGAAACGGTGGCGTCCACAGCACCGACGTCCTCGGTCTCCAATTCGATCGGTCGGGCGTATTCGGAGAAGACGATCTCGTCTTGCAATTCCAGCACGGCGATGTCGTTCCTGATCGCCCATGTGAGGGAGTAGTCTTCGTGGACGATCATCCTCGCCAGATTGTGGAAGGTGCCGCCGGAACTTAGCAGGGAGCTTCCGGATTGGATGAACCAATCTGACGGCGAAGTCCTACCGAGGAGAAGAGGTTAGGGTCAGTTTTTAGAGGAAGAAATCGGATTCGATTGGCTTACCCGTCGACGCAGTGGGCCGCCGTCAAAATCCATTTGGAATTGAGGATGGAACCTCCGCAGTTATGACCGCCGGTGGAGGCACGACGTATGGAGATTTGGTAGGGAAATTGACCCTGACGGGCGTCGTTTCCACCTACGACTCTGATGTTATCCAATTGGGGTTCCAAAGGCATACCTGTGAAGGATATGGTTAAAATGTAAATCGAAAACCAGGAAGGATGTGACTGATAAGCCCAAAGTTTAAGCCAAATTTCTTCTTGGGAAAATTCAGGACCAAAAATAGAAGGAAAGTTGGTACCACTTTCAAGTCAATCAAGGAACGAATTAATAACGAGTTAATAGTTATATTTTTATTTGTTGACCTGAAAGTTGTAGAGGAGAGGATATTTAAAAGAGAAGTGCATAGGTCATTGAACGAACTCTCCACGAAGTGAGCTTATTAGGCGCGTTAATTGGACAGCTACAAGATATCTGTCCAATGGTTTACTAGGCAAGCACCAATTTGCATATGCCAACGAGGTACAAATCAGATTTTGGAAATACCTCAACGGACTACAAGTATGCAAGAAACGTGCCAGGATTTGGGCAAAACATTCCGACTTCTACCCCACCAAGAAAGAAACGTATTTTTTGATCAAATCTTACAAAAATTGGACTTACCCCAAGAGAACGAAGCAACTGCAAGCACCAAACTAACCGTTCGTAGCATCTTCGACGTTTTCGTTTCTTCGTCTGTCGATTCGGAGAGGAGCATTCCGCCTTTATATACTCGTCGAATTCGCAGGAAAGGGCATAATTTTCAATTATAATTGACGTAAGATTTTGGAAAAAGTCCCCTGGCTTGCCGAAAAGGAGTTTTTTACTTTTTAAGATAAAATGATCAGATGCACACGCGTAGATAAGGATGCGAAGGTGTAAATTTATATATGTACATAATCGCTACTTATCGCCCCCAACAAATCGAGTTTGAGATCGAATGATACCAAAAGAAAAAAATTACAAACTTTATCTCCGATTATCTCAAGTAATTTGTTCTTTTACGCTTCGCGCGATGTTATCTTTTTCGATCTGGCCACGGCTAGAAAGTTTCCATCCATCGATTGAGTATCCGATGCTACTTTAACATCTGACGCTGGAAGAGGGCTGAAAATTCCCCAGAAATTTTTGCGATTTTAGCAGATAAGACGAGGTTGGAGGATTGGATCAAGAACGACTGCAATTTTAACTTTCTTTGGAGGAATAACAAATGTCGTCATAGCTGTCGTGGTGTCAACCTTAACCTACTCCAAGTCCCTCGCGGGTTTCTTTTTTTTTTTAATTTACCCATCAGCATTATTTTGATGCAATGGTGTTGTATGTATGTGCCTGAATGTTTACAATCCTTTTCTATTTTTTAATCGATGCTTTTTATATTAATTATTAATTTTATTTCTAGTGACATCTGTTTCTCTTTCTGTTAAACGTCAAATAAATATATCTCAAAATTCGCCGAAGATAGAAGGTTTCGGGAAGAAATCTGGAAGAAGAAAAATCGAATAAGACGAAACGTGGAAGTAGAACAGAAAGTGTCCCGTGCTCGACTCCCAAGTCTTACACCGCAAAGGACGCATCATATTCATAAATTACGGATGGCTTTTCTTGGTCCATCCCACATAGTCAGGCGCTCTTAGGAACTTAAAGAAAAAGGCGAAGAAGAAGAAGAAGAAGAGGAAGGGGAAGAAAGACGAAGATTTAAAAGATATTTGGAAATAAAGAAAATTGGACGAGTTAAATTTTTATTTCTATAAGAAAGCAATTCTTCTATTTCTCAAATACATCATATTAACTATCGACGTTGTTGTTGACCCATTCCACGTAATCAGATACTCTTACGTAAACATCAGGCAAGGCCTTAGCGCAGCCCCTCGCGCCCCAAGAAACAATTCCGATCTGTTTCTTATTAGCCACCAAGGGACCACCGGAATCAGCATTACAAACCCCCAATCCCTTCTCCGCTAGGGTGCAAATTTGGTCCGGATGCTCAAACGTCACGCCCCAAATTTCCTTGCACTTCTCATTGGTGATCGTCTTAACTTCGAGATATTGTTGTTTATTCGGTACTTCTCCTTCAGAATTACGCCCCCATCCGCTAACGACGGCATCTACCTCGCCAACGTATTCCGTTTCGAGATCTATTGGTTGATAATCGTCCGAGAATGTAATTTCGTCTTCTAATTTGAGCAGGGCCAAGTCGGCTTTGTTATCGTTATCACATCCGTAGTCTTCGTGGACGACGAATTTTTCTATTTTATGAACGGTCCCTCCAGCATCTAAGAGGATGCTTCCAGCGTAAACGTGATAGTCCGATTCTGACTCACTGAACAGTAAGAAAGATATTGTCGAAATAATTCTTCCAGTGGTAAGTTAAGATATCGCGTTCTAAACTTAAAAATAGATTTTTCAGTTTCTTTCGTTCTAACTTGAAAACGGTTAGGAACATTGCGTTCGTTCCTGATCCATTTGAATCTATACGTTCAATTGTTTCTATCAAAAACGCATTCTAATGGTGTTTCTGTGATTAATTTAGAAATAGGAAACATTTGAAGTGCTACATCGCGCTCAACTTTCTACATTTTCTTATCGAAATCGCGTTGATTTGAATGCAACAAACCGCAGCTTCCTACGACCGGTAGTTTCGAAGATATCGCGTTCTAAACTTAAAAATCGATTTTTCAGATTCTTTCGTTCTAACTCGAAAACGGCGAGAAACATTACCTTCGATCCAGATCCATTCGAATCTATACGTTCAATTGTTTCTATCAAAAACGCATTCTAATAGCGTTTCTGTGATTAATTTAGAAATAAGAAACATTTGAAGTGCTAGGCGATGTATTTTCGCCATCAAACTTGGAAATCGCGCTCAACTTTCTACATTTTCTTATCGAAATCGCGTTGATTCAAATGCAACAAACCGCAGCTTCCTACGACCGGTAGTTTCGAAGATATCGCATTCGAAACTTAAAAATCGATTTTTCAGTTTCTTTCGTTCTAACTTGAAAACGGTTAGGAACATTACGTTCGTTCCTGATCCATTTGAATCTCTACGTTCAATTGTTTCTATCAAAACGCATTCTAATAACGTTTCTGTGATTCGTTTAGAAATAAGAAACATTTGAAGTTCTGGGTAATGTATTTGCGCCATTAAACTTGGAGATCGAACTTAATTCTCGCCGTAAACTTACTTGTATACACAGTGGGCTGCGGTCAAGATCCATTTAGAATTTAGAATAGAACCGCCGCACCATTGACGGTCTGGTCCTTTCCTTAAAGAAATTTGGTACGGAAATTGTCCTTGTTCGGCATCTTTCCCTCCGCATATACGAGGGTTGTTATCTGATCGGGATTCTAAACGGAAACCTAAAAATTTCCCTCCACGTCAGAGCGTTTTCGAAAAATTTGACCAGTCGTGGATAAACAATCACAAATCGAACTGGAAAAGTCGAGTTCAGAAAATTCTTACCCCAAACGAAGCAAGGAAGCAAGACTAAGGCGATCAACGACTTCATCTTCCAATTGTTTCTCGAGAATAAGAACTGATTGCGATGAATACCGCGTGGTTTATTTATAGTCAGTCGAGTTTGGGGGAAAAAGGTTTAAAAAATTTGAAAAAATCCCAATCATCCAGATCTCACGAAAATCCTCTAAAGACGGTTTTATGGTCCTTTTACGACTTCATGTTTTGGTCGAATATTTAAAGGATTTATGTGGTCCTCACGAAAAAAATTTTAAAAAATCCCAATCAGTCAGATCTCACGAAAATCCTCTAAAACCTGTTTTATTTATTTATTTATTTCAATTCTTTTATGACGTCCTAAATTGGTCGAATAATTAAAGAATTTGTGTGGTACTCAGGAAAAAAATTTTAAAAAATCCAAATCAGCCAGATCTCACGAAAATCTTCTAAAAGCTATTTTATGGTTCTTTTTATGACGTCCTAAATTGGTCGAATAATTAAAGAATTTATGTGGTACTCAGGAAAAAAATTTAAAAAATCCAAATCAGCCAGATCTCACGAAAATCGTCTAAAAGCCGTTTTATGGTTATTTTCATTACTTCCTGAACTGGTCGAATATCTGAAGGGTTTACTTGGTGCTCGGGAAAATATTGAAAAAGTCAAAATCAGTCAGATCTCACGAAAATCCTCTAAAACCTGTTTTATTTATTTATTTATTTCAATTCCCTTTTTATGACGTCCTAAATTGATCGAATAATTAAAGAATTTTTGTGATACTCAGGGGAAAATTTAAAAAATCCAAATCTGCCAGATCTCACGAAAATCCTCTAAAAGCTGTTTTATTTCTTTCTTTCTTTCAATTTTTTAACGACATCCTAAATTGGTCGAATATTTAAAGGATTTGTGTAGTACTCAGGAAAAAAAAAAAATTTTAAAAATCCAAATCAGTCAGATCTCACGAGAATCTTCTAAAAGCTGTTTTATGGTTCTTTTTATGACGTCCTAAATTGGTCGAATATTTAAAGAATTTATGTGATACTCACAAAAAATTTTGAAATAAAAATAAAAATATGAATTCGTGAATTGGTCGAATATTTAAAGGATTTGTTGTATTCGGGAAAAAATTTTAAAAATCCAAATCTGCCAGATCTCACGAAAATCGTCTAAAAGCCGTTTTATGGTTACTTTTATTACTTCCTGAACTGATCGAATATCTGAAGGATTTACTTGGTGCTCGGGAAAATATTGAAAAAAGTCAAAATCAGTCAGATCTCACGAAAATCCTCTAAAACCTGTTTTATTTATTTATTTATTTCAATTACTTTTTTATGACATCCTAAATTGGTCGAATGATTAAAGAATTTATGTGGTACTCGGGGAAAAATTTACAAAAAATCCAAATCAGCCAGATCTCACGAAAATCGTCTAAAAGCTGTTTTATGGTTATTTTTATGACTTTCTGAACTGGTCGAACATCTGAAGGATTTACGTGGTGCTCGGGAAAATATTAAAAAAATCCAAATCAGTCAGATCTCACGAAAATCCTCTAAAATCTGTTTTATTTATTTCTTTCTTTCAATTCTTTTTACGACATCCTAAATTGGTCGAATATTTAAAGGATTTGTGTGGTACTCAGGAAAAAATTTTAAAAATCCAAATCAGCCAGATCTCATGAAAATGGTCTAAGAGCTGTTTTATGGTTCTTTTTATGACTTCCTGTTCTGGTCGAATATTTAAAGGATTTATGTGGTACCCACGAAAAATTTGAAAAATCCAAATCAGCGAGATCTCACGAAAATCCTCTAAAACCTGTTTTATTTATTTATTTATTCTTTTTAAAATTCACTAAATTCAGAAAGAAAGATCACGAAATACAATCGTGCATGCTCGATCGCTTGAAAAAATGTTAGTTTATGAAAAGGCACGATTTCTTCAATCGAGGACTAAAACAATCTTCCAAAATGGAGTAAGCACCATTAATTCGGCAGTCTGGTCACGAAATCGTTCTAAAATTAACGGGTGTTCGTGGATAACGCGTATATATTATGACCTTCATATCTTTACCCAAGTTTACTATAAACGAACTGGAAGGTATCGAGTAAAATCAGTTCTTGTCCTCAAGAAACGATTGAACGATAAAGTTGTCGGTGTCGGTCTTAGCCTTGTTTCCTTGCTTCGTTTGGGGTAAGAACTTTTTACTTAATTTTTTCGATTGTCAATTGTTTTCTTTTATATAAGACAAGTCAGATGTTTCAGGATCTTTTGTTTTACTGAATTATTAGCGAAAGCTTGAATTTTGTTTTGTTACTCTTTTGTTTCCTTTCATATAAAGAAAGACCAATTTTCCAGCATCTTTTGTTTTCTTGAATTATTAGTAAAAGTTTGAATTTCGTTTGGTTTATGTTTTGTTATTCTTTTGTTTTCTTTCATATAAGACAGGGCCAATTTTCTGGGATCTCTTGTTTAATTGTAAGTAAAAGTTTAGGCTTTGTTTCGTTACCTTCTTGTTTCTGTTTTGTTTTACTTTCATATCAAGCAAGGCAAATATTTAATGACTTTTGTTTGTTTTAATTATCAGTAGAGGTGTAAGTGTTGTATGTTTCTCTTTTTTGTGTCTGTTTTGTTTCCTTTTATGTAAGCCCAGCCACACTTGCCAATACTTTGTTGGAGTTTTTAATAAAAGTTTAAGTTTTGTTTCGTTACTTTTTTGTTTCTGCTTTGTTTTCTTTCATATAGAACAAGGCAAATGTTTCAGAATTGTTTACCAGACGTTATAGTTTAGTGTTGTTACGTTCCTGTTTCTGTTTTGTTTCTTTTCATATAGCGCTTTCCAGGATCTTTTGTTTTTCTTCAATTATTAGTAAAAGTTTGAATTTTGTTTTATTTCTGTTTTGTTACTGTTTTGTTTTCTTTCGTATGAACCAGGATACATTTTCTGGGATCTTTTGTTTTCTTCAATTATTACTGAAAGTTTAAATTTTCTTCTGTCTTTTATTTCTCTTTTGTTTTCTTTTATATAAAGCAGGGAAAATTTTCCGGTATCTCATTTCTAATTGTTTAAAGTAAAGTTTAAGTTTTGTTTCGTAATTTCCTGTTTTTCGTTTGTTTCCTTTTATATAAAACAAATGTTTCAGTATCTTCCGTTTTACTGAATTATTAGTGAAAGCTTGAATTTTGTTTTATCACTCTTTTGTTTCCTTTCATATTCAGAAGGACAAATTTTGCAGTATCGTTTGTTTTGATTAGTAAAACGTTAAATTTTGTTTTGTTTCTGTTTTGTTACTATTTTGTTTCCTTTCATATTAAAAAATTATCCGGGATCTCCTTTGTTAGTGAAGCCTTTGGTTTTGTTTTTTCAGTTTCTTGTTTCTTGTATATAAAGCAAGACAAATGTTTCAGAATGTTTTGTTTTATTGAATTTTATGGTGAAAATTTGAATTTTCTCTTGTTACTCTTTCGCTTCCTTTCATATAAACCGTAGAAAATCTTCCAGGATCTTTTCGGTTTCTTGAATTATTACTGGAACTTTGAATTTTGTTTAGTTTCTGTTTTGTTACTCTTTTGTTTCCTTTTATATAAACCATGACAAATTTTCCAGCTTTTTTTCTTGTACCATGAAAGTTTTCATCTTTGTTTAGTTTCTGTTTTCTTACTGTTTTATTTCCTTTCATACAGACCAGGACAAACTGTCACGTATTTTTTTATTATTAATATTCAAAGTTTCAATTTTGTTTTGTTTCTGTTTTGTTATTGTTTTGTTTTTTGTTTTCTTTTATATAAACGAGGACGAATTTCTCAAAGATTTATTTCCTTATTATTAGTGAAAGTTTCAATTTTGTTTTGTTTCTGTTTTGTTATTGTTTTGTTTTGTGTTTTTTTATATATAAACGAGGACTAATTTCTCAAAGATTTATTTCCTTATTATTAGTGAAAGTTTCAATTTTGTTTTGTTTCTGTTTTGTTATTGTTTTGTTTTGTGTTTTTTTATATAAACGAGGACGAATTTCTCAAAGATTTATTTCCTTATTATTAGTGAAAGTTTCAATTTTGTTTTGTTTCTGTTTTGTTATTGTTTTGTTTTGTGTTTTCTTTTTATATAAACGAGGACGAATTTCTCAAAGATTTATTTCCTTATTATTAGTGAAAGTTTCAATTTTGTTTTGTTTCAGTTTTGTTATTGTTTTGTTTTTTGTTTTCTTTTTATATAAACGAGAACGAATTTCTCAAAGATTTATTTCCTTATTATTAGTGAAAGTTTCAATTTTGTTTTGTTTCTGTTTTGTTATTGTTTTGTTTCTTTTGATGTAAACAAGAACAAATATTTCAGAACTTTTTCTGGAATTATCGAATATGTATCAATATTCTTGGAAATTGTAATATGTAACTTAAACGAAACTTTCAATAAATGGAGACTATAACGTTCTCGGTTGGAGATGCAGCTTTCGAAAACGATGAACTGCTCTTAACAGTTCATCAACGAATTTTCTCGACCCAATCTTCAAAATTTTAATCCTCGAGCTACGCCCGATAAGCCGCTTTGTACAACAAGTAACTATTGCAGTCGAATGTCATACAAAATCTTATCTAAACTCCCACCTTTCCCCGTTTTCCCGTATTACATCGGACTATTTAGAAACCTATGTACTTACCACACTGGGCCCACAGCAAAATGAGCAATTTCCTTACAAATTCGCCCATCGTAACGCGCATTATGTATGTGTTGATGTACGTTTACGACGTCTATCGTGCCGATTTTTTCGCACACCTTATCGACGTTGCAAACGCCACGACTGCAAATTACGCAGATTTATTCCTCGCTTAGAGGCGCGTTCGAAACGCTATAAATCTGTTTTCTAATACCAATGTGCCCGCGCGCTCGTCGGAATCCGATCGAATAACAAACGCAGATTGCGATTTTACAACCTTAACAGGTACCGGACGTAAAGTCGTTTATTTCCCCAACTAATTGTTCTCGGAAGCCCAAACATCGTTTTTACGATCTATTTAACACACAATGAAGTCGATCGTGTTAAACTAAATTTCGGATAAGCGAAATAATTTATGCGAGCGAGGAACTGCGTCTTTCTTGGCGTGTGGCACCTTTCAATGTTTCGATCGAATTTGCAATCAGTCGCAACGACTACTACCCGCACTAACCACTAACCACTAACAAGCCCGGTCGCGGTCGTTGAAAATCGCGTTGTTCAT
Source organism: Chrysina gloriosa (assembly GCA_038088585.1). Lineage (NCBI taxonomy): Eukaryota > Metazoa > Arthropoda > Insecta > Coleoptera > Scarabaeidae > Chrysina > Chrysina gloriosa. The sequence continues at coordinate 53,768,803 of CM076094.1, read as the reverse complement.
AACGAGATCGTGCGACGACTTACTAACGACAAACTCACATCTTGGGCGAAACAGACGTAAATTTATTCAAAATATACTACATACAATAGATACAAAACTATTCGAAACGTATTAACAAAAAAATTCCTTCGAAACTATCCACAAATCTGTCCGATATACTTTTCTTCCAGATCTAAGAACCATCCCCGATTTTCGCGTTGATCCAATCCACATACGAAGACACCCTCGTGAACACGTCCGGAGATTCGATAGCGCACGGATTTCCCCACGAGACGATCCCGATTAGTTTCCCGCCGGCCACCAGAGGTCCTCCCGAATCCCCGTGACAAGCACCTTCTCCCGCTTTGGTTAACGTGCAGACGTTATCGTTCGTAACGGCTTGATCGGCCCATCTTAACCGCAATCGGCACTCCGAAACGGAGATGGTTTTCAAATTGACGAATTGCAAGATGTCCGGGACGGGACCCAAGAATTCGGTGGTCCCGAAACCGGAAGCCACGCAATTTACGAGGCCCAAATCGTCGGTTTCTAGGGGGAACGGCTTGCGCTCGATGGGAAAATTCGATTTCCGAAGCCAATTTTAGGAGGGCGATGTCGTTGACGAGTGTCCAATAGTGGAAATCGGCGTGGAAGATGATTTTGGAGACCTGGTGGCGGTCACCGCCTTCGGATAGGGATACGCTTCCTACCACGACGATGATATCAGAAGAAACTTCGCTAACATACAAACAATAAGGACTTAAACGATCATAAAATGACATGATGATGAACATTTTGACAGTTGTGATCCAAAATTTTGAGGAAAACTAATCGCAAAGCCCTCGTATCGATTGTGATGAGGTGAGACCCAAATGTCAAACGAAAATGGATTGCTTCCTAAGACGGTGGTTGCCCTGGTAAGTGTAGGAACTAGGTTGTTGTTTCAAAAAGTTACACTATCCGAAAGCAGGGTCTCCCAAAATGTAAGTTTCAACTCCACGAAGAACCAATTTTCGTGTCGAATGTTTCCAAAAACTTGAAATACGACATGAGGTCGAGAACTGCAATTTTTAAATCAGCAGTTTCAAAAATGTGGATCTGAATCTTTAGGGATTGCTAGACTTGAACGTTTATTTCGGTACCGTTCCAGAAAGTTTATGGGACACTATTTAGAACCACAGCTTTGTAAAATGTCAGTTTTAACTTTACGAAAGAACTAAATTTCGTGCCGAATACTTCGAAGGACTATAAATTTCACATACAACTGGGGTTTAGCATTTAGCGTGCTCTAAAACTACAAAATCTTAAATCAGCAGTTCCCAAAATGTACCTCGGAATTTCATAGCCGTTGCTAGAATTGAGCGTTTGTTTCGGTATCGTTTCGGAAAGGTCAAGAAGTACTATTTGGAACCAGAGTGTCCCAAAATGTAAGTTCTAATTCCAAGAAAGAACTAAATTTTGTACCGAATGTTCCCAAAAACTCTAAATTTCAAATGCAGAGGAGATTCAGCATTCGGCGAGTTCTAAAACTAAGATTTTATAAAAACAGCAGTTCTCAAAATGCAAATCTGAATTCTATAGCGATCTTCAAAGTCGAACGATTGTTTCGATATCGTCCTAAGAAATTTAAAGATTATTTGGAACCAGAGTTTCCAAAAATGGCAGTTTCAATTTAACGAAAAAACTAAATTTCGTGCCGAGTATTCCCAAAAACTTTCACTTTCACATTAAGAGCAGGTTCTGCATTCAGCCTGTTCTAAAACTTCAATTTTTCAAATCAGCAATTCCCAAAATGTACATCTGAATTTTATAGCGATTGTCAGAATCAAACGTTCCAAGAAGTTTAAAAAGCAACCTTAGACCCAAAAAGTTTTCAGAATAAAAAACAAAAAAATCCCATCTCGATTAGATTTTCAAAATTGTGAATACCTTTGTTCAATTTGCAAAAAGAAGGAAATATAAATTTTTGCAATGTAGGAAAGACGTTCTCAAACTTATTCTGAAGCTGACGAGTCACGCACCAAGAACTTCCTTAGCGAATCCTTTCAGTAATTTGGGTGACCTTTGAGATTTGCGTTTTCAATTTTTGAAACTTTTATGGTTTGGATTTTGTCTAATGATAAATTGATTCAAAAAATGAATTAGATTTCAACCGACAACTAACAGAATTTTACGTGTCAAGTATCAGAAGTAAAACGATAGCCATTCTCAACAGTCGCCAGGATTGAAACCCACATTTTAGAAACCGCAGACATAACCACAAAAATTTTGATTATACTCGATAAGTTGACTGTAAAAATTACAAAAAGAGAATTGTAATAAGAAACCGCTTCGGAATCTGCGGGTTTCAAATCAAAAGAGAAAATTTTGGAAACTGCTGATTTACCTCTTGAGAATTTTCAAAATTTAGAATTGTATCGTGTAAAAAACTGAAGAGAGAAGGTGAAGTGCCAACAGGAAACTGGTTTAAAAGTCAAAAGAAAAATTTTGAAAACTGCTGAGTTACGCTCTGAATTTGAATTATGCCCAAGCTCCTCGACACAGCAGCTGTAAAATGCAAAGGAAACAAGCGAAATGCAAATAGGGAACTGGATTAGAACTCATGGGTTTGAAATTCGGAGAAAAACATTTAGAAACTGCTGATTTACACTTCGAAAATTTTTTAAATTTCAATTTTATCCAGTCTGTTCAACAGAGCAGCGAATGAAGGGAAAGAGACTGCTTAAGAATCCGAGAATCTCAATTCAAAAGCGAACATTTTGGAAACGGCTGATTTACACCTTCAGTTTTTTTTTTTTTCTTAATATGAATTATACTCAAAAGGTAAGTGTAAACAATACAAAGAACACGTGTGGTACTAACAAGAAGGTAATTAGATTAGAGTAGAGATTTGTGTCCCAAATGAATGGAGAAAGTTTTGGAAACTGCTGATTTCCATTTTGAAAAATCATCATTATTTTAATTATGCCCGACAACAGAACTGTAACAATTGCATAAAAGCCAATACGGTGTTAATGAGAGACCGGTTTAGAATTCAAGGATCTCAATTAAAAGAGAAACTTTTGAAAATTGCTGATATACACTAAAAAATTTCAAAATTGAAACTGTGAAAATTACCGAAAAAAAGCCTAAAAAGTTAAACCCTAAAATAAAATTGGTTGAGAATTCGTAGGTCTCAATTAACAGAGAAAAGTTTGGAAACTTCTGATTTGCTCTTTGCACTATTTTAAAATGTACGTTTACGTTTACACGTAAGTGAAACAAGAAGCCAGCTTAGAAGCTGTGTATCTCAAATGAATGATGCATTTTTTGGAAACTGCTGATTTACGTTTGGAATTTTTCAAAATTTTAATTGTGCTTAACAAGACAACTGTAACAAGTGCAAAAAATTAAATGAATGAAGAATGAAGTGCTAAAAAGGAGACCGGTTTAGAGTTCATGGATCGCAATTAAAAGAAAAAATTTAAAAATTGCTGATTTATATTTTCAGAATTTTCAAAACTTGAACTGTACCTAACTAAACAACTGTAAAAAGTGCAAAACGCATGTGAAACACTAACACAAGATGTTAGTTTAGAAGATTTGTATCGTTATTCATTTTTAGAAAATTTTGGAAACTGCTGATTTACATTCTGGATCAAAATTTGAATTGCGTTCAAGAGGACGAATTACAAAAACAGGTTAAGTGTCAAAATTTAAAGTTTGGTCAACAAAGCTATTGCTAAGAAAAATGATTGCTAAAAATAAATTGCTTTTGAATTTATGGCTCTCAAAGAAGAGAAAAAGTTTGGAAACAACTGCTTTGCACTTTAAAAAGTTACAAAATTTTAATTATACTCAACAAGGCAAAAATTGTAAGGAAAGAAAAACAAAGGAAATGCTAAAAAGAAATTGGTTTGGAATTCGTGGGTCTCCATTGAAAGAAAAAACCTTTTGGAAACTGCTGATTTACACTTCGAAAATTTCCAACATTTGAATTTTGTTCAATAATGCAAAACGAGAAACACAAGGACAAGAAGTCAGTTTGGAAGCTGTGTATCGTAAATCGTTAGAGAACATTTTGGAAACTGCTGACTGATACTTCGAAAATTGTCCCAATTTGCGTTGTACAACAACAAGGCAACTGTAAGACGTGCAAGAAACACGTGAGGCACAAAGAAGAAGTATCTTTACTAGAATAGGCGTGCTTCCAATTAATAGAGAAAATTTTTGGAAACTGCTGGTTTACGTATGAAAAAAATTCGTAAAAATTTTTTTGCCCTCCACAAAGCAACTGTAAGAAATTGCAGGAACCAAGCGAAATGCTAAACAAGGGGATCTGATTTAGTATACGGGGAAAATTTTGAAAACCGCTGGTTTTAGAATGTTGTATTGTACTTACTACGCTACGCAATGAGCAGCTGTCAGGATCCATTCGGAATTGATAATCGACCCGCCGCAGAAATGCTCGTCTTCGAAATCTCGTAGAGATACTTGCCAGGGAAATTGGCCCTCCTCGGCGTTTTGACCACCGACTATGCGGATATCGCTGTCGGTGAAGGTGGCTTCGGGTTTGAGTTGGTCACTTGGATAAGCTTTGGAAAAAGAAAACTATTACTAACTGTATTCTAGAAATCATAAATCGCGACAATCCCCTGGGTAGATTAGCTCTCTAACCAGTGGGCCACGCAGGTTCAAATGTTATTACCAGAGCTTTTTAAGATGCATACAATGCGATGATGGAAAGCTCTAGTTATAACCATTATTATTAGAGCTTTCTCTTGCATTTCTAGGCAAGTCACTTTCTATGATATATCTTGGACACTTACCTTCTGACTGACTAAACAGAACCCCGACAATAACGAGTACAAAGTATAGCTTCCTATTAGCCATTATATAAAAAAATGATAAAGATATGTATCACTATTCGCTAGTTTGAGCTAGAATGTTACCTCAAGTGGAATCTCGGTGGATATTTATACCTATCAACTCGACTCTTGAAAAAAAATGAGAATAATAATAAAACACAATTCTCACCTACTAGATGATTCACCTTGTACTTAGCTTCTTACTAATACTAGCTACGTATGTAGGTAGACGTACATTTTTTTATTGAGATTAGATAATCAAATTTCGACCTCCTCCAACGCCGATATCGAGCCCACAGTAATCAAAACAAACTTACCTTGGACGTCTAGTATAATATTTGAGCGTCCCATCTACGTCATTTACAAAAATATTTGCCTACGTACTCAAAGTTGACGTTTTCAAATACATCAAAACGCATAATAATGGAGATAATCGGGAGTTTTTGTAGTATCGTTTAATTCCGGCCACCGTAGCGATGATACGACGATTTCTAAATTAGGTGAAATTTGATAAAAGCGATTTTGTATTTCGATTGCAGATTAACTTGAATAGAAACAAAATACATCGATGACGAATATCGAGGATATCCGATACTCGAAATTGTGAAACGGCCAAAGCGATTGTTTTTTCTACACCAGTAAAAATACGAACCTTCTAAATAAGGACATCGGTCCTATGAGTCACTCGGCACTTGTCGATCTATCATAGTTAGAAATAGTTTCCATCTGTTTGCATGTGCGTTTTAGTAAATAATTAGAACAAATCAACGAAGCCAAAACAAATTTCTTCGATCGATCACAAATGCTAACCGCTATGTACGAGGTACGTCCAGAAAGAAAGTTCCGTTTAAATCTAACTCCGCTGCGGCGCTGCGATCGCAGTTCCGCACATGCGCGATAGACGCTCTGTATCAAGGGGAAGAAACGTGCGCCATTTTGAGAGCGCTGTCAGCCACGTACGCTTTGTTGTGTTTGTTTACAATGTCGGTGTTGATTGAAAATCCCGCCGCTTGTGAAATGAGATCTGTGATTCTGCTAGGAAAGTGAAACCAATCGAAATTTATCGGCAGATTTGCGAAGTTTACGGACAAAATGCGATGAGTGATTCAATGGCGAGAAGATGGGTCCGACAGTTCAATGAAGGACGTAGTGAAGTGCACGATGAAGAACGAAGTGGGCGTCCATCTTTGGTTACAGAAGAACTGGTTCACGCGATTGATGACAAGATCCAGGAAAACCGCAAATTTACAATTAGTGCTCTCGCTATGGAATTTTCCCAAATCTCACGATCACTAATTCATGAAATTGTTAGCGAAAAACTGAAATTTCGTAAACTTTGCTCACGTTGGGTACCAAAGATCTGAGATCTGAGCAACACAAAACAAAACGGATGGGTAGTGCACTTCAGTTTTTGACCCGTTATGATGAAGGCGGCGAAGAATTTCTGACACAGATAGTCACAGGAGATGAAACTCGGGTTTCTTACGACACCCCTGACAGTAATCGGCAATCAATGGAATGGAGGCACACTTCATCCCCAGCAAAGGTCAAGCCGAAACAAATCTTGACACCTCGAAAAATGATATGCACAGTGTTCTGGGACTGGAAAGGCATCTCACTCCTTGATTTCTTACCGCGTGGTCAAACAATCAAAGCAGATGTTTATTGCGGGAAACTTAGGAAATTGCGCGGCGCAATACAGAATAAGCGCCGAGGATTGCTGTCAAAAGGTGACAACGACAACGCACGACCACACACTGCAAATGTGACGAAAAACCTTCTACAGGGATTTGGCTGGGACGTGTTTGACCATCCTCCGTACAGCCCTGACCTCGTTCCTAGCGACTTTCATCTGTTCTTACATCTCTAGTCTTTCCTTGGCGGTCAACACTTCAACAATGACGAAGAGCTGAAAGAAAATGTTTCCAACTGGTTGAAAACACAGGCGGCAAACTTCTATGAAGGAGGTATACAAAAACTTGTGCCACGCTATGACAAATGCCTGCAAAATTTCGGCAGTTATGTGGAAAAGTAGTTTAAGAGTTGTAGAATTTTGTGCAATAAATAATTTTTCCGTATCTGTACAAAATTTAGTTCTATTACCAAACGGAACTTACTTTCTGGACGTACCTCGTATATAAGTAACAAAGAACTTCGTGATGACCTGGCAATTAAATTGGTCTGCGAAGTGATTCAGGAAATTGCAACGAGCTACGAAAATTGACTCCTTGGACGAGTCAACGTGGAAGTCATCCAGCTCCTGGACAATGCTCGTAAAATAGGAAGACTGAAGCGTACCAAACCGCACGAATTTTTATAATAATTAGTTAAGTGAGATTATATAATAATCTTGGACAATAATTATTGACGCATCAGCTCGCACTCGTCTTGCTTGATAATTGTACTCGAGCACAATATCATTAATAGTAATAAATTAAATTACACTTTAAGATCGTAGTAAGCGCGACAAATAAAAGATATTATTATGGGTTTTGCACGAAAAATCTGCAATTTCGTAATATAAACAAAATATTCCGTCAATATTCCTTGAATAGGGAAAAGGACAGAGGCAGAACTCAAACTAGTCCCCTAGCTGAGCACGTAATGGAGGGAAGAAAACGACTCGCGACGATATTTCCCTGCTAAACTAAGAGATGTAAGTCTAGTTAAAAAAATTACAAGTTGTTACGACAGTTAGATGTTTTCCAAATAGAAGAGGTCATGATCTACACCCTTGCGGAACGCCGAATATGGGAAAGAAATCGTCGAGGAAAAAGAAAACGTAAAAACGTAAGCTTTCCGAAGTGAGAGGTGAAGATTTTACCAGAGAAAGTTTTGTTGCGTAATCGGAAAAACAAATCATTCGAATATATGGGCTCGCATTGTACCCTTGCGGAACGCCAGAATAAAGGAAATCAATGTTAAACGAATGCTCTCCCCGGAAGAGGTACGGTTGCGATTGAAAACTTTTAACGGTGACCACGTGAACCAACTATATCACAGTCGATGGATGCCATACCATAAGGAAAGGGTATTGAAACGGCTCATTAACATTAACCACGTGATAGGTTATAAGTCGGAGAAGCAAGGCAGAAATTAACGGTAATGAAACGTTTTTAGATTGCAACATCTTACTTCGATAAATCAAGAACAAATTTAAATCAAAATCCATGGCTCTCGACTAAAATGGAGAAAGGTTTGGAGACCGCTGATTTACCTTTCGGAAATTCTAAAAATTTTAATTGTGCTCTACAAGCCAACTTTCGAACATGGAAATGGTATTTGTAGCAAGAACCTAGTTTAGAAGCCGTGAGTCTCAAATTAATAGAGAAAATTTTGGAAACTGCTGATTTACGTTTTGGAAATCATCAAAATTTTTATTATTATTATTGTGCTCAATAAGGCAGCTGCAACAACAACCACAAAAAAACAAATGAAGCAATAAAACGGGACTGGTTTGTAATACGTGGATCTCAATTGAAAAGAGAGAGGTTTGGAAACTGCTGATTTACGCTTTGGAAATTTTCAAAATTTGAATTGTGCTCAACAAGACAGCCGCAACAACGGCAAAGAAAGCAAATGAAGTAATAAACAACGGTAGCTTTGGAATTCATGGGCCTCAATTCAAAGGGAAAAGTTTGGAAACTGCTGATTTACGCTTTGGAAATTTTCAAAATTTGAATTGTGCTCAACAAGACAGCCGCAACAACGACAAAGAAAGCAAATGAAGTAATAAACAACGGTAGCTTTAGAATTCATGAGCCTCAATTCAAAGGGAAAGGTTTGGAAACTGCTGATTTACGCTGTGGAAATTTTCAAAATTTGAATTGTGCTCAACAAGACAGCTGCAGCAACGGCAAAGAAGCCAAATGAAGTAATAAACAGCAGTAGCTTTGGAATTCATGGGCCTCAATTCAAAGGGAAAAGTTTGGAAACTGCTGATTTACGCTTTGGAAATTTCCAAAATTTGAATTGTGCTCTACAAGACAGCCGCAACAACGACAAAGAAAGCAAATGAAGTAATAAACAACGGTAGCTTTAGAATTCATGAGCCTCAATTCAAAGGGAAAAGTTTGGAAACTGCTGATTTACGCTTTGGAAATTTCCAAAATTTGAATTGTGCTCTACAAGACAGCCGCAACAACGACAAAGAAAGCAAATGAAGTAATAAACAACGGTAGCTTTAGAATTTATGAGCCTCAATTCAAAGGGAAAGGTTTGGAAACTGCTGATTTACGCTTTGGAAATTTTCAAAATTTGAATTGTGCTCAACAAGACAGCTGCAGCAACGGCAAAGAAGCCAAATGAAGTAATAAACAGCAGTAGCTTTGAAATTCATGGGCCTCAATTCAAAGGGAAAAGTTTGGAAACTGCTGATTTACGCTTTGGAAATTTCCAAAATTTGAATTGTGCTCTACAAGACAGCCGCAACAACGACAAAGAAAGCAAATGAAGTAATAAACAACGGTAGCTTTAGAATTCATGAGCCTCAATTCAAAGGGAAAAGTTTGGAAACTGCTGATTTACGCTTTGGAAATTTCCAAAATTTGAATTGTGCTCTACAAGACAGCCGCAACAACGACAAAGAAAGCAAATGAAGTAATAAACAACGGTAGCTTTAGAATTTATGAGCCTCAATTCAAAGGGAAAGGTTTGGAAACTGCTGATTTACGCTTTGGAAATTTTCAAAATTTGAATTGTGCTCAACAAGACAGCTGCAGCAACGGCAAAGAAGCCAAATGAAGTAATAAACAGCAGTAGCTTTGAAATTCATGGGCCTCAATTCAAAGGGAAAAGTTTGGAAACTGCTGATTTACGCTTTGGAAATTTCCAAAATTTGAATTGTGCTCTACAAGACAGCCGCAACAACGACAAAGAAAGCAAATGAAGTAATAAACAACGGTAGCTTTAGAATTCATGTGCCTCAATTCAAAGGGAAAAGTTTGGAAACTGCTGATTTACGCTTTGGAAATTTCCAAAATTTGAATTGTGCTCTACAAGACAGCCGCAACAACGGCAAAGAAAGCAAATGAAGTAATAAACAACGGTAGCTTTAGAATTCATGTGCCTCAATTCAAAGGGAAAGGTTTGGAAACTGCTGATTTACGCTTTGGAAATTTTCAAAATTTGAATTGTGCTCAACAAGACAGCTGCAGCAACGGCAAAGAAGCCAAATGAAGTAATAAACAGCGGTAGCTTTGAAATTCATGGGCCTCAATTCAAAGGGAAAAGTTTGGAAACTGCTGATTTACGCTTTGGAAATTTCCAAAATTTGAATTGTGCTCTACAAGACAGCCGCAACAACGACAAAGAAAGCAAATGAAGTAATAAACAATGGTAGCTTTGGAATTTATGAGCCTCAATTCAAAGGGAAAAGCTTGGAAACTGCTGATTTACATTTTGGAAATTTTCAAAATCTGAATTGTGCTCAACAAGACAGCTGCAGCAACGGCAAAGAAGCCAAATGAAGTAATAAATAACGGTAGCTTTAGAACTCATGGGCCTCAATTCAAAGGGAAAGGTTTGAAAACTGCTGATTTACGCTTTGGAAATTTTCAAAATTTTTATTGTGCCCAACAAGACAGCTGCAGCAACGGCAAAGAAGCCAAATGAAGTAATAAACAACGGTAGCTTTGAAATTCATGGGCCTCAATTCAAAGGGAAAAGTTTGGAAACTGCTGATTTACGCTTTGGAAATTTTCAAAATTTGAATTGTGCTCAACAAGACACCCGCAACAACGGCAAAGAAAGCAAATGAAGTAATAAACAACGGTAGCTTTAGAATTCATGGGCCTCAATTCAAAGGGAAAAGTTTGGAAACTGCTGATTTACGCTTTGGAAATTTTCAAAATTTGAATTGTGCTCAACAAGACAGCTGCAACAACGGCAAAGAAAGCAAATGAAGTAATAAACAACGGTAGCTTTGGAATTCATGGGCCTCAATTCAAAGGGAAAAGTTTGGAAACTGCTGATTTACGCTTTGGAAATTTTCAAAATTTGAATTGTGCTCTACAAGGCAACTATGAAAAACATGAATATGGTATTTGTAGCAAGAAACTAGTTTAGAAACTGTCTGTCTCAAATCACAAGAGAAAATTTTGGAGACTTCTGATTTCCGTTTTTCAAATCAACAAAATTATTATTGTGCTCAACAAGATAGCTGTAACAGGAGTAAAGAAAACAAATGAAGTAATAAAATGGGACTGGTTTAGAATACATGATTCTCAATTAAAATAGAAATGTTTGAAAACTGCTGATTTACGTTTCGGAAATTTTCAAAATTTGAATTGTGCTCAAGAAGGCAACTATAAAAAACATGAAAATGCTTCTTTCTTCGTTCCTTTAGTTCGCTTTTTTTGTAAATTTTATATCGCATTCTTCTTCTTCCCCCTCTTTAAATCTTTATGCTTTTCGGCGTTTCGGTTTCTTCCTTGCCAAAAGATACAAAATAGTTAGCATCTTTCTCAATTGTCTAAATTTATCGCTCTCGTCTTTCCTTTTCCCGTTTACTCACTTTCGTTGCTTTTTCTGGGTTTTCCGCCCACAATTCTAGGTTTGTGACATGCCCCATCTAGACGAAATCAGTTTGGAATTGAAGACATTGGGGTATATACTTGGTATATTTAATTTTCTCACACTTTCCCATCAGATCAGTACCAAATCTGATATGAAATCAAATTTTTTGTTTCCTATTTCATTCCTCCACTTCTAGACTCCTCTCACATTTAATCTCCCCATTTAACCACCTAAACTTAATTCTTAGAAATAACATTACTTCGGCAATTTTCAACTTCGAAAGTTGGCAATTTCCGACCTGTAATTGATTGATGAAATCGCTAACACTTCTGCGGGCTTCAATCGCCCCCGTCGCCTCCGCAAGCCATATGGCTAATAGAGATATTGTCGATGATCGTCGAGTGTGTGTAACAGCTAACAGCTACCGTTTCGAGCATAGATGGTTAGATACGTTCTGTCGACCGGCGACGCTTACCTAATGCCCTCTATTCTGTTTCCGATGCGTCGCACACAAAAGGCGAACGTAATACCATTTTCCCCGGTCGCCCTAAACGTAAGCCGGATTTAATTGATAAAATCGGCGGCTCGTCGCTTTCGCTCCAAAAGCTACTAACGGACATGTGTTAGTGTTAGACTAATTTGTCGAATTGGTAGGTTCGAGTCCGAATCGTCGAGGCGTTTTAGATCGATTCGATTAGATTAGCGAGAGAGAGACGATCGGGTCGTAGATACGGGCGTACGAACCGGGGGACACGTGTATCTGTCGTTTGTTTTAGGGTCTGTGATAGAAGCGATGAAGATCTCGGTTTTGAGGAATTAAGCGTTCGGATAAATTTTCGCGTAAAATAATTGAAACAAACTTCTTCCAACACCGAAAAATATAAAGATTTAAAGAATAGGAACAAGTAGAATAAGAAGCAAGAACAAGAAAAAAAGCGAATTAAAGAAACGAGCAAAGAAAACAAAGGAGAAATACATACAATCTTGGCGAAAAGGAAGAAACTGGTTAACAAAAAACACCAGATCTTGAAGGTATAACGAACAAAGGGGGAACGTAAAGAAAGGAGAAAAAAAAAAGAAAATGGTAAAAAAAAATCGCAGAAATAGGGAGAAAGTGAGCGAAAACTATAAAAGAACTAAGAATCATGAATAAGGACCGGAGAGAACTAGTAATTTCATCCAATCCCGACAGATGTAAGAATTTAAAGAAGAAGAAGAATGCGAATCAAATATTAAACGAAAAAGACGGAATTAAAGAACCGAGCGAAGAAGAACCGGAAAGAACTGATAAGCCAAAACCATAGATTTTGAGGAGATTATAATTGACGAAAGGAGAGAATCCAGGATCGAAAACGGAAAAAATTATTAAAGAGATTAGAGTAAATAAGGAGTGAGGCAGGGAAATCATAAAAGAAATGGAAACCTTGAATGTGGGCCGGGCAAAGTGGAAGAAACGGCTGAAGGATATAGAAGAAGAAGAACTTCATTCGACGCCAAATGGCCTAAGAATTTAGAAGAAAGAGAACTGAGAGCATTTAAAGAAAAACGAATTAAAGAAACAGAAAAAGAAAACCAGGAAGAAATCGGTGCGGTCTTGACGAAAAGGAAAAACACTGATAAACAAAAACAGCAGCTTTTGAAGGTATAACGAATGAAGAAGGAAAATAAAGAAAGGGAGAAAAAGAAAAAATGGTTAAAGATGAGAACCAGGAAGAAATCCGCGCAGTCTTGACGAAAAGGAAAAAGATTGATAAACAAAAACAGCAGCTTTTGAAGGTATAACGAATGAAGAAGGAAAATAAAGAAAGGGAGAAAAAGAAAAAATGGTTAAAGATGAGAACCAGGAAGAAATCCGCGCAGTCTTCACGAAAAGAGGAAAAACTGATAAACAAAAAACAGCAGATTTTGGAGGTATAACGAATAAAGAAGGAAAATAAAGAAAGGGAGAAAAAGAAAAAATGGTTAAAGATGAGAACCAGGAAGAAATCCGCGCAGTCTTCACGAAAAGAGGAAAAACTGATAAACAAAAAACAGCAGATTTTGGAGGTATAACGAATAAAAAGGGAAAATAAAGAAAGGGAGAAAAAGAAAAAATGGTTAAAGATAAGAACCAGGAAGAAATCCGTGCAGTCTTGACGAAAAGGAAAAAGATTGATAAACAAAAACAGCAGATTTTGAAGGTATAACGAATGAAGAAGGAAAATAAGGAAAGGGAAAAAAGAAAAAATGGTTAAAGATGAGAACCAGGAAGAAATCCGCGCAGTCTTCACGAAAAGGAAAAAGATTGATAAACAAAAACAGCAGATTTTGAAGGTATAACGAATGAAGAAGGAAAATAAAGAAAGGGAAAAAAAGGAAAAAATGGTTAAAGAGGAGAACCAGGAAGAAATCCACGCAGTCTTCACGAAAAGAAGAAAAACTGATAAACAAAAAACAGCAGATTTTGGAGGTATCAGGAACGAAGGGGAAAATAAAGAAAGGGAAAAAAAGAAAAATGGTTAAAGATGAGAACCAGGAAGAAATCCACGCAGTCTTCACGAAAAGAAGAAAAACTGATAAACAAAAACAGCAGATTTTGGAGGTATCAGGAACGAAGGGGAAAATAAAGAAAGGGAAAAAGGAAAAAATGGTTAAAGATGAGAACCAGGAAGAAATCCGTGCAGTCTTGACGAAAAGGAAAAAGACTGATAAACAAAAACAGCAGATTTTGAAGGTATAACGAATGAAGAAGGAAAATAAAGAAAGGGAAAAAAGGTTAAAGATGAGAACCAGGAAGAAATCCGCGCAGTCTTGACGAAAAGAAGAAAAACTGATAAACAAAAAACAGCAGATTTTGAAGGTATAACGAATGAAGAAGGAAAATAAAGAAAGGGAAAAAAAGGTTAAAGATGAGAACCAGGAAGAAATCCGTGCAGTCTTGACGAAAAGGGGAAAGATTTATGAACAAAAAACAGTAGCTTTTGAAGGTATAACGAATAAAGAGGGAAAATAAAGAAAGGGAGAAAAAGAAAAATGGTTAAAGATGAGAACCAGGAAGAAATCCGTGCAGTCTTGACGAAAAGGAAAAAGATTGATAAACAAAAAACAGCAGCTTTTGAAGGTATAACGAATGAAGAAGGAAAATAAAGAAAGAGAGAAAAAGAAAAAATGGTTAAAGATGAGAACCAGGAAGAAATCCGTGCAGTCTTGACGAAAAGGAAGAAGACTGATAAACAAAAAACGGCAGATTTTGAAGGTATAACGAATGAAGAAGGAAAATAAAGAAAGGGAAAAAAGAAAAATGGTTAAAGATGAGAACCAGGAAGAAATCCGAGCAGTCTTGACGAAAAGGGGAAAGATTGATAAACAAAAAACGGCAGATTTTGGAGGTATAACGAATAAAGAAGGAAAATAAAGAAAGGGAAGAAAAGGAAAAATGGTTAAAGATGAGAACCAGGAAGAAATCCGAGCAGTCTTGACGAAAAGGGGAAAGATTGATAAACAAAAAACGGCAGATTTTGGAGGTATAACGAATAAAGAAGGAGAATAAAGAAAGGGAAGAAAAGGAAAAATGGTTAAAGATGAGAAGCAGGAAGAAATCCATGCAGTCTTGACGAAAAGGAAAAAGACTGATAAGCAGAAACAGCAGATTTTGAAGGTATAACGAATGAAGAAGGAAAATAAAGAAAGGGAAAAAAAGGTTAAAGATGAGAACCAGGAAGAAATCCGCGCAGTCTTGACGAAAACAAGACAAACTGATAAACAAAAACAGCAGATTTTGGAGGTATCACGAACGAAGGGGCAAAGTAAAGAAAGAGAGAACAGAAGAAAAAAAAATCGTAGGAAGATAGAAGAAACAAGGGAATCTTGCATTTGGACCGGACAAGGTAGAATACAAATACATAAAGTATACAGGCAACTAGTCATAAGATCAAAATTAAAAGAAAAAGCAGATCAAAGAAAACGAACGAAGAAAAACCGAAAAGAACTGGTAAACATATTCAGCAGATTTTGAGGAGATTATCTTAAACGAAGGGAGAGAATACAGGATGGAACACGAAAAGAAATACGATTAAAGAGACTAGAGTAAATAAAGAATGAGAGGAGAAAATCACAAAGAGGAATGAAAACCTTGAACGTGGGCTGAGCAAGGTGAACAAAGCAGCTGAAGGATATAGAAGAAGAAGAACTAGTTACTTTACTCGACGCCAAAGGACATAAGGATTTAGAAGAAGACGAAAAATAAGTAACAGGATTAAAGAAGAATCGAAAAACGGGAATAAGACCGTGCAGTGTTGATGAGAAAGAAGAAACTGATAAACGAGAAACAGCAAATTTTGAAGGTATAATAAACGAAGGGAGAGAATAAAAAACGGAAAAAATGAGAGGGAGAGTATTAAAGAAAGAGAGTAAAAGAACGAGAGCCATCAGAGAAACGAGAATCTTGAATACGGACAGGACAAGGTAGAACACAAATAGATAAAGAATACAATAAACTCGTAATTTCATCTGAGGTCGAAAAATTGATGGATTTAAAGAACAAGAAGGAGAAGAAGAAGAAGAAGAAGAGGAAGAAGAAGAAAGGAGAAGAAGAACAGGAAACAGAAATCTAAAAACGAACGAACTAAAATACCGAAAAAGAAAACCCTGGGGGTATCCATGTAGTCTCGGCGAAAAGGAAGAAACTGATGAAGTTAGAATGAACGATATGGAGAGAATAAACAAAGCAAATAAAAAGAGCGAACCGAGAAACTATTTGTCGAGGTACGGAGATAAAGAAGCTAATTAAAGGAGAAAGCCATGGAAGGCTCACTTTCTTCTTCTTCCTCCTATTCTTCATCAGGATAGATTCCTGTTTTGGGTTTTCTTTAATTGTATTGCCTCCTCTTCTTACGCCTGAATTATACCGTTCCCATCATCCGCATTCCTAGCTTGAAAATTATTTTCGAAATTTGTGGCTTCTGCTTTAGTTCGTCATCTTCCCTTTCTCATAAACGCAATTGGAGTTATAAAAGCTTTTCTTAAACTTGGTGTATTTCCTTCCTCTTCTTTCTCCTATTCTCCTTCATATTAAACTCCTAAATGGCATTTTCTTTCGTTCTTATTTTCCTTTCCGTTCGTTCTAGAATGGGAACTTTCTCCTCGAGTTCTTTGTTTCACTTCCGTAAGCATTGATTTACCCAATTCCGATTTCCCTACACCCGGCGTTCCGCAAGGGGCTTAACTTACGTCCCCTTTCATTTATCAAAATTTCACCGAATAAAAGGCGATGCTTAATCTCGACATTATCACGTAAAATCCACCCTCCTCTCCTCTTTAACCTGCGCCTCGTAATTACCCTTTCGCGTATTGCCCCGGAAAGCTTCAAACGATGGACGACGAAGCTTTCGCCTTTCGGATCTTCGCGCGCGCTTTTAAAGCGACGAGGTCCAGACCCGTCGAGAACCTAAATATTTATGAAGCCGTGCAAATTGCCCGCTTTTATATTACTTATACACGACATAACCGGGCCGTAAAAGCTCCTGAAAGCTTCGGGACGGAAGCTGCTTCGCTCCGTGTGTGTACGTGCGTATTTAGTCGCGTACCTTCGGCGTAACGACGGAGACGACGACCATAAATATTCATGTTCGGCCCCCAAATACGTGGATTTCGTGCAATGGGCGGAGCTTTTGAAGAAAGCAAAAGGTGCGAGGAAGCTGCACTTAATTGTTATTAAAGGAAAAAGAAATTGGGGATCAAAGTTAGTCTTCTGTATCCTGCCCTTCAATCTGATCCGTTTGTTTGGTATCCTAGGTCTATTTTATTGCACACTAACATGGGCCCATAACCTCTTTCTCTTGCCATTTTCATACCTTGCTCCGATTCCCTTCATTCGTTCTTTCCGAAAATCCTCATCGATAAATACTTCCGTATCCTTTAGTTTGTGATGATACCAATTTTTTTATCCCCCGCTTTTACTTCCACTGGTATTCCTATAGTTCTTATTTCCTCAGTGTCGTTATTTTTCTTTTATCGCGAAGGGGTAGGTACGTAAAAAATTATGGAATGCAACATACCAAATAATTATACAAGTTTCGATTCTACAAAGCCCTGGATTATATCTAGTCTGACCAAACAGCGGTAACAGCGTACAAGTACGAAGTAAGTTACGACAGATTCGCCGACTCTCCCCTCTAGCCAGTATGCTGTATACGAATAGTTCTGTGTATATGTAGGCTGTCGTAATTTATTTCGTAATTACCGCTGTTTGCCCAGACTAAATATATCAGAGCGAAGCATACGTCAAGTCGAAACGCGCACAAATGGCGCTATCTGACGTTCGTTCAAATCACCGCGCGCGCATCGGCAACAATTACGTAGTACTTCTTCTTTCCCCAACCAGCCCCCACCAAATCGCCCCACTCCCACGTAAACTTTTTGTCGCTCCCTCCGTCCCCCCGCGAAGATCGTCTTCGGTGCGCCCATTCTCTTAGCGCTGGCCGACAATTCAAAACACCCGCCGTAACAAAAAACGAACGCCGAGAAACACATTCCCCGCCCTTCACCCCACCCCATCCCGACGCGGCGAGAAACAAACGAGAAAAGGGTCGTTCGCCGTCCTCCTCCTGTCGATCCGGCTCGCTCGCTGTCTGTCTCACTCTCTCTCTATCGTTCGCGCCCCGTCGTCGTCGTCGTCGGCACGTAAGTCCGGCCAGAAGAGAAAAAAAAAAGATAAAGCGGGCATTGAAGGGCAGATGAAGTGGAAAAAGATGTTTCGGACGCGGCCGGTTTAAACGGCGGGTGGGGCGACGGGCCGGTCGTTCGACCAATGGGGGCGCGTGGTCGTGAGGCGGCGAAGGGGAGCGCAGCCAATGGCCGAGGAGGACGCGATCGCGTCGTGTGCGCGCAGACTTGGTAATTTGCGGTGATTAGGGTCGCTTTGGCGAGGTGGCGTTTCGCGATCGGTACGCGTAGGAATGCCGCCGGTACGCGGAATTACGGGGAAGAAGAAGAAGAGGAAGAAGAAGGCGGAGGAGGAGGAGGAGTGGGGTCGAAAACGCACTAAGAAGTCGTTTATGTCGCGATGGAGTTCGTCGTCTCGCAAAAGAATCGGCGTTGATGTCGAAAAGTTAATTGCAAATTTTTCGTTGGCTTTTGTTGGTATTCTCCTGCTTCGTACCCCTGTTTTTCCCTAAAATATGAAACTGCGTGTCTCAATGGCAGAGAAGAGGATGACCGTGGGGAAAAGGATGGACGAAATAGAGGGAAATTTCAGAAATCGGGGAATGAAGAAGTTTTAGTACCAGGAAATTAAGAGGGAAGCACGACCCAATAAGAAAACAATATATTTGAAAGATGAAAATGGAAGAAGTAAGCGGGTGGGGAGAATATTTTAAACAAACCTTAAACGATGAAATGGAAAAAATTACACTGAGGAGGCAAATTAAAGAATATGAAATGGAAAATATAGAAATAATCGATGAGGAAGAAACAAGAGAAGTAATTAGAAACCTGAGGGACAACAGAAGCCCAGGACGGAATGGAGTATTGGCAGGAATGCTAAAAGAGAGTAATTTAGAGAAGTACCGTAAAAGAAGCTACTTGATCAAACATTTTGGCAACTTCATTCGATTGAGAGAAAGAAAAACGTAAGGATTTTCTAAAAACTAAAATTACTGAAAATAAAAATAATAATTAATATTATTAAAAATGTCACAAAATTGCAAACTCAATTAGAATTTCCGGGGATTTTATCATTAAATTTGTTCTACTGCTATCCAAATAAAAATAAAGAGACTATGGCTAAAATAATATATAAAACAAATAAAATTACCCCTACCACACCTTTCAGGAAAACTAAATGTGTGGTAAGGATATAAAATTACTGGATTAAACGACTTGGGGAAGCTCTTGACATATTAGACTTTACTATTTTTTCAAAGAAAAAAGCAAATTTTAAATGAAATTTTGAGTACGAAGTTTTCTTGAAAACGTGTCTTTCAAACCATTGTTTTGTAAATAAACCCTCTATATAGATTGGTTTAGTGTTTCTTAATCTCTAACGGAAACATGGGCAACATCCGGCCCGCGGGCCACATGCGGCCCTCAAGTAAGATTTGTCCGGCCTGCCATTGAATTCTTCCGTTGCATATTAGCACGGCCCGTCAGACTTACTTGATAATTAATCATCAATACAAAAATGTATACTTTTCAAGATTACTCGCAGCATAAAACTTGGACAGAAAAAGGTTGCCCATGCCTGCTCTGACGAATCATCGTCCCCTTGAATAAAACCGTTACGTAGTATCGCCCTCTTCACTTCGAAAAATTCACCCAATTCGTATTGCATTTATTAGACTAGTGGCTAGTATAATGTTAATAAAATACTCTTTCTCTAGTTGAAAACAAAAACAAAATAAAAAATGTTTCTTCGTCTTCAGGGAGTTCGTTTTTGGAGGCTTCATCGTTAAAAAGTTCATCTTAAGAAGCTTCGTCCTCAGAAAGTTCGTCTTTAGAGGCATCGTCTACAAGCAGCTCGTCGTCCATGGATTCATTTTGCAAGTTGTTGTATGCTATGTCTTCAAAAAGTTTGTTTTTAGAAGTTTCGTCTTCAAGGAGTTTGTCTTTAGATGCTTCGTCTTCAGGGAGTTCGTTTTTGGGGGCTCCGTCGTTAAAAAGTTTATCTTAAGAAGCTTCGTTCTTAGAAAGTTCGTCTTTAGAGGCATCGTCTACAAGCAGCTCGTCGTCCATGGATTCATTTTGCAAGTTGTTGTATGCTATGTCTTCAAAAAGTTTGTTTTTAGAGGTTTCGTCTTCAAGGAGTTTGTCTTTAGATGCTTCGTCTTCAGGGAGTTCGTTTTTGGAGGCATCATCGTTAAAAAGTTCATCTTAAGAAGCTTCGTCCTCAGAAAGTTCGTCTTTAGAGGCATCGTCTACAAGCAGCTCGTCGTCGATGGATTCATTTTGCAAGTTGTTGTATGCTATGTCTTCAAAAAGTTTGTTTTTAGAAGTTTCGTCTTCAAGGAGTTTGTCTTTAGATGCTTCGTCTTCAGGGAGTTCGTTTTTGGAGGCTCCGTCGTTAAAAAGTTTATCTTAAGAAGCTTCGTCCTTAGAAAGTTCGTCTTTAGAGGCATCGTCTATAAGCAGCTCGTCGTCCATGGATTCATTTTGCAAGTTGTTGTATGCTATGTCTTCAAAAAGTTTGTTTTTAGAGGTTTCGTCTTCAAGGAGTTTGTCTTTAGATGCTTCGTCTTCAGGGAGTTCGTTTTTGGAGGCTCCGTCGTTAAAAGTTTATCTTAAGAAGCTTCGTTCTTAGAAAGTTCGTCTTTAGAGGCATCGTCTACCACCAGCTCGTCGTCCATGGATTCATTTTGCAAGTTGTTGTATACTATGTCTTCAAAAGGTTGTTTTTAGAGGTTTCGTCTTCAAGGAGTTTGTCTTTAGATGCTTCGTCTTCAGGGAGTTCGTTTTTAGGGGCTCCGTCGTTAAAAAGTTCATCTTAAGAAGCTTCGTTCTTAGAAAGTTCGTCTTTAGAGGCATCGTCTACCACCAGCTCGTCGTCCATGGATTCATTTTGCAAGTTGTTGTATGCTATGTCTTCAAAAAGGTTGTTTTTAGAGGTTTCGTCTTCAAGGAGTTTGTCTTTAGATGCTTCGTCTTCAGGAGTTCGTTTTTAGGGGCTCCGTCGTTAAAAAGTTCATCTTAAGAAGCTTCGTTCTTAGAAAGTCCGTCTTTAGAGGCATCGTCTACCACCAGCTCGTCGTCCATGGATTCATTTTGCAAGTTGTTGTATGCTATGTCTTCAAAAAGGTTGTTTTTAGAGGTTTCGTCTTCAAGGAGTTTGTCTTTAGATGCTTCGTCTTCAGGGAGTTCGTTTTTAGGGGCTCCGTCGTTAAAAGTTCATCTTAAGAAGCTTCGTTCTTAGAAAGTTCGTCTTTAGAGGCATCGTCTACCACCAGCTCGTCGTCCATGGATTCATTTTGCAAGTTGTTGTATGCTATGTCTTCAAAAAGGTTGTTTTTAGAGGTTTCGTCTTCAAGGAGTTTGTCTTTAGATGCTTCGTCTTCAGGGAGTTCGTTTTTAGGGGCTCCGTCGTTAAAAAGTTCATCTTAAGAAGCTTCGTTCTTAGAAAGTTCGTCTTTAGAGGCATCGTCTACCACCAGCTCGTCGTCCATGGATTCATTTTGCAAGTTGTTGTATGCTATGTCTTCAAAAAGGTTGTTTTTAGAGGTTTCGTCTTCAAGGAGTTTGTCTTTAGATGCTTCGTCTTCAGGGAGTTCGTTTTTAGGGGCTCCGTCGTTAAAAAGTTCATCTTAAGAAGCTTCGTTCTTAGAAAGTTCGTCTTTAGAGGCATCGTCTACCACCAGCTCGTCGTCCATGGATTCATTTTGCAAGTTGTTGTATGCTATGTCTTCAAAAAGGTTGTTTTTAGAGGTTTCGTCTTCAAGGAGTTTGTCTTTAGATGCTTCGTCTTCAGGGAGTTCGTTTTTAGGGGCTCCGTCGTTAAAAAGTTCATCTTAAGAAGCTTCGTTCTTAGAAAGTTCGTCTTTAGAGGCATCGTCTACCACCAGCTCGTCGTCCATGGATTCATTTTGCAAGTTGTTGTATACTATGTCTTCAAAAAGGTTGTTTTTAGAGGTTTCGTCTTCAAGGAGTTTGTCTTTAGATGCTTCGTCTTCAGGGAGTTCGTTTTTAGGGGCTCCGTCGTTAAAAGTTCATCTTAAGAAGCTTCGTTCTTAGAAAGTTCGTCTTTAGAGGCATCGTCTACCACCAGCTCGTCGTCCATGGATTCATTTTGCAAGTTGTTGTATGCTATGTCTTCAAAAAGGTTGTTTTTAGAGGTTTCGTCTTCAAGGAGTTTGTCTTTAGATGCTTCGTCTTCAGGGAGTTCGTTTTTGGAGGCTCCGTCGTTAGAAAGTTCATCTTAAGAAGCTTCGTTCTTAGAAAGTTCGTCTTTAGAGGCATCGTCTACCACCAGCTCGTCGTCCATGGATTCATTTTGCAAGTTGTTGTATGCTATGTCTTCAAAAAGTTTGTTTTTAGAGGTTTCGTCTTCAAGGAGTTTGTCTTTAGATGCTTCGTCTTCAGGGAGTTCGTTTTTGGAGGCTCCGTCGTTAAAAAGTTCATCTTAAGAAGCTTCGTTCTTAGAAAGTTCGTCTTTAGAGGCATCGTCTACCACCAGCTCGTCGTCCATGGATTCATTTTGCAAGTTGTTGTATGCTATGTCTTCAAAAAGTTTGTTTTTAGAGGTTTCGTCTTCAAGGAGTTTGTCTTTAGATGCTTCGTCTTCAGGGAGTTCGTTTTTGGAGGCTCCGTCGTTAAAAGTTTATCTTAAGAAGCTTCGTTCTTAGAAAGTTCGTCTTTAGAGGCATCGTCTACCACCAGCTCGTCGTCCATGGATTCATTTTGCAAGTTGTTGTATGCTATGTCTTCAAAAAGTTTGTTTTTAGAGGTTTCGTCTTCAAGGAGTTTGTCTTTAGATGCTTCGTCTTCAGGGAGTTCGTTTTTGGAGGCTCCGTCGTTAAAAAGTTTATCTTAAGAAGCTTCGTCCTTAGAAAGTTCGTCTTTAGAGGCATCGTCTACAACCAGCTCGTCGTCCATGGATTCATTTTGCAAGTTGTTGTATGCTATGTCTTCAAAAAGTTTGTTTTTAGAGGTTTCGTCTTCAAGGAGTTTGTCTTTAGATGCTTCGTCTTCAGGGAGTTCGTTTTTGGAGGCTTCATCGTTAAAAAGTTTATCTTAAGAAGCTTCGTCCTTAGAAAGTTCGTCTTTAGAGTCATCGTCTACAAGCAGCTCGTCGTCCATGGATTCATTTTGCAAGTTGTTGTATGCTATGTCTTCAAAAAGTTTGTTTTTAGAGGTTTCGTCTTCAAGGAGTTTGTCTTTAGATGCTTCGTCTTCAGGGAGTTCGTTTTTGGGGGCTCCGTCGTTAAAAAGTTCATCTTTAGAAGCTTCGTCCTCAGAAAGTTCGTCTTTCGTCTTCAAGAAGTCCATCCTTACGGGGTTCGTCTCGCATGGATTCATTTTCTAAATTATTGGTCATCAACAAAGTCCCTTGAAATATTTCTTTTAAAGACTGTCCCCATTTCCCATTTTCTGTTTCTGCAATTGCTTCGATATCTACTTCTGTGGGAAGTTTCTTATTTTTGTCGGTTAATAGGTACAATAGCAATTGCCTCAAATCTAGTTTTAATATCCTGTGCATTTTTGGCGCCAACATTTTCCAAACACTGCCTTAACAGCCAAGGAAACAAATCCGTTCTTATAACGTCCTTTTCTCTTGATTTCCAATCTCGTAAAACTGGACGACAGTTCTTTTTAATTGGTCCGAAAAAACTAACGTCTAAAGGCTGCGCTAGGAGGTAGCAGCTTACAATTTTCTTTTTTTGAAACGGCTTCATTTCTACGGTTTGTAGCATTTCGGGATCGTCGAATAGAACACTAAGAGAAAAACATCACAAGTTAGGCTATACAAGACTATTACTCCACCGACCCTCCCTTGAAAAGAAAATTGAGACGTGCGAACGAAATATGTTCAGAAGAATGGTGGCACCTATGTATATGCTATTGTCGAACTTTTCTAAGAATAGAAAATAAAGTACGACGCTGGGTGATTTCCAGAAAGGTTCGGTGTTATCACATCTCCACGTTGAGGGCCAATGTAAGCTGTAAAGAAAAAGTTAAATCAGGCTTAAATATCCATTGTCGGAGCGATATAGTGACTGTTTTCAACTACGCCTACCAAAGCTGTTGTACTGAGAATTTAGTTAATTTCTTAAACAAAATTGCACCGGCCTAGTCCGTAGTTAATGATATAAAAAGGATAAATTATAACAAATTATATTTATAAATTTTGGAGAAATATTCAACATAAAATCAAGACAATTACCTAGTGTTGTGTGTGTGTGAGTGTAATTTCTATGGATTCTTCCCTCTCTTAACTTCTTTTTTCGGTGTGACTCTATTTTCTATGGATTCTTCCTTTTTTTTAAATCTTTCTTCTCCGATGTGGTGAGGTTCTTTTATTCACTGGTACTTCTTTTAAAACCCTTTTGGTCCAAAATATATTTTTAACTTTTTGTTGACTTATCTATCTTCTCAATTTTCTTCGACGTCAAGCAAACAAACTTTTTATTTTATTTTCTTTTCCTGAAACCAGGACTACACTACATTATTTCTCCATTATCCACGAAACGAAAAGTTTTAATTCACCATGGAAAAATGCTTCTTTACGGTGTGACGTTGTTATGGAAATTCGTATTGTTGCTGTCCAGATATCCTTGGTTTTTGTATATTCAGCGGTTATTAGGGATTCTTGTGATGTGAAAGTGTTGTGTGTATGTGTTTGAATGTTTACAATGCTTTTCTATCTTTTAATCGATGCTTTTTATAATAATTAATAATTTTATTTCTACTAACATTTTTTCTCCCATTAAACGTCTCTGGCTGAAGTTAAAATAAGAAGCAAACACCCGTAGGGTAATTATATGCTTAAAAGGTGGCGTGCTTGGTATCGGAAAAGTATAAATAGAACCCAAAAATAAACCGAATGTGATTTTGATATATTGAATTGTAATAAATGATAAATTTTCTAATGATCATTAACCATTTGAGTATACCTATACTACACTATTCCTAACTTCTGCGCCATCTCTTAAAAATGTGCATAAATATCCGCCATCATGGCTGGATAGAATTTTAGCTATGCACCCCTCGGTGGTTCCATTCCGTGTTCCTAAACGTACGAAAATATAGTCACCACTGTTTGAATCTTCCACGGAATTTTGGCATGTTTTTGCCAACTTGCTTCCTCGTACCTATTGTTGTTTTGGAGATTATTGTTAATGGCTTCGTTCTCAGGGAGTTCGTCTTTAGAGACTTCGTCTTCAAGGATTTCGTCTATAGAGGGTTTTTCTTCTATGGATTCATTATTTCCTAGGTCATCAACAGGTCCGTTGTCGCCTTCGAGTTCGTTTTCAAGAAGATTGTTTTCCAAGTCGGAAAATATTTCGGAACCATCACCACTAACATCGCTCCGATTATCAAATTCTTCGCCTCACATCGTTCCCCCAATTCCCTGATGATGAACCCCCGCTGCCAATTCGAAACCATCCGCCGTCGTCTCGCATCCACCGCGACCGCAGAACGGAGTTTTGGTCCGAAATTAGTACGTCCCCGATGATTCGATAATTTACCGCGTGGACAGGTGATGAATAAAAGATGACGATGTACCGGCAACCGATTCCGAAACTTCGTTCCGCGTCACGTACATCGGCGCGCTCGGGTATGCGTGTATATGTGTGTGTATCACTGCACGTATAAGGACGGGCGGAGGATCGAGGGAGGAGGGGGTGGATTCCCCAAAAACGAACTTTGCGGGGCGCTAATATCGGCGGCGCTGCGCGTCGGAGCGGATCCGTTTCCGTCTTTGCCGAGGTAAAACGGGAGCCGCACCCTCTCTAATTTGTCGACGGAATACGAAGATATCGGACGTGCAGAGCGCCCCCGGACTAAGGGGGGGATTCCCCGGATTTAACCGAATTTCGTTTCTCGATGAAAGAAATCTTCCATTAACGCGAGGGACTTTCCTGATTCGCGCGTCGTCGACGAGAAAGGGACTTCTTTAATTCGTATCGATCGGGGTTAACGTGATGTTAGGAATGGATTTTGAGAAAAAAACGCGGTGGGACGAAGGGTCTCGGGGCTCTTATCACTAGAGTCATCACTAGAGCGTAGTGGTAGGGGCGTGAGTTGGAGTACTTTTCAACTCGCGAATTTCAATAACAATGATTCAACAATAATAAAGGTTATGGGCCCAGTTCAATGTGAAAGGAATATATCGGAAATATCCATATAGTTGGCGTTCCAGTAGGTAAGTCGCGTTTGGTATTAAAAGTGCCGCAAAGCTGATACATTTTCGAGTTCGAAATAGGCACAATCGCGACGTCGAACGTGTACACAAGCGTGCCAATGCTAACAGAAAACAATAACAATAACTGGGGATTTGAATATCATTTTTACCGTTATTGCAAAGATGATGTACATCTTGTATAATTTGTCGGTGCAGATGTTACTAGCGAAAACCGACAAATCGGAAGGCTGCTGGTGGATTTAGAGAGGAAGAACCAAAAATAGAAATTAATGGAAATGTATCTTCATTTGCTAGATATGCAGATGAGTAAGTAACAGAAACTAGTTTAAAAGATACCCCAATCAAAGATAATAAGTAAGTTATTGAAAGAATTTAACATGAAAAATCCCATGGAAACTAATTTCCCGATTCAAGGGTCTCCTGTAAACGTAGAAGTTCCATATCGTCGATGAATATTACTAATTAATACATCGTTAATTAAAATTCAATATATTTAAATTCACAGTAAATGTTGGGGTTTTGGATGTATATGTTCAAATGACATTTGGTTTAGTGTTGGCTTCTATTTATACTTTTTCTATACCACGCACCCTCCTTTTTAAGCATTTTATTACCCTGCAGGTGTTAGCTTCTTTTTTAAGTTCATCCAGAGAGAAAAAATGCAACTAGAAATAAACTTATCAATTATTATCAAAAGCATCGATTAAAAGATAGAAAGAAATGTAACCATTTAAACACACACATTCAACACTTTCACATCGCAAGAATTCCTAATAACCACTGGATATAAAAAACCAAGGATACCTGGACATCAACAATATAGACCTCTGTAACAACGACACGCCATGTCAAAGTGTTATCCATGGTAATGATGAACCAGTTTCTTAATGCCCCCTTCATATAACTCTGCCACCTGTTAAGTAAGCCATGCTAAAACACTGTCCTGCAGATCTTCATCAGCTTCTTCAGTTCTGTAAATTATAGATTTTCACAAATTTTCTCTTCAACATTACTCAAAAGTCTATTTTCTTGTGCCATGCTTAGCTTCACGTCAGGATATTACTTTCTACTGATTTTTTAAGTGTGTAATAACTTTAACAATATTTCCGATACATGTGACATCTGTTCTACGACGCGAACGAGGCTGTAATATTGATTTATACAATTGCCCATATGTTTTATTATTATTATTATTATTATTATTATTATTATTATTATCATTATTATTATTATTAAAAGTTCATCCATCACAACAGTTGGTCTTCTACTACCCCGTTCTGAAGCATGGACATTACTTCGTCTTTCTCGAAACATACGGCACACCTTCTTCCAACCACGTTGTCACTCCTAACATTTTCAACATAAACAGAACACAGTTTACGATGAATCTCAGTGGTCCTCGTGTTCGTTCCACACAGAAATCGAATTTCGAACACAATAGGACGAACTTTTCTCTATCTCGAGAACGGTAAGAGATACGGCGTTCGGGATGGAAGATTTGGATTCTACGGGTCAAAATCTATCGGATAGGCATATTTTGAACATCATTAGACGCAAAAGATATTTCAGTCGAGAATAATTTCGCAATCAGTTTTTCGAAATGGCACACTTCCGATAGCGCTAGCAAATTCGACCACGATAGACTTAAAGTACTCGAAGAACTGATTAAAACGAAACAAACCGGACCTCCCTAAGTCTTACCGTTCCGGAGATATGGTAGTATGAAGTTTAAAAAAGTTGCTTACCTAAAATTACCATAATTTCGTTCTAGCACCAAAACTCTTACAGATGGCGCGTTCGTTTTTGTTTCCATTCGATTCCTAAGCAAAATCTGCTTATAGAAAGGTTTATACGATCGCGATCGAGCCATAAATAAAGCGGTGAGAGCGATTTGAAATTTCGCCCGAAATGAAAATCTGTATTTTTATCCAAATTCAAGTAACGTTGTGACACATAAGTGGATGGGAGCGGATACAAATTGGAGCTCTTACGAATGGTGTAAGAAGTGACATCGAAGCTTCGAAAAAATCCAGTCCGAGGGTGCAAACCAGCGATTTTTTGCGTCTTTTTCGCGGTTTTCCGCTATTGTCTCGGTAGCCGTTGGAGCAAAGAAAAAAACTTCTACGCCGTTGAGTTCGCCTCGTTAAAACGCATCGATTGATGTAGGATTGAACGTCCTGAGTCCCGTATTAGTGAAAAAGGGGTATGCAATTATACCGATTTTTGCGATCTTTTGCGGTTTTTGCATTTTTCTCGACAACCGTGTAAAAGAATCTAAACAAATCATATACCGTTGGAACCAGTACGTCCAGATGCGTCGATTGGTGTAGGATTGAACCTCCAAAGTTCCATATT
Organism: Chrysina gloriosa; assembly: GCA_038088585.1. Taxonomy (NCBI): domain Eukaryota; kingdom Metazoa; phylum Arthropoda; class Insecta; order Coleoptera; family Scarabaeidae; genus Chrysina; species Chrysina gloriosa. The sequence continues at coordinate 53,740,276 of CM076094.1, read as the reverse complement.
AGCGAAAATTGGTATGCGATTTCAGCGATTTTTAACGATTTTTTGCGATTTCTCTCATTTTCTCGACAACCATTTGAAATAATCCAAACAACTTATATACCGTTGAAATCAGCTTGCCGGCTCAAGTGATATAATCGTCAAGTCGGTTGGATTGCATAAAGGAATCGGAGGGTTTCGACATTTTTCTAGATTTAATGCCTTCCGAATTAAAGATCGTAAGGATTTCGTGCCTGAAAATGTCTTTTTCCGTTTTGTACTCGTCGAGAGCTTTAATTTGATGTGTAACACAAACCAATTACGAGTACTTCGATGTTTCGCCGACATTCTAAGAAGTACCCGTTTGAAGATTGGAAGGAGTTTAGAGGAAATCTTGTTCGCAATCGACGTGGCTCCAACTTCGCTTAGTTAAGTTTCCGAAGACCTACAATGCGATTTTGGACTTTAAAGTAGAGAAATATCAACCGCTAAAACGCTGTGGACCTACAAATGCTAAAATCATCCCCAATGGCAGTTCTAACTATCACTGCACTTTAACTGCACTTTCCTGAAGGTTATAAGAATGTTTCTATAATTAGAATGATGACAATTGTCTTTCGGGGTTAGAAGAATCTAGGTAGGTCACGAAATATACGAATGTATACATTTGGTAATAATACTAGAAGCAATAATAATCTGTTGTCCATTAATCCGAATAATAAATCCGTAGGGAAGTTGGGACGACCCGAAACATCTACAGGGAGCAAATCGTCGCAAACTTTTATTTTATTTCTCGGCGAAAGCGGGCAATTCGATTTCGGCTTTTTCGACTTCTTCAAAAGGCCCCCATCGTTCCGGCGTTCGACGTTAAGGGATCGACGTGGGAAGGGTCGACGACGGCCGTTCTAAACTTAAAAAGGAAACCTTTTTTCCTTCGCTCGGAATGGTGGAGGGAGAGGAGGGGCAGGGGGCGAAGGCGTAGGACGGAGGGCGCGCGCTCGTGACAAATTTAAAAACTCCTAACTAGTGTTTTAAAAGTTTGTCGGTCGACGTTTTAACAAATTACACTTCCGTTTCTTTCGATCGCTTCTTCTTCTCGAAGCGCGCTTGAATTAGCCGCGCATCGGCCCGAAGAAGTTTACAAGCTTTTTAAAAACGGGGAGTTGGAGAGTAGGGTCGAGCTCTTCCCACGTAAATCGCGAATTTTTCCGAGGGAAACGGACGGGGGACGGTTTAAATCGGAGATTGGTAATGATAGATGCGTTATGTCGCACGTCAGAGTTACTAATTACTTCTTCTAGAGAAGAGAATTTGTCGTGAAAAATTTGCCCCGATTTGATTTCATGGTCGCCCTCAAAAAAATAAACCGTTATATCCTCATTTACCTGATAGACTTCGATAGTTACACTTTCCAATGTCAAACATACCAATTCCAGGAAGTACCAGAAAAGGACATCGGCAAAAACGATGCTAGCATAAATATTGTAAAAGCTAAGGTAGCGAAGCGGAAGTCACTGTCGTAATTGGCTGCGACAAATCACATATTTAACTTTGAAATCTTAAAGTTATCGTAGATAATTTCACTTTCCCATTCAATTGAATTGATTTGTCCTGTTTAGATTACGACATCTGGCGGAAATCACTGTCGTAACGCTCAAAATAGTACAACACTCAAATCAAATCAAATACGTACTCTTTTAAATACTCTCCGTGCCACACGATTGACTACTACGCAACCAATCGAACACTCGATCTGCCGCATATTGACTGCGACATCTGTCGGTAGTCACTATCGGAATGCCCAAAACAGTACGAGGCTCAAATCAACTGAAATATGTACTTCTTTAAATATTCGCCGTATCACACGATTGACTACTGCGCAACCAATCGAACATTCAATCTATGAAATATTGAATGCGATATCTGTCGGTAGTCACTGTCGTAATGCCCGAAACAGTGGAACAGGATACATATAGAGTCTGAGATTATATTTAGTTTGCCGAAATAGTCGAAGTATCACGCGATTGGCTATTTTCGGAAAAATCAATTATTCAATGTGTCCCAAATTGAATGTGATATCCGTCGGTAATCACTGTCGCAACGACGAAAACGGTACGACAATGAAATCGAATGTTAAGTTTCTTTAAAATTTCCGAAATATCACGAGATTGGCTTTCTTCCACCATTTAATCATTCAACCTGTCGCACATTGAATGCGACATCTGTCGGTAATCACTGTGGTAACGCCAAGAAACAGTAGAACACTCAAATCAAATGCATATATTTTTCTTAATCTTCCACGTGTAACGCGATTGGTAACTTTGCAAGTTATCTCAAATTTTCGAAGTATCACACCATTGGTTATTCTCTAACCGACTGATCAATCAATATCGGTCGCGTATTGAACCCGAGGTATGTCGGTAATCACTGTCGCATACATCCAAAACAGTCCAACAATCAAAGCGAATATTCGTCTTTCGTTTAATTTTTGAGGTATCACGCGATCGGCTATTTCCCGACCGATTTATCATTCAACCTGTCGGATATTGCATGCGAGATCTGTCGGGAATCACTGTCGTAACGTCCAACGCCGCGAAAATCAAACTGAACAATAGATATTTTCAAATCCTCGAAGTATCACACGATCGGCAATTTTCCAACCGATTTATCATTCAACCTGTCGGATATTGAATTCCACATCTGTCGGTAATCACTGTCGTAACGTCCAAGACAATCACAGTTAATATGAATATTAGGTTTTCTTTTCAGATCTTCGAAGTATCACACGATCGGCAATTTTCTAACCGATTTATCATTCAATCTGTCGGATATTGAATTCGACATCTATCGGTAATCACTGTCGTAACGTCCAAAACAATCGCAATTAATCTGAATATCAGGTTTCTTCAAATCCTCGAAGTACCACACGATCGGCAATTTTCTAACCGATTTAACATTCAACCTGTCGGATATTGAATTCGACATCTGTCGGTAATCACTGTCGTAACGTCCAAGACAATCACAGTTAATATGAATATTAGGTTTTTCAAATGTTCGAAGTATCACACGATCGGCAATTTTCTAACCGATTTATCATTCAATCTGTCGGATATTGAATTCGACATCTGTCGGTTATCACTATCGTAACGTCCAAGGCAATCACAGTTAATATGAATATTAGGTTTTTTCAAATCCTCGAAGTATCACACGATCGGCAATTTTCCAACCGATTTATCATTCAACCTGTCGGATATTGAATTCCACATCTGACGGTAATCACTGTCGTAACGTCCAAGACAATCACAGTTAATATGAATATTAGGTCTTCTTTTCAGATCTTCGAAGTATCACACGATCGGCAATTTTCTAACCGATTTATCATTCAATCTGTCGGATATTGAATTCGACATCTATCGGTAATCACTGTCGTAACGTCCAAAACAATCGCAATTAATCTGAATATCAGGTTTCTTCAAATCCTCGAAGTACCACACGATCGGCAATTTTCTAACCGATTTAACATTCAACCTGTCGGATAGTGAATTCGACATCTGTCGGTAATCACTGTCGTAACGTCCAAGACAATCACAGTTAATATGAATATTAGGTTTTTCAAATGTTCGAAGTATCACACGATCGGCAATTTTCTAACCGATTTATCATTCAATCTGTCGGATATTGAATTCGACATCTGTCGGTTATCACTATCGTAACGTCCAAGACAATCACAGTTAATATGAATATTAGGTTTTTTCAAATCCTCGAAATATGACACGATCGGCAATTTTCCAACCGATTTATCATTCAGTCTGTCGGATATTGAATTCGACATCTGTCGGTTGTCACTGTCGTAACGTCCAAGGCAATCACAGTTAATCTGAATATTAGGTTTCTTCAAATCCTCGAAGTATCACACGATCGGCAATTTTCCAACCGATTTATCATTCAACCTGTCGGATATTGAATTCCACATCTGTCGGTAATCACTGTCGTAACGTCCAAGACAATCACAGTTAATATGAATATTAGGTTTTCTTTTCAAATCTTCGAAGTATCACACGATCGGCAATTTTCTAACCGATTCATCATTCAATCTGTCTGATATTGAATTCGACATCTGTCGGTAATCACTGTCGTAACGTCCAAAACAATCGCAATTAATCTGAATATCAGGTTTCTTCAAATCCTCGAAGTACCACACGATCGGCAATTTTCTAACCGATTTAACATTCAACCTGTCGGATATTGAATTCGACATCTGTCGGTAATCACTGTCGTAACGTCCAAAACAATCGCAATTAATCTGAATATCAGGTTTCTTCAAATCCTCGAAGTATCACACGATCGGCAATTTTCCAACCGATTTATCATTCAACCTGTCGGATATTGAATTCGACATCTGTCGATAATCACTGTCGTAACGTCCAAGGCAATCGCAATTAATCTGAATATCAGGTTTCTTCAAATCCTCGAAGTATCACACGATCGGCAATTTTCCAACCGATTTATCATTCAGTCTGTCGGATATTGAATTCGACATCTATCGGTAATCACTGTCGTAACGTCCAAGACAATCACAGTTAATATGAATATTAGGTTTTCTTTTCAAATCTTCGAAGTATCACACGATCGGCAATTTTCTAACCGATTTATCATTCAATCTGTCGGATATTGAATTCGACATCTAGCGGTAATCAGTGTCGTAACGTCCAAAACAGTCGCAATTAATCTGAATATTAGGTTTCTTCAAATCCTGGAAGTATCAGACGATCGGCAATTTTCCAACCGATTTATCATTCAACCTGTCGGATATTGAATTCGACATCTGTCGGTTATCACTGTCGTAACGTCCAAGGCAATCGCAATTAATCTGAATATCAGGTTTCTTCAAATCCTGGAAGTATCAGACGATCGGCAATTTTCCAACCGATTTATCATTCAACCTGTCGGATATTGAATTCGACATCTGTCGATAATCACTGTCGTAACGTCCAAGGCAATCGCAATTAATCTGAATATCAGGTTTTTCAAATCCTCGAAGTATCACACGATCGGCAATTTTCCAACCGATTTATCATTCAGTCTGTCGGATATTGAATTCGACATCTATCGGTAATCACTGTCGTAACGTCCAAGACAATCACAGTTAATATGAATATTAGGTTTTCTTTTCAAATCTTCGAAGTATCACACGATCGGCAATTTTCCAACCGATTTATCATTCAACCTGTCGGATATTGAATTCGACATCTGTCGGTTATCACTGTCGTAACGTCCAAGGCAATCGCAATTAATCTGAATATCAGGTTTCTTCAAATCCTGGAAGTATCAGACGATCGGCAATTTTCCAACCGATTTATCATTCAACCTGTCGGATATTGAATTCGACATCTGTCGGTAATCACTGTCGTAACGTCCAAGGCAGTCACAGTTAATATGAATATTAGGTCTTTTTCAAATCTTCGAAGTATCACACGATCGGCAATTTTCCAACCGATTTATCATTCAACCTGTCGGATATTGAATTCCACATCCGTCAGTAATCACTGTCGTAACGTCCAAAACAATCGCAATTAATCTGAATATTAGGTGTCTTCAAATCCTCGAAGTATCACATGATCAACTGTTTTCTAACAAACTAATCGTTCAATTTGTCGCGTATTGAGTGTGAGTCTGTCAGCAATCACTCTATCGCAACGTTCAAAACAGCACGACATGCAAACTCAATACGAAGTCTTTCAAATCTTCAAAGCATCACGCGATTGCCTATTTTCTAACCCGTCATTTCTTCGAGTCGTCGGATATTGATTCGAGATCTGTCAGTAATCACTGTCGTAACGACAACGACAGTGCGGCAATCAAATCGAATATTAGGTTGTTTTCAAATCCTCGAAATATCGTACGAGCGGCTTTTTCTAACCTATCGATCCTTCAACCTGTCGTCTATCCGAGAGAAAATACTATACATTAACGGACTTCTTGAATGATCGCCTTTAGTCTTCTTTGTTTTGTTTTCACTTTGTTTAGTTTAGAATGAATTTGTATATATATTTGTACTTCAGTGTATGTAGGGTATACATATACGATGATGAAGGTTTTTGACCGATTCTGAGTAAACAGTAAATTTAGTGAAGTAGTAAGATGTTGACAGACGTTTCGAGGTTAGATTTCCCTCATTAGCAATGTCTGAAATCAATCGCAACCAACGACGTGAAAAAAAACTTTTATTAACTCTTACGTGACAAAATGTATAATATTTTATTCTAGTATTATTTTGATTTATAATTGTCTGATAATTGTTATATATTCGTAAATACAATGAAGATCTACCTATCCATTGAATGCGACATCTTGTCATCTGTTCTTATCACTATCCCTCAGTAGAGATTGTGAAGTGTGAATTGTGAAAGCTTGTACTTTTGCTTTCCTTTGCCTTATATATCTATTTATCGCCGCGTCAAGACCATTTCGTTGACAACATAATTGGCGGTGACGTCATCGACGCTGTGGTGCTCTGCGCCCCCTTCGGGGGCACAGAGCACCACGGGCATTGCAATTTACACTCCGCGAAATTGCGCTTACAGCTTTCTGTATCAATACTTTTGCTCTCGCTCCTACTTTTGCCGTAGATGGCGCCCCGCTTTCGTAAGTTTTTGACACAATTCGCGCCTTTGGACGCACGTGTTATTCATTCAGCTTGTGGCCTTGAGCGGTAACCGATCGATTTCCGTGCCTAAGTTTATACCGTTTTAAATCTCGTTTTCGAGGTTATACACGGCAATTTGACGCTGGGAAGTGTATAGTATCGTTGGAAGTTTCGTTTCCCCAACTTTTTCAGTTCAAACTGATCGTCCAGGTTGCTTCTCCCTCATCCCTCGCCTGAATTCAGTTTATTTTTATTTCGTTTATGTTATTTTTAAATAGACTTTAAATATACTTTTGCTGGCCGCTTCGCGACAGGATAAAGATCCCGGATATAGACGATTCGGATAACCTCGTACCACCTGCTACGGAAGCTGGAGGGTGCTCTGTACCCCCTTCGGGCATTGCAATTTACACTCCGCGAAATTGCGCTTACAGTTTTCTGTATCAATACTTTTGCTCTCGCTCCTACTTTTGCCGTAGATGGCGCCCCGCTTTCGTAAGTTTTTGACACAATTCGCACCTTTGGACGCACGTGTTATTCATTCAGCTTGTGACGTTGAGCAGTAATCGATCGCTTTCCGTGCCTAAGTTTATACCGTTTTAAATCTCGTTTTCGAGGATATACACGGCAATTTGACGCTGGGAAGTGTATAGTATCGTTGGAAGTTTCGTTTCCCCAACTTTTTCAGTTCAAACTGATCGTCCAGGTTGCTTCTCCCTCATCCCTCGCCTGAATTCAGTTTATTTTTATTTCGTTTATGTTATTTTTAAATAGACTTTAAATATACTTTTGCTGGTCGCTTCGCGACAGGATAAAAACCCCGGATATAGACGATTCGGATAACCTCGTACCACCTGCTACGGAAGCTGGAGGGTGCTCTGTACCCCCTTCGGGCATTGCAATTTACACTCCGCGAAATTGCGCTTACAGTTTTCTGTATCAATACTTTTGCTCTCGCTCCTACTTTTGCCGTAGATGGCGCCCCGCTTTCGTAAGTTTTTGACACAATTCGCGCCTTTGGACGCACGTGTTATTCATTCAGCTTGTGACGTTGAGCAGTAATCGATCGCTTTCCGTGCCTAAGTTTATACCGTTTTAAATCTCGTTTTCGAGGATATACACGGCAATTTGACGCTGGGAAGTGTATAGTATCGTTGGAAGTTTCGTTTCCCCAACTTTTTCAGTTCAAACTGATCGTCCAGGTTGCTTCTCCCTCATCCCTCGCCTGAATTCAGTTTATTTTTATTTCGTTTATGTTATTTTTAAATAGACTTTAAATATACTTTTGCTGGTCGCTTCGCGACAGGATAAAAACCCCGGATATAGACGATTCGGATAACCTCGTACCACCTGCTACGGAAGCTGGAGGGTCTCTCTGATTCCAGATACTTAGAGGTGATCCAGTTATATAATTGGAGAGTGTCGCCTTGTTACTAATACACTCTCGAATTTGAACCTACGCCGTTTCCATTGGGCTAGCACCGCCTGGATCTCCATCTTTATCACCAGCGAGGTGGGTTATCCCCGCCGTAACTGTATCAGTCATGTTCCTGGCTTTCCTTTTATTATTGTCATTTCTAATCAAAGCTTTTAGAACCCGCTAACAGTACCTGGCTTGCAAAGCGAAACGTCAGAAATCCCATAATTTTGCTTTCGCACCCGGTTCCCGTGCACCGATCCATTGAGGAATGATAGGGAGAGCCCGCAAGAGCTCCGTACTAGCTATCGTGCTAGCATCGCAAGTCCGCACCGGCTTCGAAGGATATTTTTAGTGAGAAATTAAATCGTTAAAACGACTTTGCGAAAACACCGAATAGTGGATAAAACGCTGATTTATAGACGATCTCGTCGCCTAAACCGGTTTAGCACGCACGCATAAAATCCTCATCCCTCGATGTTTCGATCTCGACGCGGTGGGGGAAAGATTTACGACGCTTTCAATGCATTTAAACGTAATCTTTCGCGTAAAATCTCGATCACGTGCGTCCGTAAGTAACTCTAATCGATATAGTTTAAGTGATATTAGGTCCGGGAAAGGGGGATTAATGCGATTTCGGCCGGCGAATTAGCGGTACATTAGCGGCCGGCGATACGCACCCCCTACCCCCACACGAATTCGATTCTTTCAATCCATTTCGAGTTATTAGCTCGGAGACCGTGGCGAATCGACTCTCCGAGAAGAGATGAATAGACGGCTGCGGCGAAGGCGGCGGTTACGGGAGGGGGCGGACGACCGATACACCCTCCGGACGTGATTGATATCTTTCGTCGCAATAATCCTTATACAAGAGACGTTAATGCGCGCGAGTAATCGGGCTTTATTTCGGGGTCGAAAGTGCCCGCGATGAAACGGCGTTGTTTGTGCGCGGCTCGTACGTACCGTACGTGTTAAGAAAGGAACGAGAGAAACGGAGATTATCTCGGTCAATGGATTTTGATTTATTGCCGTTTTTCGGTGGTTGCGGTTTGATCCGTACTTAATGGATCGCGTTCGTTCGCTCGGTCGTTCCGTTCGTTTCGTCGTGTTTATTTTTTAATTACCGACGGCGAACGCGATCATTAGGTGGGGTTAATGGTGGTCGTCGAGCCGGTGCTGGGTGGTAGTGGTAGTGGTAGTAAAGAGATCATTCCGGAGCACCTGCAAATCGGGTTAATTTATAATCGCGTTGGTCGCTACTTCGTATCGTTTCTCATTAAAGTGGAAAAAGGGGGAGGGGGAAGGACGGAATTCCTATTCCGTTTCACTCGTTCAATTTCGATTATTAATGATTCCGGAGCCCATTTCCTAACCTGCCAGGTTTCCACTTCTTCGGATTATAGATTTTCGTTTGGCCGATGTAGCCCAACATCTGTGATAATTACTCACTTTGTATGCAAAAGGGCGAAGCCTACCGGCTTCGCTCTTGCGATCCTCGAAGACGTTAACTGCATCAATTCCCAGATCGCGGTCGTTTTACACAAGACGGCGCCCGACTTGTAGCAGAATATCGCAAAATAAAGCTCGCAGGGTGCATTACCGTACACTCAATTGTTACGGCCGATTGTTACAGCGTCCTGTAATTGTTAATTGTGGTCTCTCTTACTTCAACATTTACCGTAGATGGCGCCCCGCTTTCGTAAGTTTCCGACGTAAGCTCGCGCCTGTCGGATGCACGCGTGGGGATTCTGCTTGTAACGTTGAGCAGAAAAGGTCGTCGTCGCGAATAATCGTTTTAACTTTTAAATCTCGTTTATCGAGGATATGCACGGAAATTCGACTCCGGTAAGTGTAATAGTATCGTTGTGTGAATCTGGAGCATTTGCTTTTCCCTCGATTGGAGGTGAGTTTTCCTTTCTCTCGATGCCGTTACTTTCTCTTTCTCACGTTGTTGTAGGGAGCTAGTAGAGGGGGAAAATCGGATTGGATTTCGCGTAAAACGTTTGCTACCTAATACTATATTTGTGTAACGAAACATTTAGTTCTTTTAGTAATTTAAGAGGGCATCACAGTTATTTGTCACTTGCATATGTTCTTCTTGTTTTAATTACGTTGGTTAGGAAACAGCCGATCCTGTAGTACCTCGAGGATAAAACCTACCTATTCGTTAATGTCGATTTGCGACAGTGTCGAGAAAATGTGTCGTATTTTATTTCTCAGGGAAATCAGGGCGAATCATAATCAGCCGGGAGAAGTTTGGTTAGCATCTATAATGAATACCCCGATCTGTTGCGGCTGGACCTCAGGGATTGTGGCTATCGTAAATACATATTTACGACGGTATCGGAACATTCTGTCGCATTGAACTTTCTTGTGAAAGTAAGTGCGCTGAAATTACCAGATTCTTTACTATTGCCAGAATTCAAACCAATACTCACAGGTTCTTGCTTTCCCAAAGTGAGAGAAATACCTATTTGTTAATGTGGATTTGCGACAGTGTCGAGAAAATGTGTCGCATCTTATTTACCAAAAAAATAAGTGAGAATTATAATCAACCAGTAAAGTTTGGTTAGCGTCTATAATAAATTCCACGATCTGTTGTAGCAGGAAGTTAGAGATTGGTGCTATTGTTAATACTCATTTACGACAGTGTCGGAAAATTCTGTCGCATTAAAATTTCTTCTGAATGTAAGTGCGCTGAAGTTACCAGATTCTTTACTTTTGCCAGAACTCAAACCAACACTCGCGTTTCTTGCTTTCCCAACTGGGAGAAATGCCTGTTTGTTACTGTTTATGTGCGACAGTTTCGAGAAAATGTGTCGTATTGTATTTCTCAAGGAAATAATTGGAGAATCGTGATCAACCAATAAAGTTTGGTTAGAATCTATAGTGAATTCCTCGATCTGTTGTTTGGAGGAACTTAGGGACTGGTGCTATTGTAAATACATATTTACGACAGTATCGAAAAATTCTGTCGCATTGAAGTTTCTTGTGCTAGTAAAGAATGTGGTAATTCTTTACTATTGCCAGAATTCAGAACAATATCGATAGTTTCTTGCTTTCCCAACTGTACATCTGTACATCTATCGTGATGAAAAAATATTAAAAAAAAATTTTTTTATAAATCGACTCTGCTATTTCATTTTCGATCACCGCCTAATTCACCACCATTTTATTCACAATCCGGCCCTGTAACAAATCATTTCGGTCTCGTCCTAACGCCTTCATTTCGTCGTCCCTCGCCGTCGCGGGGGGGGCGTAAAGGACGCGCGAACGAGAGGGGCGTCGAGCGCGGCTCCGTCGACCGAGGTGTCGTTAATTTGTCTAAAGTGCAAATTTTATAGAGGGATCCAATTTGCAGAAGCGTCGGAAAAGAGCGCCGTCACTTAGCAGCTTAGCGTCCCGAAATGTTTGAAGTCGACGACTCGTCGTCGTTTTAAGGCATTAACGATGGGGCGGCAGCGGCGGCGGCAACGGCAACGGCGACGACTACGGCGTCCTCCGCGCGTCGCCGACGCCCGGTGTCGTCCTTTAATATTTAATAGCTTCATGCATATTTATGGCGACAAAAACGCCGCTCTACGAGTCGTTTCGACTTCGCGTACGCGTACCGGGGGTTTACTCGAGGGAGAGAAGGGGCGGGGGCGGAGGCGGGCGGTGTTTGTTTTGGAATTCAGCCGAGTCGCTGAAACTGGTTTGGTAAAAGGAATTCGGTCGTTTATGAAATCTTAGGGCGAGTACGCAGTTGTTTTCTCGTTTTCCAGGGAAGGGAGATCTGAAATGAAAATGAAGCAAAAGAAAAGGATCCGCGAACTATCCTTGAAGAATGCCAGTTGATTTGTCATCACGCTGTCCCTAACGTTGAGCATGGACGATACTCTAACCCGCAAACTCGTTAACAGCACTCTGGAAAGTGTGCCAATCCCAAAAAATTACTGATTAATTTTTTTGTCAAAACCAGAGAAAAGAGAGATAGTTTTCTATAAAAAACAGAGATAAAAACAGTGTTGCCCCAGTGGGAACTGAGATCTCGAAAATTAAAAACAGTTTTGGCAAGTGGGGAGTCGTAATATTAAAGCAAAGATATTTCTAAAAGAACTGAAGATATTATCTGACGGATAAAATTGAGATATAAGTTTTTACCAACGTAAATTCGAGGTGGCGCTGATTAATAAAGTAAAACATCGGCAATTATAAACGGAAGATCGAGATATCGCGATGTCGTTTAATCCCTATTAGAAAACTGAGATTAGTTGCTATAAAAACTGAGATAACTGCTAATACGTTGGTACTTAAGATGGCAAATTTGAGATATCCTCCAAGTTTTAGCTTATCTATTCTCAAAAAAGATAGAGCCGTATTAGTGAAAGAATTGAGATATTACTCATCAAAACAATTGTAACTACTACTATCTCAAAAGGGGCAAATTTGAAGCGAATCTGAAACATCGACTGTTACAAACTAAAGACGAGGATATGGTCCAGTAAGAGATTTAAGATATGTTTCGTCTAAACGAAACTGAGATATTGGTCCTGTAAGAAACTTAGGATACCAGTTAAACATTGGTTGACACATATTGGAAATTTGAGATTACGTCGCTCTTTTAGGAGAATATTTTCGAAGTATAATTACGTTAAAAAAGATTGAGATATTACTCGTTGATGAAATCGATACTTGAGGTATTGCGGAAGGCGGAGATGCAGCGTTAAAAATTAATAACCGAGATATTACCCAATAAATTTAAGATTAAGATACGTTTTAAGGAAGTCAAAGTATCTTCGAAATATTATTATACTTGAAAAGATTGAGATATTATCCGTTAAGGAAATAAGAACTTTTGCTTTTAGAAGGGACAGTTTTCACTGAAAAAGCGAAAGATAAAGACGGTTACAAATTAAAGACGGAATTATTGTCCAATAAAGAATTAAGATATGTTTCTTCTAAAAGAAACTGAGATATATAAGATATAAGTTAAATATTGGCTCATGCATAATGCGGAAATTTGGGATTATCTTTGAGGAACCGAACTAATTTCGAAACATAATTACGCTAGGAAAGATTGAGATATTACTCGTTAACAAAATGAAAACTTTTGCATTTTCAAGTGGGGCAAATTTGAGATGTTGTTCACTGGGGAAAGCGAACGATCGACTGCTACAAATTAGGAACAGAGATATTATCAAGTACAGGATTAAGATATCATTCCGTTAAGAGAAACTGAGATATCAACAGTATAATGAACTTAAGGAAATCAAATATCTTCGAAAAATCATTACACTTTGAAAAGATTGAGATATTAGCCGTTAACGAAATGGAAACTTTTGCTTTTAAAAAGGGGCCCGTTTGAGACATTTTCCACCGAAAAAGCGAAAGATAGACGGTTACAAATTGAAGACGGATTTATTGTCCAATAAAGAATTAAAATATGTTTCTTGTACAAGAAATTTAAATAGTAGCCATATAATAAATTTAAGATATAATTTAAATATTGGCTCATACGAGCGGAAATTTGAGATTATCTTGCACTTCGAGGAAATTAACCTATTTTCGAAAAATAGTTATATTGAAAAAACTGAGATATTACTCATTACAGAAATAGAAGAAGGGCAAGTTTGAAATATTATTCATTGAAAAAGCGGAACTTCGACTGTTACAAACTAAAGACGGAGATATTATCGAGAAAAAGATTAAGATATGTTTCTTTTCGAAGAAACTGAGATAATAGCCCTATAAGAAATTTGAGATATTACTTAAAAATTGGCCCATGCTGACCTATATTTTAGATCATTATCTATTTTTGGGAAATAAATTAATTTCTAGAAATAGTTATACTGGAAAAGACTGAGATATCACTCATTACAGAAATCGAAAGTTTTGCTTTTAAAAGTGGGAAGTTTGAAAAATCGTTTATTGGAAAAACGAAAGATCGACAATTACAAACCAAAGACGGAGATATGTCCAAGTAAAAGATGAAGATATATTTCCTCTAAAAGAAACTGAGATATTAGCCATGTGAGAAACTTGATATGATGATATGAGTTATACTATCGGAAGTTTGAGATTATCTTGCATTTCTAGGAAATTAAATATTTGCGAAAAATAGTTATACTAGAGAAAACTGAGATATTATTCCTGATATAAATCGAAACTTGTGCTTTCAAAAGTGGCAAGTTTGACACAATGTTAACGGGCATAGGCGGTTACGAATTAAAGACGGAGATATTATCTAGTAAAGGATTTCTTCTTAAAGAAACTGAGATATTAGCCCTATAATAAGCGAGGCATTAGTTAAAAATTTGTTCACATGATCGGAAATTTGAGATTCCCTTGCATTTTAGGATATTATCCAGTAAAGAATGAAGATATGCTTTTCCTCAAAGAAACTGAGATATCAGCACTATAATAAGTTTAAGATACTATTGTAACTATTGTTTGTTTAGTCCGAGACCAGGATCGCAGAAGATTTATCGAACTGTAACTCCTCACGTGACCATTCGTTTCGATTCGAATCGCCGATGGCGGGGCAAGGGGGTTGTAACGGTACAGACGCTCGCGTATGCACGCCGAGAAGCAACTTTTAACAACTCGGAACGGCCGTATCCTCCTTAATATTATGCGCATAGTCGAAACCGTATCGAACAGCGACGAGTCATCTTCGGAGCGGTATTTTCCCCATTGTTCCGACGATGATGCGGCCGAAATCGCCAAAACTGCGCGCTTTAAACTTTAAATGGACGTGTAAACACTTATAAATCATCCTCTCGAGCTCCATTCACGTCGGCCCCCTTCGAAACGGCGCGGCGCGACGGCGTCCTATCGAAAGAACGGTACTTTCGGGGCGGACAATGCGAGAGCTTTCTCTTCTCTTTCGTGCGCCCCTCGACGTCGACGATGATAGTTTCCGAATTAATTAGTTTATGAATTTAAATGTTTTCGACGTCCGTCGCTCCGTTCGATGATTGATCGTCTTTTATACGGCGATTGTTTCTCGAAAAGCTTCTCACAAAACCGAGTTAAGTGCTCTCCTATTTTCGCATCATAATGAGATTTTGTTATGATAATGAGGGGTGGGGGAGGGCATTGTTTCCTAACGATCTCAAGATAATATCAAACCTTATTTCGTATTTAAGAATATTTTACGTTTCTTTAGTACGTGTAATTTCTTCAAGAAATTCAACTGTGACACCATTTTCCGATAATATCGCAAGCTTGTAGATGTGTCCGACAATAGTGTGTCAAACTTGCGTAGTCAATAGCCCAAGTTTGTTGTGATTATAGGTTTAGTGTCGAGTGGTGATTTACGTTAATGTCCGCGATAGATTAAAATACGACACTGTTTTCTTGAAACTGTCTTATATATTGACAATAGGCATATCCCCAACTGGCCGAGTTAACACAATCTGCCTCGAACTTCACATTCTAACCATCTTCTTAGCACCTGCTTGCTTTGGTATGTCTTCTTTTCAAAGAAACTGGAATGCGACACGGATATCCGACACTGTCGCAAATGAACGTTTACGGCAATAATTTCTCCGATTTGGAAAAGCTGATGATCGCGGAATTTATTGTAGATTCAAGCCGTGTTTTAACCACTGTCAGTGGGTTACACGCACCATCTCGAGAATTTAGAATACGACACATTTTCTTGAATCCGCGTATATATTAACAATAGACATATCCCGAACCGGCAAAAGTAACACAATCTGGCTCGAGCTTCAGATTCTAACTACGTTCTAGGCCTTAGTTCGGTTTGGTATGTCTTCTTTTCAAAGAAACTGAAATGCGACATGAATTTCCGACACTGTCGCAAATGAACGTTTACGGCAATAATTCCTTTGACTTGGATTGAAAGAGTCAGCTCTTCCAATCGCGGAATTAATTGCAGATTCAAACCGTGTTTTGATCACTGTTGGTTACTTACACCCACCATCTCGAGAAATTTGAATACGACACATTTTCTTGAATCTGCGTATATATTAACAATAGACATATCCCGAACCGGCAAAAGTAACACAATCTGGCTCGACCTTCAGATTCTAACTACGTTCTAGGCCTTAGTTCTGTTTGGTATGTCTTCGTTTCAAAGAAACTGAAATGCGACACGAATTTCCGACACTGTCGCAAATGAACGTTTACGGCAATAATTTCTCCGATTTGGAAAAGCTGATGATCGTGGAATTTATTGTAGATTCAAACCGTGTTTTAGTCACTCTCGATGATTTACACCCAGTACCACGAGAAACTAAAATACGACAGTCATTTTCTGTTTGAGTCTTTTGTGTATATGAATAATAGAGATATCCCCATCTGGCAAAAGTAATACAATCTGGCTTAAGCTTGACATTCGAAACGTCTTTTTAACGCCTGCTTGGTTGGGTTTGTCTGCTTGCCCGAGAGACTGAAATGCGACACGATTTTCCGACACTGAATCGATCGGATTCATTGTCGACTCTAATGTAGTTTCAGCAACTTGTAGTGATTTACAGCAATTTCTTGAGATAACGACGAAAACTAAACGACGACACACTTTCTCGACTATGTGGTAAACGAGTACTAACGAGAAACACTTCTCCGTCTCGCAAACACAACCTTATTTTATTACGACAGTCGCTTTTTTAAGGTGCAAACGCCGCAGATAACGCCGTTTGTTGCAGATTCTAATTAAAACCTTTGCGACTGATTGCGATTTACGCCAGTAACCTCGAGAAACTAAAATACGACATATTTTCTCGATTCTCTTGTAGAGGAATACCAACAACAGAGATTTCTCCGACTTACAGATGCAACAGAACTCAGGTTACGTTGTGAATTTAACTGTACTTTAACGTTTGGTGATTTTACATATGTTCGCCTTTTTAAGACATTTAAATACGACGCAATTTTCCGACGGTATCGTAAATGGGTATGGACGATAACCACTCCTCTTACCTCCAAATGCAGCAGTTTTTGCGGGCCTTGCTGCTTAGAATATAGCTGAGTTTCGGCGACTTATAGGGTGATTCATTACGAGGAACTAAAATACCACACGATTTCTTGGACGTGTCGTAGGCGATGCGACACATTTTCTCGAATCCGTCGTAAACGTAGAAATAAAGGGAATAGTTCGTGTTTCGAAGTCGAACCGTGCTTTGACGTGTAGCGATTCGGGCGTTTGATATCTTAAGAAACTGAAGGACGCCACAATTTTCCGACACTGTCGTGAATGAGTATTTACGACAGGCGCTGCCCCTCACCCAACCTGCAAATGCGACAGATTTTTCGGGCTTCGTTAGATCATAAACGAGTTTTGAGCGACTTACACGGCGATTTATTGCGAGGAACTAAAATACGACACGATTTCTTGGACGTACCGTTAGCGATGCGACACACTTTCTCAAATCTGTCGTAAACGTAGAAGTAACGGGAACAGTTCGTGTTTCGAAGTCGAACCGTGTTTTGACCTGTTGTGATTTGGGCGTTTGAAATCTTAAGAAATTGAAGGACTACACAATTTTCCGACACTATCGTGAATGAGTATTTACGACAGCCGCTGCCCCTCACCTCCAACCTGCAAATGCGGCAGATTTTGCGGGCTTCGCTGATTAGATTATGTCCGAGTTTTGAGCGACTTATACGGCGATTTATCACGAGGAACTAAAATACGACACGATTTCTTGGACGTATCGTTAGCGATGCGACACACTTTCTCGAATCTGTCGTAAACGTAGAAATAACGGGAACAGTTCGTGTTTCGCATTTGAACCGTGCTTTGACCTGTTGCGATTTGGGCGTTTGAAATCTTAAGAAATTGAAGGACTACACAATTTTCCGACACTATCGTGAATGAGTATTTACGACAGCCGCTGCCCCTCACCCAACCTGCAAATGCAGCAGATTTTGCGGGCTTCGTTAGATCATAGGCGAGTTTTGAGCGACTTACACGGCGATTTATTACGAGGAACTAAAATACGACACGATTTCTTGGACGTGTCGTTGGTGATGCCACACACTTTCTCGAATCTGTCGTAAACGTAGAAGTAACGGGAATAGCTCGTGTTTCGCGTTCGAACCGTGCTTTGACGTGTAGCGATTCGGGCGTTTGATATCTTAAGAAATTGAAGGACGACACAAATTTCCGACACTGTCGTGAATGAGTATTTACGACAGCCGCTACCCCTCCCCCAATCTGCAAATGCGGCAGATTTTTCGGGCATCGCTGGTTAGATCATAAATGAGTTTTGAGTGACTTCTACGGTGATTTGTTGCGAGGAACTAAAATACGACACGATTTCTTGGACGTGTCGTTGGCGATGCGACACACTTTCTCGAATGCGTCGTAAACGTAGAAGTAACGGGAACAGTTCGTGTTTCGCATTTGAACCGTGCTTTGACGTGTAGCGATTCGGGCGTTTGATATCTTAAGAAACTGAAGGACGACAGAATTTTCCGACACTGTCGTGAACGAGTATTTACGACAGCCGCTGCCCCTCACCTCCAACCTACAAATGCGGCAGATTTTGCGGGCTTCGCTGTTTAGATTATAACCGAGTTTTGAGCGACTTATACGGCGATTAACTTCGAGAAACGAAAATACGACACATGTTCTTGAATCTGTCGTAAAAGGCGTAAGTAATAGGAACAGCTGGTGTTTCGGATTCTAACCGTACTTCAGCGCCTGATGACTTGCGCGTTCGCTTTTTTAAGGTAAATGAAATACGACACGAAATTCCGACACTGTCGTCAATGAAACAATTACTGTTACACAAAACGAAACGTGTTCGATTTAATTCGACATCGCCTTTCCCACAGATGATAGTTTCAATCGAGAACGGTTAACAGATAACTATCAACGCGCGTTCCGCATATTTCCTGTCGTTCGGGTTACGTATGTCCCCGAAAAACAATTAACAACAACAACAACAAACCGAAAACGAACAATTACTCGGCTACAATATACAGGTAGGTTGTATGTAGGTATGTGTGTGTGTACGTGTAGGTAGTAGGAATGTATGGAAACGCGATCTATCGAACGTCGTTGTCGCTGCTGTTACTGTTCTCGTTGCGGCGACGGACGCTTGCGGCTTACATTTTAGGTAATTTAATGACATGTCATGATCGGCACATCCGGCAATTAGTCGAGCGTAGAACATGCCATTACCTCGTCGTTCATGCGAACTGCATCGTTATTATTAAATATTAAATGGAAATCATGGTAAATACGTTAAAGTACGACGACAATACCCCGGCGATCAGCGGCGCGTAACCTCGTTTATGCGAACCGTTTTCTGTATTATTTAATTGTTATACGAATAGGTAGGTACTTATAAACTACTCGAGGCTTTGTTACCGTCCGGCTAATATGTATAAATTATTGTAGAGACAGATGGCTTTTATTATATAGACGGGTTTTTTTTTCCTTTTTTGTTTCGTAAGTACGTGCGTTGGAAATATCCGAACGAAACTCGCGAGGTCAAGTCGATCGTTTCGCGATTCGACACTTTCCCATCAACGCAAAGATCAATTAAAACTTCCTTCGTAGTTAATGCAAACTTTCGTGCCGGTTTGTATTTTTCGGACCATCTCGTTCCCATATACCTGGAATGCTTATCACAGTACACTCTTCTGGTTTCTCGCTTCTAGTAGGTCATTGCACAGCTTCCTAGTAGCTGCTCAAGTAACGGGCTCGTTTAGGTCGTTTTGTAGAGAGCCATCCAGATTCTTTTTCGAGTTAATTGTTACCCCCAAAACCGCGTTACTACTATCTCTCGGAGATAGCAATAACCGAGGGGAACAATTTGCTAGAGTGCACAAGACGACAAGAACAAAACAAGAAGCGGTACATACGCTTGTCGCAACAGGCTAGCCAATGCCGTGCTCAGCTCAGTGGGAGGTCGTGTCGGTTCTTTTTCAAGCTCTAAATAACGGTCGTTGAATACAACAGGTCTTGTCAGGGAAAAAGATAGTATGGGCGCCAACCATGAAATTTGGGTCAAAGGTCATAAGAACTGACCAGATATATTTTCATGGTCAAATAATCGGTACCTTTATATCGGTCGAAGAACTGTCTGACGTCAGGAGCGACCAAGATCGGCTGGAAAATGCACGTTGATTCTATATGCTTAGATTCTGTTACGAAAACAATGAAATTCTACTTGAAAAACTACACCCGGTTATTCAAGAACTTGTGTATTTAGCCTTTAGTTAGAATTTCTTAAAAACATTGAAAAACCGCATAAAATTTGAGATAAAATTAGCTAAATAATGCGAACAGTGCGGTAACCGCAAGTCAACATAAAACGTTTTATCTAAACTTTCACAATATAACCTACAAAATGCGTGATGTTAATTCTTACTATGAGTTATGCAAAATACGATATAGGTCTAGTAGGAATTTCGATATATATGTATATAATGCGGCCATCTAGATAAGCTAGTGAATATTAACGTTGAATTTAGTTGAAATTATTGATACGCTATACGAAATATTTGAAACAAAGAAAAAAGGTTTAGGACATATACATAGAATGAATGCTTAGCTGTCATGGCTTCCGAGTGATGTCATCGCATAAGGTTCTACCCTTTGTCTGCCTCGGATTTTGGAAATGGTCTTTCGGATTAGACGATCAGTTTTCCTTCGTTTAATACCTTGATGGGGAGGTATAAAGACAATGATGTTCTGTTAGGCACGACGAGGTGTAGGATGGTTCGATATCGGGTTTCTTTTCCTCCGCGAACGGGAGATATACTTGAACAATACAGTAGAGGATTTGCCGGCGAATTCCCCACTAAAGGGTAAATACTTTCTTGATGATAATTCGATGAACGATACACACACTTAAATTTTCTCAGCCATAACCTCTTCCGATCTCGTCACCGGTCTTTTACCACTCGCTACCTAATGCCTAATTCCCTCTTTTTTTTTTTGTTACTACGCCGAAGCTAAGATTCGCTTCGCGTTCTCGTGATTGGACGAATTCGAAAAACTCAAGGGCAACTAACACGCGGCGATATGATGGGTTCAACGAGAATATCGTTAAGCGATATTAGGACATAACTATTGTCCGAACGGAGTAAAATTTGAGCCTACATTTCTAACAAGTTAAATGAAATACGGAACTGAATTAAGTGAAATTTGTGCACGTAACATAATGTTTAATTTTTATCCTTTTCAGAGTGCTTCCCGCAAAAATTACGATTGCTTGGTCCTAGTAGGTCATTGCACAGCTTCCTAGTAGCACGCCCAAGTATCGCGCCCATTTAGATCGCTTTGTAGAGAGCCATCCAGATTCTTCTTCGAATTAATATTGAATTTTTATCCTTCTCAGAGTGCTCCCCGCAAAAATTACGATTGCTTGGTCCTAGTAGGTCATTGCACAGCTTCCTAGTAGCACGCCCAAGTATCGCGCCTATTTAAATCGCTTTGTAGAGAGCCATCCAGATTCTTCTTCGAATTAATATTGAATTTTTATCCTTCTCAGAGTGCTCCCCGCAAAAATTACGATTGCGTGGTCCTAGTAGGTCATTGCACAGCTTCCTAGTAGCACGCCCAAGTATCGCGCCTATTTAAATCGCTTTGTAGAGAGCCATCCAGATTCTTCTTCGAATTAATATTGAATTTTTATCCTTCTCAGAGTGCTCCCCGCAAAAATTACGATTGCGTGGTCCTAGTAGGTCATTGCACAGCTTCCTAGTAGCACGCCCAAGTATCGCGCCTATTTAAATCGCTTTGTAGAGAGCCATCCAGATTCTTCTTCGAATTAATATTGAATTTTTATCCTTCTCAGAGTGCTCCCCGCAAAAATTACGATTGCTTGGTCCTAGTAGGTCATTGCACAGCTTCCTAGTAGCACGCCCAAGTATCGCGCCCATTTAGATCGCTTTGTAGAGAGCCATCCAGATTCTTCTTCGAATTAATATTGAATTTTTATCCTTCTCAGAGTGCTCCCACGCAAAAATTACGATTGCTTGGTCCTAGTAGGTCATTGCACAGCTTCCTAGTAGTGCACCCAAGTAACACACCCAATTAGATTGCTTTTTAGAGACTCGTCCAGATTCTTCTTCGAATTAATATTTAATTTTTATCCCTTTCAGAGTGCTTCCCCGCAAAAATTACGATTGCTTGGTCCTACTAGGTCATTGCACAGCTTCCTAGTATTGCGCCTAATTAGGTCGCTTTGTAGGGAGCCATCTATATTCTTCCTCGAATTAATATTTTGGTTTTTGCCTAGAGTTTCCGGTGCTTCATTGTTCCGATTATAATTCCAATTTCTGGCACATACATACATATGTATATGGGATTCTTGGGAGCGTATTTGAAATTGAACGTAAAATATCGTAAACTTAATAGTAATTTATTTTAACACACTACACGCCTAACATCGTAACATGTACCTCGCACAACTTAACATAATCCTAATCCCTCTCTCCCTCTCTCTCCTCTCTTTTCTTATCACCGCCCCCTTCCGTTCCATACATGGCAGGCAACTTAATCTTTGGCGCGTAATTTAAATTTGAATAATTACACTGCGCTAGTCGAAAAGTTCAACGATTGATGGGTGCTAGGTAGGAAACACAATTCTAGTACGCCGAATTCAACGCTGTCGGTCGTTTTGCGAAGTTGGCTCTAATTTTCGAGATATTTACGAGTAAAGATTGTACAAAAAGCGACCCAGGAACACACATTTTTCCGTACAAAAGTAAAGAAAGAGTAAATTGTAACATTTAAAGAGGTCGCGTTTCGATGAACGTGAACTAGTTCTCGAGATCTGTATACTTCGTTAAGAAAGAGGAAATGCAAAAGAGTGATGTGGAAGAAAAATTATGCCGGTGGAAGTGAAACCTTCAGAAGAAGTAAACTGCGAGAGAATGAGACGAATGCAGTATCAGGAGTGGGATAATTATAGGGTTTATTTATTACGATATTTGTGCCAAAGCTTCGTTATACGCAGGCGCACACACACAGAACGCCTTGACCGAAGCAAGCAGTGATGGCAAAAGTCGTTAGTTTAAATAAATTTTATATATTTAAAATAACAGTTTCGACCGTTATTGCTATTTTGAAATAACGGTTGCAAAATAACAGGTTATCGTTGTTTCGTATTTAACAGTTCTACACGATAACGACATTGTCGTTTCTGAAGATTAATTTATATTATAGGCTGAGTTTTATTTTTATTTATTTATTTATATTAGAATTATGTTATTTTGTTCCATATTATGGATAACGTTTCTTTCTAGTTTTTATAAATATTTTTTATACAACATTGTTCTTTTCTTCCACTTTACATTTGATAATTTCAAAGCATAAAATTATTTAGAAAATATTTCTCTCGCGGGATAAATCCTATAGATATAAATGTTTGTTTCTTTCTAGTGTCGTTTTTTCGTTTCATCGAGTTTCAAATCACTCACAACGGTGAGCTTTCACTTCGAAAAATTCTTTTCTCCTGAATGGATTTTGAAAGTTTTAGCCCGCCTTCGAGAACTTTTGATGGTTGAGATTGACGATCCTGATTTGAACATTTTAGCCTAGAAATTCTGAATCCTTTTGTTCTTATTTTATTCGTTTTGCGTTCGTTTGTCAAAGAACGAAATCGGAATTGATCCCGAAATTCTCAAAACGTCAATCGAGCCAGCTGCACGAACCACCACCAGCACTCCCCAACTCCCCATGCACCCTCCCCTCCAAAAAAAAAAACGCACAATACGAAAACGTTACGAGATATTAACTCCCAGTACATTACACCAGTTTAGGATGTTACCACAACACGATAACCGACTCGAAAGCGTTCTCGAAACGATTCCATTCTAGTACACTCGAACTGGTCGAGAGGCGGAAAAAAGAGGACGTTTTAATTCGTAAAACGGCCGAATCACGATGACGTTTCAGGAAAATCATCATCCACTTATTTACTTACTCGCTTAACGTACCCCTTACCTACCTACCTACCTTCATACACACGTACGTACGAACGAAACGGAAAAAGTGTGTGATTTTAAAATACGATTAATTATTTTTCACGGGACCGTGGACGCGAAGCTCCCATTGTACCGAGATAATAATGAATATTACCCTCCTGTTTCTTATTGTACGCGACGATGGTCTTTGTGTTGTAAATTGGCCGTGTAGGGTTGTACAATGGACGGCCTCGATGATAGATTGATACTACTTTGATGTGTGTACGCGCGTAGATCGGCGGGTACTATTTTACTATTGCGTTCGTATTTCGTGTTTATTGTTGATGATGACTGCGCGAAAATCGGGTCGAAACCGGGCGACCGTGAGCGTTGATATCTACGATGAATAAAAATTTGTTATGCCAAAGATGAGTGATAAAAGTGTATAGGTAATCGAGTTATTAGAACGTTTAATCTATATATTAATACGCAGTGGGTCGTCTTCTGGTACATATTTCAGAGTGTTTCCTCCATGTATCGCGAGGGTACCTACATCGTTGTTTTCGTATTACAATGCAGATTTGTCGAATATATGTTTCATCGCGATACGTGCAGTGGAACGCAGATGAGAGTCTGTAACATATTGCATATATTACATATTGTAAATGAGCTTAAGTGACAGGTATCAAGCCATAATGACACACGCAACGTGATATACGTCAACCACGTCAAGTAATGACATATTATTATAGTAAATACGTTCGAGAAACGGACAAAAATTGTGTGACATGATATTGATTGCGCAAAAGCAGATTAAGTGGATTAAGTTGGCGTCCCAACACATTGCGAGTGAGTAAAATAATTGTATGTTCAGCTCATCCTTTCGTGCCAAGCATTTACATTTGCTGAACACCAGAATGTTCATGTCTCTTTGGATTTGTACGATCTCGTCCCCTCAGTGTAAGTTTTCGTTTCTCCTCCCTCTCTTCCCGTTTCTGCTTCTCTTTCTATTTTCGGTACTAATAATAAGTAATGGCCACTCGTCGTCCCGATACCCTGGTTTTAACTCTCGTACCTTTTATTTTGTCTCTGTTAACTCTTTCTGTTAGCATGTAATCTATTACTGACTTTTGTTCTCTGCTTATTTGTTCTCGTGTGTATTGTAGTATCGTAAAAGTCACAGTTAATATTGCGGTTATAGTCTTCAATTGTCATACGGTTTATTTTGGCGTTCTATTTATACCTTTCCGACACTGCGCCCACCACTTTTTGAACATTTTATTACCCTACGGGTGTTAGCTTCTTATTTTAACTCCAGCGTTCCAGACGTTTAATGGGAAAAATAAATGTCACTAGAAATAAAATTAATAATTGTTATAAAAAGCATATATTAATGGATAAAAAAAAACATTGTTAACATTCAGACACATACATACAACACCTTTACATAACAAGAATTCATTAAAAAAATTACTGGAAATAACCAAGGATATATCGATATTCAATACAGGTTTCTATAACAGCGATATACCTCGATGAATTAAAGTTTTCTTTTCGTGGGCAACTTAGAAATCAAGCAGTGTAGTCCTGGTTTCCAAAAGAACTAAAAAGTTTGTTTGGTGAACGACGAAGAAATTGACAAGATAGGTAAGTCAACAAATAAGTCAATAAATATATTTGGAATAAAAGGGTTTTAAGAAGAAGTACCAGTGAATAAGAGAACCTCACCATACCAGAGAAGATAGAATCTAAGAAGAGGAAGAATCCAAAGAAATTAAAGGTGCATCGAGAATAGAAGAGAAGAGAGGAGAGAGGAGAGAAATTACATTCACACACACACACACAACACTAGGTAAATATCTTGATTTTATGTTAAATATTACTCGAAATTTATAAATATAATTTGTTATAATTTATGCTTTTTATATCATTAATTAAGAGCTAGGCCGGTGCAATTTTCTTTAAGAAACTTAATTAAATTCTCAGTACAGTATCTATGTATTTCTTTATGTTTAAAAAATGTGTTGGTTATAATGAGGTCCTGCTGTTCACGATCATCAATCGTTCTTCGCCGGTTATTATTTTTTGTGGGTTTCCCCATGCCGTCCCACGACCTCACAGTATTTGCTCACCTTTTTACCAACCCTTCCATTGAAGTCTCCCAGTGTATATATAGTTTTCCTTTGACTTCCTCTGTTACTTCTGTTAATTTCTGACAGAAAGCATCTTTTTCCTCCTCGGCCTCGTCTTCGTTTGGCCCATACACTGCAATTATTGTTGTTATCTTCTCCCTCTTTCTTTTTTGATTTTTAATGTTACTTTCTTTCACTTACCCATTCCCATTCTTCTACTTCTTGTTCGTGTTCTCTGTGTATAATAAATGCTGTTCCGGCTGCTGCTCTTTGTTCGTAAATTAGCAGGCGTTCATTTTGTGTTCTTTGCATTTCCATACCGTTTCTTCTTCATCTCCGTAATTACTAGTATATCTAATTCGGCTTTTTCGAATTCTCGCTCCAGTTCCAGTTCTTTGCCGAATTGATTTCGCACGTTCCAGGCTGCAATTTTCCATACGTGTGTTCCCTTTCCTCGGTTTTCCTTTTTTTTTCGGCTAATGTTTCTCTTTGTTCTCCTTTCCAAGCTATTTATTGGTCTTCTGCTATTCATATTCGTTGCTCTATTTCCTATCGTGGTTCCTTTACTTGTATTAGGTGTGTTTTGTGTTATCCGTGTTTCTTCTTTTTCATTGCCATGGTCGTCGTTGAATTTCCCTTCTTTTCTACGTTTTTCAGTTTTTTTGGCTTAGTAGTCGTAGTATTTATTTTATGCTCTTTCAGTTTTTCTCCCTGATAGTCCCATCTATATTCATTCCCATCAATTATCCTTCTCAGCTCCCGGGAAATTCCGGGACTTTCGCCCAAGTTGGCTCCGGGAGGTACCGTGAGACGTCGTTTAAGCTCGACCCCGGAATTTTCCGGGACCTTCGCCCAAGTTGGCTCCGTGAGGTCCCGTGGGACGTCGTGCAAGCTCAACCCCGGAATTTTCCGGGATTCTCGCCCAAATTGGTTCCGTGAGTTTCCGTGGGACGTCGTTTAAGCTCGACCCCGGAATTTTCCGGGACCTTCGCCCAAGTTGGCTGAGAGGTCCCGTGGGACGCCGTTTAAGCTCAACCCCGGAATTTTCCGGAACCTTCGCCCAAGGAGGCTCCGGGAGGTGCCGTGGGACGTCGTTTAAGCTCAACCCCGGAATTTTCCGGGACCTTCGCCCAAGTTGGCTCCGTGAGGTCCCGTGGGACGTCGTTTAAGCTCAACCCCGGAATTTTCCGGAACCTTCGCCCAAGGAGGCTCCGGGAGGTGCCGTGGGACGTCGTTTAAGCTCAACCCCGGAATTTTCCGGGACCTTCGCCCAAGTTGGCTCCGGGAGGTCCCGTGGGACGTCGTTTAAGCTCAACCCCGGAATTTTCCGGGACCTTCGCCCAAGTTGGCTCCGGGAGGTTCCGTGAGACGTCGTGCAAGTTCGACCCAGCTTAAAAGGATGAGAGTTTCACAGTGTTACAGATATTATAAGTCATCATTAGTTCTTTTAAAATTATTATTCGTTTTAGTGCTTCTTTTGCAGTATTATAAATATTGAAGAAACCGTACCGCCTGTGGTGCGACGAACGATTAGCCTACTCTAGTCATATGTTACGGTTTGAATTTTAAAACCTGGATTTCGCCGTTCCCCTCCTCCCCGCAAAATAGTGAAAAAAATCCAAACGGGCGCGTTTTATATTCGAAAAAGGGGGCCCCGAAAGGAAAACATACTTAACACAAAGCCATCAACTACGGGAGTCGATAACTCCAATAAAGCACGACCGACAAAAACATATTTGTGTCGACGAGCGACGCCCGAAGATATATCGCGTCGAATTCGAATTTATCTCTCTCGAACGCTCGACGGAGACGAAAGAGGGAGAGAGAGAAAGAGAGAAGGCGTCCGCGGTCCGAAATCGGAAAAAGATTCATAGTTATTTGAAGTTAATTCGATATTCGGAAAGCGGGGAGTTTTGTAACAATTTGGTTGGCACCCATGCGTTGCCCGATAATAAATCGGGGCCCGGATCCCTCCGCCTCCACCGCCGCCGGCAAGTTTTCGAGGGTAGTCGTCGTCGTCGTCGATTCGACCCATAAATCCGTCCGATTTGAATAATCGACGGGTGCCCGTAAAAATTGGATTTGCGCCAAATGGAAATCGGGTCCGCTTTTCCGAATACAACGCGAACACTTCGCCCGGAGGAGGAGTGGAGGGAGGAGGGGGAGTTTTACGGCCGAGAACGGGGGCGGAAATTTCACTCGTTCCTACTCCCCATCCGCCCTTCCCCGGTACGTCCGCATAGAAGTATGGCGCACAATGCATTTTACACAATGCGAGAGGAAAACGCGCGTAAAGTCGAGGGAAAGAAAACAAATTGTTTATCTGGTTGGTACTACTGAAAGTACCGAAACTGCTCGAGAAATCAATCGAAGCTTTAGTCGAAAGAAAT
Source organism: Chrysina gloriosa (assembly GCA_038088585.1). Taxonomy (NCBI): domain Eukaryota; kingdom Metazoa; phylum Arthropoda; class Insecta; order Coleoptera; family Scarabaeidae; genus Chrysina; species Chrysina gloriosa. Next base: position 53,711,839 of record CM076094.1, on the reverse strand, counting down.
CAGTTTAGTCTGTGCGAAAGAAACAGAAGAAAATAATTGTAAAACTATTACATCGATAAAACTCAAAATAATTGCAATTATTTCGTCTTTTAATTTATTACGTTGGTACTGCGATGGGGCAAAAGTTTGTAATGTTGCCGATTTTAATAAACTCGCAATGACATTGTTTCCTTTTTAATTTTACGTTGGTATTTTGATTAGATGATACAACCCGAGGACGTTGTTATTATAAAATATTTATTCCACTTATGTCATTAGCAATGTTTGTTAAAAAGGTGGATGACGTGGTATCATTAAGTCGTGCAAATCTGACTGACGCTGTCACTGCTTCGCATCTTATTATTCAACGATAACTTATTAATGACATCGTATCATTGAATAATAAAATTCGGAGGAGTGACAGGCTCAGTCTCATTCACACGACTTAATGATAACACGTCAGATCCACCTTTTTAACAAACTGTAGTAATCACTGTCGTAACGACAAAGAAGGTCGTGCGGCAATTAAATCGAATATTAGATTTTATAAATCTTCCAAGCACGATCCGGCAATTTTCTAACCAATTGATCATTCAACCTGTCGCATATTGAAATCATCTGTCGGTATTCACTGTCGTAAGGTCCAAAGCAACCGCATTCATTTTCCGACACTGTTGCGAACATTACTCGCTTATTATTATCTACGGCTATTTTCTTGAAAATTCGAAAAGCGACAAATTTTTCCGACATTATCACAGTTAACACTTTAACACTAGTCGTTTTCTTGGCTTGCCAGTATATCAAAATGCGGATCCCATTGCGAATTTTTACTCGGCTTTAATAACCCGTTTGTAACCAACGCCTTTTTCTTATAGGAAAAAAATGAAATGCGGCCTAGTTTTCAGCCACTATCACAGTGTATGTTAACGACAGTCACTTTCTTGAGTTAGTGGTGAATAAAATCGCGACTTTTAGCCTTGATTTGGTGGTCGGTTGGAGCGCATCCTTAGTTTGTTTTAATAAATTATTTAATTTAGTTTAGTTTTCAAAATTACATACATAAAATTGGCGATTTCGTTATAAACTTTAATCCTGACACAAATAAATTACACCCCAGTCCTTCCAATCACCTTTATTAACTTTAATCCTATCAGAATGAATGGAGATGATTGGACAAACTAAAAGGCGACACAATCTTCCGACACTATCAGAAATGTATATCAATGATAGACAGTTTTTGAATGTTATCAACATAAAATTGTCGGTTTTATTATATAATTTTAATCCTAGGATTACCAGTGGAGATCTACGCCTAATTTCTTGAGAAACTTAAATACGACACGATTTTCCGACAGTGTTGGATATCAACAATAGATAATTGTCGAAGTTGGAAGCACATGGTTGTCGGTTTTATTGTATAATTTTGATCTTACTTCACCAGCCTTACCAGTGGAAATCTACGCCTAATTCCTAGAGAAGCTAAAATACGACACGATTTTCCGACAGTGCTAGATATCAACGATAGATAATTGTCGAAGTTGGAAGCACATGGTTGTCGGTTTTATTATATAATTTTGATCGTACTTCACCAGGATTACCGGTAGAGATCTTACGCCTAATTCCTAGAGAAACTTAAATACGACACGATTTTCCGACAGTGCTAGATATCAACGATAGATAATTGTCGAAGTTGGAAGCACATGGTTGTCGGTTTTATTGTATAATTTTGATCTTACTTCACCAGCCTTACCAATGGAAATCTACGCCTAATTCCTAGAGAAGCTAAAATACGACACGATTTTCCGACAGTGCTAGATATCAACAATAAATAATTTTCGAAGTTGCAAGCACATAGTTGTCGGTTTTATTATATAATTTTGATCGTACTTCACCAGGATTACCGGTAGAGATCTTACGCCTAATTCCTAGAGAAACTGAAATACGACACGATTTTCCGACAGTGCTAGATATCAACGATAGATAATTGTCGAAGTTGCAAGCACATAGTTGTCGGTTTTATTGTATAATTTTGATCTTACTTCACCAGCCTTACCAATGGAAATCTACGCCTAATTCCTAGAGAAGCTAAAATACGACACGATTTTCCGACAGTGCTAGATATCAACGATAGATAATTGTCGAAGTTGCAAGCACATAGTTGTCGGTTTTAGTGTATGATTTTGATCTTACTTCACCAGCCTTACCAGTGGAAATCTACGCCTAATTCCTAGAGAAGCTAAAATACGACACGATTTTCCGACAGTGCTAGATATCAACGATAGATAATTGTCGAAGTTGCAAGCACATAGTTGTCGGTTTTAGTGTATGATTTTGATCTTACTTCACCAGCCTTACCAGTGGAAATCTACGCCTAATTCCTAGAGAAGCTAAAATACGACACGATTTTCCGACAGTGCTAGATATCAACAATAGATAATTGTCGAAGTTGCAAGCACATAGTTGTCGGTTTTAGTGTATGATTTTGATCTTACTTCACCAGCCTTACCAGTGGAAATCTACGCCTAATTCCTAGAGAAACTAAAATACGACACGATTTTCCGACAGTGCTAGATATCAACAATAGATAATTGTCGAAGTTGGAAGCACATGGTTGTCGGTTTTATTGTATAATTTTGATCTTACTTCACCAGCCTTACCAGTGGAAATCTACGACTAATTTCCTAGAGAAGCTAAAATACGACACGATTTTCCGACAGTGCTAGATATCAACGATAGATAATTGTCGAAGTTGCAAGCACATAGTTGTCGGTTTTAGTGTATGATTTTGATCTTACTTCACCAGCCTTACCAATGGAAATCTACGCCTAATTCCTAGAGAAGCTAAAATACGACACGATTTTCCGACAGTGCTAGATATCAACGATAGATAATTGTCGAAGTTGCAAGCACATAGTTGTCGGTTTTAGTGTATGATTTTGATCTTACTTCACCAGCCTTACCAATGGAAATCTACGCCTAATTCCTAGAGAAGCTAAAATACGACACGATTTTCCGACAGTGCTAGATATCAACGATAGATAATTGTCGAAGTTGGAAGCACATGGTTGTCGGTTTTATTATATAATTTTGATCTTAATTCGCCGTGATTACCGGTGGAGATCTACGCCTAATTCTTAAAGAAACTAAAATACGACACGATTTTCCGACACTGTCGCCGTTCAATGAGGGATTATTTTGAAACTTGTACACACATCCGACGGGAGGTATCATTGCAAATTCTGATCGTATCCCAATCAATGATGGTTGTTTGCGTCAAGTTAAAAGAGAAAAATTTAAAATACGACAATAATTTTCCGACACTCAATGAAGTCTTCCTGAAAATGCACCAAAATTAGGATTTTATTGTGGATTTTCACTGTCGTTGCGTCACTGGTGATAATAGGTGCGTATTTCATTCAGTAACGGAAATACGACACAGTTATCCGACACTGTCCCGGAATGATATTCAAGAATATCATGTCATTTGATTAGCTCATCAATTTTGACCGGGATTCACTAACCGGGGGTAATTTATTTGTGCTTTCCTGAGAACTTGAATTACGACACAACTTTCCGACACTGTCGCAAATAAATTTTAACAAAATTTAACCCGCATATTAGGGCGCTGTTGCACACCCGTATTAACGGAAAGCATTTTTCTGATGTCCAAACTTCGTTTACTGTGGAGTTTAAACCCTGTTCTAGTACGTAACAGTGGTTTATCCCTGTTTCTCTAAGAAACTGAAATACGACACGATTTCCGACAGTTCTAAAATACGCATAAATTTATCCGGTCCGTTCGAGCGTCTCTCGACTACAACGTTGTATACATACACCGCGTATGTATCTGTGCTTCTCCATTATCGTCAGTCAGCTAGTTCCGAGCACAATAACCAGCAATAAATGCATATAAGCGCTTCGACGATCGTCGACCGTCGACAATTCATTCACGGACGCGGCCGCCGCCGTCGGCGAACGCTGTATTTCCCGGTCTGCGGAAACTTTTATGCACGGCCCATAAAGCCGATGAATGCTAATAGCATTATCTATAGCCCGCTTCCTGCGATAATAAAATGCGCATCCGGAGCCCGGCTGCGATTCGATGGATCCCCCGTTTATGGCGTCATTGTCGCGAAAGGCGGATCCGATTTGCGCGCCGAGGGGCGCCGCGATGCGTCGTTACGAGACGATAACGTTCGGAATAGTGTGCGGCTTTATGGATGGTAACAATTCGTCGTACGATACGTTGAAAATTTCAAAATCGAATACGTATACGGTTTGATTCTTGCACTTTCTGTATCAATGCGACAGTGATTTCCGACAGGTGTGGTACCTACTCCAAATCTGATTGTTTGAAGTATACGAAGTCCTACTAGTACCTTAAAGATTTGATAATCGACGTATGATTTGATACGTGCATTTCTCTACACTAATTACGACAGTGATTTCCGACAGATTTCGGTTCCAAGATACGAAAGGTGGATTAGTCACTTGGATGATAAGTCGCACGATTCGAGGATTCGAAAATCGAATGAACGGTTTGATTGTCCCAATTTCAAAATCAAATACACGGTTTGGTTGTTGCACTTTCTGCATTAATGCGACAGTGATCTCCGACAGGTATGGTACTTACTCCAAATGCGACAACTTGATCGATTGTTTGCAGTGTACGAAATCCTACTTGAAGAATTGATAATCGACGTACGAATTGATAATCGCATTAATCTACACTAATTACGACAGTGATTTCCGACAGATTTCAGTTTCAGGATGCGACAGATTGATTAGTTACATGAATGATGAATAGCAGGTCGTACGATTCGAGGATTCAAATATCGAATGAACGGTTTGATTGTCGCAATTTCAAAATCAAATGTACGGTTTGGTTGTTGCACTTTCTGTATCGCTGCGACAGTGATTTCCGACAGGTGTAGCCTCTACTCCAAATGTGACAACTTGCTCGATTATTTGAAGTATACGAAGCCCTACTTATACCTTGAGAAATTGATGATCTACGTACGATTTAATAATGGCATTTCTCTACACTAATTACGACAGTCATTTCCGACAGATTTAAATTTCATGATGCGACAGGTGAATTAGGTACGTAGTCGATAACTAGCAAATCGTGTGATATTTCGAGGATTAGAAAATCGAATGAACGGCTTGAGTGGCGGTTACGACAGTGATTTCTGACGTGATATCGTATTCGAAATAAGATAAGTTGAATGATTGGATAACAAGAATGCAACAAGTTAGACCATACTTTGAAAATATGAAAATTTGAAAATGAAATCTGAAGTTTTATAGTAACATTCTTCTGGTATATACGACACTGATTATCGACAGATGTCGTATTCCATATGCGACTGATTGATTGATCACTTGGAAAGCGGCACGAAAATGGGAAGTATAATTATCGCATGTGATGCGTTCAAGGATAAGAAATCGACAATATGTGCTGATAGTTGTGTCATTTCGGTTGTTACGACAGTCATCTTTGATAGCTCTCGGCTTCGAAATGATACACGTTGAAAAATGTACGATACTTACAAATTAAGAATGAATGAACTAAACGTACGGTATTTTTGCGACCCTCTTGTTTGACAATTACGACAGTGATTTCCGACCTGTATCCATGTTCAAAATACTATATACGGACGGGTTGCTTGATAGTGGTACTATTTTCAGTCCTCGCGACAGTGACTTCCGACAGATAGCGCGTATAATATATGACAGATTGAATTATTGAAAAGCAACAAACGACATGCTTGCTTCGATGATGTAGAAATCGAATCTGTGGTTTAATAATGATATTTCAGATTGTTACGACAGTGATCTCCGATAGATGCTGTGTTCAATATACGACGTATTAAACCATTAGAAAGAAGCAGATGGCATGGATGCATCGATGATGCAAAGAAAAGGCGAATCTGTAGCTTAGTAGTAGTGGTTTGGGTTATTACGACAGTGATTTTCGGTAGATGTCGTGTTCATTACATTTGTATTCATCATTATATAGTATTTTGGGTTATTACGACAGTGTTTTCCGACAGATATGAAATTCGAAACGCAACAGGGGCAGTACTAGATTAACTGGAACATTGAGCAAGTCGAATTATGCCTCAAAAATTTGGGAATCGACTCGACAGTTGGATAGTGATGCTAGTTTGGTCACTACGACAGTGACTTGCGGCAGATGCCGTAAGCGACAAATTAATTGATTGTGAAAAGTATAAGAAGTAGAAAGTTTGGAAATGTAACGTACGTATTAAATATGTTTCTATCGTTGTTACGACAGTAGTTTCCGACAGATGTCGTGTTCAACATATGACAGATTGGATAATTGGAAAATTGCAATCAGCGTCGTGCTTCTTCGATGATGCGAAAATCAAATCTGTGGTTTTAATGGTGGTATTTTGCGTTGTTACGACAGTGATTCTCGATAGATGTCGTATTAATTATATTGCATTTATCATTATATAGTATTTTGGGTTATTACGACAGTGTTTTCCGACAGATGTGAAATTCTAAACGCGACAGGTGCAGTGCTAAATTAACTTGAGGGTTGAGTAAATCCGACGATGCCTCGACTCGACAGTTTGATGGTGGTGCTATTTTGGTAGCTGCGACAGTGACTTATGGCAATGTCGTAAGCGACAGGTTGTTCGATTGTGGAAGGTGGGGAGTATAGTAGTTAGAAGAATTGGAAATATAACCTACGGGTTGAATGTCTTCCTTTTTCTCGCTGCGACAGATGTCGCATTCTAAATGCGACGGGGAAAGGTATATTTATGTTTATTTGAGCTTATCTCTGTTCGTTTCGTCTCTTTACGCGCCTACTTTACAAATTACATAACGACGACGATAATGATGCGCTATCATCGTTATTCTATCTAGCATCTCGTTCCTTAACCGCTCGACCGCTGCCTACTTAACTTCTTTTATTCTTTGCGACTATTGTCGTCCGGACGACTTCCGAGAAGGCCGACGGTTCCCGCCGATACGCGGCGCGAACGCGGGAAGAGATAATTGATTAAATTACCGGTTTCTGTGAATAATTCCGATATTAAAATGTCATATTTTTCACCTCGCAGAAGGGGGATTAGAGGTCGTCTCGAAAAAGACAACCCATTATTTACGATAATACGCGCCATAATAACGAGGCGAATGGGCGCCTATTCTCTTCCGAGAAGAAGCTTTTACGTTTCTATAACGAGCGCGATTTACTCGAAAGATACGTGTAACTTGAGATAGGCCGGACGTCGTACAATACCGAAACCACCTAAACCGCGTACAATACGGTTAATAAGACACTTTAGAACGAAATTTGGATTCACATCTAAAAAAAAGGCTATCGATATTGACTATGGTCGTATATATACGTCCGGTTAAAACTTAAACGGCGTTAATTTTGGACGCTCATATCCGTTCTGAAAATATTGTCGTTGTGAAATTTAAATCCACCAGAAAAGGCCATGGATTTCTACCATCGACGCTCATGAACATAGTTAAAACTCCTTGACTGCTATAGACGGATATTTCCGTCCAATTGAACGTCATCGATGTGAATTTCGGACGTTCATATCCGTTCTTAAAATACTATCGTTGTGAAATTTAAATCCACAAGAAAGGGCCATGGATTTCTACTATCGACGCTCATGAACATAGTTAAAACTCCTTGACTGCTATAGACGGATATTTCCGTCCAATTGAACGTCATCGATGTGAATTTCGAACGTTCATATTCGTTCTTAAAATACTATCGTTGTGAAATATAAATCCACATTAAAGAAAAGACCATAGATTTCGACTATGGTCGTGTATATACGTCCGGTAAAAACTATGAGCTATTGATGTGTATATGTCAATCAAACTCCTCACAATACGGTCGTGAACATAGTTAAAACTCCTTGATTGCTATAGACGAATATATGCGTCCATTGAACGCCATCAGTGTGAATTTTGGACGTTCATATCCGTTCTTAAAATACTATCGTTGTGAAATTTAAATCCACAAGAAAAGGCCATGGATTTCTACTATCGACGCTCATGAACATAGTTAAAACTCCTTGACTGCTATAGACGGATATTTCGGTCCAATTGAACGTCATCGGTGTGAATTTTGGACGTTCATATCCGTTCTTAAAATACTATCGTGGTGAAATTTAAATCCACATTAAAGAAAAGACCATAGATTTCTACTATGGACGGGTATATACGTCCGGTAAAAACTATGAGCTATTGATGTATATATGTCAATCAAACTCCTCACAATACGCTCATGAACGTAGTTAAAACTCCTTGACTGCTATAGACGGATATGTGCGTCCATTGAACGTCATCGATGTGATTTTTGGACGTTCATATCCGTTCTTAAAATACTATCGTGGTGAAATTTAAATCCACAGTAAAGAAAAGACCATAGATTTCGACTATGGATGGGTATATACGTCCGATAAAAACTATGAGCTATCGATGCGTATATGTCAATTAAATTCCTCACAATACGGTCATGGACATAGTTAAACCTCCTTGACTGCTATAGACGGATATGTGCGTCCATTGAACGTCATCGGTGTGAATTTTGGATGTTCATATCCGTTCTCAAAATACTATGGTTGTGAAATTTAAATCCACGTCAAAGGAAAGGCCATAGACTTCGACTATGGACGTATATATACGTCCGGTTAAAACTATGAGCTATCGATGCGTATATGTCAATCAAATTCCTCACAATACGGTCATGGACATAGTTAAAACTCCATGACTGCTATAGACGGATATATGCGTCCATTGAACGTCATCGGTGTGAATTTTGGACGCTCATATCCGTTTTGAAAATGCTATTTGTGTGAAATTTAAATCCGCATTTTAAAAAGGGTCATAGATTTCGATTATGGTCGTATATACACGTCCGGTTAAAACTATGAGCTATTGATGCACATATATCAATCAAACTGGTTGTTACGGCCAATTGTTAGTTTTCTGTATGGTTGCTTGTGGCCCCTCCCTCTCTCGCCTCAACGTTTGACGTGTAGATGGTGCCCCGCGTACGTAACTTTTGATCCAACAATACTCGATACGGCGTACGCATCTTGCATCGGTTTCCGTGAATAAGTTTATTCCGTTTCGCTTTTAAATCTCGTTTTCGGGGATATACACGGAAATTCGACGCTGGGAAGAATACAGTATCGTTGATGAATTTAGAAGTTTCGCTTTCCCCAAGTTCTGCCGTTGAAACTAATCGTCAACGTTGCTTTTCCCTCAATTGCGATAAAACCCGCCATCTTGGACAACTTCCGTCCGATACCGAAAACCACGCCATACAAAAAAGAACAGAAAACTACATCACGCTCCCGCTTTTATTTGATTTTGTTTATATTTTTGTATCTTTACGTTTTTGGGATAAGTTCCCTAGAATCTTGTAGTTATATGTTATATAGTCACGTCTGACTTTCCTTTTATTATGTACATTTTAAAGAAAAGCTTTAAAAGCTCGTAACATTGTACGCGGCTATCATTTTCAAGAGTTAAGTTGACGGATTCTGACGGGTGGACCGTTGTAAAGTGACGAACAGTCGTGCTGCTACTACTACCATCGACGAAGCTTTATTTTTCAACCCTTCCCAACTTCCAAACTCGATAAATCCAATATCCGATCCGCCTCTAACTTATCCAAACTTATTGAAATTCGCGCGAACTAATCAACGCCGATATCGACATTCACACCTGTATTTTAACCGAATCGTCGCCTAGTCAGTGGCCGCTCTCCGGAGCGCGCGCGCTTTCCTAATTCAATTGTACAATAATCCGGAAACTCCGGTAATTAACACATAAAAGGGGCGAAATCCGGACGGCGGCGTTGGCGGCGGCGGCGACTCTCCGGGAAAGCCGCCCGTCGAAGAGACGAACGATATCGACGACTTAATTAGTTCGGTTTCCATGTATATATGTATACGTCGTCGTTCCTCCCGATACTCTCGAACCCGACGAGTTCATTAATTAGCGTCGAAGGCGGCGGCGGCGAGACCCCGTTCGTACCGTCTTTGTCCGTCCAATCGGATCCGTCTCCGTCCGACTCGTCCGGGGGCCGTAGCGCGGCGAAGTCATCGCGTTCGGAATCCGATATCCGTGTCGATAACTCGATTAAAAATTGGGCCCGGGGTGAAGAGGGCGAGAGATGAGGGAGAGGGGGCGATTTTCAAATCCGAAGAGAAGGACGTGATGGGACGTCTCGATGGAATGGGGAGGGGAGGGGGACGGAAACGAATCGATCGTAGGTTTTGTAAAATCGAGAATTTGTGGCTTTCGTTCAGAAAATCCGATCTCTGTTAGCGGTCATCTCGAAGAGTCGGTCATCACCGTTTACCGGGCAGTTTTCAATTCCGTCGATTTTGTACCCAAATCTTTTATAAATTCTCACCTCCTCAATACAGAGTAACCCCTTATAATACGGTGGCTCATGTAGAATTGAGAGACAAGCGACGCGGACGATTAGATTGAAGAACAGCACTTGGGGAAACGAAACTTCTAACGATACTATACACTTCCCAGCGTCGAATTTCCGTGTACATTACACCGAGAATTTAGATAATTATATTAACAAGATTACACCGGCTTAGCTCTTAATTAAGGATATCATAGAAAGCATGAATTATAACAAATTGTATTTACAAGTCTTTTTAGAAGTATTTGACATAAATTGAAAATAATTACCTATTGTGCTGTGTGTGTGTGTCACTATGTAATTGGATCCCTCTTAAATTCCTTCTTCGGTGCAGCTCTATTTCCTATGGATTCCCTTTCTTAAATTCTTTCATCTTCGGTGTGGTTAAGCTCTTTTATTTAACGGTTACTTCCTTTAATAGCCTTTGGTTCCAAATATAGTTGAAACTCCTATTTCAATCCACCTTCAATGCAGCAAAATCGTATTTTTTAATGACGTTTCTGTCTTGTTATTTATAGTCGTCAACCAAACATACCCTCATTTTTGAGCAGTCTCAAAGAGTGAGATGAGACATATTTCATTTCACTTAGATTGCAAGACTTTCTCGGCATTGCAAAGATAGCTATGGCGCATTATATCTCTTTATATTTACATGCGTTTTTCGCCCCAAAAGTAAATGAACGCTCGACTTCGATAATTCTTATCTCTTTCTAATCGGCCACAGTGAAAATGAAAACTTTCGAGTTCGATATCTAAGATGACTATAAATCATAATCGTTGGTTCATGCGCTCTTTTTGTTCGCGGAAAATTATAAGTGCGAGCGAGGTGGAGATGGATATGGGGAGAGAGATGAATAGTTTACTACCTTCACTCTTTTCCTTAACTAAAATTATCGCTGGTCTTATTTAGTTGAAATACGCTCGAAGTTACTGGAAATAACTAAATATACGTGATAATAAAAGTGCATTATCGTATTCTGTCTAACCAATTAACAATAGTGAGCTATAAATAAAGAGGACGATAATTGAGATATAATCCCCTTCTGGCTTCCTCGATTTCGATGCAATTAAATGCAATAATTGGACTAAACTAAACAATTGTAATATAAAGCACTTATGATTTCAAATATTATAATCTTTTCCACCTAATTACAATAATTTTCTAATAATTTCAAGCGCTACATTTCGTTTAAATCTAGCTGAACGCATCCAAAACCGCTAGGTGGCCGGACATGTACTCTTTCTCACTTCAATTTCGGGATTCTCAAATATACCTATCTTCTTTCATCGCAGCAATACGAAAAGAACCAATCATAATTCTTTACGACAGCGACATCTATAGGTGTGATAGTATGTATGACACATGTGAAATCCTAACCTCGATTTACTATTATTACTAATTGAACAATTTAAAAATGATGATTAAATTACCTAAAACGACCGTAAGTACCTCATTGACAGCAATATCCAAGGAACTAATTAACTGCCAGCTCATTTATTGCAGGGTAATACGAAGAATGCAAAACAGCTCGAAGGGGCTGGTGTGAACCCCACTTTCACCTTCTCCTGGGATTCCAGTAAGATGAAACCGCCTCGGGCGATGGTGTTTAGGAAAAAGGAAAAGCCCGCAACTAAAATTTCTAAAGATAAAGTCGTAATCGATGCTGATGAGAGCGTTACACCAAATCTGCCCCAAATCGTTGGTAACAAGCATATTAAACGAAAAAAGAGGAAAGATAAATTGTTAGCGAAGCAAACGGTGAAGGATGGAGGCGATGTCACTTCGCTTAAACCGAGTAGTGACTCGCAAAAGAGGAATTACCCTTTATTCACGGAAGCATCGAAAGATCTATACGTCAATATGTCCGGAGGTAAATCGGTATCGGAGAAGGTTTTCGCTAATTCCGGTTGCAAATTCAGCGATTTAAACATCCATCGACATCTAGTATCGAACCTGGAGAAAATCGATTTTAAAACCCTGACCAACGTGCAAGAAAAGGCCATCCCGATCATATCCAGCGGAAGGAATTGTTTGGTAAGACGAATTTATTTGAAAATCGAATCAGATTGGATATGGGGCTTTTGTAGATACGGTCACAAACCGGGTCGGGAAAACTCTAGCTTACGCCGTGCCCATCATGGATGTTTTACAGAACATTACCCCTCGGATTAAGAGAACAGATGGTGTTCAGATTTTGATCGTGGTCCCCACCAGGGAGCTGGCGTTGCAAACCCACGAGCTCTTCGACAAAATCAATGTAAGTACTGTTAAAGATATTAAGGGCTACATCAATGGTCAGCTGTTTAGACATGTCGATGTTCGATGGGTTATGATCGAGAATAGAAGTACGTAAACGTGGAGGATGGGTGCTTGATAAGCTTAAAACTTAAGGGAAAATAACTTGGGGGCGAGAAATTAAAAAAGAACGCAGTACTAATATGGGAGTATATCAGTTTTTGTGCCGATGATTCCTGATTCCAGTCTCGATCCAGGCGGTAGCGATAACATCAACGTTTTTCGGGAAATCACGACGAATAACGGTCGAGAGTTGGGCCCGTAACCTCAAAACTTTAGGCAAGTCGATCGCGGCAGGCGTTTTGTTATGTACAGTCAGAAGCAAAACTTTGGCGCTGCTAATTTGAACTATTTTTTAACCAAAACATATTTAGTACAAAAAACTTTCTTATATTTATATTGCAATAACTATTTGTAATCACATCAAATTATGATCATTATTTAAGTAGGAAAATGGGTAGAAAAGTAGAAAACGATTAAGTAAGTATTTAAGTAGAAATTGAACTATAGTTTTATGTGCTTTAGTTGTTTCGATACAATCCACCCACAGTTCTGAATTCTGAATGGGACTGTACAACTGTTGGAATTGTAAGTCAGCGGGCAAAGCGGCAAAAGCAACTGCAAATTAGTGAGTCAGGCATATTTTCCGTCCGCCAATTAGACTTGATTTTACTGTATGGGGCTGAAGTAGGGTTACGTAGAACGCATAGATAGCTATTTTTTGCGGTTTTTTACGATTTTGTTGGCAACCGTTGGAGTAGTCTTAAAAATTCCTACACTGACTAGTTTGGGGCTTCAAGACGCGTCGATTGGTGTAGAATTGAACATCCTAAGTCGCATAGGAACCGAGACTGATACGCTATTTTAGCGATTTTTTGCGGTTTTTTACGATTTTCTCGGCAACCGTTGGAATAGTCTGAAAAATTCCTACGCCGTCGAGTTTGAAACGTCAAGACGCGTCAATTGATGTAGGATTGGGCCTCCTAAGTCGCATAGGAACCGAGACTGATACGCCATTTTAGCGATTTTTTGCGGTTTTTTACGATTTTCTCGGCAACCGTTGGAGTAATCTAAACAAATCGTATGCCGTTGAAATCACCTCGTCAAGACGCGTCTATCGATGTGGGTTTGCAGGCGATCGGACGTGTAATTTTTTGGACATCGATATCTCGGTTAGGACTAGAGCGGTAATAATGGCACGTTTTTATATCGAACATCCTCAATGGTTTTCGGGAAGTTAAATTCTAAGCAAAGCTAAAATGCTCACCACGACCATCCTCCGCCGAGGGGTTAGGGGAGAGGAGAAAAACAAGGAAATTATATTTTTCGTAGACGTTTCAATGGATCGTAACCGGGCATCTCTGCGGCGGTGAGAATCGAAAAACCGAAAAAGATCGGTTACGGAAGGGCATCTCCATCCTCATAGGAACCCCCGGTAGATTGCTGGATCACGCCCTACACACCACCTGTTTCGACTTGTCGAAAGTCAGATGCTTGGTGCTGGACGAAGCCGATCGCCTCTTAGATATGGGTTTCCAGAAGGACGTTCTGAGGTATTTTTCCATCGGATTTTCCCCCATAACCGGATATAAACCCCGTTTCCTCCTTTTTAGTTTAGTCGAACACGTCGATAAGGCCAAAGCCGATTCCCGATACGATCCGATGGCGATGATCCGCAACCAGAATCAAACTGAAGAAGAATCCCACTCGACCTTGAAAGACCGCGATTGTAACGAACGACAGACCATCCTCCTTTCGGCTACGCTAAACAAGGACATCACCGATTTGGCGAACTTCACCATGAAAGATCACGTTTATATCGACGCTCTCGAAGAGGAAACCGCCTCCGATAACTTCGTCATCCCCAGCACCGTCCGACAAGAATTCCTATTGACCTACGTGAAACACAGACTTTTCACCTTGTCCGCCCTCATCCTGGCCAAATCCAAACAGAACTCCAAACTTTTTGTCTTCATGGCCAGCAGTCACATGGTGGAATTCCATCACGATCTCTTCACGAGGTATTTGGGCCGGATGCCCAAAGATCGAAGCGTGGCGAAAAGCGGCGATTACAAAGGGGATAAAGTGGTGGAGTTCGAAGATGACCTTGAAGAGGACGAGGAAGAAATCGCGGTCGATACGGAGTTCTTCAAACTGCACGGTTCCATGGATCAGAAGGCGAGGAAGGAGGTGTTTACGAGTTTTCGTAAGGCGAAGAAGGGCGTGCTGATTTGTACGGTAAGTCGAATTTGAAGAATAGAAGATCGCCCTGTATATTTTCCAAAATCGCAATGTTGGCAATTCCGTTCGATAAACAAAGGATCACAATATTATTATTATTATTTCTTTATGTTGGTGTTTGGATCAAAGCAAGGTATAAAGTGGAAACTCAAAAGGCATTTTTTGTGTTATGTTGGTACCTACCTTGATCAAATAAGAGCTTGCGATGTTCCGAAATGCTCATCGAATTTCCTGTTTAAATTACATAATTGGTACCGTGATCAAAATTTTGCCATGTTGTCCAAACTTAAGAAAAGTTACATTTTCTAATGCGTTATGTTGGTACTTCACAAAATTTTGCACCGTTGTCAAATCGCCCAGCTCAAAAAAATGGGAATCGGTCTCTTTCCAAATTTGTTATGTTGGTAGTAAGGTATTTTTTCTATCTTAACTAATCATGCTACTAGAAAAGATTACAATTATGACTTTTCTCAAAAAAAAAAAAAAACGCGAGTGCTCTTAACTTTTCGTTATTGGGGCACTCAAAATGCAACGTTGCCAAAGCTACATATAAAAGCATCGTTTTTTTGTTTCGTTTCGTTTTTTAGTTTTTAGCTGTAGTGATATAAACCCATAATGACGTTGCATGTTGCCAAATTACAAAAAATAACTAATTTTACTTACGATTTTAATCATTTTACATTGTTGCCAAGTTGAATTCGTGAAAACAATAGCATTTCATGTTTGTAACTTGAACTGTTTTGTAAAAGAAATTACGAAATTTTTGCCAACTTTCTCTTATTAGGGTACTAGAAATGCAACGTTGTCAAAGCTACATATTAAAGTATTGTTGTTTTTTTTTGTTTCGTTTTCTTGTTTGCTTTTTATCTGTAGTGATGTAAACCCATAATGACGTTCCATGTTGCCCAATTACAGAAAATAACTCATTTTACTTACGATTTTAATCATTTTACATTGTTGCCAAGTTGAATTCGTGAAAACAATAGCATTTCAAGTTTGTAACTTGAAGTGTTTTGTAAAAGAAATTACGGAATGTTGCCAACTTTCTCTTATTAGGGTACTAGAAATGCAACGTTGTCAAAGCTACATATAAAAGTATTGTGTTTTTTTCGTCGTTTTTTGTTTCGTTTTCTTTTTGTTTTTCAGCTGTAATGATATAAACGTATAATGACGTTTGCAAATTACAAAAAGGGAAAAATATTTTATTTACAATTTTAATTATTTTACATTGTTGTCAAGTTGATCTCGTAAAAACTAACACGTTTAAAATTTGCAACTCAAACTAATTCGTAAAGGAAACTGCAAAATGTTGCCAAATCCACCTATTAATTGCGGTTACTAAAAATGCAACGTTGCCAAAGTTATAAAAACTTCTTTCTTCTTCTTTTGTGTTTCTTTTTTGTTTTGTTTTCGTTCCCTTTTTTAAACTACAAATGATGTTCCATCTTGCCGAATTGAAAAAAGAAAAATTAGTTACAATTTTAATTATATTACATTATTGCCAAGTTTATCTCGTACAAACGATACGTTTCAAGTTTGGAACGTGAGCTATTTCATAAATTAAATTGCTGAATGTTGCCAATCCTACTATTAAATGCGGTTACTAAAAATACAACGTTGCCAAAATTATAAAACCTTTTTTTTTTCGTCATTTGGCTTTATTGTGTGTTCTGCTTCGTTATTTTGGCTTTCTCGTTTGTTTTGTTTTCTTCTTTTGGCTTTCTTGTTTTGTTTCCTTCTTGTTTGTTCTGTTTTCTTCTTTTCACTTTCTTGTTTTTTTAATGAAATGATATAACCAGATAATAATGTTCCATGTTGCCAAATTCCAAAAAACTCATTTTGCATTGTTGCCAAGTTGATCTCTTAAAAACAATAACATTTCAAGTTTGCACCTCAAACTTTTTTTTGTTTAAATATTGATGGTTGCCCCTTATTAGTTATAGTACCCAAAAATGCAACGTTGCCAAAGGTATAAAATATTTTTCTTTTCGGTAATTTGTTTTCGTTCTCTTGTTTGTTTTTTTAACTACGACACCGCGATAAAGTTTAGTTCATGTTCATATTTGCAGCCTGAACTATTTCGTAAAAGAAATTACGGAATGTTGCCAACTCCACCCACTAATTTCTGTTACTAAAAATGCAACGTTGCAATCTCCCATGCTTAACATCTGCATCACGTCTTTCGTTTTATTTTTTGTTGTTTTTTTCATTCTCAATTGTGGCAACGATATTTTTTTAAGTTGTTCATATTTACATCTGAAAGCAACATTTCATCAATCTTGCCTAATTTCTAATTTCAAACAATCTCAGCTTGTCAACAGAATTAAGCGACTGTATCCAGTATCTCTGTAATCCTAAATGGTAGAAGTTTTCAATTTACAATACATATTTTAATTATCCAATGTTGCCAACTTTTTCTTATTATGGTAAAAACAGGCAACGTTGCCAAATCTATAAAAGCATTGTTGTGTTCGATTTCAGCTTCATTTCTTTTTTTTTTGTTTTTTTCTCTCATACTGAATTTTGTCAACAATATCGATTTAGTTTTTTAGTATTTACATTTTAAAAGCTATCGAGGCGTTTCTGAGGTGTTGCCTAATTTCCAATTTTAAACTCGAAACGAGTCTGATATATCTGGCCTGGTAAACAGAATTAAACGATTACGCTTGCTATCTTTGTAGTCTTGAATGACGAAATTTTATAAAAAAAGAGACGTATTTTTATGCAACGTTGCCAACCTTCCACTCCTCGTATCAGCTTCATTTCTTTGGATTTTTTCATTTACTTATTGAATTTTTCGGTGATATTGTTTTGGGTTTCGTATTTACAAAGCCTGTCGGGGCGTTTCTGCAGCGTTGCCAATATTTCTTATGTCAAGCTATCGAATCGATCCTCGTATATCTCAGCTCTTTAACAGAATTAAACGACCATGTCCGGTATCTCCGTAGTCTTAAACGGTAATATTTTAGAAGGAAAAGTATACTTGTTTATGCAACGTTGCCAATTTTCCGTTCTTAACGTCAGTTACAGTCCTTTTGTTTTTGTTTTGTCTCGCATTGAATTTTTTCATCGATATCGTTTTAGTTGTTTTGTTTCTACGTGTCCAACCCAAATAGGAACGTTCCTTTGGTGTTGCCAAATTTCCAACTTTCCAAACTAACGCTCCGACCCTCGTATATCGTACCTCGTTAACAGAATTTAACTCGAATACGTTTCGATTTAAACGTCTTCCAGTCTTTTCCTCGCCTCAAAAGAAATCATCGTCATCGCGACGACGAGTCGAACATCTCGAGAGATAATTACGAGTAACACATTGGGACGGGCAGAGTCAGTCGGTCAGATGTATTTCTCGTTTTGTTATTATTTTTTCTTTTCCCGTATCAGGTAGTCCGGCCCGGGTCCGATTACAATAACCGATACCATTTCGATCGGTGACTATTCAGTCGAAACGGCTCCCGCAGTGACAAGAATGCGCGTATATGTGTTTCGTATTGATGTATGTAATGTGTGGCTCCTGCTTTGTAACGTTTTTGTAACTGCGTGTCCCTCTGACGAAGCGAATAACCAATCGGGGAGCTATTAACGCAACAAATCGGTTGTACAAAACGGAACGGGATAATAAAGAAAAAAATAATAATAAAGGGAGACAATCGAGTAATGAAAAATGTGTGAATGACGATGCTAGGATTTTCGTGCGCCTGTGGAACGTTAACGATGTGATTTGTGAATGTCGAAATCTATCGGATAAGGTATATTTCGAACGGGGTTTCAAACAATTCGATTTTCCACAAGCGCCTAGTAAAATGTCCAAATTTTACTATAAAAATTATTATTATTATTAGATATAGTAAATTTGGCAATTTTTCAAGGTCATATACTGCCGATAATTGCAAGTAGATTCAAGTTCTCGATGAGGCGATTCAAACGAAACAAACCGGAGGTCTCTACGACCTACCGTTCCGGAGATATAACAGTTCGAAATTAAATTTTAAAAAATTGCGCTCTAATTAGATCGTTCGGCTCTAGCGCAAAAACTATTTGGGATAGCGATTTCGTTCTTGTTCCATTCGAATCACCCGCGAAATTTGCGCCTAGAAACGTCATCAAGAATCCAAAATTTTCGGTACGCGACTTGAGGCGTAAAAATCCGAATTTTTTCAACCGTAACTGGTACGCGTATTGAGATTCGTTAATTGTGTCCCCGAGCTGACCTCCACCATATGATACCATTCCTCGAGGTGATTCGAATGCAACAAACCTCACGTTTCTAGAACCTACTGTTTGGCAAACACAGCGTTTGGAAATGGAGAGAATCTGATTTTTTCCGGTTCTTTGACTTTTGTGAGAAAACTAGGCAATCTAGCGCTTTGGATATCAGCTAGAAACGATGGTATATATTTTTTTGTGCCGGTTAAGATATGATAATTTTGGTCACAACCTAAAAATTTTTGATTATCAGTTAAGAATAGTATATTTTGAACGTAGCACAAAAATCATTAAGCACTACGTTTTCGTTCTCGCTACATTCGTTATTTCTCGTCGAGCTGATTCAAACGCAACAAAGCACAGGTTTCTAGGACCTGTCATTTCCGAGATACAGCGCTTGGAAATCGGAGAAAAAAACAAAGATTTTGTTCGGTTTTTCGGCATTTGTGGGTAAACCAAGAGAGTTAGCGTCTTTGTCTTTGCTTCGTTCAAATCAGCATGTCCGTTTCCACCGGATCCATTAGCGCCATTTTGGTGCACAATTGAAATATAGGAATCTCTGGAAATGTTGATAGAAACAATTTTCAAAGAAATTTTCGTCTTTAATCCAGAACAGAATAAAGTTATGGCTTAATTTTTCTTTTTATGCCGGTTAAGGTATGATAATTTCAGTTTCAACCTGAAAACATTGGATTATCAGTTAAAAATAATATTTTTTTACTGTAGCACCGAAACTATTAAAGATAACGTTTTAGTTTCCACCCGATTCGATACTTCTCTTCGAGCTGATTCAAATAAAATAAATCGCAGGCTTCTACGACCTTCCGTTCGGCGGATACAGCGTTCGGAAATCGGAAATAAAGCGGTTTTTCCACTTTTCCCCTCAAATTTGGCTGTAGCGCGCGAACGATTAGAGATAGCGTTTTCGTTCTTGTTTCATACGAATCCTACACGAAATCGACGTTTAAAAAATCATCGGAAATTCAAAAACAAAAAGATTGGTCCGCGACCGGTAGGTGCAATAATCGAAATTCCTAAAATTAGCCCCCGAATTGACACACAAAAGGCGATCTAAATTAAAGTTCAGCCGGACGGGGGACCTCTGCTGAGAGGCACCGCTGCGCGTGCTGACATCTAGCGATCACCGCGACCAGCGGGACACCTCATTCCGTTTAAGAATCCGGAGGCTTTCAATTAAAAATTGAATCGAAGCCGTTCGAAATTCGTTTTCATTTTTTTTTCTTTCTCGATTTCGTTCCCCGGGCGTAGCCCGAACGGTTCGAATGACGATTTTTTCTTCGATATCTCTCTTTCTCAATCGCATCATCGATGATGATGGTGACGATGATTACTTATCGATCGCCGCCGCGTGTCATTGTTGTTCGGTTATTGGCGCGGCTACTGCCGGCCGGGGATCGATTAAAAAAATGAATATCGGTTAAATGCGCTCCGTAAAGAAGAAGGAGGGCAACAACGGGTCTCTACTACGCTGGAGGATTCGTGGTGACCCGAAATGAAAACGTTCCGATTAAACTACGCGGGGTGCCCCTTCAATTATAAGGTCGGTTAAAATCACAATGTGCTCCCTAAGAAGGTGGAGGAAAAGAAAAAAAGATAAAAGGAAACATTCGAGAACCAAGATTGCCCGTTGCGGAACGCCAGAATTGAAAGGTATTTGATTAGTCTGGTGATTGCGACGTACGATGCCTAGGTATCCGATCGAATTGATTGGAGTTGAAGTCTTCTTCTTTTGTCATCCAAACGAAATTCTATCAAAAGCGATATTATTGACCGATAGGCACGTATTTAATATTTTACTCAATCTTCGCCGCTAATAAGCGAGAATCTGTAAGTAGTAAGTTGTTCTTAGTTCCCTCAAAAATTCGAAGAACCGGAAAAATTTTTAAGATTTCCGACTTCCAATCGCTCTATTTCTCGAACGGTAGATCTGAGGAACCAGCACTTGGTTGCGTTCGAATCTGCTCGAGCAGATGCATCTAACGAAGCAAAAAGGAAAACGCTATCTTTAATAGTTTGTGCTGCTGGAATCGAAAACCCCGTGTTTTTAATTGACAATTCAGCTTATTTAAGTTGAGACCAAAATTATTCTATCTCGCGACGAATCTTAACCTGGTAACGCACAAAAAGAAAAAACCAAATCAAACCACATCTCTATTAGTTCTTTATTGAGTACGAAAATTGTTTCTGTCAAAATTTCAAGAGATTTTTATGTGGGACTTACGAACCAAAATGCGATAAAATGGTTCTTATCCGATGCAAACGTACACTTTGATTCGAATCGAACAAAAACGAAAACGCCAACTTTCTTAGTGTTCTCACAACATTCGAAAAAGCCGAACAAAATTCACGGATCTTTTGCGATTTTCATGCATTGTATTCTCCCAACGCCGGATCATAGAAAGTTGGGCTTTGTTGTGTTTGAAGTAGCTCGACGAAAGGTATCAACCGCAGTAAAAACGAAATCGCGATCTTTAATAGCTTCGGAGCTACAATCGAAAAACCATTGTTTCAAATTGAAAACTCGATTTTTTTAAAGCTTAGATCAAAATCGGCTTATCTCGAGATGAATCATAACTTGCACCAAAAGAAAACCCTAATAGTTTTAGTGGTACAGCCAAAAGATATTGTTTTAAACTCATAATCGAATGTTTTCACGTTGAGACCAAAATTACCATATCTCGCAACGCCAAAAAATAAAAAATTAAGGCATAAATTTATGAGTCCTGGGTTAGGGTCGATAGTTATCTGAGGGAGACGGGCACGCTGATTTGAATGAAGCAAAAACGAAGACGCTAACTGTCTTTGTTTTCCCACAAATATCAAAAAACCTGACAAGATGTTTTGTTTTTTCCGATTTTCAAGCGCTGTATCTCTCGAATGGCAGGGCGTAGAAACATGTGCTTTGTTGCGTTTGAATCAGCTCGACGAGAAGTGTCGATTGTAGCGAGAACGAAAGCGCTATCTTTCATGGTTTTGGTGCTACAGTCAAAAGAATATTGTTTTTAACTGATCATCGAAAGTTTCCAGGTTGAGGGCAAACTTATCATATCTTAACAGGCACAGAAAAAGGAAATCAAACCATAACTTTATGAGTCCTGGGTTAAAGCCGAAATTTTTTTTTTTTTGAAACTTGTTACTGTCAAAATTTCAATCGTGTACCAAAATACGACGAATTGGTTCTTATCCGAGGGAAACGGACACACTGATGTGAATGAAGCAAAAACGAAAACGCTAACTCCCTTAGTTTTCCCACAAATAGCAAAAAACCTGACAAGATGTTTTGTTTGTTCCGATTTTCAAGCGCTGTGTCTCCCGAATGGCAGGACGTAGAAACATGCGGTTTGTTGCGTTTGAATCAGTTGAACGAGAAGTATCGAATGTAGCGAAAACGAAAACGCTACCTTTAATAGTTTTGGTGCTACAGTCAAAAATATTGTTTCTAAAGGATAATCCAATGTTTTCACGTTGGGACCAAAATAACCAAATCTCGCAACTCATATTAACCTGTACCAAAAAGAAATCAAAGCATAACTTTATGAGTCCTGGGTTAAAGAGGAAAATTTCTTTGAAAATTGTTTCTATCAAAATTTCAAGAAATGTACATAAGTGCGACAAATCGGTACTTATCCGAGGGAGACGGACACGCTGATTCGAATGAAGCAAAAGCGAAGACTCTAACTCTCTTAGTTTTCCTACAAATAGCAAAAAACCTAACAAAATGTTTTGTTTTTTCCGATTTTCAAGCGTCGTATCTCCCGAATGGCAGGGCGTAGAAACGTGCGGTTTGTTGTGTTTGAATCGGCTCGACGAGAAGTATCAAATTGAGCGTAATCGAACACACTATCTCTAATAGTTTTGTTATTAGAGTGAAGAAATATCATTTCTAACCTATAATCTGAATCGTTACGGTTAAGACCGAATTTATTCTTCTTATATTTTCCGCCGGATTTTAACTAAGACGGGAAAAGGAATCAAACCTTTAAAATTTGCAAGGGATTCTGACGTTTGAATTATGTGTCAGAACTCGGTAGTATGGAACTTATCCGATGCGAACGAACACGCTAGATCAAACGTCATCATATGGCGCCAAGAATAATTATCTGATTCAAGCGTCGAAACCAATCAGTTGATTACAGTGTATTACGTTTTCTTTTTCTTCTTTTCTCTTCGCGTCATTTCTATCGTTACAATTATCGTCTTATTTAATCTTTGTTCGTGACCTTCGGAGTCATTTTGCGGTCGATATCCGTTATCTATAGTTAATGGATTTTCCCGGTAGAGTGAATTTACATGCAGAATTAATATCCGTTTCCCGTTTGACGTTTTCCGTTTTATTATTCGGGGTTAGGTCGGAAGATCGTAGACTTTGGCATACGTTGTTTCGTGAAGTGTATTTTCTTCCAAGAGTTTCGTTGGATATTAGGGGAAAATACTTCACAATGCCGTTGCCTTATTATCATTAATTCACATAATACGACGTAATATCAGCGATTAGCTGATTAGAACGTCACAATATGGCGTGTTACGAGCCAATTTATTCGTTTCTGGTAGTACATTATTTTTATAATCGAACATGAAAGAATAACCTTGACAAAGAAACATGAAACAAAAGTCGTTTCGTTAACGACAGAAATCGAAAGAATAGTTACTGATAACGCGTTCAGTTGTCTAGTATCTTTTTGTCAATTTTTCCCCCTCAATCCCTTCGTCCGTTCTGCGCATGTCCGCATTTTACTACAACTAATCGTACTGCTTAACATGGCGTCGAGACCAATCAGCTTTCTTCAATGTTTTTGTTTTCTGTTTTTCTAATCCATTACAACAGGATGTAGCTGCCCGCGGTTTGGACGTACCGGAAGCCGATTGTATAATTCAATACACACCGCCCCAATCCGACAAGGATTATCTCCATCGAGTTGGTAGGACCGGAAGGGCGGGAAAACGCGGTTCCGCCATCATATTTCTAACGCACGAAGAGCAAGAGTACATCTCGCACCTCGAGGAGCACAAAGTGTTGTAAGTATTTGTCGATTTGTTTGTGCATCAATGAGGTCGATGGGGTCCTGTGTTACTGGGAATCAGTTGTTGCATCCACACACCTAGGCAGATTTCGTCTTTTAACGACTTAGCAATCCGCTATTGCATATCGTGCGAAATAAATCTGCGGACTTCTATATTCTAATCCCCAAGGGAAATGCCTGAGATATTTATTCACATTCGAAGGGAACGTTACACTCCTTCGGGTGTGCCATCCCCCCACGTACTTACTTAGCGTGCAAGGTACTGTCGCTTTGAACTCTCTCTCGAGATCGACTACCAGTTGAAAATTACCCCTACCTGCGCCCCTACAGCAACGCTACTGCCGTCCGGTACCACCTTTTTAACAAACTCCACCCTATCGCACAGCCTGGAAAAAATCGACCAAACCGCCTACCTCGAGCACCTTTGCGACCTGATGAAGCGACCCAAGTTCGAAGAGGCCGCCACCGCTCTCCAACGTCACTTCGAGTCGCGCGTCGCCGCCGACAAGGACCTTCACAAATCGGCCTGTTTCGGTAAGTGTCAAAAAGCGTCTTCGATTTCCTTTCTTCTTCGGGCGTCATTCTGCTTTTGTTTTCCCCGCCCCGTCATCTGAGCGATCGTAGCCGGCGACGACCCGAAACGACCTCCTCGACCCCGTCGAGCTACCCCGCACGTAACAAATCTCAGTTTAGGCGGATAATGGATGGCCGCGGCCGCGAGGGGTCGCGCGTGTCCGGCCGTCGGGACGCTCCGTCCCTCGACGGAGTGATTTTTCGTGTACCGGCCCGAAATCCGACCGTCCGATGAAAGAAGACGGACTTGAGAGGTGGGGAGGAGAAGGGGGACACTTTCGGAACGACGACGGGTGATCGATGATTTCGTGTTCTGTTTTTCTAGTTGAATTTTGGCGAATAAAGGGGGCGATTTGAGGGTAGATTTTGCAAATTTCTAAAGCCACGCGTTCGAGGCGAGGACGAATTTTTTCCGGGCGCTAAAAAGAATGTTTTGGTGATTGAAACGATCGAGTATCGTCGAAAATCGCGAAAGTAAGTATCATGAATTACGACGGTCGTGGAATCCCGCGAGCTTGAAACTCCCCAATCCTTGCAATTCGCAGCGATAATCGATTATTTCTCGCTTAACCCCCAAGATTCAACAACGCCCAAATGATGGAACCTTTCGGAAAAAGCAAGTGCCACTCCTGCGATTAAGAAAACAAAAGTAAATCGATCCTAATTTTGATTTCAAACGAGCATAATTAACCTGTACTGCAAGTATACCGCTCGTAGAGCTGATTCGAACGCAACCAACGGCAAGTTTCTACGATCTTTCATTCTAGAGATATAATGCTTGAAAATCGGGAAAAAACAAACTATTTCGTCCGGTTTTTCGACTTTTGTGAGGAAACTAGGGAAGTTAGCGCTTTCGTTTTTGTTTCGTTCGAATCAGCGTGTCCGTTTACATCGGATTAGAATCATTTCGTCGCGTTTTGGTACGTAATTAAAGCATAAGAATCTCTTGAAGTTTTAACGGAAACAATATTCAACGAAACTTTCATCTTTAATCAGGAACTCATAAAGTTGTACTTTAATTTTTTTGTGCGGGTTAAAATTGGTTGCATAATAGGATAAGTTTGGTCTCAATTTGAAAAATTGTAATTATCACTTAAAATACAATGATTTTTTGATTATAGGACCAAAATTATTAAAGATGGCGGTTTTGTTTGCACTCCAGTCGATACCTCTCGTCAGGCTGATTCAAACGCAACAAACCGCAGGTCTCTGGGATTTATCGTTCCGGAGATACAAAGGAAAATCGAAAAAAAGCAAAAAATTCTTCGGTTTTTCGACTTTTGTGAGGGAACGAGGAAAGTTAGCGCTTCCGTTTTGGTTTCATTCGAATCAGCGTGTCCGTTTACATCAGATTAGAATCAATTCATCGCGTTTTGGTACGTAATTAAAACATACGAATCTCTGGAAGCTTTGACAGAAACTATAATCAAAGAAATTTTCGTCCTTAATCAGGAACTCGCAAAGTTGTAGTTTGTTTCTTTTTGTGCGAGTTAAGATTGGTTGCGTAGTAGGATAAATTTTGGCCAACTTGGAAAATTGCAATTATCACGTAAAATACAATGGTTTTTTGATTATAACACCAAAACTATTCAAGATGGCGTTTTCATTTTCACCCCAGTTGATGCGCCTCGCCGAGCTGATTCAAATGCAACAAAACGCAGGTTTCTAGGATCTACCGTTTAGGAGATACGGCGGAAAATCGAAAAAGTGTTGGATTTTTCGAATTTGTGAGAAAACTAGGAAAGTTAGCGCTTTGGTTTTTGCTTCATTCGAATCAGCGTGTTCGTTTTGCCTTTCCTCCTTGCACCTTCCCCGAAATTAGTGAACAAAGGCGAATAGAGCGCTTAGAAATCGCAACGAATTCGAGTATTTTGTTCGGTTTTTCGACGTTTGCGAGAAAACTAGAAAAGTGAGCGCTTTCGTTTTTGTTTCATTCGAATCGAGGTGTTCGTCTTGCCCTTTTTCCTTGCACCTCCCCGAAATTAACAAACAAGGGCGAATAGAGGGGTTGGAAATCGAAAAGAATCCGAATATTTTGTCCGGTTTTTCGACTTTCGCGAGAAAACTAGAAAAGTTAACTCTTTCGTTTGTGCCCTGTTCGAAGCAGCGTGTCTGTTTCCATCGGATAGGACTTCTTTGCCAACGAAACGTGAAAATGTCTTTGTAATTTTGACGAAAACAATTTTGAAAGAAAAAATTTTTTTCGACAAACCCGTTTTTACCGTTCCCTTTGTGATATTTCTATTATATGTACGCGTAACTTCGGGCAAACGTCCTAATCACTTTTTATTGTTTAATTAACGACGATTCGTCGTCTTGAGGGCGACACCGAGGACGACGAAACGTCGAAGTGCGTGCTAGGGAATTTTCTTTTTGTTTCAGCCTACTCGACGTGGTCCCGATTCTACAATAGTTATCCGTCCAAATTGCGTCAGATTTTCGATTTCAAGAAGGTAAATCTCGGTCATTACGTCACCAGCTTCGCCTTGACCATCACTCCGACGGAGGTCGCCAAAATCGTACGCGGACAGGTGGCCAACGTCGAAAAACCGAAACTGAACAGGAAGCTGGCCATTCACGAGTAAGTCTCTTTAAATATGCGCATTTATACGTACATACGTACGTAGTAGAATTACGTTTCGAACCACCGCCATCATCACCATCATCATCATTACGAATATTTCCTGGAGCAGGTCGTTTCGACCTAAAGCTCACTTACGTGGCGTGTACGTACGGTGTACCTACACGTTCGTACGAGCGTAATTAATGGATGTTAGCGCGTCACGGCCTACTTGATTAATCGTAAATTCCGGACTGATGGTAGTAAAAAATCGTTATTAGATTCATTAGTTTTTGTGTTCGTTCGTTCGTTCGCTCGTTCGCTAGCTCGCCCGACGTTGGCGTGTTCGTTCGAAAATGGCCTCGGGATTTCCCCGGCGAAGATTGCCCGCCTCGCCCGGATCGAGTCGGCGGCGTTTCTATACGAACGAACGGTTTGTTACCCTGGAAATGCTTTTGATTGGGTGTGAAAGCTATTTGAGGATGTCGTCATTAACGATAATTTATTTTTGTTTTTTTTTTCCTACATTTGTGTTTTTTATTTATAATTTTCGATTGTTAAATAGGGGTTAGCGTGGAGGTGATGTGGGCGAGGGGGCAGAATCTCGCAACGATCTTGAGGAATTTTTTTGGATTTTTAATTAATTCGATGCGGTAGGAAAGTATATAATTCCCACCCTCATAATTAGTGAGGAATGCAATTCGTACTTGCTTAGGAAGTCATTGCACTGCTACTTTGCGAGCTACCAAAAACAACGCACCTGTACTGAGTTCATGTTAAGAATGCAGTAAATGGCGCTCCGAACCGCGGCACAATCAAAATCAAAACTCCTCGAATAAGTAAGGTTATTTTGGTCTGGTTAGTAAGTCATTGCACAGCTTTTTACGAGCAGCCCAATGAACGCAGCTATACTAAGTTCACGTCAAGAATGCAGTAAATGGCGCTCCGGACCGAGGAAACAATCAAAATCAAAACTCCTACTATGAAGTATTTGTCAAAATATTTCGTGACGTCACAGAGATATCAATTTGGCAACACTGTTTCGATTAAGAATAGGTAACAAACGACGATCGGCTTAAAAATATGTCAAAAATCTGTATTTTAATTTGGCAACTCTGTCTTGACTAAAAGTCGATAGCAAATGATGATCGCTGCAATCACAACTTGCTTTGATTGCAAAAAAGAGAAATAAGAAATAAAAATCGCCATCCAAATATATCAAAAATTTGTATTTCAGATTGTGACGTCAGAAGAATTAATTCGGCAACGCTGAGTCGATTAATTAATAAAATACGTAAACAAACGAAGATTAATGTCGGCACACATCGAAAATTGGACGAATATGTCATAATTCTTGTTTAGATTCAAAAAAATGTGGCAAGGGGAGATTACTGTCAAAATACATATGTCGAAACTCATATCAATTCGTGACGTCACAGAACGATCAAGTTTGGCAAGCCTATCTAGATAAAAAATGATAAGAACGTGAATCTCGACGCCAAATATGTAGAAATTTGGATTATTTTTCAACCGTGACGTCACACAAAAGTCAATTTGGCAAGCCTGTTCTAAAAAAAAATCGGCATCAAAAGATGTCAAATTTCCTGTTTCGATTTAAGGGCAAGTGACAAACGAAGATTACTGTCCAAATGTGTCAAAACATGTCACACCTTGACGTCACGGAGTGATCGATTTGGCAAGCCTGTTTCGAAGACAAACCTAACAAATGAAGATCACCATTCAAAAAATGTCTAAATTGACTTGGCCTGCTTGGATAAAAATAGATTAAAAATATGAATTTCGACGTCAAATATGTCAAAATTCCTGCTTCGATCTAAGAAAAAGTGAGAATTGAAGAGTACTGCCAAGATATCTCGAAACTTATATCATACCGTGACGTCAGAAAACGATAGATTTGGCAAGCCTGTTTCGACAACGGAAACCTAACAAATGAAGATCACCGTCGAAAGATCTCCCGATCAACTTGGCAAGCCTATTTGGATAAAAAGAAATGACGTCGAAATATGTCAACAATTGTATTACTTCTCTGCCGTGATGTTATGCACTGATCAATTTGGCAAGCGTGCTTCCAAGAAAAAGAAACGCAAAAACTAGTAAATCGTCGTCAAAATAGGTCAAAATTCCTGTTTGGCATAAAAAGGATAACAAATGAAGACTACTGTCAAAACTTATGTCACACAGTGACGTCATGGAATAATTTGACAAGCGCCATTCGAAAACACCTACCACAAAAACCTAACAAACTAAGATCACCGTCGGAATTAGACATCTTCCGACGGCGATCTTCATTTGTTCAACTTGTCGAGCCCGCTTTGATAAAAATAAATTAAAGATACGAATTTTGACGTCAAAATATGTCAGAAAAAAATATTTTTCTCAACCGTGACGTCACACAAAGATTAATTTGGCAAACCTGTTTCGACGAGAAAAAAATAAGCAAACGATGAAAATCCCCACCAGAGTATGTCAAAATTCGATGTACGAAAAAGGAACAATTGAAGGGTACTGTCAAAATATGTCAAAACGTATGTCACACCGTGACGTCATGGAATGATCAATTTGGCAAGTCCGTTTTTGATAAAAATAAGTGAAAGATACGAATTTCGACGTCAAAATACGTCAACATCTTTATGATTTCTTAAGCGTGACGTCACGCAAGCATCAATTTGACAAACCTGTTTCGAAGAAAAAATAAGCAAGCGATGAAGATTATGTCAAAATTTGATTTAAGAAAAAGTGACAATTGAAGGTTACTATCAAAATATGTCAGAATTTATGGCACACCGTGACGTCATGACCAATGTGGCAAGCCCGTTTCGAAAACACCTACCACAGAAACCAAACAAATGAAGATCTCCGTCGGTATTAGACATCTTCCGACGGTGATCTTCGTTTATTCAACTTAGCAAGCCTGTTTTGATAAAAATTAATGAAAGATACGAATTTTGCCGTCAAAATATGTCAAACAAAAGTGTATTTTTTCTGTACCGTGACGTTACTTAAAGATTAATTTGGCAAACCTTTTTTCGAAGAAACGAAAATAACCAAGCGATGAAGATTCCCACCAGAGTATGTCAAAATTTGATTTAAGAAATAGGACAATTGAAGGGTATTGTCGAAATATGTCAGAACTTATGCCACACCGTGACGTCATGACCAATTTGGCAAGCATGTTTTGAAAACACCTACCACAATAACCTAACAAATGAAGATGACCGTCGGTATTAGACATCTTCCGACGGTGATCTACATTTGTTCAACTTGTCAAGCCTGCTTTGATAAAGATAAATGAAAGATACGAATTTCGACGTCAATAATGTCAACAAAAAAATATTTTCCTGTACCGTGACGTCACGCAAACATCAATTTGGCAACCACGTTTCGAAAAACAAAAGCGACGACGACGAAATGAAGTTTCGAAACAACACGACGTCCGGCACGTCTCGCACGTCTCGCACGTCTCGCACGTTTTTCTTCGTTCGTTTTCGGTGCGGACAAAATGGCGGTTCGAAAAAGCGATTTTCGCACGTTTCACGGCGATATTCCGTGCGTTTTACCGGGTGTAGCGTGCCGATTACGGGGCCTAATCTCGACGCACCTGCACGCCCACCGGGGACAATGCAACCGGGACGAAGCCGCTACCGTCGAATAAGCGAGAAACAACTCGAAATTGGACGCGCTTTAACGCGATAATGACGCGCACACATTAATCAAAACCCGAAAAAAAGAACGGCGTGAAGAGGGGGGCAGAAAAAATCATGAACGGGGCCTAAATAATAGGGAGATCTCTCTCTCTCTCTCTAAGGAGGCTACCGGAGAACCCGGGGATCCGGGGATAAAAAGGGGAATCGAACGAAAATCAGAGGCGGAGGGGGAGACATAAGATGAGATATTTTTCTTATTATTTAAACTTTCCGTTTTAATTATCTTAACGCGTCGTTCGCTCCGTCCTACGCGTAATAATGAAAGTCTCTCGTCGGGTTAACGATCTCGAAGAGTGGCGGACGAGAAGGAAAAAAGCGAGAAAAACCGTCGGTCGGGGCCTCGAATGATCGAGGCAGGCCGAGCAAACAGAAGCTAATTATAGGTGGGAGGTAAATGATGTTTTTGTCTTTTCTCTTTTTTTCCTTCTCTCCTTTCCGCTCCCTCCGTCTCTCTTCTTCTGTTTCATCTCGCGCCGGCGGGTTTCGTCTCAAAGGGAGCTCGATTATATGAAGGAAAAGACGGCTCCTAACGATCGGAATTTGTTTTAATTGGAAAGTAATCTCGTTTCGTATCCAGTGTGCGCGCCTAGTTTTTGCGATTATCGTTTCGAAACAGGGCGGCTTCACACTAATCCAATTACTACCGTTGACGCGGGGGAAAAAGCGCAAAAGAATCGGTTGTCCGGCGCAGATGGGAGGGACGGGGGGGAGGAGGGAGGGCGATCGAAATTAAATTAAAATTGATTTTCATCTCGAGAGCACGTAGATCGCTGTCGCATCGCCGTCACGACCCTCCGCCTTTCTCCCGACTTGTTTCTTTGGTTCGTTTTTTCCGTTGCGAAGTAACGTAACGAAAAGATCGACCTCGCGGTATCACGGGCTTGTATTACTTCGATATGCGTGGTACGATGTTCGTTCATGTAGCCCGGCTTAGCTAATATGTTATACTCGAAGCCACAGTCGTCAATATTGGGCCGTATTGTCACCTTTTCCAGCGTAGCGAGACGAGAACATCGCGATTTTAAAGGGCGCCTCAACGCGCTGAGGATCTCATTTCAGGGCGATAGACTTAGAACGCGTTATTCGTTTCGAAAAGTGAAACTGCCGATTAATCCTCCAATAGGCGTGCGTGATCACACATCAATATAGAATCTAGATGGTCATACCGGGGTCCAGCCATTTCAATAAACAATTGCAAAGAAACTCTCCGTCCGATATTGATGTTAAAATTCTGGTACATACTATAAACGTTTCAGATTGAGGACGAATAGTTTGCAAGAAAACAAATGGCAAAATGATAAAAAAAAGTCATTCAAGAAGATGTCGCAAAAGTTAATTTTTTTATACAAAAATCGTAGCCATGTCAATTTTTTATATTTTTAATTAAAATTTGAAAATTATCAAAATTTGCGCTCAAAGTAGAAGAAAAGTGGGGTCTGATAGACCCCACGTGACCACGGAGGGTTAAAATATAACATTATATACTCCCGAAATATCGAATAACCCCCAAACTCCTCAAATTCCGAGGATTTTTGCAAACTCGCCAAAAACCGGCAACAACTTCAAACTCCCCAAAAGCCATCAAGGGGGCAAACTCCCCAAACACCGTCAACCGTTCCAAACTCAACAATACCGCCAACTCCTCCAAATGCCAACCGCCTCGAATTCCCCAAGTGCCACCGATCGCTCCAAACTCTCGAACTGCCACCAACCGCCAACCATCCCAATCTCCTCAAATGTCGCCAACTCTCCAGAGACCGGCAATCGCCGTAAACTCCTCAAATATCACCAACTCCCCCGAATGTCAATCGCCCCCAATTTTTTTTTTAATAGCGTTCGGTATATCGTTGACCTTGAACGTTGTTCCCGAGGTTCCGACGCTCCCCAGGATGGTTAGCAAATAACCTGAATCGTTAAGGAAACAATTACTTTTGAAGCACCCTGTATACTGATAATCTTGAACAACATTTCTAACGCTGCAAACTCTGCCTGGTTGGAAATGTAGGTTCCAGTTAGTCCCGGATAGCGCCACCAGCGGCGTTTCGACGAATTAACATCCAAGGCGAAGTTGTCGATGAAGCGTCAATTTCAATTCGCCCTGTATATCGATGTCGTTTCTAAACTCCATTTTGAACCTTTACGACACTTGAAACATGGAACACTTGTAGGCCATAAATATTTCGTAGTACCTCGCCCGGGATTGCACCCGTCCCCCCATACCCTCGCTCTCCCCGTATTAGTTTTTGGTGGTTTAAATCGTTTTATCTCAACAGGGACGAATCGACGATTCCAGATCAACAGAGGAAGTCGAAGCAGGAACAAAAGAAGCGCAAATCGGTGAGTTCGGGCATGTCCGAATTCGCCAGCGGTCTAGAATCGCCGAAAAAGAAAACGAAACAATTGATAGATTATGTGCGGGCGCAAAGTGAATTTCTAACGACATTTTTGTTAATCCACGGCTTGAGAAAAGGACAATACTTCCATCTACAGCCGTAGAAACAGACTTATTAATTCCTCATATTGATATACAGAAAAAACTAGTACTTTTACTAGTATTTTTATATCACTTATTTAATGAGATACAACGTGACTATAGTTTCGACATAGAAAATGTCATTATCAAGGTTCGATAATGACACTTTCTATATCAAATCTTGATAATGACATGTTCTAAGTCGAAACTATAGTCACGTTGTGCCTCATTAAATAAGTGATATATTTATTAATTCTTGTGTTACATTTTTAAATTGTTATTTTCAACGAGAAATCTAGATGGCTCTCTAAAATGACCTGTTAAAATAGATGCGTTGTTAAGCAGCTCTCGCAGAAAACTGTGCAATAGCCTAGAAACCAGGCACAGAATACGTATCCCCTTCGCGATACTTATTGGCGTAAGCAATTTGTGCCTGCTTTATAGGCTATTGCACAGCTTCCTGTGAGAACTGTCTAACAATGCGCCCATTCTAATCGGAATTTCGTCTAAACGGTCGGGGTTAGTTTAGGTCGTTTTAGAGGGAGTCATTTAGATTTTTCTTCGAATCGCCTTAACCCTTATTGTCAATTGTCAAATATTAATTATTGGCTGAAAATAGTGTGTCATGTGATTTTGACATGAATATTGGCATCCGCGAAATCTGTTCCGTTTAGACGCGAGGACATGTCTATTCCACCTAGAAGTAGAATCTTCGTAGAATCGGCGTATTCCATTGGTTAGAGAAAGACGGCGTTATCATCTTTTATTAATTAGGTAATTATGATTGCGATCATCAACGGTGGTGTGTAAAAATTGGTTTCTGTTTATATCATGTAAAATATGTTGAAATAAATTAATTTTGAGAAAAACCGTGTATTATTATTTTTTTTTTTTTTTCATCTATTTCAAGAAGAAAATTTTCCCCTATCACCAGAAAAAGGACAGGATGAGACGGAGGCAAGAATTTCGGTTTAGGATTTTAGAATAGAAAAAACAAGAAAAAGGATCTAAATGACTCTCGTGTCCTACTAATCGAAGTACGTTTGTTAGATATTTCTGGCAAAAAGCTGTGCAATTAGCCTGCGAAGCAGGGACACGTTTGTATATCCCACCATTACCCAGCATCGCCGACTAACCACTCTTGCGTCAGTACTGAATCGATGCTGTATGCGAGTGGTTCTGTGTATTATGTAGGCTGTCGTACCTTATTTCGTAATTACTGCTGTTTGCCCAGACTACTGATGAGTCCTAATAAGGACGAAACTACGCTACGATTGCGGTCTACGATTAATGACATATAATCCCTCACACCCCGTGATGACGCTGGCATATGCAAATTTGCGCCTGCTTATTCCCCCATCGCAATACTAATTGACGTAAGCAATTTATGCCTGGTTTATAGGCTATGGCACAGCTTTCTGCGAAAAATGTCTAACTGCGGTTTATGCGATCATTGAAAATGCTTGTCTCGAGCTAGCGAAACACGTGTAACCGATTTTATTATAAATCAATTGTGTGGTGTGGAGTTTACCGATGTGATGTTGTGTCAGTAAATTGAACCACAGTCCTTGCAATCACCTTCATTAATTTTTTTTTTTGTTAAAAAATGAAAATGTCGATTTTAAATTTTGAAACCGTAACAAAACGCGCTCGTTTGCACTTACGTCGCCCATCAACTTATCGTATCAAAGCAAAGCTTTCGACGTGCAGATTACCGGAAATTACCTTTCAGCATCGCACCCTGGCTAGTTCAAACGGAAACAATTATTAGGTTAATTTGAACTGCAGGATCACATTTTACGCCATCAATAAGGAAAGGTGAAAGTTCTCAGATTTGAATCAAACTCGCGATACAAGGAAGTCGGGATGCAAATCTGACAAATCCTCGGTCCTGAAGATGGATAGAAACATGACGAAACTACTGTTAAAATCGACTCCTTTCGCCGTTTATCTTCGTAAACATCGAAGGTATCTCGATCAACGTATCCGGGCCGGGGGAGAGTTCGGGAACCGAAGCGGGGAGTGGAGGAGGAGCACCTCGCCGGTCAGCCCGGAGAGAAACACACGGCCTTAATATGCAATTAAGCGTACAATGAGGTGCCGGTAGAAGCATTGTCCGGCTTACAATGAACACAGGTAGTTGTATTGACGCTAATGAAAGCTATTACTCTAATTGGAGTGACTCGGACGTGCCCCCGTCGATCGGGTGTTCGCCTTTTTAAGACGTCGATGCTGCTGCCGTATACTACGTATTATAGAGGTCAATAAAAGAAAACACCTGCGGCCTCGATAATTTCGCCTTTGTCGAGGCGGCGTTGCCGCTGTAACGATTTTAATTCGGTGTTGATGATGATCGTCTGGTCGAAACGTCGGATACGACGGGGAAAGGGGGAGGGAAGGGACAAAATTTCGTGGAAAGGAATTTCCTTATTACGTCTAACGTTTCCGAACGATTCGAAGCGGCGTAATTACCGTCGACTTTGACTAAATAAGGACACGCCCCCGACGTGGCCGACGTAATTAAAACAATCCGAATCGGATGTATTAACGGTGCCGAAGAGATGCTTAATAACCGGCGCGGTTACCACCCTATCATTTATCCCCGAGGCGAGAGTGAAATATTCCGGGCGATTTGTAAACGGGAGGAATCGCATTCGTGGCCGTCGTTGGAAGCGTCCGGATTGATGTCTTCATCACCTTTGTGAAAACCGACCGAAGACGCGCGCGCGTTTACGAAATACTTCTCGCATTATAACTTGAGAAATGAAGTCATTTCTCGCGGCTCGGAACATTAACCGGCGAGAAACGATACGTTTTAGAGGCAGGCGGAAAGTTCTTTGTAAATTTTCGGACGAGAGAAGACGAATGATGA
Source organism: Chrysina gloriosa (assembly GCA_038088585.1). Lineage (NCBI taxonomy): Eukaryota > Metazoa > Arthropoda > Insecta > Coleoptera > Scarabaeidae > Chrysina > Chrysina gloriosa. Next base: position 53,675,422 of record CM076094.1, on the reverse strand, counting down.
TGAGCCGCGTAACGACGAACGTATCGGACGTATGTACACCAGCTGCTGAGATTACAGCCAGCAGATATAACGAGAAATTTAGTATGTTTGATGATTTAAAACGTCTATGAGATCCGGTTAAGCGAAACACGTGTCCTAATTCGTCGGAAAGGTGTAAGTTTTGTCGAGGAAAACACGAGAGATGCCCTTGAATCCGACTTCGTGTACCTGCCGAGTTCAAAACTGCTTAATTAATCTCGTAAAATCGTCTGAGAAAGTGATGAGGTCAGATAGGCGGAAACACGTGTCACTAATCCTCGAACATGAAACGGATCTGTCAAGTTAATACTATAAAAATAACTTCAAACCTAACGAGTCCGTACATTTCGGTTCGGATAACCTCGTCTCACCAACGAAGCTGAACGATCTCTCTGACTCCCGAAACTTAGATGCGATCCAGTTTTATAATTGGAGAGTGGCGCCTTGTTACTAATAAATTCTCGAACTTGAACCTACGCCGTTCAAAATGAGTTAGTACGGCCTGGATCTCCATCTTTATAACCAACTAAGTGGGTTATTAGAATTGTAGCAACTAACGTCCGTATTGGTCATATTTTTATTTTGTTATTATGATTTTGCTAAAAGTTTTTCTTATACCAGTAACACAACTGCGCAAAACGACTTGAATCCCACTTCGTGTACCTGGCGAGTTCAAAACTGCTTGTTTAACAGCGTAAAATCGTCGGCGAAAGTGATGAGGTCAGATAGGTGGAAACACGTGTCACTAATCCTCGAAAATGAAACGGATCTGTCAAGTAAATACTATAAAAATAACTTCAAACCTAACGAGTCCGTACATTTCGGTTCGGATAACCTCGTCTCACCAACGAAGCTGAAGGATCTCTCTGACTCCCGAAACTTAAATGCGATCCAGTTTTATAATTGGAGAGTGGCGCCTTGTTACTAATAAATTCTCGAACTTGAACCTACGCCGTTCAAAATGAGTTAGTACGGCCTGGATCTCCATCTTTATAACCAACTAAGTGGGTTATTCGAATTGTAACAACTAACGTCCGTATTGGTCATATTTTTATTTTGTTATTATGATTTTGCTAAAAGTTTTTTTATACCAGTAACACAGCTGCGCAAGACGACTTGAATCCCACTTCGTGTACCTGGCGAGTTCAAAACTGCTTGTTTAACAGCGTAAAATCGTCGGCGAAAGTGATGAGGTCAGATAGGTGGAAACACGTGTCACTAATCCTCGAAAATGAAACGGATCTGTCAAGTAAATACTATAAAAATAACTTCAAACCTAACGAGTCCGTACATTTCGGTTCGGATAACCTCGTCTCACCAACGAAGCTGAAGGATCTCTCTGACTCCCGAAACTTAGATGCGATCCAGTTTTATAATTGGAGAGTGGCGCCTTGTTACTAATAAATTCTCGAACTTGAACCTACGCCGTTCAAAATGAGTTAGTACGGCCTGGATCTCCATCTTTATAACCAACTAAATGGGTTATTCGAATTGTAGCAACTAACGCCCGTATTGGTCATATTTTTATTTTGTTATTATGATTTTGCTAAAAGTTTTTCTTATACCAGTAACACAACTGCGCAAAACGACTTGAATCCGACTTCGTGTACCTGGCGAGTTCAAAGCTGCTTGTTTAACAGCGTAAAATCGTCGGCGAAAGTGATGAGGTCAGATAGGTGGAAACACGTGTCACTAATCCTCGAAAATGAAACGGATCTGTCAAGTAAATACTATAAAAATAACTTCAAACCTAACGAGTCCGTACATTTCGGTTCGGATAACCTCGTCTCACCAACGAAGCTGAAGGATCTCTCTGACTCCCGAAACTTAAATGCGATCCAGTTTTATAATTGGAGAGTGGCGCCTTGTTACTAATAAATTCTCGAACTTGAACCTACGCCGTTTCCATTGAGGTAGTACGGCCTGGATCTCCATCTTTATTCGAATTGTAACAACTAACGTTATATTTCCGACTTTTTCTTTTATTATCATTTTATAAGTTTTCTAAGCCAGTAACCTAACTGCGTCAAACGACTTGACAAGTTGATGTGAGGTCGCGTAAATCGAAGCACGTGTCATCGTTCATCGAAACCGGAATTAGTTCCCTCAAGTAAACTGCTTGATTAACCTCGTGAAATCGTCGGAGAAAGTTATGAGGAAGAAACGAAACGCGGTGTCAACTGTCACTGATGAGCCCCAATAAACAGATTTTCGCAATTTTATTGAAAAATTACAGCTTTGCTTAAATTCCCCCATTTTTCAGTTTCTTAAATCCCCCCACTCCATCGACACTACCACTATTCGAAAGAAAAATGGGAAAAAACAAATGACGACTTTCTTCGACGCCGCATAATAAATAGGCGGCGCTGCGCGCCGCCCCAAAGCTAACACATAAATCAAGCCTGCTTTGTATTAGGTCAATGTTATGGAAAAGCCATTTTTGCTGTGTGGATTTTCGCCCGTTCGTCCGTCCGTTCCCGTGCCGCGGGGGGATAAAGTGGCCTAATAAATCCACGTCAGAGGGCGCCCGGATAGAGCCCGATTGCGTCCCGTAACGGATTAACGGACCGATGTTTGAGCGCGTTTTCGTGTTTTCGGTGTTTTGCACTGTCATTACGTTTCTTTCGCCTTTTCGCCGCCTCTTCGCCTCGCTTCGTGCTTGTTTTTTTTTCCCGCCTCTCCCTCGTTATTATTTACTCCGTCGCGCACGTTCTTTCGTTCTTTTCCCGAATTAACGCGTTGGGATGTAATTTGCGAGTATTCGCGGGGATTTACGAAGTCAAAGAATTTTTAGATTTCGTCGCAACGCGCCACATCAGTTGCGATATGTAAATCAGTGCACCCAAAACAAAACTTTTGTTTTGTTCATTTATTTTCAAACAATTTTTTTTGCTTTTCCACTCATTGCCTTACTTTCACCTAATATAATACTCTGTTATCACTAAACTACAGATTCTGTTATCACTTTAACTACATTTTTTTAGTTTTGTTGTCTCTAAACTACTGAGTCTGTAATCACTAAACTACAGATTTTCCTTGTTTTGTTGTCTCTAAACTACTGAGTCTGTTACCACTAAACTACAGATTTTCCATGTTTTGTTGTCTCTAAACTACTGAGTCTGTTATCACTAAACTACAGATTCTGTCATCACTTTAACTACATTTTTTTCTAGTTTTGTTGTCACTAAACTACTGAGTCTGTTACCACTAAACTACAGATTTTCCATGTTTTGTTGTCTCTAAACTACGGATTCTGTTATCACTAAACTACAGATTTTCTTCGTTTTGTTGTCTTGAAACTACAATTCCTGTTATCACTAAACTGCAGATTCTGTAATCACTAAACTACAATTTTTTCTTGTTTTGTTGTCTCTAAACTACAGATCCTGCCATCACCAAACTACTAGTGGTTTTTCTTGTTTTGTCTCTAAACTACGGTTTCTGTTATCACTAAATTACAGATTTTCTTTGTTTCGGTGTCTCCAAATCACGGTTTTTGTTATCACTAACCCACAAATTCTGTTGTCACTAACTACAGATTTTCTTTGTTTTGTGTCTCTAAACTACGGATTCTGTTATCACTAAACTACAGATTCTCTTTGTTTTGTTGTCTCTAAACTACGGATTCTGTTATCACTAAATCACAGATTTTCCTTGTTTTGTTGTATCTAAACTACTGAGTCTGTTACCACTAAACTACAAATTTTCCATGTTTTGTTGTCTCTAAACTACTGAGTCTGTTATCACTAAACTACAGATTCTGTTATCACTTTAACTACATTTTTTCTAGTTTTGTTGTCTCAAAACTATGGATCCTGTTCTCACTAAACTACAGATTTTCCTTGTTTTGTTGTCTCTAAACTACTGAGTCTGTTACCACTAAACTACAGATTTTCCATGTTTTGTTGTCTCTAAACTACTAAGTCTGTTATCACTAAACTACAGATTCTGTTATTACTTTAACTAAATTTTTCTAGTTTTGTTGTCTCTAAACTACTGAGTCTGTTACCACTAAACTACAGATTTTCCATGTTTTGTTGTCTCTAAACTACTGAGTCTGTTATCACTAAACTACAGATTCTGTTATTACTTTAACTAAATTTTTCTAGTTTTGTTGTCTCTAAACTACTGAGTCTGTTACCACTAAACTACAGATTTTCCATGTTTTGTTGTCTCTAAACTACTGAGTCTGTTATCACTAAACTACAGATTCTGTTATCACTTTAACTACATTTTTTCTAGTTTTGTTGTCTCTAAACTACTGAGTCTGTTACCACTAAACTACAGATTTTCCATGTTTTGTTGTCTCTAAACTACTGAGTCTGTTACCACTAAACTACAGATTTTCCATGTTTTGTTGTCTCTAAACTACTGAGTCTGTTATCACTAAACTACAGATTCTGTTATTACTTTAACTAAATTTTTTCTAGTTTTGTTGTCTCTAAACTACTGAGTCTGTTACCACTAAACTACAGATGTTCCATGTTTTGTTGTCTCTAAACTACTGAGTCTGTTATCACTAAACTACAGATTTTCCATGTTTTGTTGTCTCTAAACTACTAAGTCTGTTATCACTAAACTACAGATTCTGTTATTACTTTAACTAAATTTTTCTAGTTTTGTTGTCTCTAAACTACTGAGTCTGTTACCACTAAACTACAGATTTTCCATGTTTTGTTGTCTCTAAACTACTGAGTCTGTTATCACTAAACTACAGATTCTGTTATCACTTTAACTACATTTTTTCTAGTTTTGTTGTCTCTAAACTATGGATCCTGTTCTCACCAAACTACAGATTTTCCTTGTTTTGTTGTCTCTAAACTACTGAGTCTGTTATCACTAAACTACAGATTCTGTTATCACTTTAACTAAGATTTTTCTAGTTTTGTTGTCTCTAAACTATGGATCCTGTTCTCACTAAACTACAGATTTTCCTAATTTTGTTGTCTCTAAGCTATGGGTTTTCATTATGTTGTTGCCTCGCGTATATATGTAATTCGGGAGGATTCGCGGGGATTTACGAAGTCACAGTTTTTAGATATCGCCGTAACGCGCCACGTCTATTGCGATATGTAAATCAGTGCACCCAAACCGAAAACTTTTATTTGCTCCGGTCGTTTTAAACAGTTTTTCTTTTCCCACTCATTGCCTTACTTTCACCTAATATAATACTCAAAATAGGTTTGACATCCAAGTTGTGAAAATCCCTGTATATATGCAATTACATCGTAAAGGTTCTTGGAGGATCCGGCACAAAATTAAAAAAAGAATCAAATTTGCGCTGATTCGCGGGTGTGGTTAATCCTAGTCGGAGGAAGTTACTGGCCTCGTCGCTAGCGAAACACGTGTCCCCCGCATTTGATTAAATACATCGCGTTGCAAAGAAGTTTGGTGAGGTGATATAGCAGTATAGTATAGTAGTAGTAGTATATACAGTTGTCCTTAAAAAGAAGTTAGGAATTCGCTCCGAAGAGCCCCGTCGAGTTTAATTAATTACGACGGCGGCGGCGACTACGAGCACGCCTTCCTTCGGATATTATTTCGCGAAGGGGATAAAGAATGGAAGAAGGAGAGTCGTAAAGGCAATCGCTAGCGAGTCGGAGGGGCAACGCACGCATTGTACGATGCGCCCCTAATAGTCGACGGGTCCCGAGCTGCCGCACAAAGCCGACCGCAAAGTAGCCGCCACTCTAAACATCATCGCTCACACGCATTGTCTAAATTAATTCGGAGGAGGCGAGATTCGTCCGATCGAAATGCGAAAACGCGATAGATGGCGCCCAACGACTTCCTGTACTCGTGATTAGAAAGATATTGTATAAAGGACACACAGAGAAGATGTGTGATTGATTGAGTAGTCCGTTACTTTGTGGGTAGTACATGATCACTTATGATAAAAAAGAAAACACTAGCACTTTGTTCTATTAAAAGAAAACGTGACTGCAGTTTCCCCAACACTAAAAATCAGAACACAAAAAAATGTGAAGAATGCAATAGCTGTGACGTAGGCCAAACAGGAAGAAGTTTCGTTGCGCATGTTAAAGAACACAAATCGTCTAACCACCTAGAAAAACAAAATTCCATTTTTGCCAATCACTTCCTAGAAATCACGCACACAAGTTTCCCGAAGTTAAAAACATAAAGATAGTACACACCGCACCTAAAAGGCGCAAACTCAATGTATTAGAATCAATAGCAACTAAGAAACACAGCAAGGATAAAGCGATAACCCTCCTCAACGACCAAATAGACTTAATGACCTCTCCATTTTTTGATTTATTCTAACTATTTTTTAATATCATATATTTAGTTCAAATCCATAGACACTATAATTAATCTTACTTAACGATCAATTATACCTAATGACGATCTTAAATCTTCACTTATTCTAAGTATTTTTTTCTAGAAATAATCCAGCATTTAAATAGTTCTTTAAGTCACGTTTTTTAAATAATAAAACAAAGTCTACCTATACTCACGTCAAAATGAAAGACGTATACTATACTATATAAGTCGGTCTCACAGACCGTATGCGTGAGTATAGGAAGGTTAAGTAAAGTAGTGTTTCTCTTTTCATAAGTGACACACGGGGAAGTCCACGAACTCGTTTAGAATTCCAATTTCCATATATTCCGACGATGCATCCTTGGTATTCCTGACAAAGTCAGTAAAGTAACGAAACGTCAAAATTGAACTTGATCAAAATTTAACGGTCGAATGCTCGGCTCTCTCGAATACGTCCGTTCGTACGGCGTGCATTGGCGTTCCCACCCAGTGACGCCATACCAAAATTTATTTCAACAATCGACTGTACGCCACTGCAGTTACGTACGTGAACAGCAACGGGAGTAAATGCAAATCCAGTTTCAACGCCAACCGCTCAACTACGGTGACCAAGATTTCTGCTGTTTCTTTTGGAAAAATAGAAGAAATGCTCCCCTATGTTTAAATTATAAGGAGTACGCGGAGGAAACGCATCGTCCTAAATGCAAAGAGCTGCGACGAATCCGATGAAACAAAAGCGAACATTCCACCTCCGTTAGTTTCAGAGTTACAAACGAAAAATCGAAAAAGACAGGTCCCGTGTTCAAAATTCGACCACCATATCTTTGGAACGCGTGGTCGTAGAACGTTGCGATTTTTTGCGTTGGAATCAGCTCGACGAGCTCTATAAACCGAACGGAAACGGAAAGCGGAAATTATAGTTTTAACCTTTATGGAAAAATATATAAAATGTTTCCCTATGTTTAAATTATAAGGAGTACGCGGAGGAAACGCATCGTCCTAAATGCAAAGAGCTGCGACGAATCCGATGAAACAAGAGCGAACATTCCACCTCCGCTAGTTTCAGAGTTATAAACGAAAAATCGAAAAAACAGGTCTCGTGTTCAAAATTCGACCGCCATATCTTTGGAACGCGTGGTCGTAGAACGTTGCGATTTTTGCGTTGGAATCAGCTCGACGAGCTCTATAAACCGAACGGAAACGGAAAGCGGAAATTATAGTTTTAACCTTTATGGAAAAATATATAAAATGTCTCCCTATGTTTAAATTAAAAGGAGTACGCGGAGGAAACGCATCGTCCTAAATGCAAAGAGTTGCGACGAATCCGATGAAACAAGAGCGAACATTCTATCTCCGCTAGTTTCAGAGTTACAAACGAAAAATCGAAAAAACAGGTCCCGTGTTCAAAATTCGACCGCCATATCTTTGGAAGGCGTGGTCGTAGAACGTTGCGATTTTTTGCGTTGGAATCAGCTCGACGAGCTCTATAAACCGAACGGAAACGGAAAGCGGAAATTATAGTTTTAACCTTTATGGAAAAATATATAAAATGTCTTCCTATGTTTAAATTAAAAGGAGTACGCGGAGGAAACGCATCGTCCTAAATGCAAAGAGTTGCGACGAATCCGATGAAACAAGAGCGAACATTCTATCTCCGCTAGTTTCAGAGTTACAAACGAAAAATCGAAACAAACAGGTCTCGTGTTCAAAATTCGACCGCCATATCTTTGGAAGGCGTGGTCGTAGAACGTTGCGATTTTTTGCGTTGGAATCAGCTCGACGAGCTCTATAAACCGAACGGAAACGGAAAGCGGAAATTATAGTTTTAACCTTTATGGAAAAATATATAAAATGTCTTCCTATGTTTAAATTAAAAGGAGTACGCGGAGGAAACGCATCGGCCTAAATGCAAAGAGTTGCGACGAATCCGATGAAACAAGAGCGAACATTCCACCTCCGTTAGTTTCAGAGTTACAAACGAAAAATCGAAAAAGACAGGTCTCGTGTTCAAAATTCGACCGCCATATCTTTGGAACGCGTGGTCGTAGAACGTTGCGATTTTTTGCGTTGGAATCAGCTCGACGAGCTCTATAAACCGAAACCGAAACCCGGAATGATAGTTTTAACCCTAAGTTGAGCACCTGTATTTATGGTGTACAAGGCGACACCGATGGAAGCGAGAACGGGGTATCATTCCACAAACGAATTGGTATTCAGTAACCGGGGGTCTCAGGTTTTTGACGCTTCGTTGAGCAAAATTATGCTCACCTGAGGGACGTTAGTGTCTCGCTATTATCACCGTTGTTATCGCGAACTTGCACGTTTCTGCCGGTAAGTCATCTTCAAGTTTTTCTCGTTACTGTTATTTTGGACCAAGATTCGATCCAAAATCGTTCTTGGGGAACCGAACAGATGAAGATCCAAATCACCAGTTACGATTAGAAACGAAAATGGGAGGAAATTTCAAATAAATAAAAAAATTATTAAACCGAATGGACGAATCCTTTCGCGACAGTTCTCGAATTATTCAATTACAGCGCCGTCGTTCGTGCGATTTACCTAACAATTAAGTAACTTGCGTGGTGAACGTGAGCGAACGGAAATCGTAGAGGGACACACGGGGCCTATCCTATCCTATATATAACGAACGTATTAATTTGGACGCGGATAGCAATTAGACGACGGGGACGGTTTTTTTTTATTCGGTATGCGACCGAGCGGAATGTCACATGAACGCGTGCATTTGTTGTTTATGCGCCGCGTTCACGTTAATTGTGGCGTTCTTTTCGCCGGAAAAACGCACGCGGTTCGAGTCTAATTTGTCCACGCATCGCGAACTAACCGCCGATTAAGGTAATTGTCTAGGTGGTCGGACGATTGTTGCCTGTCTAACGAAGTAAAGAGATATGTTTACGGCGATTTTCATAACAGTACTCGTCATAATTGACGAAATAAAGAAATTATACACGTTCTCTACCTCATCAACTAGAACGATCCGGGTGATTATTTACGGCGGTTCCTCGGGTCGTCCGGACAGCAGAAGTCCACAATTAGATCGGCACACCAATCGACGCGCCTTGACGCGCTGATTTCAACGGTATATGATTTGTTTAGATTATTTCAAACGGTTGCCGAAAAATGCAAAAAACCGCCAAAAATGGCTAAAATTGCATACCCGTTTTCGCTAATATGGGACTTATGGGCGCTTAATCCTACATCAATCGACGCGTCTTGACGAGGCGAACTCAACGGCGTAGGATTTTTTCACTTTACTCCAACGGTTGCCGAGAAAATCGCAAGAAACCGCGAGAAAATCGCCAAATTTCACCCTAGGAGTGGATTTTTTCGAGATACGACATTCTCTTCTACACCATTCAAAAGAGCGCGTTTCTCCGATTCAGAATCAATCCCGGATCGACTTTTCTATCGTTGATAATTTAGGCGCTATTGAAGTTTGCCCATTTTCACCCTGTATTCGCCCCTATTTACCGCGTTTAGCCGGAACTTCGGATGGCTCTTTCTCGAAAATTTTGCGTTCCACGTCCGAACCGATATGATCTACGTAATTACCGGTTCGAATATGTATATTCTGATGCAAGACAACAGCGAAATTCCGACATGAATTTTTCGTCGAATCACCAAAATTCCGTTTAAAATCGAGATTTTCGTTTTCTACCGAGTTTGGAATCGTCCTCTCTACTTCATTTATGGCGCTATCGCGATCTAAAAGAGCTTCCTGTGAGCAGATTTGGTCTAGGAATCGAATGGAACAAGAACGAACGAGCCATCTATAATACTTTTCGCGCTAGAACGAAATTATGGTAATTTTAGGTAAGAATTTTTTCAAACTTCAAAGCACCATAACTCCGGAAAGGTAAAACTTAGGAATCTCTGGTTTGTTTGATTTTAATCAGCTCCTCGAGTACTTACGGAAAGTTAATTTTACTGGTATTTTTTATTCAATCCTGGTACGAAATTGATGTACCTGGAATATATGTTAAAAGAAAACGAAAACGAGCAAGAAACGTTGATATCTGCACGTTGTACTGTTCTATAGTAACGATTCCATTAACTAATTATAGATCTCATCAAGCTGATTCAAACGCGACAAACCGCAGCTTCCTACGACCGGTAATTTCAAAGATATCGCGTTTGAAACCCAAAAATCGATTTTTCTGTTTTTCTCGCTCTAACTCGAAAACGGTTGCAGATATCGTTTCCATTTCTGATCCCTTGGAATCTCTACGTTCAATTGTTTCTATCAAAACTCCTTTTAATTGTATATCTCTAGTTAATTTAGAAATAAGAAACATTTGATATGCTAGGCAATGTATTTTCGCCATCAAACTGGAAGATTGCGCTTAATTCTCTAAATTTCCTTAAGTTGGTCTCATCGAGCTGATTCAAACGCGACAAACCGCAGCTTCCTACGACCGGTGATTTCAAAGATATCGCGTTTGAAACCTAAAAATCAATTTTTCTCTTTTTTCGCTCTAACTCGAAAACGGTTGGAGATATCGTTTCCATTTCTGATCCGTTGGAATCTCTACGTTCAATTCTCTCTATCAAAACTCACTTTAATTGTATTTCTCTAGTTAATTTAGAAATAAGAAACATTTGATGTGCTAGGCAATGTATCTTCGCCATCAAACTGGAAGATTGCGCTTAATTCTCTAAATTTCCTTAAGTTGATCTCATCGGGCTGATTCAAACGCGACAAACCGCAGCTTCCTACGACCGGTAATTTCAAAGATATCGCGTTTGAAACCCAAAAATCGATTTTTCTGTTTTTTTCGCTCTAACTCGAAAACGGTTGGAGATATCGTTTCCATTTCTGATCCCTTGGAATCTCTACGTTCAATTGTTTCTATCAAAACTCCTTTTAATTGTATATCTCTAGTTAATTTAGAAATAAGAAACATTTGATATGCTAGGCAATGTATTTTCGCCATCAAACTGGAAGATTGCGCTTAATTCTCTAAATTTCCTTAAGTTGATCTCATCGAGCTGATTCAAACGCGACAAACCGCAGCTTCCTACGACCGGTGATTTCAAAGATATCGCGTTTGAAACCTAAAAATCAATTTTTCTCTTTTTTCGCTCTAACTCGAAAACGGTTGGAGATATCGTTTACATTTCTGATCCGTTGGAATCTCTACGTTCAATTGTTTCTATCAAAACTCCTTTTAATTGTATTTCTCTAGTTAATTTAGAAATAAGAAACATTTGATGTGCTGGGCAATGTATTTTCTCCATCAAACTGGAAGATTGCGCTTAATTTTCTAAATTTCCTTAAGTTGATCTCATCGAGCTGATTCAAACGCGACAAACCGCAGTCTCCTACGACCGGTGATTTCAAAGATATCGCGTTTGAAACCTAAAAATCAATTTTTCACTTTTTTTCGCTCTAACTCGAAAACGGTTGGAGATATCGTTTCCATTTCTGATCCGTTGGAATCTCTACGTTCAATTGTTTCTATCAAAACTCCTTTTAATTGTATTTCTCTAGTTAATTTAGAAATAAGAAACATTTGATGTGCTGGGCAATGTATTTTCCCCATCAAACTGGAAGATTGCGCTTAATTCTCTAAATTTCCTTAAGTTGATCTCATCGAGCTGATTCAAACGCGACAAACCGCAGCTTCCTACGACCGGTGATTTCAAAGATATCGCGTTTGAAACCTAAAAATCAATTTTTCTCTTTTTTTCGCTCTAACTCGAAAACGGTTGGAGATATCGTTTCTATTTCTGATCCGTTCGAATCTCTACGTTTAATTGCTTCTATCAAAACGCATTCTAATTGTGTTTCTATAATTAATTTAGAAATAAAAAACATTTGATGTGCTGGGCAATGTATTTTCCCCATCAAACTTGGGGCTTGCGCTTAGCTTTCTGAATTTTCTCAAATTGATCTTTCCACCTTTTCTGTTTTGAGTGTTAAAAATTATTATATTTATTCCAAACGAGATAAGGAGGAAGTTCGTCTTACTGAGACGAAGGCCGAATTAGAAACTTTTCATTAGTTTTCGAAAGCTAATAAAAGGCAATCTATTCGTTTCGAAATTCCAACACGTCGAAATTCATCTTTGAAAGGGGCCAGACTCTAGATTAATCCGGCGTCGCGGCGGGGGTTCCCGCGCCTTTCCGATCGCGTTCGGCGCCTCCGAATTTGGGCGTTGTCTTTCACAGAAGCGACTTCTTCGATTCTTCCATGTACGATTTATTTATTTAAATACGCGAGTCTAATAATGACGCCGACGAAGACGACGACGGCGAACGACAATGGTAAAAGATTCTTCCGAGAAGGCATCTCTTTAGCGCGGGATTTTTTCCTCTTCATTCTTTCCTTTTGCTTCTTCTTCGAAACTAATTAATAGCCGCACCTGAACGGAGTTCAAAATATGTATAATCAATACCACCGGAATGGTATATAATGGCGTAATTTCGTAATGATGATGATGATGATGATGATTAAGGCGATAGAGTGAGATGTTTGATCGCCGAGATGCTTAAGTTGATGGACGTAAACGCGGAGATAAAAGAGGGGAAATCTGGCAATTCGTCCGCTTTTTGTTTACGCTAACTAGCTATGCAGTGACTGAATAAAATTCTCGTCTCTCGATTAAAACTAAAAAGACAAAAAAATTATTCGATTTTACGATATCACAATTTTAGACTTGTCGATTGAGATGAATTTCGGCTCAATTACAGATATCATCCATCCAATTCGAACGCAGCGGATCGCGATTCCTTGCGAGTCACCGTTCCAAAAATCGATCTTCTCAGTTAAAAAGGAAACGAAAACAGGCAAAAATCCTTGATATCTTACCGTTGTGCAGTTCTACAGTGATGATTTTATTAACTGATTATAGATCTCACCAAGCTGATTCAAACGGGACAAACCGCAACTCTCTGCGACCGGTAGTTTCGGAGATATCGCGTTTGAAACTTCAAAATCGATTTTCCAATTTCTTTCGTTCTAACTCGGAAACGACTAGAGATATCGTTTTGGTTCCTGATCCATTCGAATCTCTACGTCCAATTGTTTCTATTAAAATGCATTCTAATAGTGTTTTTCTGACTCGTTTAGAAATAAGAAACGTTTGAAGTAGTGGGCAATATATTTTCGCCATCAAACTTGTAGATTGCGCTTAATTTTCTGAATTGTCTCACGTTGATCGCATCGAGCTGATTCGAATGCAACAAACCGCAGCTTCCTACGAAGATATCGCGTTTAAAACTTAAAAATAGATTTCTTAGTTTCTTTTGCTCTAACCCGAAAACGGTTAGAGATATCGATTTCGATCCTGATTTATTCGAATCTCTAGGTTCACTTGCTTCTATCAAAGCGCATTCTATGCTGTTTCTGTGCTTAATTTACGAATAAGAAACATTTGAAATCGTGGGCAATGTATTCCTCCGCTTTCGTTCTTGATCCATTAGGATCTCGTAATTGTTTCTATCAAACCGCATTGTAATAAGTGTTTCTATGATTAATTTAGGAATAGAAAACATTTGAAGTCCTTGGGCAATGTATTTTCGCCATCAAACTCGGAGATTGCGCTTAATTTTCTGAATTTTATCAAGTTTGGAAGGTTAGATCGCGTTGATTCTTTACTTGATCGTGGATCTCATCGGTATGATTCGAATGCAACAAACCGCAGCTCATTACGACGGGTAGTTTCGGATTAATCGCGCTTGGAATTTAAAAATCGATTTTTCAATGCTTTCCGCTCTAACTCGAAAACGGTTAGAGATATCGGTATCGTTTCTGATCGATTCGAATCTCTACGTTCACTTGCTTCTGTCAAAACGCATTCTATGCTGCTCATCTGTTTAATTTACGAATAAGAAACAATTGAAGTTCTTGCATAGTGTATTTCTGCCATCAAATTTGGAGTTTGCGCCTAATTTTCAGAATTTTTCGTCCCATTGATGTATTTATAGGAAAAGATGACAATCGATTAGTACCTAACTTTTTAAACAAAATATCAGATTCGTATCCGCGTCGAGTATGAAATTAATAATAAATAAAATCACACAGTCGCCAGGAAATCAACATCTTCGACTTATTCGATTTATTCCTAATGATCTTGGTATATCCGGTGCTATATCGATTGCACCCATTTTTCTAAAAGAAACCTAAACGACGTATGTAGACGCGGGAAGGGCGAAAAATCCACGCGATTACGTTTTCCGTACGAACGCGAAAGAATGAAAAAGCGAGCCAACGGAACGAAGAGGATGACGAACGGGGGCGCCCCCTCTCACCCCCGCGGGCATAAGCCGGCCGTGGCGCATAAAAGAAAGGAAATCACGCATCATCGTCCCGTTGGAGACCTCATCGCGCGGTCATTATCGTCCTCTTCGTTCTACAAGTACTTATTTAACTAATTTGAATCCTTTTTAACCGGCGAATAATTGACAAGACGTATTATGCTTTGATCTTTAAATTTGTATTTAATCGCATGACACGGATCTTTTTTGATAATGACCACGTTTCGATTCGAGGAAAATTAGCTGTATCGTCGTATTCGTCTTTTTCTTCTCCTTCTTCGGCGGGGAGCTCCCTATCGATCTTCATTTGTTTTTTTCGTTTAATATTTTTTGGTCTTACCCGATCGAGCGGGCTCGTTTCGACGATTCCCGCGGAAATAAACGGGGTGATTGGATCTAATTGACGTGTGTCGCTTCGTGCTAACAAGACAAGCCGTTACGGCTAATAAAAGTCGATAGCGCGAAC
This sequence comes from Chrysina gloriosa, assembly GCA_038088585.1. Taxonomy (NCBI): domain Eukaryota; kingdom Metazoa; phylum Arthropoda; class Insecta; order Coleoptera; family Scarabaeidae; genus Chrysina; species Chrysina gloriosa. The sequence goes on along the minus strand of CM076094.1, from coordinate 53,660,376 downwards.
TCTTTCTAACAACTGAAATTAGTCAGTGTGAGACAAGGATGTCTCGTTGCTATAACGACGAGTTTCGGGAGATGACGCCTAGCAATTACAAACGTGGTCTTGACGACTTGCATTTTTGGAGTTTAAAATCGAAATTTTCATCACCCGACGCTTTCGACTCGCCAGCGTTGGCGCTGGAGCAAGAGGGGCGAAGGATGGGGGCAGGCTTCAGATCTAGGACGAGACATGGCCGTATTTGATGTTGAATTAATAGAAAAGATCTTATCTTATTCGGTGTCTTGACGAAATTGAGGGTGGGGGATTAATGTTGATGAGCAGATGGCCAATTGTTTTCTTTGATTGTTCGGTGCGTTCGGGCACCGGAAATACCGTAAATGCGCCACGTGGTTTCTCCGGAAATAACTCAGAAGCTTTGCCCTTGTCCTCTCGTTTCCCTCGAAGAATTTGTGGTTTAATGATAACGAAATCCGTGTTTTAGAAACACCAAAACGAAGAAAATCTGTAGTTTAGTGATACTAGGATCCGTAGTTTAGAGACAACAAAACGAGGAGAATCTGTAGTTTAGTGGTAACAGAATCCGTAGTCTAGAGATAACAAAACAAGAAACAACTATTGTTTAGTGATAACATAATCTCTAGTTTAGTGATAACATAATTGGTAGTTTAGAGATAACATAATTGGTAGTTTAGAGATAACAAAATAGCAAAGTCTAAAGTTTATTGATAGCAAGATCCGTAGTTTAGAGACAACGAAAAAGAGAAACTTGTAGTTTAACGATAACAGAATCTGTAGTTTAATGATAACAGCTACCGTGGTTTAGAGACACAAAATAAAGAAAATCTGTGGTTAGTGACAACAGAATTTGCGGTTTAGTGATAACAAAATCCGTGTTTTTAGAGATACCAAAACAAAGAAAATCTGTAGTTTAGTGATAACAGGATCCGTAGTTTATAGACAACAAAACAAAGAAAATCTGTAGTTTAGTGATAACAGAATCCGTAGTCTAGAGATAACAAAACAAGAAACAACTATTGTTTAGTGATAACAGAATTTGTAATTTATTGATAACAGAAACCGTAGTTTAGAGACAACAAAACAAAGAAGATCTGTAGTGTAGTGATAACAGAATCCGTGGTTTAGAGATACCAAAACCAAGAAGGACCTCTAGTTTAGTGATAATGGAATCCCCAGGTTAGTGATAACATAATTCGTACGTTAGGGACAAGAAAAATAGGAAAGTCTGTAGTTTGGTGATAGCAAGGTCCATAGTTTAGAGACAACAAAAAATGAAAAACCTATAGTTTAGCGATTACAGAATCTGTACTTTAGTGATAACAGAATCCATAGTTTAGAGACAATAAAATAAAAAAACCTATAGTTTAGCGATTACAGAATCTGTAGTTTAGTGATAACAGAATCCGTAGTTTAGAGACAACAAAGTAAGAAAGACTTGTAGTTTAGTAGTAATAGAATCAATGGTTTAGAGACAACAAAACAAGGAAAATCTGTGGTTTAGTGATAACAGAATCCGTAGTTTAGAGACAACAAAACAAAGAGAATCTGTAGTTTAGTGATAACAGAATCCGTAGTTTAGAGACACAAAACAAAGAAAATCTGTGGTTAGTGACAACAGAATTTGTGGTTTAGTGATAACAAAAACCGTGATTTGGAGACACCGAAACAAAGAAAATCTGTAGTTTAGTGATAACAGAAACCGTAGTTTAGAGACAAAACAAGAAAAACCACTAGTAGTTTGGTGATGGCAGGATCTGTAGTTTAGAGACAACAAAACAAGAAAAATTGTAGTTTAGTGATTACAGAATCTGCAGTTTAGTGATAACAGGAATTGTAGTTTCAAGACAACAAAACGAAGAAAATCGGTAGTTTAGTGATAACAGAATCCGTAGTTTAGAGACAACAAAGTAAGAAAGACTTGTAGTTTAGTAGTAATAGAATCAATGGTTTAGAGACAACAAAACAAGGAAAATCTGTGGTTTAGTGATAACAGAAACCGTAGTTTAGAGACAACAAAACAAAGAGAATCTGTAGTTTAGTGATAACAGAATCCGTAGTTTAGAGACACAAAACAAAGAGAATCTGTAGTTTAGTGATAACAGAATCAGTAGTTTAGAGACACAGGCAAAGAAGATCTGTGGTTAGTGACAACAGAATTTGTGGTTCAGTGATAACAAAAACCGTGATTTGGAGACACCGAAACAAAGAAAATCTGTAGTTTAGTGATAACAGAAACCGTAGTTTAGAGACAACAAAACAAAGAAGATCTGTAGTTTAGTGGTAACGGAATCCGTAGTTTCGAGACAAACAAGAAAAACCACTAGTAGTTTAGTGATAGTAGGATCTGTAGTTTAGAGACAACAAAACAAGAAAAACTTGTTGTTTAGTGATTACAGAATCTGCAGTTTAGTGATAACAGGAATCGTAGTTTAAAGACAACAAACCAAGGGAAATCTGTAGGTTAGCGACAACAAAACAAAGAAAATCTATAGTTTAGAGACAACGAAACAAGAAAAATCTGCATTTTAAGGTCAACTCAATTTAATTTCCTTATCGAAGGATGAGAGTGAGCAGTCAATTGTTGATATTGCAACCCATATCCTTCATATTTTCAGGTCTGGGAACGTTGTATCTATTTCTCCTAAGAGCTTGAAATCTTTTCAAAGGGATTCTCAATTTTTTAGCTTCAATTCTTCTTTGGACGTCCTTTTCTCCCTTTCTTTTTTCTTCTTCTGACATCATATAATACGTCTACGTCCTTGTAACTGTGTGTTTCTTTGTTTAAAATCGATGTAAGAAAGAAAAGAATTTTTTTTTTTTTTTTGTAATCCTAACGAATTAATTTTCTAAATAATTTGGACAAAATAAAACGTGGATGACTCTCCGTATAACAACCTAAGTAAATTAGGTACGTTGAAGGTGGCAGCTACAAAGTAAATGTGCAAAAGCTAACTAAGTAAGGTACAATTTGCATTGTGTGCCAATAATCCGTATGGGTAGGGAATGTTGCTTTGTTAATCGCAGACCGCAACCGCAGACGAACCGCCAATCCAAAAGAAATGCGCTTGCTTACATTTTGGAAAATTGGTTTTTCTATTCGAAACGTAACATTTCCGTCTTTTTCCGTTTCGATTCCACATTTTAGAACGTCTCTCATTTCGCAAGCCTTTCCTCCTTTTCCTTTTAGGAAGAATATTCTATTCGAGCTGCCGAGGGCTGGTCACTTCATCGCGTTTGCAGTGCCATTCGGAGGTTTTGGAAAAGTTACAAATTTCATGCGTACTTATGAGTTACATATACTTCTTCAAGTCGTTCAAGGAAATATTTAGATTTTCTAGCAGCATTTTCCTAACAATAAGATCGTCAATCCCCGAATTATGTCCTTCTCTTGCTTTTCTTCCCTTTTTCTCTTTGGAACGACCACGATACGATACGACTTAATTAGGAACGAGGCAGAATTTAAATTCCACACTGCGCCTCGCGCAAGTTTACACGAATTTTCGTTTTTACGTTCCCCTCAAACAAAAACCTACACGTACTTACTAAGAAACGTGTCCGTCGGGTTCGAATTTCCACGAAAACTAATTACAACCGATAATCGGAGGGAAATTGATTACCGCTCCGTTTCGACCGGATCCGATTTCTCTCCCCAAAAGCCAATTCGATCGTATTAATTAAGTCGCAATGTCCCCCCTCTCCCCGCCGCATACCTCCCCAGCTCGAAGACGACGCAGAGAAACCACTCTATTTGTTTATCGTCCGTTCAATTTCGTTCGCTTACGAGACCGGGGGAAGGCCCACCAACGGACTAAAACGTTGTCACTTTTCACGGAATCGGAATTTCAATTTGGTGATCTCGAAAGCGCGACGACGCGCAATCCAAATTGATTTCCTTCGATTATATCGGCCGTTTATCGCGAGATCGACTTTTTAAAATATTCGTTTTTATGCTTTAAATTAATCGCCTTCGGGGATTTCGGATGGCGCGGGACGACTTCTCGATTGTCGTCGATTCGTCGGATTAATTCCTCCGATCGATTCGACGATGCCCGGTTTTATTGTGGGAAGTTCGTGGAAACGGAATGAATGGCGTAAAGACGAAAATGAAATTAATCGATTAGTTTCTTAAAGTATGTATCGATGCTACGCCAATCGACGCGTTTCGACGAGCCGATTCCAACGGTATATGATTTGTGTCGATTACTTCAAGCGGATGCGGAGTAAACGTAAAGAAACGCAAAAAATCGCTTAAAATAGCCAAATTCGCATACCATACTTCGGTTCCAAAGGGACTTAAGAGGTCAATCCGACATCAATCGACGCGTCTTGACACGCTGATTCCAACGGTGTATGATTTGTTTCGATTACCTCAAGCGGTTGCCGAGAAAACGTAAAGAAACGCAAGAAATCGCATACAAACCTAGGTTCCAAAGGGACTTAGGAGGTTAAATCGGACATCAGTCGACGCGTCTTTTCGAGATAATTCCAAAGGTATGTAATTTATTTAGATTACTTCAAGCGGTTCTGGAGGAAACGTAAAGAAGCACAAAAATCGTTGAAAATAGCCAAAATCGCGTACCAATCTCAGTTGCAATGGGACTTAGGGGTTCAATCCGACATCAATTGACGCGTCTTAACGAACTGATTCCAACGGTATATGACTTATATGGATTACTCCAAACAGTTGCCGAGAAAACGTAAAGAAAACGCGAAAAATCGCTTAAAATAGCCAAAATCGGATACCAATAAAACTTAGGTCATTCAATTCTGCACTAATCACCTCCTCTTGACGAGCTAATTTCAACAGTATGTGATTTATTCACATTACTCCAAACGATTGTGGACAAAACGAAAAAACGCAAAAAATCGCTTAAAATAGTCAAAATTGGATTCCAATGAAACTTAGGCCGTTCAACTCTATACCAATCAAATCGTCTTGACGAGCTAATTTTAACGGTATATGATTTATTCACGTTACTGCAAACGGTTGTGGAGAAAACGAAGAGAAACGCGAAAAATCGCTGAAAATAGCCAAAATCGGATTCAAATGAAACTTAGGACGTTCAATTCTACACCAATCAACTCGTCTTGACGAACTAATTTCAACGGTATGTAATTTATTCAGATTACTCCAAACGATTGTGGACAAAACGTAAAGAAACGCGAAAAATCGCTGAAAATAGCCAAAATCGGATTTCAATGAAACTTAGGCCGTTCAATTCCACACCAATCAACTCGTCTTGACGAGCTAATTTCAACGGTATGCGATATATTCACATTACTGCAAACGGTTCTAGAGAAAAATTAAAGAAACCCTGAAAATCGTTAAAAATAGCCAAATTCGCATAGCCACTTCGGTTCCAATATGACTTAGGACCTTCAATTTTACACCAATTTATGCGTCATGACGAGCCGATTCCAACGGTATGCGATTTATTTAAATTACTCCAACGGTTGCCGAAAAAATCGCAAATCAAACGCAAAAAGCTCCTATGAAACCGCAAAATCCTACGTTTTTTCAAACTCTATGCGTTCCACGTTCAAACCGATGTGCTCTACATAATTGTCGGAAGCCTAAGAAATATCCTGATGTGAAAATGAAAGGTGAATTTTTCGTCGAATCGCTAAAATTCGCCAAAAATCGTTTAGGAAAGACTTTAAATCGCCACAGCTACTTTATTTATGGCTCGATCGCGATCGAATAGACCTCCCTCGAAGCAGACTTCATGAAGGAATCGAATGGAACAAGAACGACCGCGATATCTCTAAGAGTTTACGCGCTACAGCGAAATTACGGAAATTTCCAGTAGAAACTTTAAAAGTCATAGGACTGCGGAACGGTAAGTCGCAGAGGCCTGCGATTTGTTCCATTTGAATCAGCCCCCGGCGTACTATAACTTTATAATCTGTCAGATCTTTTTTAATAAATGTAAGCAATTGGAAATGTGATAACGGGTGAAATACGTCAGAGGGAAGTCCTCAAGAAATGACGCGAAAAAGCTGACTCCTGTCCCCTTTTTCTTTCTCTATTTCATCCTCGACGAAACGAATCCGGATTTAGAAATAAGTTGGAACCAAAATATCATTTCTCAATCACATTATTTTCAGTCCTGCCAACCGACATTGCGAATTTGGATATTTAGAAAGTGCAAAGAAGAAACTTATCGGTAGCCTTGGCGAACAGCGGTAACAGCGTACAATTACGAAATAAGTTACGACAGCATCGCCGACTCCCCTTGTCTAGTCAATACTAAATCGATGCCGTACGCGAGTGGTTCTGTGTATATGGAGGCTGTCGTAACTTATTTCGTAATATCGCTGTTTACCCAAATTAGTGATGTACAATCTGGGCAGACAGCGGTAAAAGCGTATAATTACGAAATAAGTTACGACAGCATCGCCGACTCCCCACTCTTGTGTCAATACTAAATCGATGCTGTATGCGAGTAGTTCTGCGTAAATTCGTAATTACCGCTGTTTGCCCACACGACTTATCGGCTGTCTAAAATTATATCGGACAGAACAATTGTAAAGAAACAATCCCCCTTAAAGAAGATACCGACGCGTCCTCCGTTCCCGCTTTCCCCTCCCCTTCGCTCCCTTTCGAAACAAAACACCACACACACACGCGCGCGCGCGCGCAATAACACATACACACACACTACATGCGAACGTAACAAAGTAAACCCTTAGTCTCGCCCGACTGATCCTATCTTTTCCCGTTGTCGGGGCTCCTCCTACGGGGCTTTGATGTGATGCGGCGGTTAGTTAGGCACATCTCCGCGTCGCACGGGACTCCCCTAATCGCATTACGTCATCACATATACATATATTAGTCGCGATCCGAAGGACCGACCGCGCTCGACGGGGGAGGGGTGAAACGGAGGATGTTTACCTATACACGCGCGTCCGGGGACTTCTCTCCCTCTCCCTACCCCCGGGGATCCCCCTCTCGTCGCCCGTTTCCGCGCCTAATAGACTAGGTAAGCATTACGCGAAGTCGACGTCGAATCGGGTTAGAGAGTTAGTCGCCCTCGGCGACGGGGGCGGAGGGTGCGAGTAGGGATGACGGGGGGGCGGGGGAGGGAGAGTTGCTTATTTACTCCGAATTAGAAACCCGGGACGCCGACGATAACGGAATCGAATCAGAGCGTTATCCGTCGCTTTGTTTAATTAAGACGCGCGCGGGGAATGGAGGGAGGAGGGCCGATGTATCGTTGTTTTCGGAGAGTTAGAGGGGGATGATAGATATTACCACCCCGTAGCTGTTATAGGGATCGCCTTATATCCCAATTATAATCATCGGAAACGCGAGAACTGATTATAAAATGACATAACACGCATCGAAAATGTCAAATTTAAATGTGGGGGTTGAAGATGCACGTTTCGACTAACCAGCGAAACATCCTCAGCGCCGAAATTGGAAAAAAAACCATTAAAGCGAAAGCGGTTGGGAATCATTGAGGAGGATCAATATTTCTATGGCGAATTCTGAAATATTTTCATCCCAAACGTTCACACGAACAACTCTTGGAGAAAATTTCACTTTACGAAACACGTGTGTACACTGCCAAAGCTTACGATCTTCTGACCTAACCCCTGAATAATATATCGGAAAACGTCAAAACTTGAAACGGATGTTAATTCGGCATGGAGATTCACTCTATCGGGAAAATCCCTAAACTATAGATAACGGGTATCGACTGCAAGATGACTCCCAATGTCACCAACAAAGATTAAATAAAACGATAATTGTAACGATAGAAATTGTGCGAAGAGAAAAGAAGAAAAACGTAACAATCGTGCTGTCCGTATAAGCTTTTTCCTCTTTGAAGGCAGGAAAGGCCTATCGTAAGCATTCTTAAATATAAAGGACACGTCCAATCGTCACCTTCCGGCCATTGAGAATCATGTTATTCATGTTCAAACTCCCAGCGAAGCTTTATTTCGTAGTTAACACATACGTTATTGCACGTAAACTCACATATTTGCAAGCAAACTTCGCGCGTATCACTGCATCGCTTTTACGGGTAAGGTTGGATGTATTGAAACGATAGTTTGGCCGCATATCGCACCTGCGAGCTGCGCCAAAGTTGTCCTAACTCTCCGATTATCATCTTCAGTGAGAAGTGAAGACCAGACCATTGTCTGTTCATCATTTCTGAAACAGTTCCATTGAACTGTCTCAAATTCTTTTAAATTTTCTAACGCCACGTGTTCGCCTCATACGATAGACGGATCTTGCGCTGCTGAAGAATAAGCTTTATTTCGGAATTGACCCCTACGTTACTGCACGTAAACTCGCATGTGTGCAGGCAAACTTCGCGCGTATCACTGCATCGCTCCTACGGGTAAGGTTAGATATGTTAGGAGGGTAGTTTGGTCGCGTATCGCACCTGCGAGCTGGGCTAAGGTTGTCCTAATGCTCGGATTATCATCTTCAGTTCGAAACGGTTTCCGGCATTCTCAAGCGGAAACTAGACCATTGTCCGGTCTTCGTTTCGGAAACAGTTCTGTTGAATTTCCTCAAATTCTTTTACATTTTCCAACGCCTCGTGTTCGCCTCATACGATAGGCGGATCTTGCGCTGCTGAAGAATAACCTTTATTTCGGAATTGACCCATATGTTACTGCACGTAAACTCGCATATTTGCAGGCAAACTTCGCGCGCTGCTGGAGAATAACGTTAATAGTGAAAAGGACCAATAAAAACTTGACTTGGCTGCCAAATATATAACCATTTACCGGAGCGCAAACGTAACCCGTCGACATCGCCATTTCTGCGTTGGGTGAGGGATCTGTTGTGAGATAAACACGCCTCACACTCAATTGACGAGTTTTTTCTTTAATTAAATACTTTTTTAACATTTAGAGTGATGCGTTTCGGCCTATACCTTTCAATTTAAATATACGAAATAACTTGATATATATATTTATTTTTCCATGAAGGTTAAAACTATAATTTTCGCGTTTCAGTTTCCGTTTGGTTTATAGAGTTCCTCGAGCTGATTCCAACGCAAAAATCGCAACGTTCTACGATCACCCGTTCGAAAGATATGGCGGTCGAATGTTAGAAACGAAACCTGTTTTTCTCGATTTTTCGTTTGTAACTCTGAAACTAGCAGAGATGGAATGTTCGCTCTGGTTTCATCGGACTCGTCGCAGCCGTTTGCATTTAGAATGGTGCGTTTCGTCGCCGTATTCCTTTTAATTTAAACATAAGGAAGAACTTTACATATTTCTCCATGAAGGTTAAAACTATAATTTTCGTGTTTCAGTTTCCGTTCGGTTTATAGAGTTCCTCGAGCTGATTCCAACGCAAAAATCGCAACGTTCCACGATCACCCGTTCGAAAGATATGGCGGTCGAATGTTAGAAACGAAACCTGTTTTTTTCGATTTTTCGTTTGTAACTCTGAAACTAGCAGAGATGGAATGTTCGCTCTGGTTTCATCGGACTCGTCGCACCCGTTTGCATTTAGGATGGTTCGTTTCGTCGACGTATTCCTTTTAATTTAAACATCAGGAAGAACTATATATTTAAAAACTATAATCTTCGCTTTCAATTTTCGTTGAGTTTATAGAGTTCGTCGAGCTGATTCCAACCCAAAAAATCGCAACGTTGTACGACCAACCGTTCCAAAGATATGACCGTCGAATGTTAGAAACGAAACCTGTTTTTTTCGACTTTTCGTTTGTAACTCTGAAACTAGCAGAGATGGAATGTTCGCTCTGGTTTCATCGGACTCGTGGCACCCGTTTGCATTTAGAATGGTGCGTTTCGTCGACGTATTCCTTTTAATTTAAACATAAGGAAGAACTTTACATATTTCTCCATGAAGGTTAAAACTATAATTTTCGTGTTTCAGTTTCCGTTCGGTTTATAGAGTTCCTCGAGCTGATTCCAACGCAAAAATCGCAACGTTGTACGACCACCCGTTCCAAAGATATGGCAGTCGAATGTTAGAAACGAAACCTGTTTTTTTTCGATTTTTCGTTTGTAACTCTGAAACTAGCAGAGATGGAATGTTCGCTCTGGTTTCATCGTACTCGTCGCACCCGTTTGCATTTAGGGTGGTTCGTTTCGTCGACGTATTCCTTTTAATTTAAACATCAGGAAGAACTATATATTTAAAAACTATAATCTTCGCTTTCAATTTTCGTTGAGTTTATAGAGTTCGTCGAGCTGATTCCAACCCAAAAAATCGCAACGTTGTACGACCACCCGTTCCAAAGATATGACCGTCGAATATTAGAAACGAAACCTGTTTTTTCGATTTTTCGTTTGTAACTCTGAAACTAGCAGAGATGGAATGTTCGCTCTGGTTTCATCGGACTCGTCGCACCCGTTTGCATTTAGAATGGTGCGTTTCGTCGACATATTCCTTTTAATTTAAGCATAGGGAATCATTTTATATATTGTTCCATAAAAGTTAAAACTATAATTTCCGCTTTCAGTTTCTGGTTTAATTGAATATTGCGACAGAGTTGTCAAAAGTCAGCAAATCAAGCGAATTGTGAGAAGAAGGAAAATTATAACTTTCAGTAACTAACAAATTTGTAACTGTGTTTCTCCAGATTTTATTTTTGTTAAGATTTTGGTTCCGGAAATCGGATTTTGTAAATTTTCATGAGGTTAGGTATTATGAACTTGAGCCATTTTCAATGAGGAATTGTTTCGAAAATTCTTAAAAATCTTCATTTCGTTACTCTAATACACCTCCTCTCCCTTTCCTCCCCTCCCCTCTACGGGGGAGGGATGCAAATCATCTTCAACAATTATTTAGTTCTAATTTACTCCCATACAAGTATCCTATTTCATTTTTAAGCCGACACTTTTTCGCGCAGTTTATAATATTTCCGGATTGCTTACAATTTTTTCATCAACTTTTATAGTTTTTGGAAAGACATTATTTTTTCGCAACGTTTAAGAAATAAGATATCTGCTTGAACAATTATTTAATCAGATCTGCTGACACGTGTTTCGCTAGTAACGAAGAAAGCGTCTTCAAATCGAATGCGATCAAACGTATATAGGACAGTCCAAAAGCGCTATGGCTATGAGATTCAAGGAACATGCGGTGGTAACTATACCGGCGTGTTTGCAATCATTATCGATCCTAGACAACGAAAAGAAATTAATATTAAGGGCGCGACAATTACATTCATCCCCGAATCCTCCCCGAAGGAAAAGAAAAACACGAACAAACAAACAATAAACGTCGTTGTGTTAATTTTTCTTCTCCGGTTCCTCTCCCTGGTAGCAATGGCATCATCATCATCATCGCACACCGGTAACCCGTCCGGCCGTCCATTCCGACGCGTTATCTCGCCAGAAAGATTGGACATTAATAGTTAATAATGCGAACGTAATTACCGCCGTGGTCCATCAATCAGCCTCTTGTCACTGGCCGGGGCCTCTCGCCATCCCCTCCGTGGAAAACATTCGTCGTCGCTAATAACTTCCAAGTCCATTATCCGGACCGAACGAGGGTGACGGGGGCGGAGGCGGCGGCGGCGGCGGTTGTATTAATGCCCGCCCAATCCTTTCCATTTACCTTTCCCAGATCGGCGAGAGCTCGCGTCTCTCCTGGTCTCTTAATTAAATTCGACCCCGGCAATTTTCTTTTGTCTCCCCGCGCGCCGCGCGTATCGTTTTTGTTTTTTCGTTCCCCGTTTCAAATCGGTAGTCCGTATCGAATTTACAGGAAGGGAGGGGGAGGGGGCAAACGGCGGATTCGAATTTCGCGCCGTGTTATAAATAATAATAAATTACCATCGCTTTAAATATGTCCAATCAGAACGATAAGTTTGAATTTAGAACGTCGTTTGTTTAAGTTGTAACGGATTTAATGAAATCCAGATTTGAATTTCGCGGGCAATTAGAAGTGAGTCACCATTGGTCCGAGCGTAACCAATCAGAACCGCGGATTGGATTTGAAATGTCAAAATCCGTATTTCTCTCCTCGTTTCTCCTATACCTTTAGCAATTAATTGTTGTTTTCACCTCGAATGACATATATACAGTGAGAAGTCGCAAGAGTCCTAAGTTGGCAATACTTAAGACCCTAAATATGAGCATTTTTGTTTTCAAAGATTTGAATAGACGCTGTTAGCACTATAACTTGTTTCAAAAATAGAGAGACGAATTTCTAAACACACACCACTCTTATAGCAAATTCCGATTGGTCGAAAGCAGCACCAAATTACACTGTACCAATCCTGCTTATATAATCGTATCGTGTACGTAATTCTGTCAAATGTATTGACATTTGTTTATTACTACTAGTTATCGTCGTGTTTATCATATTTTTTCTGTATTCTCTGCCTCTTTCGAAGTATCCCTTTAATTTGCCGCGTAAATTTTATTCCAGTTCTTATAGTGTGTAATTTGGGCTTGGGGTTCGTTCAGAAATTCGTCTCTCTATTTCCGAAACAGGGTATAATTCATATTAAAACCTGCGATGCCTAAATTCATTCATTCTTTGCTTCGTTCCTTCTAATTCGTGATATATGTACATAACCTATATTTTGGTTTTGTGTCTTACACACGAATTTCTCTTTACGATATTAAATGAATGACATTTGGACTGTAACTATTTATTAAAATCGATCCTACGCCATCTTACATTTATCTAGTTTTCAGTTTTACCGCCGGTGACTCTGGCTGTCGTGTGGCTATTTCAAAATTATACACAAGTTATATCTAAACCAAGCAATCTATGATGTGTAAATTCAAATTTCGCGGGCAATTAGCGATAGGACGCCATTGGTTCAAACACAACCAATCGCGAGGATTCAGATTGGAATGAGCCAGGATTGCTCTAAACCGATTGTTTGCTGATTAAAAGGTGAATGACGTGTTACCATCAAGTAGTGTGTAAATCGGACTCACGCTGTCACTCCTCCGAATGTTATTATTCAATGATAAATTGTCATTGAATAATGAAATTCGGAAGAGTGACAAGACCAGTCTGATTTACACTACTTAATGATAACACGTCATCTACCTTTTTATCAAACTCTATTTATAACGAAACCTACGATGTCTAGATTCAAATTTCGCGCCCGGATAGAAATAGGTTGCATACTTAGCTACGTCTTTTTCTAATTTGTCATATAATCGACGATGTCTAGATTCAAATTTCGCGGGAAACTAGCGATAAAACGCCATAGGATCAAAGGCAACCAATCACAACGATTCAGATTAACATAAGTCATGGTTGGTCTAAGCCGAACCAATCACGACGGCGGATCGCGTTTGAAACGTCAATCACAACCCAAATATTTGTTTAATTTCCTTCATTTACAACGAAACCTACGATTTCTAGATTCAAATTTCGCGCCCGGTTAGAAATTGGTTGCGATTGGTTGAGCTGAAACCAATCATAACCATGAATTGGATTCGAAATGCATATTTTAAATAGATCATATAATCTACGATGTCTAGATTCAAATTTCGCGGGCAATTAGCGCAAAGGCGCCATAGGCTCAAATGCAACCAATCACAATAACAGATTAACATAAGCCATGATTGGTCTAAATCGAACCAATCGAAATGGCGGATTGTGTTTGATACGTCAACCACCATCCTAATTTTTGTTTCATTTCCTTTATTTATAGCGAAATCTACGATATCTAGATTCAAAGTTCACGCCCGTAAAGAAATAGGTTGCGATTGGTTCAAATAAAACCAATCGGAACCATAAATTTGGTTCGAAATGCATTCTTTGCTCTTCTAATTTTCTTATTATTGATATAATCGACGATATCTGTATTCGAATTTCGCGGGCAATTAGCGATCAGACGCCACTGGTTCAAACGCAACCAATCACGAGGATTCAGATTAACATAAGCCATAATTGGTCTTAATCGAACCAATCGCAACTGCGAATTGCGTTTGAAACATCAACCACAATCCAAATTTTTGTTTCATTTCCTTCATTTACAACGAAACCTACGATTTCTAGATTCAAATTTCGCGCCCGGTTAGAAATTGGTTGCGATTGGTTGAGTTGAAACCAATCAGAACAATGAATTGGATTCGAAATGCATACTTTGCTGCCTTTTTTCTAATGGATTATATAATCTACGATATCTGTATTCGAATTTCGCGGTCGATTAGCAATAAGACACCACTGGTTCAAATGCGACCAATCAGAACAAGAGATTAACATAAGTCATGATTGGTCTAAATCGAACCAATCGCAACGGCGGATTGCGTTTGAAACGTCAATCACAACCCAAATTTTTGTTTCATTTCCTTCATTTATACCGCAACCTATGATATCTAGATTCAAATTTCAGGCCCAGTTAGAGATAGATTGCCATTGGTTTAGCTAAAACCAATCAGAACGATGAATTAGGTTCGAAATGTATACTTTACTTAATGGATCTGCAATGTCTAGATTCAAATTTCGCGGCCAATTGGCGATAAGTCGCCATTGGTCCAAGTGCTACCAATTACAATCACGACGGATGGCGTTTGAAATGTCAATTCCACCTCAAATTTCTCTTTCATTTTCGTCAGTTATAGCGAAATTCATGATATCTAGATTCAAATTTCGTGCCCGGTTAGACATAGATTGCAATTAACTCAAAATGCAACCAATCACGATGATTCAAATTGGACTAAGACATGATTGGTTTAAAACGAACCAATCACGACGGCAGATTGTGTTTAAAACGCCAATTACAACTCTTTTCCTTTTTCATTTACGTCATTTGTGACGAAACATACGATACCTGGATTCAAATTTCGCGCCCAGTTAGAAATTGGTTGCGATTGGTTCAGCTGGAGCCAAACACAACGATGAGTTGGATTCGAAATGCTTACTTTGCTGCGTCTTTCCTAATGGATACTATAATCTACGCTGTCTAGATTCAAATTTCAGGGCAATTAACGATTAGATGCCATAGTTTCAAATGCAACCAATCACAATAACAGAAGATTGACGTAAGTCATGATTGGTTTAAACCGAACCAATCACAATGGCGAATTACGTTTGACACGTCAATGAAAACTCAGTTTCTTTTTCTTTCTCTCATTTTTCTTTCGTAGATTTCATTACAAATGACTTACGTAATGAAATCTACGATATCTAGATTCAAATTTCGCGCCCGATTACAAATGGGCTGCAATTGGCTCAAGTATACCCCCTCCAGAGTGATGAATTAATTTGGTTCCAATTGCATTTTTCGCTTCGTTTCTTCTTCTTTTCTGATATAATCTACGACATCTAGATTCAAATTTCGCGGCCAATTAGCGATAAGACGCCATTGGTTCAAACGCAACCAATCACAACGATTCAGATTGATATAAGACATGATTGGTCTAATCAGAACCAATCACAACGTAAATTGAAATTCGAGCGCCAATTAAAGGATTCCAGTGCTCTCTGACGACGTTGACGCCTTCTTTATGCGTTTTTGAATTTTCGGCTGAAGTAACTCATCATTTGCTTAATGCGCGAATTTAAATTTCGCGGGGAGTAAAAGATCTAAATCGAACCAATCACGACATAGATTCAAATCTGACAGCCAATCGGAAACTAGTCGTATTTAGCATAAACCAATCGAACTGTAGAAATTCAAATTACGCGCCCAGCTAGAAATTGAAACAGAGCCAATCACGACAATACTTTCAAATCTGGCAACCAATCAAAGCCTAAAATGGGAAATAATCGAGATAAGCTCGAACGACCTGAAGTCGGTTATATATAGTTTACATCTGTTAATTTATACATTGAACGCCGTTTTTAAAAACTTGAACTGATCCAGGACGCGTCGACTAGGGAGGATTTTTAATTTAAAATTCGTTCGCTTCACTGCAACGCGATTGCCTCTTGGTATTACAACTAGAGCTCTTCGGCAAATGTCTCTTTGATATATTTTTTAGCGGCTAATCGAAATCGACCAGCTTTAGAGGTTAAAATGTGGATGAAGAGGATTCAAATAAACGACGCGGTTTACACCTAAAATTGGGAAATTGTGCTTATTGCATTAAATGAGACAATTATTAGTCTTTGGGCTTTAAAGTTATCACGTTGATAAGAGCCGTTGCATAACAAGAATGAATTCTAATAGAAAAAACCGTACAATTACAGTTGCAAGATATCTCTAATTAAAGAGAAGAACAAGAAGAACGATAGGAAGTTCTTGGCTGATTAGCTTTTGTTTTAAGCTCCCGGAAATATTCCAGATATCACAGAGAGGGGAAAATCGTTAACACAAGAGTGCAAATTAATTAATAAAAATCCTTGCATTTAACCATTCCCACGCCGTTTTTCGATTCTCTTACGTTTAAATTAGAGAATTTGCAGAAAAAGAGGGCGAAAATCGGTATCTACTATATCGGTCGTGACGGTGACATCTGTAGACTAGTAGAAGGAAGAAAATTGAGGAGATGATAAAGTAGATAACCTTTTCCCTCTAATTTTGTATCCTTGATGATATCGATGATATTAATTTCCCCAAAAAGAAAACTTCTTATTCTTTCCCATTAACCTTTTGCCCGTCATGGTGGTGAGTTCATGGTAGATGGTGTTGATATTACAGATTTCTGTAAAATTGCAGGTATCTATGCAGAAATAAAAATGCAATCAAGTTTCACGATTATTACGCGTGCTACCATCTATTAGTTTGGTTGGGTTTTACGTACATTCTCGTTCTCATTTCATTTCTTTTTAAATCAATTTCGCCAATGGCTATTACTTGAGTTTGTTAAAAAGGTGGATGACGTATTATCATTAAGTAGTGTAAATCGGACTGATGCTATCACACAATGCATAAGTTCTCATTAAATAATAAAATTCGGAGGAGTGACAGCGTAAACGAGTTTCGTGCTTCCTTTTCTCTAATATATTTGCTTATTCAATATATGTACTTCGAGTGTGTTTCTTTCATTCGTTTGCTTTTGCGCTGTAACCAAATTCATGTAGGCCCGGCATATCGGGAAGAACTACGGTGAGAGAAAACCAAAACGTTAACGCCATTCCCATTCCACGCAATTTTGATCAAATTTCAGAAAAGATGACAACTACTTCAAAGCCCATATCGCCTTAACGGTTCAGTTTTCGTTCATTTAAAGCCCAGAATTGCATCGTACGTCTTCGGAAAGACGAATACCAGAAATTTCAACGAAATTGGTGCAGGTCGAAATTTCTCCAAACTTTCCAAATTTCTTTGCGATTTCGGCGAAAAATCGAAGTGGCCGTAAATGTATCGTGTCGTACATGAAATTAAAGCTCTCGACGCGTAAAAAGCGAATTAAGCATTTTTGGATAAGCAGTGTTGACTGTTTTTAGTTTAGAAGTCGTTAAAGGAAAGAAAATGTCGAAATGTTTGAAGTTTGTAACGTTATCATCTAGTGTGACACTTCGATCGGTTCAACTTGCGATATTTCACGAATTTGAAACGTAAAATTGTATTCTACGCCTTTGGAGACTCCAACCTATCAAATTGCAACGACTAAGTTTCAAATTCAACGTTAATTCAAAGCTGAGAATTGCATTACTTAATGATAACACGTCATCCATCCTTTTAACAAAATGTAGTAATAAACATTGGCGAAATTGATTTAAAAAAGAAATAAAATGAAAATGAGAACATACGTAAAACCCAACCGAACTAAAAGAAGGTAAGCACCACACATAAAAACCGCAGAACTTGATTGCCTTTCTATTCCAGGATAGATACCTACAATTTTACAGAAATCTGTGATATCAGCACCATCTACCATGAACTCAAACACTAAACTGTAGTAACACTAATGTCTATGCAGTTAAACAAAGGTGTTATGCACATTAAACTATAGATATATATTATGGAGGTCACTGCATAATTTATAAAATAGTTCACTGCTGCACGTTACATATCTCAAGTACGTGTCAGATATTATATACCAGTAATATAGAAATTTACCTGCAGATATCTGCAGATAATTAATATTATTATATTTATGCTACATGTTATCTGTTCGACTTCTTTATTAACCTTCCTATACTCACGCATACGGTCTGTGAGACCGACTTATATAGTATAGTATACGTCTTTCATTTTGACGTTAGTATAGGAAGGTTAAGAATATACAATACAATACAATACATTGAATACATAATAGTTCCTACCTAACATAGGCAACCAGTAATACTTATAAGGTAGCTTTATCTTATGAATTCCCCATTCTGCCTGTCTAGGACCCCAGATCAAGAAGAAAACGAAAAATTTTAGGTCGGCTGGTTGACACTTTCGATTGCCCACTCTGTATCGGTTGGTAATATGGAGAATTTTTAGGCAGATCTATCATTTCCGGAATATTCATGATTTTATTAAAAAGAGAATATACACTTCTTGAAGTTCTATTCAACCAATACGCATCTCGATTGTGTTGCCATCTGTTGACGGAGGGATGCAGGTCGCCCTGGTAAGCAATGCCGATAACGTAGATATCTTTATCTCCTTGTTCGGTAGATTACAAAATTTACAAATACAAGTATTTCCTCTCTATGTTCGTAGTTTATATATTACTGCAGCTGATACTTAATATAAATTGTAGGAAAATGTCGAAACGGAAATACTTATTTTTCTAATATCCGTTACTGTGCAATTCATGCTTGAAGATAAAGTAGGAATCTTACCCGTCAGTCTCGTATCGTAACTGACGTGTTGACAATGACGTGTAAGTAACCTCAAAATCCAAACATTTCCTTTCAAAATTCCGTACGGTTTCGATTTAATTCCAGACAACATAACGGCGGCAGTCTAGGCTTCAAAATCCGGAAATGGTGCTGATGACGATGATAGCAAGGGTGGCCGACGGTCTGCCCCTAGCGGCTACGATGCAGGAAGACGAGCAGGTATTGTCAGCCGAAAAGATCGCAAAAATCCTTGTTAAAATTTCCGAATCGCAGGCAGGTAGAAGTATCCTCGATTATCAGAACCAGGCGAAGATGCTGTTCCGTAAATTGGGCCCGCAATCCCCGGCCAGATGTACTATCGAGACAGGGCCGTATTTATTCCAGTAATTACACCTCACCGATTTCAATTTCTCAAATATATCGATTCATCTCGCATGTATTTTTAGCTACTTGATAGAGCACGATATATGCTATTTAGTGCTGTGCGAAAAGAACTATTCCAAACGACTCGCCTACTCGTACCTGGACGATATAGCGCAGGAATTCCACAGTCAATACGGTAAACGTGTGAACACGGTCACGCGACCGTACACCTTCATCGAATTCGACAATTATATACAGAAGGCGAAAAAGATTTTCATGGATTCAAGAGCCAGACGGAATTTATCGGCCATTAACAATCAATTGCACGACGTCCAGAGAATTATGGTGCAGAATATCGATGATGTCTTACAGCGAGGGACGGTATTATCAGGTAATTTATTTTTATTCCGCACCCTCATGCAGGGGTAGTAAGACATTTGGTGGTAACGATCGATGATTTATTAGAATTGGATACGAAGACGCAAAACTTATCGATGCTGACGCAAAAATACAAGAAGGATGCCACGTATCTCAATACGAAATCCATGTATGTAAAGGCAGCTGCCGGTTGTATTGTCGTGTTAGTGTTTTTCCTCTACTTTTGGGTCCTGTAGGTGCAGGTCGAGATTGCCAGGTTTATTTTTTATTATTTTTTTATTATAATAAATGTGGTACACAAGCTAAGAGATGGCGTAGGAATTTTTTTTTGTGTTAAATTTTTATATTCGAAGGTTTATGAATGGGGCTTATCTTTATAATTGCTATTCGAGAAATTTAAGGGGTTTATTCGCTTGATTATTGCACCAAACAAACAGCCGAATTTCCAACGTCGCCTTTATTGAGAAAGGCAAAAAAGGGGAAAAAAGTTGCATCAACGTTTTCTTGGGCGTGGCTTCCGCTAAACGGCCAATCATTGAACGAGTATCGAATCAAAACGGTTACGTCGTCACACCTCACTTCGGTAGTGGTAACCTTAAAACGCTTTGA
Source organism: Chrysina gloriosa (assembly GCA_038088585.1). NCBI lineage: Eukaryota > Metazoa > Arthropoda > Insecta > Coleoptera > Scarabaeidae > Chrysina > Chrysina gloriosa. The sequence goes on along the minus strand of CM076094.1, from coordinate 53,640,374 downwards.
ACTATTTAATGAACTGGTTTCAAATCGAAATTACGTTGGCACTACTGAAAAACTACGTCAGATATTATTCGTTTCATATTCGATATTCGATTGTCATTTCTATGAAATACAAACATAACCTCTAAAGGCAAATGACAGATATCCAAGCTACCACACTGATGACCAAACTGTCATTTTTTCGATCAAAATTCCCCAATGAATAGTGGTTTATTTAACGATTTTTTGTTTTCTGCTCCAAAGAAAATTGTTAAATATTTAAAGATAAGTTCGGAAGAGAGAGAGGATGAACTAAATTTTCCAATTACCAGAATTCTAAAATTTTTATCTTATTGTTAGCTGTTATTTATGTCAAATACAGACATAACCTCCAAAGATAAATGACAGATATCTGAGCTACGTCATGTTTCGATAAACATCCGTTAACCAATAAGTCATTTATTCAATTGTTTTTCTTTTTTCTGCTCCAATGAACATTGTTAAATATTTAAAGATAAATTCGGGAGAGGGGGAGGACGAAATAAATTTTAGAAATTACGAGAATTCTAAAATTTCTATCTTAGTTGTCATTTCTGTCAAATACAGACACATAACCTATAAAGGTAAATGACAGATATCCTAGCTACGTCAATGATGACGTAACCGTTTCATGTTTCGGTAAACATCCCTTAACGAATAATCATTTATTCATTTTTTTCTTCTGTTCCAATGAAAATTGTTAAATATTTAAAGATAACATCGGGAGCCTGTGTAGGGGAGGGAGAGGGGGGCAAATTTGTACCTCTAATTTCGTGTATTTTCTTCTTTTCTGTTTCATTAAAATTTTACCTGTGATAAGCACACTTACACACGTGACAATTCACCAAATCGACTTTCATTTGTTTTTATTTTTATTTTCCTCTAACTCGATATTTTATGAAATCGCAATAGTTCGACTTAAGAATCTACATAGTCTCATCGCTTCTATCCAATACAAATTGTAAAGAAAAAAATTATATATAATAAACAATAATTACTCCGTTAGGTGATTTTGTATATTACGATCAATATCCTATGTGTATGCATATAATAAGCTATTATAGCGTGGGAAACAAATAATAAAGTGTATGTATTTATATACGCCTTCGCCTTTCATTTATTAACCATGTCAGGCGAACAGATATAGTGGAAGCCCCGCCCACCATCGTTAATTGACCGAGACCACGCCCATCACTGCCGCGGTATTTAACCAGTGCATTGTACTTGGCTATATTTGTATACCTTATTCGCACTTTCACAGAGTCGGGGCGCGACTTTTACTACACCTGTTCGCTGGACGAAGCATAGAATCCTCGATAAACCGCGGTAGCTCGACCGGAACTCAAATAAAATACGAAAACACTCCTTACCTTTACCCCGTCCATTTAAATCCTTCCAAATACGTGTTTCCGGTTACCTCCGCCACTTTCTAAGTAAAATAAGGGACAAATTTTTAATTTACAGATTATATTTCATAAACGGTATCGTATACCTTTAAAAACTTCGCAAGTGAAATATAATGATCCCTAAACAACATATGTACATTTAATTCCATGATAATCGAAAAACAAATATGATTTAAAACGTAAATAAAAACTTCCGGAAACCGTTTATCCTCCTCCTACTCCTCGGTGGGCGGTTCCTCCCCCATCCGCTCGGGTTTATTCGCTCGAACTCGTTTAAAATCGCGAAGAGGCGAACCAATCAATCGGCTTCGTTTTTATCGATATCGATGTCGGAATTATCCGATAAGAAAAGCAAGTTTTTCAGTGAATTATGAACGCTGTCTTCGGATTCGGCTCTTCGAAGGATCTTATCGACAACTACGTTGCCATCCGTTTCCGGTTTGACGTCGACGTTCATTGCGTTATCGTCGCTTTCATCGTCTGCGATAAATTGAGGAAAGGAGATGTGTATCAAAAAAAAAAAAAAGAAAAAACAATTGAAAGTTATCGAAATGATTGGTTGGTAGGAATTAAAGTGGGCAAAAAGAAATCTAGAAATGGTGTTAAAATTTGACATTTTCAAAATTTTCATTTTTAAAAACATGAAATTAAAAAAATGTAAAAGCCCGACATTTTCAAAATGTTGCAAAAATTTTCCTAATCAAAAAAAAACCCAAGTAGTACTAAAATTTTGTGAAAATAGTTTTCATCCAAATTTCGAATCGCTTCAGAAATCCAAAATTTTCACAATTTTTTCAAAGTATTAAAATTTATTGAGATAGAACAAAATTCACCGTAACCGCATTCTTGTCCCATATACCAAAATTTTAAATTGAAAAATTTCTCAAATCTTTCAAACTTGAAAGCAAAATTTTTTTTTTTAAATATTTACCATTGCCAAAAAAAAAATATTATTTTTTAAAACGCCAACCTACGACTTAATGCACTACGGTAGACCCACGCTTTAAAATTTTTCAAATTTTAAGTTTTTCATAATTTCAAAAATATGGAAATTTCTTACAAATTCATAAAAACTGAAATATTCTGAAATTTTTAGTAACTGCAAAATTTTGGGATTTTTAAGTACTATTTTGAAAACGATTGGCGTTGTCTGCGTTACTCTCATTACTCGTAACACATACTTGATAATTTTGTTTTTGGGGATGCAGCACCGATTTCCGGTTTGGCGATTATTTTAAAGATTTTCTATATAATCCAAGTATTTCAAATTTGTCCGAAAATAGTTTTCGTCGAAATTTCAAAGCTCTTCAAAAGTCTAAAATTTTCACAATTTTTTCAAATTATCAAAATTTATTGGGATGTGCCAAAATGCACCTTAACTACATTCTTGTCTAATATTCCAAAATTTTAAATTTAAAAATTTCTCTAATCTTTCAAGCTGCAAAGGAACGAAATTAAAAAAGAATATTTAAAATTCCCCAAAAAAATTCATTTTCTAACAAACCCAATCTACCACTTAATACACTAGGGAAGATCCACGCTTTAAAATTTTTCTAAATTTAATTTTTTCATAATTTCAAAAATTTGAAAATTTTGTACAAATTTATAAAAACTGAAATATTCTAAAATTTCAAGGTTAAGGCGGCCATTTTTGATTTGGGTAGAGCCACGCTTTAAAATTTTTAATAATTTCGAAAATATGGAAATTTCTTAGAAATTCATAAAAACTGAAATATTCTGACATTTTTAGTAGCTAGCAAAATTTTGGGATTTCAAAGTATTTCGAAAACGATTAACGCTGTCTGCGTTGCTCTCATTGCTCGTAACGAATATTTGATAATTTTGGAGATATAGCACCGATTTCCAATTTGGGGGTTATGACGCTGATTTCCGGTTTGAGCATTTCAATGCCAATTTCCGGTTCGAGGGTGTTGCTGCCGATTTATGGTTTGACAATTATAGCGTCGACTTCCGGTTTGAGAGGAATAAGGGCCCTGATTTTCAGCTTGAGCGTTTTAACGCCGATTCCCGGTTTGAGCGTAGTAGCACCGATTTTCAGCTTGGTGCCCATTTTTGACTTGGGAGACGTGGCACAAATACCCGTTTTAGCGGTCGTGGTGCCCAATTTTGATTTTGGGAATGTAGCGCCGTTTTGGTATCAGGGAAACCAGTAATTTGTTAATACGAGGATGAAGGTGTTATAAACACCCTGTAACTTCGAAACCGCGTATTTCCGGGCATATGTTGATATGAACTTTTCTTCTTATTTCTATGCCAGGAACACTTATTCAATTTTTTCGCGCATATTATAAATCACCCTGTATATAAAGTCGTTTGAATGCCAAATTCAAGAGTTCCATTATTTTTGACTCGAAGTGTCTTTTATGTCTAGTTTGTTTTTATTTGTAATGTTTGTCTTTTAACTTTTATTTTTATTTAATTACTTATTGTATGGCTTTTATTAATATTTACTTTTAATTTTTTTCGGCTAAAATTAGGGACGAAGAGCATTCGATTTTCGCAAAGAAATTATATCACCCTAAAGGTGACCTAGAGGGTGATAAATTATCTAAATAAAAATTTGCGGGAAGAGTCCCCCAGAGTCACAATTTGGGAAAAACCGTCTTACCTCGAAGTGTTTACGTTAGGTTCAAATGAAGTTTTGTTATGTATTTAATCGCATAAAATAAATAAATGTTTAATAACTTTTATCCTTTTTCAACAAATATACTTTCAAATATTAGTAGAATTTTCAGTAATTTAGCAATATTTTTACATTTTCTGAGATCTTAAAATGTATGGCTTACTTAAATGACATTTTAGTGGTAGGAACCAGTACCAACTTAAACACAAGTGCAGTCTTATGCTTATTCTTCCATAATAATCCGATTTTCAATTATTTTTTTTCTTATGTTCTTTTGACGTAGCCTATAACGAAATTGTTATGACTAAAAACAAGTATTAAAGTATCCAAACACATATCTATCTGAAAAGATGGGCTTATCTACGAAATGAATATTTTCGAAAAATTTCTATCACCTTCTGTCTTGGAGGGCCCGTTTTTGATCGGTTCCATCTTTGTCGTTTGTAGTGGTTCGCCGTTCGTTAGACAAAGACCGCGTTATCAGCTTTCATCATACATATATAATAAAATAATTTCATCGTTAAATGAAATTTACCTGAATCGATGACGTCGAAGCAACCTGCATGTTCCTTATTCACGACGATAATCGTCGGATACTCGATTATAATTTTCCGTCTCAAATTCCCTTTGAGATCCTCGTTGATGTCCAGCTCGTAATATTTATCGCCTGCCTTTTCTTCCGCTTTCAAGAATACTTTAACGCCCGATAGACCTAACGCCTGGTAATACTGCAGTTTCTCCTGTAACGTCTCGTTCTCCTGTTTGACGAAATATTTCTGCAGAACGGAAGCTAAAACGGTCGATTCTCTGACTTTCTCGTCGGAAAGTTTGAGGTCGTCGGCGTTCGCGAATATCCAATCGACGTGCCAATATATGACGTCTTTATGGAAATTGAGTCTGGTCGTGTTCGCCTTGTGCCGGAGGAAGTTGTTCGGAAGGAATTTTAAGATCGTTTTCCTTTTATCGGCGGCTGTTCGAAGTTTGTATAAATACTAGAAACGGGAAAAAGGAAAAATGTTGAGATCAGAGGTAAAAAATCTTTTTGATATATCGATTAGAAATATTCTTTTCTGACAGTCGATGCCCAAATCTCCGTATCATGAGAATGAGGGAAATCGCGGGAACATCTATCAATTTACATTACATCAAGTACGGATTTGGTGCCTCGAGCGTAAGAAAGGGAAAAGAAAAAGACAAAATCGGGTATAACGCAACGTAAATTTTAACCCCACAAAATGATGATTCCTCCAGCAAAGGTCTTTACTACCCACATCTTATCCCTCAAATCGGCATAGACTTTAACTATATATCATCCACAGGTGCTTACTTACGTGTGGTAAAACGTCCTTCTTCACTTTAAAATGCGTCTTTTTGAGTCCTCGTTTGTAAGTTTCGATTCGCCTCCCGATCTCCTCGAGCAGCCGATAATCGCTCGATAGATCGAGGTTTGTGAATTTATTCATCGGGATATACTTAGTTCGGTCTCGTATCCCATCGCATTCCAATTCTCTTTTATGGAGGGTCGAACAGCGCAAGCAGCAGAATTTCACCTCGCATTTGGGGCAGGTGTATTTGGCCGCCTCAGACATGCATACCTCACAGTTACCTAGCCTATGTCATGGACAAAGAAATACTTATTTACTTACTTAACACATTCGTTGTATCCCCCGTCCTCATTTTAGTACAGTAAACTAGAGCCAAATGAGTACAGCAGGTACAAATAGGTTAATCCTTGATCCCATCTACCAGCCTTGCCAGTATCGAGACAAAGAAATATATGATAAGTATAATAACAATAATAATTTATTCTGTAGGATAAGGGATTCATTAGAAATATAAGGAATTACCTAGAAGCCTGCTGGGGCTCATCGGGGACGGCTTTAGAGGTCGATGGGGCCACCTCGATTTCCATTAAATGCAACGAATTTGACGCGGTTAAAACATGTTTCCTAACTCGAAGACTAAAATAGAAATAAATCGCAGCGTCTTATCCACTTATTTCGGATAAAATACTATTAAAAACATCTTTTCGTAAGAGCAAAAAGTGAGGTTAGATATCCGGCACATTTCAAATTGAGGGTGCCCCCTTGTGACAGATATGCGTACTAATAAGGGATCGATGGGGATAAATTTCTTCCAATTATTGAAAGAATTTGTTTTCATTTTAAATAAATTAAGAAATAATATCGGCAAATATCTTAAATCAGCTTGAAAAGTTTTTGATTTTGACCTAAATAAACAATTTTGGCGCCAACAAGTTTATTATTACGTCAGAGTGACATCTTGTGTCGGATGCTTATATTAAAGCTTGAGTCGAATTTTGATTTATTGAACTAATTAAAAAATTATTTTAACTTGAATTAAAACGGAACTCAGTTATCATTCTAGTTAATGTTATTTCCGAGAAGTAACTATTAATATAAGATAGTTGATGTTAGAAGGTAAGAAGTTCCCCAAATTTGAAATGATATAGCGCCCTCTAGTGCCAGCTGTCTACGAAACCGAAAACCGAACCAAAATGGTGGCAAAAGTGGTTTAATTTTATTGTGTAATAAATTACTTGATGATATGTATAAAAAAATTATATAGTAATTAAAAAAAAATAAATACAGAGAGATCCAAAATGATTGTCAAAAAATACTGGTTTCGGCGGATTTATTTCCAAAATTCTAACTGAATATACCAACTGATTATATTTTTAGTAATATCACCAAATCGTTTGACTTCTTTCATTATCATTGGACATTGGAGTTCGCTTGATTATTCTTTCGTGTATATACAAGCATATTACCTTTTTATTTTTGTTACAAATTCTATATTATCTGTTTGTATTAAAACAACAGAAATATTCAACGTGCTTTATAAGATGTAAGTAATAACTAGAGCTTGTTACAAAGGTGGACGACGTGTTAACTGACGATAATAACTTATCAATGATAAATATCATTGAATAATGAAGTGACATCGTCAGTTATACGTCATCCACCTTTTTCAAACTCTAGCAATAATTAAAAGAGATGTCAAAAATGAAAAGGTGAACGAAATAATGCTAATCACAATATAAGTATAGCGGCATCTTGAGAAAGTTATTTTTTTAACACAAGCGGTACAGTTATTTTGGATCGTACTGTATATATTTTTCTTGACTTATTTATATGCTTTGTTAATTAATTGTGCTGGTTGTAACTGCCCTAAGAGTGGTATAAAGATTTCAAATGAATTAACATTAAAATTTAAAGCTTTAATCCACATAAATAGCTTAATCATATTTTAGTTGCAGTGCCATCTGGAGGACAACATTCATATTAAGCGATGATTGTACTTTTGATTAAATTAAATTCAAATTATTTAACTAATGAAGAGGGAAGGGCTATAAGGTAAAATCAGACTTATTCATTTTTTACAAAATTAAAATCTTCATTTCAAAACTAACTCTTATTGAAGGGAAGAAATCAGTGAATAAAGCAGATATCTGTACAATAGACTGATTTTGATTTTCTTCAGTTTAACAGATTTGCTTTACTAACTGCTCAATTACTATTGAAAGCTAACTAAGATAACATAGACATATTTAAATTTTCTTCTTCTTCTTTTCTTACACGTATGCTGTTATTAACTTTTTCCTAATTTCTAATTTTTAAGAGAGCCCCCTCCACTTTTCTAGATGGCGCTTTTTGACAGCTGAAACGTCAAAACATATTGATTACTCCTTTCAAATTTCTAACCACTTCAAATGCACTTCAAATCGAAATAAAAACGCCCAAATTTCTTCCAAATTCGCCTTTCGGCAACGCAACATGGATTCGCCCTTAGAAATCGATTCCATTTCCGTGGCGCTTTCGGCTTGCGATAGCACCACGACCTTCTCGGTATCGACGGACCCTCAAAAAGGCGAAGACACCAACGATTCCCAGTTAGACGAAAACGGAGGAGAAGTCGAGACTGAACGTCCGGAAACGGAAGGGGAAGAAAATTCCTTCGACGCCGAAATGGACGAGTTCGCCGCTTCCAATAATTTTATGAGAACGGACAGCCCGGCCGGCAGTGAGGACTTGGAAATCGAGAAGATCATGGCCCAATTGGAGAACACCATCAACAATGACGTCTTCTCGAAAACCAGGGAGCTCGGTAGGTCGATCGAGGCCGATTCCCGCAAAGATAGCGAGTCGGACTCGGAGGAGAACATGGACGATTTAAATCTAATAAACGAGGATATAATAAGCTATATCGATTCGGAAGTTTCTTGTCCGAACGAAATTAACGATAATCCTCCAGAGACTGAACTGTTAGAAAATAGCAGTTCCGATTCCGGAAGGAGTTGTGAAAAATCTGATTCGAAGGGTGATATTATCGATTTAATCAATAAGGAACTCGAGGAGACGTTACAGTTTACTGACGTGCTGTGCCATTACATTTATAGTGATGTGATTGTAGGTAAAGATTTCTTTAAGCTGTTTTGCGGCGAAAATGTTAAGACTGATATAAGCATCGTGAATGCGGATGCCATTGAATAATTTTTTTGACACTTAAGACAGGGATTTTTGATTGTATGTGTACTTAATCAATGCCGTTCCTTTATGATAGTTTAGATTTTAAAAATCCACTCCATTGATTGTGATAAATTGACAAGTTTTTCCCGTATTTGTTACGTAATTGTGTCAGTATGATTAGGATTTTATAAAGAAAATTGAAAACGCTCTTTTTTGTTTGATTTAATTACTTACAGTAAGTTTCAAAGCATCCCAAAACTGTATTTTAATCGGGTGCCCAGAAAAAGATGGCGCTAAAGAAATAATGTCTCTCAATCGGATGATATTCGAGAACTATCTACTGATTGGGTCCACAGGAAAGAATGCACATTGATTGATTGATGTTCTTCAAAATCACATTTTCCACTCATGAACCAGTGGAGTTTTGTGCTAATTTTGAACTTCCTTAAGTATTTCCAAATGTACATGCACGGTGGGTTGACAACTTATTAAGCGGTGAAACGGTGGACCCAGAATCGGCGATCTCCTACTACTGAGGCCCAACATACAAAGCGTTTTTGTTTGGCTACTCGGGGAATATCGATTTTTATTTTTACGATGGTCAAAAAGTAATGTCCTTTGAATGGATGATGCTTCGAAAATGAAGTATTTCCAAACATACATGCACGGTGGATTGACAACTTATTAAGCGATAGACCTAGAGCCGGCTATCTCCTCCTACCGAGGCCCAGAATACAAAACGTTTTATTGGATGCTCGGAAAATATCTATTTTTGATTTTAGGATGGTCATAAAATAATGTCTTTTCACTGGATGATGTTTCCGAAATGAAGTATTTTGATTGGATGCTACTCGGAAAATATCTACTAATAGGATAATCGGAAAAAATGTCTTGCGATTGGATAATGCTTAGGAAATGACATTTTTCGATTGGGCGGTCTAATGTCGTGACGTAAATAACAAATAACACACTCGGTTAACAATAACAATAGATATTTATTACCATAGAACAATCGTTAATCATACCCTACTCGTGATCTTACATGTACAACTGTCATTATTAGAGTTAGTTAAAAGGTGGATGACGTGTTATCATTAAGTAGTGTAAACCGGACTGACGCTGACATTACTTCCAATTTTTATTATTCAATGATAAATTGTCGTTGATACGTTATCATTGAATAACAAATTCGGAGGAGTAACAGCGTCAGTCTGATTTACACTAGTTAATGATAACACATCATCCACCTTTTTAACAAACTCTAATCATCATTCTTATATCTATTCCTTATATATACATTTCACATATTACACGGTCACAATCCACACTCTTCAACAGTTATATTAAACACTACAGGCGATATTTTCTAGGCTTGAACCAGCGAAGTTTGGCCTACTTTTCGAGCACAAACCGGATGGGTTTTACGGTAATTTTGAATATCTGAGGGGATTGGCGCCAATTTTGAATTTCGATGGGTGATTGGCACACCTTCCAGGCTTATGTACTAGTTTCCAAACATACATGCACGGTAAGTTAACTAGATCTTCGAGCGGCGGAGCGGTGGACCCAGAACCGATCGTTTCCTACTACTTATGTACAGAAAACAACGCGTCTTATTTGGATGCTCCGGAAATGACGATTTTTGATTTGTTGATGGTCAAGAGATGACGTCGTTTGTAACATTGGACGATGTTCCGGAAATGAAGCATTTTGACAGGGTGGTACTCGGGTAATATCTACTGATGGGATAGTTGGGTAAAATGACGGCTTTTGATTGGACGATGTTCAGGAAATGACATTTTTCGATTGGACGGTATTTTCTAGGCATAAACTAGCGAATGTTGGTTTACTTCTCGAGCATGAACCGGAACGGTTTTGCGCTAATTTTGAATATCTGCGGGCGATTGGCACACCTTTCAGGTTTATGTACTACTTTCCAAACATACATGCACGCTGAGTTAACTACATTTTCGAGCGGCTAAGCGGTGGATCCAGAACCGCTCGTTTCCCACTACTTCTGTACAGAAAACAACGCGTCTTGTTTAAATGTTCCGCAAATTACGATTTTTGATTTGACGATGGTCAAAAAATGACGTCGTTTGTTTGGATGATGTTCCGGAAATGAAGTATTTTGATTGGGTGGTACTCGGGAAATATCTATTGATTGGATATTTGGGTAAAATGTAGATGTTAGATTGGATGAGGTTCAGCGAACGATAGTTTTGAATTGAACGGTATTTTCCAGTCATAAGCCAGCGAACTTGGGCCTATTTTTCGAGCATGAACCGGATCGGTTTTGCGCTAATTTTGAATATTTGAGGGGAATTGGTGCCGATTTTGAATATCGATGGGCGATTTGCATACCTTCCAGGCTTATATACTACTTTCTAAACATATATGCATTTTCGAGCGGCAAAGCGGTGGACCCAGAACCGGTCGTTTCCTACTACTGATGCGCTGGAAGCAACGCGTCTTTACTGGATGTTCCAGAAATGACGATTTTTGATTGGATGATGGTCAGGAAATAACGTCGTTTGTATGGATGATGTTCCGGAAATGAAGTATTTTGATTGGATGGTACTCGAGATCCACCTAATGGAATGTTGGGGAGAAACGACGTCTTTTGATTCGATGATGTTTTTCGATTGGATGATGCTTCGGAAATGATGTTTTTTTTTTTGGATTGGATGATGCTTAGGGAGTAACAAATTGTTTGGATGCTCGAGAAAGAATGCATACGTTTCTGATTGGACGTTGCTCAAAAAATAATGTCTTGATTGGATGGTGTTGGGGGAGTATGTACTGATTGGATGCCTAAGGAAAGGATGCGTTTTGATTGGTTGTTACGGTCGTCAAGAAACGACAAACAGACGAATATGTCACACCTTTCTGAACAGACTGTCAAAATTATACACCGCATCGCTCGCTTGAAACGACCAAAATTGAGGCACGTCCTGCTCAAAAAGGAAATCGAGTTTCCTGAAAATCCAAACGAAATTCGCAAAATAAATATCGCTATACCATCTAATTTATTTTCCCACCCCGAATTCTCGTACCCACCACAAAGCAGATAAATATAACTGTGATTAGTACTATGAGAGACACACGAAAATTAAACTATAAAGTTCACACTGCGGATAAATACAATAATAACAAAGTTGCTGCACGCTACATACGCACGCACACCTGAAAAGGATTTTAGAGAATTAGCCCGCGATTGGACAGTCTCGAAATCTTATCAGGATGACATCGAATGCGACTCTAATCATCACAGCGTTAACGCAACGTGACGATTGCTAATCGCGTTCGTCTCGCCTCGTCATCGACTATAAAATAGTTTAAGATTGAAGTTTTGGACGAAAATAGAGAGGACATTTTAATAATAAAAATAAAACCGGCGATGGAAACTGCGAAAATTACCACCGAAGGATATCGGAATTATAACAAATCGCATCCCAACTTGTATTCGATTCAATACCGAAGGAAACGTAAGTAATGTAGATATTGTAGATCGTAAATGATAACCGAGTTATTGTTCGTTGTTGTCGTTTTAAACGAAATTTATTTAAATTTCGGGTAAATCGGGTATCTCCAGCGTTATCAGATTATCGTAGATTTCGTCATCGTAAAATTCGAATTATTGTTAAAGTCGGAAAAAGCATTGATGAGCTGTCAAACAACTATTACCCGCACAAACACGCCTCCGATCGTTTGAATTACCCGCAGACCGAGAGATATGTTCTTTATTTCATTAAGAAATAAATCACTGTTATTTTTTAAAATATAAACAATTGTAATGGGGTAAAAATTTACCCCACCGAAGTACGAACGTTGCCCAAAAATAGAGAAAGTAGTTAAGGGTTAAATTTACATGGGTTCCCATCGCCTCTTGGCGGGTTTTCCCAAAAGTTAATTCCCATTCAAAAATATTCTTCTTCTTCTTCTTCTTCTTCTTTCACATTATCCTATGCTCATCTAGGACGTCGGATCCATTCAAAAGTCAATATTGCTTTTCTAATCGATTTACTTAACCTTCCTATACTCACGCATACGGTCTGTGAGACCGATTTATATAGTATAGTATACGTCTTTCATTTTGACGTGAGTATAGGAAGGTTAAAATGCTGTAGCAATTAAGAGTTGTTTTCAGCTCGAATGACATATATAGAGTGAGCAGCCGCAAGTGACCTAAGTTGGCCATACTTAAGTCCCTAAATATAAGTATTTTTGGTTTGAAAAATTTGAATAGATGCTGTTATCACTATACTGTAGGGCTGGTGGTCAGGGGCTCCATTCACGGTATTTTTAATAAAACTAACCTCAACGAAAATAAATATATATTCTTGGTCTTTACATTACGGTCACATTTCAGTACTCGCCGACATATATATCTTATTCTACTTCATGTCATTGGATTACCAACTTAAAAACTAATACTTGCTAATAGCAAATGCTCCCAACTTAAGGTTATATCTTACTACACCTTGTTTTAAAAAGACGGGGACGAATTTCTGAAGACACTACTTTTATAGCAAATTCTGATTCGTCGAAAACAGCACCAGATGACACTGCAGCAATCCAATAGCACCCCATAATCGTATCGTGTAAAACGTAATTCGGCCAAATATATTGACATTTGTTTATTACCGCTAGTTATTGTCGTGTTTATTATATTTTTCTATTTTTTCTGCTTCACACATTTTGCTGATCTGAATATCGCTTTAATTTGCCGCGTAAATTGTATTCCAAATTTTATAGTGTGTAATGTGGGCTTGGGATTCGTTCAGAAAGTCGTCTCTCTATTTTTGAAACAAGGTATAAAAACAAGTAAGTTTGTTAAAAAGGCGAATGACGTGTTATCATTAAGTAGTTTAAATTGGACTGACGCTGTCACTCCTCCGAATTTTATTATTCAATGATAACTTATCATTGACAACTTATTACAATTTTATTGGTCAATGATAACTTATCATTGATTACTTAGTATTGAATAATAAAATTCGGAGGAATGACAGCGTCAGTCCGATTTAACAAACTCTAGTGGTAACAGTATCTATTCACATCTTTGAAAACAAAAATGCTTATATTTAAGCTCTTAAATATTGCCAATTTAGGACACTTACGGTGGCATTAGTCCGATTTACTCTATTTAATGATAAAACGTCATGCACCTTTTTAACATACCCTAATTATCATTGAATCACGGGCTTTCATTGTTGCGATGCGTTTTCGAAAGATATACAAACTGAAAACATTAACCAGACCTACTCAACAGTCTTGTATGGATTCTGTATTCTTTTAATTACGGTTACGTGCCCGGTGAAAATTTTTGAAATTTCGCGGACAGTTTAAGTTGGCAGTTCCGGTAATAATGGATATACTCGCCAATTTCTAACCATAATCCATGCGAATATGTTCACTATTGTCGGACCTACCAATTTAAACTATCGGTGAAATTTCGAAAATGTTTACTGGGTGATGAACACTTACGATTGCTCGCTCTTTATATTAATTTTTAATTTCTTAACATTTACGATTTAGTTCCTTACAATTTCTTCGATATTGGTACCTACTGATCGCAGAAGTTGCTGATTATGTCAAAATGTCAAAAATCCATAACACAAGAAACGTCAAATATGCGTCAAATACATAAATAAGCTGCGATGAACGTCGATAAAATACGAAATTGGCGTTCTAAAAGGGGGCATCGTCGCACGTGAACGCTCCCATTGTTGTCATGATCTTGGCCGAAATCGAAAATCGGCGTGAAAATGCATAAGCGACGCCTCAGTCCAGGTATGTGGGTACATTAACGTCTAGAGGGGGTAAAATCCCCCAAAATTTTCTTGCACTAAGTGGCATAATCGTATTGTTCTTTGTTTAAGCAAAGAGGAACTTGTAAAAAGTGAAAATTCCTTCTGGTTTGTGTGTGTAATTTAAAGGAGAAATCACATCGATTTGATATATTCCCAATTTTTTTAATTTCTTTCACTTTCGATGTTTTGCAAGAGTAATAGTTGTTTTCCATATACAAATTGCCCATCGGCTAATTATATATTTAACACCACAACAGTGCTGCTGTAATGGCACATATCTTTCATGGTGTGTCCTCTAGTCTTCCCCTTTGAGTAAATCTACCACAAAATCATCCTGCCTTCGAGTACATCTATTTCTAAATCATCCCACTTTCATTCCGCAAATTACACGGGTAAAGGAACTTACCCTCTAAGAGTCCTTGATGTGTGCAGTCTTTCATCCTTGATACTGATGCTTCCGAGTCATTCCCTTTTCATGCACCTGTAACTCGAGTTGAAGTAAAAGTCACCTTGGTTGGTTCTTGTTACCAACACAAAAATCCTTTTCATCTTTTGACTGCAATATTCTGTAACAATATTTTTTTAACTTAAGTGAAGAAGATTGGCGTTGACTTTGACATTGACAATGTTGGCGTTGACTTTGACATTGAGAATGTTGACGTTGACGTTAACATTGACAATCTTGACGTTTCGGATTCATCTCGATATCGACGTTGAAAAGGTCGATGATGAGCATGACGTTGAGTTTGCACTATTGTAACGTCGTATTGAGACTTTGACATGTCACAGATTCAACATTTTAGACGCCAAATTCTAAACAAAGTTTCAACCAAACGTTTCATTCTAACAAATTCGATCCAGCTTAAGATAAAAGTTGACGCCTTCAGTCTTTCTCGTTTACCAACACGAAATAATTCTTTCCTTCTTTAGACTGTAATTTATTCTGTAGGAGTTTATCGTTTGACTTGAGTTGAAGAAAATTGATGTTGACGTTGACATTTCGAATGCATTTTGAAACCGACGTTGATAATCTTAGTGATCATCCAAGTTGATATTAAAATCGATTTGTTAGATTTGAAAGTCAATTTTTGAATTGGCATGATTGGTTGTTGACTTTGACGTAGGCATTAATAATGACATTTATGTTGAGGTTGACGTCGATGTTGAAGTTGACATTACTTTAGCGCGCCAAATTTGAAATTCGCTTTTGATGGAACGTCGATGGTGTTGGCGTTGAAATTAGCTTGATGTTGATTTTAACACGATGTTGTCGTTGATGCGACTGTGACGTTTAGGTTAATTTCAACATTGACGTTGAGTGGGCGCCATCGTAATGGAATAGTTGAGATTTTGGCAGGTGACAGATGCAAAGTTTGAGTTGGCACTATCGAAGCGTTTTAGTTGAGATTTTGACGTATGACAGATTCAAAATTTTAGGCGCCAAATTTGAAACTAATTTCCTCGATGGAGATTTTCGCTTTTGACTAGTTAATTGTTACAGACGCGAGACAATGCGGTTATAACGTAGGACGAGCTCAATCAACTCTAAGCGTCTCCGCCGTCGACTACTATCTAACCCTTCCGGTGACATGTCCGCCGTCTCCGGCGATCTCGACCGTCACCTTAACACCGGGCCGGATTAGAAATATCGATCAAGACATGGAGGCGCTGAGAGCATCGCGACAAGACAATCCATTCATAAGGGTAAGTCTCCCCGTGACGTCACGATCCTCCTCCCTTAAATTATCACCACATTTCGCAGCAAGTACTTGCCAGCCGTGAAAGTCTAGCCGATACATTAGAGAACGATAACGAATCGGATAACACCACTTTAGTATCCAAAGTAAGTATTTGATGATTTGAAGACCAAAAAAGGGGGTGAGAAGGGGATGTTTAATTCTAAGAGGGGATGTTTTAGGAATTTCCGATCGATTTCGACGTCGATCCTTTGAGTTTACCCGACGTCCACGAACACATGATACGCAGCCCGCCTCCCACGTCGTGGCCGCGATCGCCCAATCATAGAATTTTTAGTTTTCCCACCGAAGATGATGAAATGCTGCACGTGGAAGTGATGGTGAGAAAGGTTCTTTTTCTTTTTCTGATCAAAAGTACGATGCATTGACACGTTTATCACCACAAAGTTGTTTATTCGAAGAAGGCGTTGACGTTGACATTGACGGTTTGAAGATGATGTTGACATTGACGTTTTGAGGTATTTAGAGTGACGTTGGCATTTTGAGGTATTTAGATTGACGTTGGCATTTTGAGGAATTGACATTAGCTTTGCCGTTGATGTTCGACGTTTTGGAGTTCATGTTCACGTTTTGCGGTATTGAGATTGGCGCTAACATTGACGTTGATATTGACATTGCCGGTTTGAAAGTGGATGTTGACGTTGACGTTGACACTGACGTTTTGAGGTATTGAGATTGGCGTTGACATTGACATTGACGTTTTGAAGTTGATTTTGACGTTGATACTGACGTTTTGAGGTATGTAGATTGACGTTGACAATGACGTTTTGAAGTTGATGCTGACATGGAATTTTTGAGGTGTTTAGATTAACATTGACGTTGACACTGACTTTTTGAGGTACCGAGAATGGCGTTTACATTGAATTGACGTTTTGTGGTTGATGTCGACGTTGACACTAGCGTTGACGCTGACATTGAAATTTTGAAGTTGATGTTGACATTGACGTTTTGGGGTATTTACATTGACGTTGACGTTTTGAGGTATTGAGATTGGCACTGACATTGACGTTGATATTGACATTGAAGTTTTGAGGTATTTGGATTAACATTGACGTTGTGAGGAATTGTGATTAGCTTTGCCGTTGGCGTTGACATTGAGATCGATGTGTTCGAATTCATGTTAACGTTTTAAGGTATTGAGATTGGCGCTCACATCGACGATTTAGAGTTGATGTTGACGTTGATATTGACGTTT
This sequence comes from Chrysina gloriosa, assembly GCA_038088585.1. Classification (NCBI taxonomy): domain Eukaryota; kingdom Metazoa; phylum Arthropoda; class Insecta; order Coleoptera; family Scarabaeidae; genus Chrysina; species Chrysina gloriosa. The sequence goes on along the minus strand of CM076094.1, from coordinate 53,623,051 downwards.
TGAGGTATTGAGATTGGCGTTGACATTGCCGTTGCCGAAGTTGACCGAAGTTGATGTTGAGACTGACGTTTTAGGGTATGCGGATTGACGTTGACATTGACGTTTTAAAATTGATGTTGACATTGACGCTGACAATTTTAGATATTGAGATTGACATTGACGCTGACAATTTTAGATATTGAGATTGACATTGACGTTTTAAGGTATCGAGATTGACGTTGACGTTAATGTTGATAATGATGTGTTCAACCAACTTGACAGATTCAAAAGGAACTGTTCCGATGCACTTTCGTCTTATTTATCCCCGGTATTAACGAAGTAAAAATTCTTATAGAGTAAAGAAAAAGGAAGCAAATCCGAATCGAAACACAAATACAGCAGCTGGGACGGTACAGAGAGCACTTCTCCGCTAAAATCGCTGCCGCGACCGCTCATCCAGGACCGTTTCTCTCTGCTGACGCCCGCCAGCTTGCGATCTTCGGCCGAAGACAGCATCAGGTTGATGTCGACCGACGACTGAGGTACTCCTTCCGAATCCTTCTAACATTCCGTTTCGTTTTTTCTCTTTATTACACGATGGGATATATTGTGATATGTATGAAAAAAATGCAAACAAAAACGATTTTCTAGTCAGGAAAATGTACAAAGAAAGCGCGTACTCTCGACGACTCGCTGCTACCGCGATACGTCAAATTAGGCGTGACGTTGGAGCTTGCTTAGACTTAGAAATTGACGTAGGATAAGTTTTAAACGATATAGTCGTCGAGAAGAATGATCGTAATACTTCTTGCCTTTTCTCCGTCGAATTGTACGTTACGAAAAGTTCCTTCTTAATACAAGTTACCATTTTCAGTCATATTTTTTTGTTTCTTATTTTGTTTTAATTGATGATAATTGACGTTGACGTTGACATCGATAATGTTGACGTGACATTGACGTTAACTTCGATAATGTTGACGTAGACATCGATAATGTTGACGTTGACATTGACATTGACACCGAAAATGTTGATGACGTTCACACCGATACCGACAAGACTGATGGTGATCCTTGACGTGTTGATCTTGTCAAATTTAAATTTTCGCGGTGACATTAACGGTGATGACCTTGACGTTTTTCGCAATAATATTGTTACGTCATCAGTGATGTATACTGAGTTCACGTTAAGAATGCAGTAGGTGCTGCTATAAACCGCGTCATAATCAAAATAGGACAAACTCCTCGGGTAAGTAAGATTATTTTAGATAAAGAGAGAACTATCAAGTGCCATATGTCTGATACGCTGCGCTACAATATTTATGCCCACACTGTATTCTTAACGTAAACGAAGTATAAATCACGTTTTTTTTTCTCTGACAGTGATTCCTTTATCCTGTACGTTATTTTCTTTTGATTCATGGTGTAGACTTTCGATATACATGCCGGGTTGGTAGCACTGAAGCTATCACTAATGACGTAACTGTCTTGTTTCGATTAAAATTGACATCAACATTGAGGTTATGGTTTATGTCACTGTTGACGTTCACGTTGAGGTTCACTTCGACGTTTCAACTAACATTAATTTTGACATTGACGTTTAAGCTAACATTAATTTTGACATTGACGTAAAGTCATCGTTAATTTTTATATTTCACATTTACAAAATTTTTGCGCGCTAAATTCGAAACTAGTCCGTGACGTCTACTTCAATTTCCTAAATTTCACCAGATTCTAAACTCGCTTTCGATAAAACGTCGATTGTGATCATGTTGACGTCAACGTTGAGGTTATGTTTTAGGTATATGACGTTGACGTTCCCGTTGAGGTTAACTTTGACGTTTCAACTAACATTAATTTTGAAATTGACGTAAAATCATCGTTAATTTTGACGTTTCACAATTTCAAAATTTTAGCGCGCCAAATCAGAAACTGGTCGGTAACGTCTACTTCAATTTACTAAATTTCACCAGATTCTAAATTCGCTTTCGATAAAACGTCGATTGTGATCATTTTGACGTCAAAGTTGAGATTATGGTATATGTATATGACGTTGACGTTCACGTTGAGGTTAACTTTGACGTTTCAACTAACGTTAGTTTTGACATTGACGTAAAGTCATCGTTAATTTTGACATTTCACAATTTTAAACATTTTTTGCGCGCCAAATTCGAAACTGGTTTCGATATAACATTCCTTTATAGTAAATTCTGATTGTAAACCTAATCAAAGATTTAATTAATAAAATCGGAGACGAAAAAACGGACCAAAACGCGAGTAGGATCGTTTCGAAACCTTCGAGCGCAGCTTTTAACGAAAAAAAAACCGAGTAATTAAAGAATTTTTAAACTAGTCTAATCTCTAAGAGTTTTATGAAAGGTAGCAAGCACGCGATGAATATTTTTGAAGTTTCTGGATTTTAAAGCTCGAGTTGCGAGTTGCTATCGGAGGATCACGATAGGCCGGTTATACAGGCGTTCGTTTATTCAGACCGGGTGATATGTAATAAGTAGACCCTGGACAAGTTCAGGAAAGTTGATCCCCACTAATGACTGAAGTCCAGAAGATTAATATCTCCATCGAAACAGCCTGTACAAGAACGAATATATAAGAAGTATTTATAATTGATCGATGTTACCCGTACCGTTTTAATATATTATCTGTTCTTCTCTTAAACGGGATTAATTAAATTTTACACATCGCAATCGGAATTGCAAGTTTTTAGAAATAAAAAGGAGATATTTTATAGATAAATAAATTTCCCAAAAAGGAATTGAGAGTTTAATCGGTTGATTTATGACTGCATTGTATCCTATTATCCGTCTTGGAATATTATATTTTATGGAAGATCGTCGGATGGGACGACGAATAATCGCAATCATCCATTTTATATTATGATTATCAACATTAATTATTAGATTACTATCGTAGACGTAAGGAAATTTTTAATACAAGTTGTCTTATACATACTTAGATTATATTATATTCGAGGATAAATGTTCGCTGTTGTCCGTATTCGTAAGATTAAAAAAACAAAAAGAAATGTTCTAGATCGTATTACCTATATCATCAAGATAAGTTTATGAACGAATCGAGTCGATTAAAGACGAAAAAAGTTACAATACAGATGTTCCATTTTTTAGAAATAATATACAGGATGATCCGTAATCCGGGCGAAAAATTGTTAGAAACGTGTTCCCGACGCAGAAATAAGAAGAAAAGTTCCTATCAAGATACGTCGGGATATGCGTAGTTTTCGAGTTATACAGGGTGTAATCGACGCTTCGTCCCGTACCGAAATCAAATTCGAGTGGCTTATTTATTATTCAATGATTTATCACTCGCACTTCTTAATAATAACACGTCATCCACCTCTTTAACAAACTCTAGAAATGACACAACCACATGCAATTATTGTATATTTATTAAATTTTGGACTGTACACGTTTCCAAAACTTTAAACTTTTTGGCGCAATTTTCGAAACACAAAATTTAGGAAAAATTTTAAATGGCGAAAAGCGGATGTTTTTAGGTTCGGACAAAAGTGATTTAAACAAAAAAATTGAAATATTTTGCGTTCAAAGAATTTGCATTCCCCATGATGTTGCGATTGTTCGACAATATCAAAATTTTCCTCGAGGCGTCAGGTGGAAACTTATCGAAAATTTAAGTAACGACCGGCAACGTTTGTTCACATACAGTAAGATCAACAGTAATTGAATAAAGTTGGCAGCCCTGATTTATGCGATTTATTTTTCTTATGTTTACTAATCATTAATTTGCGACATAAATGTTTTTCGTAAATATGAAAGACGATTTTTATTTTCAACTACATTCCCCCAACCGCTCATCCTCACGTACAAAGCTCTATTTAGACGGTGTAGATTGGCCGTAGTTTCGACAACAACCGTCATAACCTCAAATAATTGAAGTTGTTGTTAGAAATGACAGTTGCCATGGCAGAAATCTGTAATTTCGTTGACATTGACGTTCACAATTTTCAATGAATAGAACTTGTAATATGTGATAATATTGCCCTCTAAATTATTAAAATTATGGCTTGCAGTTACAGCACGCAATGACGTTGTTAATTTACAATTTATTTTGTTACTTTTTGACAGACGCTACAAATCGTCAACTTCAGGCTTGCCAACTATGTTCAATCAATTTCGATCGTTGCTTAATTTATCGTCACATGTGCTTTTGTTTCGTTCATCAGTAAGGTTTGATAAAAAAGTGGATGATATTGATATTTATCCCTCAGTGTCATAAACAAAGTTACAGAGTTGTCACATGTACAATATTTTGTGATAATAAACCATGTATAAATAAAAGGAAAACAAAAATATATATTTATATATACACAATACAAAAAAAATCAGACTAGTAAGAAACACGTAATAGACAAACGTTAACCCTATAAATACAAATGACGTGAAAAGTATTGTCAAAAAATTAATATGAGGTGAATAGGAGTCCTCACAAAAGAAGATTCCTTTTATCTTAGCGATTGCGTGCTATCATTTAAGCAGTGTAAACCAGGCTCACGCTGTCACTTCTACGAATTTTGTTATTCAATGATAGCTTGTCAAAGATATTGATTATTCAATGATAACTTATCATTGAATCATATTGAATATTTAATGATAAGTTATCATTGAATCGTAAAATTCGTAGAAATGACACCGCGAGACCGGTTTACACTACTTAATGATAACACGTCATCACACACGTCACACGTCAGTGGACATAGTTGTCTCTGTGTCTATTTGTGCTCCAGAATGTAGATAAATAAATAAATAACCCCAATTTCGACTTAATCGTTCCTGTAAGAATCTTAGCTTACCCGCCCTAAAAATCCTGTAACTGCAAAATTACGCATTTCCGCCCCTGTATTGATAGGAACTTTTCCGCTTGTTTTCCCGTCAGGAACACGTACCTAAAACAATTCGCGCACATTACGAATCATCCTGTATACATGTATAAGTAGGCGGGGCTTACTTCTATGTACTTATAGCCGAGCCTACTGTACGACTATATGCAATAATAATGAAATATATTAAAATAAGTGAAAATCGTACGCAAGCTTAATTGTCATAATTTTTACGTTTGCGGTATACAGGGTGCGTCAAAATTTTCTTTCGTTTCTTTCACATAAATATAGAAGATGTCGGTTGTTTAGTGACCTTCGAGACGTGCGTGTCCGATTACAGTTTTTTACCCTGTCGGTTCGAGCACGAACGATTTTACCCGAACTGGTTCGCTAAGATTCGATAAACGAGTGTATGATAAGTTATGTAAACCGGACTAACGCTGTCACTCCCCTGAATTTAAATGTCGCGCCTTGCACGTAAGTAGGGGACATGCGATGGAGGGACAGCGTCAGTCCGGTTTACACCACTTAATGATAACTTGTCATGCACTCGTTTGTCGAGCCTAAGTTAGCATACGCGTTATACAAGGAATTTTGAGCGAACGAGTTTCGTTCAAATTTGATTTTTGTGACGTCATACGGTGAAAATTTACTCGGATTTGATTGGCCCCGCTCTCGTTCCTAGTTTTTTCACGCGTTAATCCCGTTAACTCGTCATAATCGATGATGTGATTACCTCCTGTACGTAGATAGTTACTCAGCCACCGCACAATCTAAATGGAATAAAATTAGATAAATATCGGAAAAACAATCGAAAAGTTAGGACGAACTTGGCGATGGAGAACGAAGCGATACTTCAACAGAAAAACGGAAGAAAAGCGAAAGGCAAGATCAGAAATTGTGTCGAAGAAGTGTAAGCGTAAACAGCTCCTTAACGAACGGGACACGCCCACCATCGCCGCCTCCTTCAACCACCTCGTTGTAATTGGCTGGGTTAATACGGCGAGCTTATTCGTACATGTAAGAGCCAATTACGATTAACTATGCACTAAACGCAGAGTGGCGGCCGCAGTGGGTGTGGCCTGTGCTACATCTGTTCGCTGGATAGCATATAGGAAGGGTGATTTTGGCGCGGCCTGTATACGCACATGTATTTTTCTTAACTGAGATTATTGTGATATTATTTTATATACTACCTCATTTCATCATTTGTCATTTTACGCCATAAGTAAACTTTTTTGTTTTCTAGTATTTAGATAAAAACAGGGAAGATGTAATATACATATGTATGTACCATCGATCCAATGAATCTTTGCATTCTTGTTATCATCATAATACATCGGTAAAGCTTCTTAGCACGCAATTATTTAATTAAATACGGCCACACGTGTTTCGGTAGCAACCGGGCTAACATCTTCAAGCCGCATCTTTTCCCCGGTCGTTCGATGTTGATTGATTCATTAGGGTAAAGTAACATGGCACTGTTAGGACGTACTCTGCAACATTTGTTATGGTACACGCGTTTCTAGTGGGGAAGGAGAAATTGTCGTATGAAGAGGTGTCCTCAAGGTCAAGTAATCCTTTTTTCCTCCGGATTTATCACGTGGTGAAATTTATCGCAATAATTTTTCGACACTTACGTCATGAGTAAGGTTCTCGATGAAAGAGTGGATGACGTGTTATCATTAAGTTGTGTACACCGGACTCGCGCTGTCATTCCTCCGAATTTTATTATTCAATGACAACTTATTATTGACTAATTTTATTCGTAGAAGTGACAGCGTGAATCCGGTTTACACTACTCAATGATAACACGTCATCCACTCTTTTATCAAAACTTACTCGTGATTGATACAGCTCGGATTTTAAAGGTCACTTCAAACTTAACTGACAGAAATAACGTCCAAAAATATGTCACTAGTGACGTAGTTTAAACGTTGCCATATACTACTTTATACGTGTCGTATGTCTGTCATTTCCCATTTGGAGGTTATGTCCTTATTGACATTCTCACCGTCACATTTGACACGTCAATGGCTTACTTCGAGCGTAGCTGACAGACATAACCTCAAAGTATACGAAAATAAAGCAACACCGGACAAGATGATGCCCGTTTCGACGGTGCCAACATAAATTCGACATGGATTTGTTCGAATCTACTTTCACCCCATGGTACTAACGGACATACAAGGTTGGTACTCCTGAAATTCTCGATAATGACGTATAACTGTCCTGTTTCGATATAAATTTTTTGATATTAATTCTACTTATTTTTAAGAATGATTTTGGTTTGTGTATTTCGTCTTTTGTTTTATATCGATTGTACACTGATTATTGTTACTTTATAACTTTGGCCAAGTTTGATTTTATCATTCTTACGCATTACTTTCTTTTGTTTGACTTAGTTTTAAGATTTATTATAATTGCCTATAGCATACATTTTTGGTTTACTTGGTTGCATGCACTGCACATTTTTTTTCTGGTATTTTCGTTCTTTTTTGTTTTTAACTGTTTTTTTGTGTTGGACAATATTATATTTACTATTATTATTACTAATAGGAGCATTATCAGATGTTTACGTTAGAAAAAGAGGGGCATAAACTGGGTAAAAATGACCCGTCTAAGTCGTTATAGATACGTCATAATTTCCGGATGAAATCGATGACGTAAGAGCAAAGATTCGTTGAAGCGATGAAGTGTTCCAGAGACACGTCAAATCAGAGAAAAAGAATATGATTTTGAGGGTATTTTGCGCTCGTTCGATTTTAGATTTATGTATGTCGTCTTGCACATAAACAATGATATATAGAGATGTAGGTGTTGTTGCATGTTTTTCTTTTTCCCCCTTCCCCCACTTTTTGGTATTGTTATCGTCGAGGATAATGGCGATATTAAAACGAAAGAGAACGAGAAAAAGAGACAGTCGGTTTGAGTCTGAGAATATTGAAAATATTAGTTTGCATCATCCCACAAACTAGACTGTCTAGTTTATGGGATGAGGCAAGCCTGCGTGATCGTCCAGACGAAGTATTTGATCGTCCAAGTTGATTATAAATGTGTTCACATTTCACACGCACGCTTTTCTGGACGGTTTTGTAGGCTTGCTTCATCCCACAAACCAGGCCGCAGGGTTTCTAGGCTGAGGCAAGCCTGCGTAATCACTCAGACAACGTATCTGATCGTCTATGTTGATCATAAACATCCTCACAAACGATCACACGTTTTTCTGGACAACTTTGTAGGCTTGCGTCATCCCATAAACCGTTCGGTCTGTAGTCGTAATGTAAGAAATCATCTCGATTAAAATGGCGTCGATTATAACAAATGGCTAACGCCTGTCCCCACTTTTGTATCGAAGTTCGCAAACTCATATCGTCATCAAGTCATCGTCCTTTTTCCTTGTTTGTTTATTTCTTTTTCTTTTGGGTTAACATCGCCACTAATCTCGAACAATTTGTTACTACTACTATTAGATAAATCCTTATATATAACTTACTACTATCGTCGATGTTATTGAATATAAATGGAGTTTATTTGAAACTTGTTCCGTTTGGCCCGACGATGTGGAGAAAACAGGGGGCCGTTTTGAGTTTTTTGGTTGTTGTAAATTCGTGATGTAATCAGATGTTCTTACATGAAATAAAAGAATCTATTACCGACGTTTCGTACTGTTTTATTTCGCAACCGGACGATGCTAGAAGCTAAGAAAAATAGTTGTTATTAGTCAGCGCGCAGCGGTAACAGCACACAATTACGAAATAAGTTACGACAGCGTACGTATACACTACGAACTACTCGCATACCGCATCGATTTAGTACTGACTAGATAAGGTGGTGTCGTAACTTAGTACGCTGTTATCGCTGTTCATCCAGACTAGTTATTTTGGCGAAGTAAAAATAATACAAATAATACTTGCATGTCTCACGTCGGTTGTGAAGAGTGCCAAATACGTATTTCGGCTATCAAACCGTCATCTTCAATATCATTCAAGAGGAAAGAAAGTTTTACGCGTGAATTTAGCTGCTGTTCGCTTCCCCGAAGATTTCCTCCGTTGAGCGAACTTCACCATACACCAATTTCTGAAATGACGACATTTACTGGGATGATAATTGCGATTTCCTCAATGAGGATGGCGAGTTAAGTGTCGAAATGTGCATCGAAATCGTGAGTGCATCGTGAATTACAACCCAAATTTTGTAATTTCTAAACTTACCCATACTGAAATAATCGGATCAGGTAACTTCAAAATATGACGAAACAGATTATTACAGGTGTATTTATCCCACTTGACAATTTTCTTTTATTCTGAAAATCAAGATTTGCTTCAAAACCTAAATATCACGTGAAAGTCACAGTTGGATCTCTGTGAATGCGTGATTTGGTCTATATAGAGGCAAATGTTAGTTAAGCGACGCCGCTTCCATATCTTGATAATTTCTTCATTGAGGATGACGATTTAGTTGTCGAAATGTGTATCGAGACATGACAACTCCATGTATCCGAACTTATTTGATGTCATTAGTCATTACCTATAGTCACAGTAATGGTTACATCTATTATTTTGATATTATATTATTCAAATGATTGACCTATTAGTGGTAGATCTCTATCATATAAGATAAGTATAAAAGGTCACGAAATATATATATATATATATACATTTAATTTATTGGATAAATATGTTATTTGAAAATAAAGATAATTCTAAAGATTCGTTGCAAAGTCTAAAAATCACGTCAAAGTCACAGTTGTATCTGTCAATGCGTGAATTGCTCCAGAGGCAAATGTTAACCTACCACAGAATAAGAATAAATTATTATTCTTATTCTGTGAACCTAGTATAAATAAGCGACTCCGCTTTCATCGTTTTTCTTCAATGAGGATGACGGTTTACTTATCGAAATATGTATCGAGACATATGTAATTGAGATAAAAACCGAAAATATTTGACATTACTGTCTCCAGTCACAGTAACGGTCATATCCTGTGAAACGATAACTTTTAAGAGAACTTAAAATTCCATATTTAAGTAGCTGGATGTACTATTTTTCAAATGCACAGATGCGTATCCGGCCTCATCTATCTCATTCGATAAAAAATTCGTTTGAAGACAAAGATAATTCTAAAGATTCGCTGCAAAATTTAAATATCACCTTAAAGTCACAGTTATATCTGTCGATGCGTGAGCTGGTCCTCCGGAAAATGTTTACCTGCAATAGTTAAGGGCATCCCCTTCTTCCTCTGATAATACCCTTATTGAGGATGGCAATACATTTATCAAAATGTGTATTGGATTATATATATTTAAATATAATCGAGATAGAGACCAAGTCACAGTGATGATTATAAAAAAGATAACTTTTAGCACGGCTTAAAATTTCATGTTTCACTAGCCGGATGTGTTACTTTATCTAAACTATGGGACACATATTCCTATCCCGCTTCATTTGTCTCATTCGATAAATATTTTGTTTGAAAATAAACATCATTCTAAAGATTCGGCTGAGTCTAAATATCAAGTAAAAGTCACAGTTGGATTTGTCAATGCGTGAGTTGGTCCTGAGGCAAATGGTTGCCTGCAATGATTAAGGACACGCCCTTCTTCCTCTGATAATATCCTCATTGAGGATGTCGATCTAGCAGTGGAAATGTGTAGTGTGTTATGTACAAATCGATGTAATCGAGATAGAAACTGAAATTATTGGTCGTCGCAGTCTCCAATCGCAGTGAAGTTCACATCCTGTGATAACGATGTTCTTCTAATCGGTTACAATTTCTTACGTAGGTAGTCGGATTAGTTGTGGATTAAAGATACGATAATCGGAATCGTTTGAATCGATTATCGAAGTTGAAAGTCATATCTAGAGGATAAAATTAAAAATGACCATATCCTATCGTTACAATATCACAGGTAAATCACAGTGACCGGTATCTGTCAAAAATTGCGATTGGGACTGTCACTTATTTCGAAGGTTGTTTTGCGTTTCACAATATTATACGCCGTTTCGATTTTCTCTATCGAGCCGGACGCAGTGAATAGTGGTGTTTGTGCCCCCAGCCATATACTACGCAGTAATATTAGTAATTTCCTAGTATAATACGTAAGTGCCACTGTATTAGATCGAACGACATAACCAAGCTACCATTTGACCTGTTTTCTGTTACAGACCAGGAAATATTCGCGGAAATCATGCACAACATCTGCGGACTAACGTTAATTTTTATAATCTCGAATCTCCTATTGTTAATACATGGGAATGCCATCGGTGAATCGCCACGTAAGTCCATGTACGATTTGCTACTCGAGCATTCATCCTCGAAGTGTCCTTATTTGAAAACGATGAAGCTGCTCGAACCGAAACCGTCGTTTCTAAACAGGTGTTCCGATTACGCGACGTTGCGATCTATAACCGAGCTTACGCACGAAACCCAATACGATTTCCTATGCCTTCTTTACTATAACAATTTAATATCATTATGCGAGTCACCGCTACTGAAGTCGATCGTCATCAACGATACCAACATCGATGCCATTACCAAGTCGTACGATCTTGAACGTACTTGCCGCGATTTATCAGAGAGTAAATTATTACCCGAATTTAAGCAAGCGGAGGGGCTCTTATCCAATTTCAAACAAGAGGATGTTTGTACCTTTCTCTGTAAAGAATTATTAGGTTCAGATGTGATCCCGATATGTAGTTTATCAGCGGCTACCTCGAATTTAACGAGCAGTTTGCGGAAAATAAACGCGGAACCGGTACAAAATCCACCACAACCGAATCCGGTAAAGGAAGGGAAAAAACTATCGACGTCGTACATCAACTAGTAGATGTCCCTGTTAAACCGAAATTGGTGTCGAATTCAGCGCCCCAGGATACTAACGAAAATCCCGTTAAAATTGAGACTGGAAATGTACTGAATGTCGACCAGAAAGCTTTGCTGGTACAAGATAATAAGCCGGTTGAAACTCCAGCGAAGACAGCCTTGGAACCTGTGTCGAAAACTGATGAATCCAAACTGGATAGTACTCAAGGTGGAACTAACTCGGTTGATAATAAAAGTAAAAGTCAGCCTGGCTTTGGGGAGAATCCATTGATCAAAGATGACATGGAAAAGCCGCCGGTGAAAAGTGAAGAAGTCCCAGTAGTTAAAACTGGGGATACGTTGAAGGTTCAAACCAACGAGGCGAAGCAAGAAATGAAGGATGAATCTACGGTGGGTGATAAAAAAGTGTGGAGGATATGGGTAGTAAAGTTGGAGATCCACGTGTAAATGTAAGGGAATTAAACTTTTTTGTGTTTAAGTTAAGATAAATTTTATACAAATTTATAGGACAAAGCGGGATCGGATCAACAACCACCACCAGTTAAAACCGAGGAACCGGCACCTTCAATAGTCCAAGGGAATAAGGGTGAAGGGGAAGATATTTTGATCGATGAGAAGGATGATGATGAAACACAAGATAGTGTGGGGAATGATGATGATATGAGTAATTATATTTTTAATGTTGGTGTTTATTGAATTTAATTCAAAATCAAAATGTCCAAGAATGATAGAAATTGCAGTTTTTTTTTTTTTTGTACGTGACAAAGATTTTTGTCTCCGTATCAAGATTCTTTTTGGGTAGTTCAGTTACCATTATTATGTTGTACAAAACTAAAAATCTCTCGTATAAAGATTTTTTTCCAAAGAGGCTCGTACAAATTTTAAACATAATTTAATTATGTTTAAAATTTTTGGGATTTTTACAATTTTTAGAATATTTCAGGACTTACATTTCTTTTGTTTTTTTTTTTAGCCGAACTTGAGAAGGAACCTCAGAAAGCTGATGGTAAGCCTCGTTTACACTACAACAAATTGTTTCGAAGGAGTAAAATTTCTTCATCCCAATTTTTTGTTTTCTGAGTAGAAATAGTCAAATCGAACCCGAAACCCCAAGAAACGGACGAAGACGTCATGATCCCATCCTACAGTAACACTAATTCTGACGAGGAGGATTCGTTCTTCTTCATCTACTTCATGATGGTGTGCGCCGTCTTCATCCTTGGATACATCGGCTATCACAACAAACAAAAGGTACGATTTAATCGATGGAAATTCCGGCGTTCCGCAAGGCTCCCCGCTTGCGCCCTGTATCTTTCGATTATCCTTATTTTAATTTTTTCCGCAGGTATTGGCCTTAGTGATCGAAGGTAGACGTGGTAGACGCGGTTCCAGGCGCGGCCGTCCCAACTCGGCTAATTATCACAAACTGGATAGTAACCTCGAGGAGGCGGTGACTTCCGCCTGTAACAAAACGCGACGAATATCATCTACTGAGGTCGGGTTGCATTTATTTTTGTTTTCCCGTTTCTTTTCTTAATTTCGTGTGTTTTATTGGATTTCGAATCGGGTGCGTTTTGTCTTCACGCGAGCGGAAATACTTAATCAAACAGAAAAATCATCACAAAAAAATAAAAATAAAAATAGAGCGAATCAGTTCGAACGGAAAGAAAAGACAATTTAAAAATAATAACCGACAAAAAAATTATGAATAAAATCACTTGTTTTCTAATTCTCCTGTGATTTCCTTGTTTAATTTAAGCCGTTGTATATAAATAAATTAACGTATTTATAATTATATTCTTATAAAAGTAGTCTACATCGTCTTTTATTTCCCTTCAACTAAAAAAAAAAAAAGAAAATAATGTATAAATCCTAACCTATAAAGAATAAATACTTATCTTCCCAATTACTTCCATCACCATTTTAGGTTGCCTATAATTTTTTTAATTTTTTTAGAAACATTTCTTACTTTTCACATTTCTTTACAATTTTTTATTTTTTATAATTCATATTTTTTAAATAATTTCTTTCCAATATCCAAAATGATATAGAAAAGTGGTAGAGGTAATCCGAAAGATAGATATTTACTGAAGAACAAATATATAAAAACTCCATATCAGATTTATTTATTGTAACTACGATATTTTATTTTATTATGATTATTTTATAAATTCATCATATCAAAATTCCGCGCACCTGATGACCAATTAGCGCTTAAAATTTACAAAAATATAAGAAGCTCAATTTTCGCTTATTTATCGTTTTTTTGTAATTTATATTTTACAATTTTTTATATATATTACAAAAAACTTCATATCAGATTTATTTATTAAAATTACGATATTTTTTTTTATTATAATTATTTAATAAATTCATCATATCCCAAAATTCCGTGCACTTGATGACCAATTAGCGCTTAAAATTTACAAAAATATTAGAAGCCGATTATCGCGCAATGATTCAGATTTGATAGAAAAAGGGAAATTCGAAATTTTTACGAACTTAACATTTCTTACAATTTACATTTTTTATAATTAATTTAATTTTAATTTTTTAAATAATATCTTTTCAATATTCAAAATGATATAGAAAAGTGGTAGAGGTAATTCGAAAGAAAACTTTATTATAACCACTATATTTTTTATTATAATTATTTTAGAAATTGATAATACCTCAAAATTCTGCGCAACTAATGACCAATTAGCGGTTAAAATTTGCAAAAATTTAAGAAGTTGACTATTGCTCGAAATTTGATAGAATAAGGGAAATTCGACATTTTCACGTATTTATCATTTTTTACAATTTTTAATTTTTGTTTTTAACAATTCCTTTCCAATATCTAAAATGGTAGAGGTCATCTGAAAGATTTACTAAATATTATTACTAAAGAAAAAAATATATATAAAACTCCATATCAGATTTATTTATTATAATTACGATATTTTTTTATTATAATTATTGATGATCGATTAGCGCTTAAAATTTACAAAAAATATAGAAAAGCTGATTATTGCTCGAGATTTGAGAGAAAAAGGGGGTATTCGAAATTTTCGCGTATATCACAAAAAAAAAATTGAGACGGGGTGCGAAATCGAGCGGGGCCGGGAAGGGGGGATCAGTCTGAACAGAAACAGCCGTCTCGTGAATTGTGCTTTATCCAATCCAGGTAGCGGGTCACCCTCGTATAGACGCCCGGATACCCCGGTCTGGCACATCCGTTCCCCCAAGATACGATACCTGTTCACAGAAAAAAATAAATAAATAAAATTAATTTCTAGAAAAAATATTTTGTGAAAGGCGGAATTCTACTCACCGATGAGTTCGTATTTTTATCCGGCCTTTCCGTTATCAAAGGACCGCCACTGTCGCCCTGGTGGTGAGAAGAAAAAATTATTAACAACGAAATGTTAGCGAATGCAGCGATTATCGCCGTATTCTTTCATTTTTTTATATTTTTTTCTGCATATAATTTTTTTTTATAATTATATCGAAAATTCCTTAATTTTTCAAAATTTGAGAATAATCAAAATTACTTGGTAAATTTTTAAAAATATTTTGTGGAACCTATGATTTTTTATAATTTAATTTCTATATTTAAATTCAATCCAAAATTATAGAATTGTATAAATTTTCAAAAAATTTTTTGAATTCCTCTCGTTCGTCCTACCTGGCACGAATCCTTGTGCCCCGTTTGCGGATATCCGGCGCACATCATGTTATCCGAAATCATTTTCGCCGTGTAATTGGTCTTCCGGCAATCCTCGTTGCTGATGACCGGAACTTCCACCTTTTGCAGGATGCAGGACGGTTTTCCGTCTTCCTTCAAGGTGCCCCAACCGGTCGCTATGGCTTTAGTTCCCACGTACAGATTCTCTGAAAGCATCGTAAACGTTTCGACCTTTCCAAGAACGACAGGACATCTTCAAGGATATTTAGCAGCGCGGGAGGGAAATGATTTCGATTAAATTTTTCGTATTCGCTTTGACAGTTATTTAATAGCTGTCAAAGTTACCACATCAAGCGTAAACGTCACTTTATTCGGAAGCTGTCAAACTTACTTCATCTACTACTCGTCGAAGTAATTTCATTTACTAGCTGTCAAAGTCACTGTTAAGGTTGTTTCATTCGCTAGCTGTCAATGTAACTTCAGTTAGCAGCTTTCAAAGTTATTTCATTCATTAGCTGTCAACGTAACTTAGTTTACCAGCTGTCAATGTAACTTAATTTAGCAACTGTCAAAGTTACTTCATTAGGTGGCTGTCCAAGTAAATTCAGTCTCTAAACCGTCGAAGCCATTTAAGTTACTAGCTGTTAAATTAGTGTCATTCGTTAGCCGTTTCTAACAGTTATTAACTGTCAAAGTCACTTTATTTAGTAGCTGTTAACGTTACTTCATTTACTGGCTATCAGTGTAACTCCTTTTAGCAGCTGTCAAAGTAAATTTAATTGCTAAATCGTCTAAGTCATTTAATTTACTAGCTGTCAAAATAGTTTCATTCATTATTCGTCTTGAACAGTTCACTTTCTAGCTGTCAAACTCACTTTATTTAGTAGCTGTTAAAGTTACTTCATTCAGTTGCTCTCAGTATAAAACGGCTGTCAAAATTACTTGATTCGATAGCTGTCAAAGTGAATTTAACCGCTAAGCTATCAAGGTCATTTCATTTAGTAGCTGTCAAAGTTATTCAGTTAATTGTGGAAGTCACTATATTCGCAAGCTTCCAAGGCCATTACAATCAGTAGCTGTCAAAGTTACCTTATTAACGAGAAGTCGAAGTCATTTCATTTACTAGCTGTGAAAGTGGAGTCGTTCGTTAACCATCCAAAACAGCTCAATTACTAGCTGTCAAAGTCACTTCATTTAGTAGCTGTTAAAGTTGGTTCATTTACTGGGTGTCAGTGTAACATTGTTTCACGCCTGTCAAAATTACTTAATTCTGTAGCTGTCAAAGTTATTTCATTTTCGTATATGTCAAGGTCACTTAATTTCCTTACCATTGAAATAATTTCATTTACTAGCTGCCAAAGTCACTTTATTTAGTAGCTGTGAAAGTTACCTCATTCACTAGCTGTCAGTGTAACATCATTTAACAGCTGTTGCATCGTCATTCAATAGCTGTCAAACTAAATTCTAAGTCATCGAAGTCATTTCATTTACTAGCTGTCATAATATTCGCTCGCGGTATAAATCACTTCATCCACGAGCTGTCAAAGTTATTTAGTGAACTGTGAAAGTCACTTTATTCAAAAGCTGCCAAGGTTATTATAATCAATAGTTGTCAAAGTTACTTCATTCACTAGTCGTTGAAGTCATTTCATTTACTAGTTATCAAAGCCACTTTATTCTGTAGCTGTCAAAGTTATTTCATTTTCGTATATGTCAAAATCGCTGTGAAGATCACTTTATTTCGTTACCATTGAAATAATTTCATTTACTAGCTGTCAAAGCATTGTCATTTGTTAGCCGTCTTGGACAGTTTATTTACTAGCTGTCAAAGTCACTTTATTTAGTAGCTGTGAAAGTTACGTCATTCAATAGCTGTCAGTGTAACATCATTTAACAGCTGTTAAAGTTGCGTCGTCATTCAGTAGCTGTCAAACAAAATTCTAAGTCATCGAAGTCATTTCATTTACTAGCTGTCATAATATTACCATTCGCTAGCGGTATAATCCCACTTCATGCACTTCCTGTCAAAGTTATTTAGTTAACTGTAGAAGTCACTTTATTCAAAAGTTGTCAAGGTTATTACAGTCAGCAGCTGTCAAAGTTATTTCATTTACTAGCTGTCGAAGTAACGTGATTCAGTAGCTGTCAAAGTCATTTTAGTTAGTCACTTCAGTTACTATCTGTGAGACAGATGATTCATTAGCTGTCAAGGTCACTTCATTTCCTTACCATTGAAATAATTTCATTTACTAGCTGTCAAAGTGATTTCGTTAGCCAGCTGTGTCGAAATCGTTTGATTCATTAGCTGTTAACGTCCTATAAATTAAGATCTGTCAAAGTCGTTCAAATCAGTAAATGTTAATTCGTAACTGTTAAAGCTGTCAAAATCCGTAACTGTCAAAATCGTCATAAATAATACTTACACAAATACATAGACTTCTATGTACAACGGAAATATTGACGCGTGTAATATGCGTAATAAGGATGTAGTAATTGATATCTTAATAATTTGAAATCGAGCCGGTTCCAGAAATACGGGACGTTTCGATTTTCATCCTCAATCGTCCGAGGAACGATTTCGTACTTGGCTATTTTCGTACGGATGAACGAATGATAGGGTTGAGCGCTTCGCGCGGTTGTACGTATCGAAATTAATCCGCTTCTTCGAGGATGAGGATGGAAAACCGACGAAACGGCACGTATTCCCGAAATCGCACACGCGGTTTACCGGTCTTTTTCGGAAGACAAATCGGTTTGATCTTCTCCGTGATGGGTACGCGTTCGTTCAGTCTGAGGATGGCGATGTCGTTATCGAAATTCAGGAAGCTGAACGCCCCGGCCACCGCTCTCAAGACGAATCTGGATTCGGGTCGTTCTTTGTCGTCGCAACGGTCCAGCTCGCCGAAGGTCACTTTGATCATGAACCACATGAAGCTGAAGAAATAATTTTTTTTTTTTTTGTTAATTCCGGATTATTTTCCTTACAAAATTAACTGTTATAGCGGGGATTGATTTTAAAAATCGTTTTAACCTTGAAATTCCGAATTGTCACGGAAGTATATAGGTCAAACCTTAATCCCGATTATAAAGGGAAAAGGGTGATGGTTTATTATATTTTTGTTAGTTCTTTCTTCTTTTCTCTTACCCTTTGACGCAATGTGCAGCCGTCAAGACGTATCGGTCGTTGATTAGCATTCCGCCGCAATAGAACCGGTTGAAATAGGACAATCTGGCCATCCATGGATAGTCGTGAGTGTCCACCGGGGTCCCGTTAACGATTCGCGGACTGTCGTCGGGCACGCCGCATTCTGCGAACGAAGAGAAAAAATACGCGTTGGAATTTTTTGCGAGCGCACGTCGTCGTCGGTCTCGCTAGAACGCCTCGCGAAACGAAAACAGAAAAAATCGTCCGAAATTTCTTCCTCGGAATGTCGAAATTTGCATATTACGGTGCTTGATACCGCAAAAGAAAAAAGAAACGAAAGAAAAGGATAGAGCGAGAAAGAAGTGGGGGGTGGAGGAGCGAGGGGTAATTAATGGTTGGAATCGAAATCGTTTTCGCGAATTTAGCCGCTTGGAAGTAGTATACGAGGGTGATCGATAAATTTGTGCGATCCCAATCAATTAAAAAATCGCAGGAATAATTCGAAATTCCCGCGTAAAATTTCAACGATGATGGTTGGCCGGTTATAAACATCCAATCGTATGACGAATTTCATGGCGGGATCGTTTGAATGTATGTTAGCATATTTGAGTTATATAGTTAAAAAAGAAGGAGAATAAGTACAGGAAGAAAGGAAGAAAGAAATGAAAAGTGCAACAAGGAAATAGAAAAAAGGAAATGGAAGAGGAAAACGAAAAAATATTAAAAGATGGGAGGATAAGTACAGGAAGAAAAGGCGGAATAAAATAAGAAGTGAAAAAGAAAGAAGAAAACGAAAGAAAAGGAATAAGGAAGAACAAAAAAAAGTAGAAGAGGAAACAGAAAAAATGGGAAGAGGAACGATAATAATTATTAAAGATAAGAAGAATGAGTACAGGAAGAAAAGAGAAAATAAAATGAGAAGTGAAAAAGAAAGAAGAAAACGAAAGAAAAGGAATAAGGAAGAACAAAAAAAAAATATAAGAGCAATGCACGAAGAGGAAACAGAAAAAATGGGAAGAGGTACGATAATAATTATTAAAGATAAGAAAAATGAGTACAGGAAGAAAATAAAAAATAAAATGAGAAGTGAAAAGAGGAGGAAGGAAACGGGAAGAATGAGAAAACAAAAAAGAAAGAGAAAATGAAATATAGAGGAAAGAGTCATGCGATAGTCGTTATTCAAGAGAAGGATAAGTGCGGGAAGAAAGAAAGAAATAAGAATGAGAAGTGAAAAAAGGGACGAAGGAAACGAAAAACGGAATGAAAAAATAAGAAACGGTCAAAATGGGAACAGGTATGATAATAATCATTAAAGGTAAGAAGAATGAGTACAGGAAGAAAAAGAAAACAAAATGGAAAGTGAAAAAAGGAGGAAGGAAACTGGAGAAAGGAGAAAACAAAGAAAAAAGAAAATGGAAGAGAAGGAAAGCGGAAAAAGGAAAGAGTAACACGATAATCATTATTCAAGGAAAGGATAAGTGCAAGAAGAAAAGTAGGAATAAAAATGGGAAGTGAAAAACAAAAAAGAGAATGGAAGAAGAAGAAACAAAGAGAACGGGAAGAGGTACGATAATAATTATTAAAGATAAGAAGAATGAGTACAGGAAGAAAATAAAAAATAAAATGAGAAGTGAAGAAGGGAGGAAGGAAACGGGAAGAAGGAGAAAACAAAAAAGAGAAGATGGAAGAGAAAGGAAACGAAAAAGGAAAGCGTCATGCGATAATCATTATTCAAGAGAAGGATAGTGCAAGAAAAATGGAAGAAATACAAATGAGAAGTGAACAAAAGGAAGGAGCAAACGAAACAAGGAATGCGAAAATAAGAAAAAGAGAATGGAAGAAGAAGAAACAAAAAATCGGAAGAGGTACGATAATAATTAATAAAGGTAAGAAGAATGAGTACAGGAAGAAAAGAAAAAATAAAATGAGAAGTGAAGAAGGGAGGAGGGGAGGAAGGAAACGGGAAGAAGGAGAAAACAAAAAAACAGAAGATGGAAGAGAAGGAAAACGAAAAAGGAAAGGGTGATGCGATAATCATTATTCAAGAGAAAGATAGTGCAAGAAGAATGGAAGAAATACAAATGAGAAGTGAAAAAAGGGAAAGAGAAAACGAAACAAGGAATCAGAAAATAAGAAAAAAGATAATGGAAGAAGAAGAAACAAAAAATGGGAAGAGGTACGATAATAATTATTAAAGATAAGAAGAATGAGTACACGAAGAAAAGAAAAATAAAATGAGAAGTGAAGAAGGGAGGAGGGGAGGAAGGAAACGGGAAGAAGGAGAAAACAAAAAAAAAAACAGAAAATGGAAGAGAAGGGAAACGAAAAAAGGAAAGGGTGATGCGATAATCATTATTCAAGAGAAGGATAGTGCAAGAAGAATGGAAGAAATACAAATGAGAAGTGAATAAAAGGAAGGAGAAAACGAAACGAGGAATGCGAAAATAAGAAAAAGAGAATGGAAAAAGAAGAAACAAAAAATGGGAAGAGGTACGATAATAATTATTAAAGATAAGAAGAATGAGTACACGAAGAAAAGAAAGAATAAAATGAGAAGTGAAGAAGGGAGGAAGGGAGGAAGGAAACGGGAAGAAGGAGAAAACGAAAAAAACAGAAGATGGAAGAGAAAGGAAACGAAAAAGGAAAGGGTCATGCGATAATCATTATTCAAGAGAAGGATAGTGCAAGAAAAATGGAAGAAATACAAATGAGAAGTGAATAAAAGGAAGGAGCAAACGAAACAAGGAATGCGAAAATAAGAAAAAAGAGAATGGATGAAGAAGAAACAAGAAATCGGAAGAGGTACGATAATAATTAATAAAGGTAAGAAGAATGAGTACACGAAGAAAAGAAAAATAAAATGAAAAGTGAAGAAAGGAGGAAGGAAACGGGAAGAACGAGAAAACAAAAAAAAAGAGAAAATGGAAGAGAAAAGAAAGAGTCATGCGATAATCATTGTTCAAGAGAAGGATAAGTGCAGGAAGAAAGGAAGAAGTAAAAAGAAGTGGAAAAAGGAAGAAGAAAATGAAACAAGTTATAAAAAGAAAAGAGTATGGACGAAGAAGAAACCACCAAAATTGAAGAGTCATACAATATTCCTAAATCATGGCTATGGAGTGAAAGTAAATAAAAATTGGGAGAAAAAGAGGACAAACAAATTATAGGAGGAAATCGGTACTTACTGCAATTACACCCAGATGGCGGCGTGTCGTGTCTGGGGGCGGGTGATTCGAATTGGCCGAACCGAGACGCGGTAAAAATAGCTGACGATCGTCCCTTTCGAAGGGCGATTCTTGCGCCTGGAAAGATAAGATATGTAATGGCGAAAACGCGACGATTCGCACGTTAAGCGTTCAGCTTCATTATTGATTTATTTTATATTGAAGTGAGTAACTGTCAAAATCTCGAACTTCAATAGCTGTCAAAAAACATTATCCGCACTAGCCAACCGCGACTCGCCAAGAGCGGCGCCTTCTAGTGGATGTGAATTGCCAAATGTTAAATGGGATCGGTAGTTGTCAGATGAATTTTATTATTAACTGTCAAAGTTATCTAAACCCATAATCATAAAAATTATTTAAATTTCTTAATCGCCGCGCCTTTAAGCAAGCGTTATCTAAATTATTTAAATACGTAAAACTTTAAGATACATGCGTTAGTAAATAACTGTCAAAATTTCATTATGTCATTTACATCGATAGCTGTCAAAATTTCGAAATTCAATACTTGTCAAAATCTCGAAATTCAATACCTATCAGAATCCCTAACTTCAATAGCTGTCAAACCTTCTTACTTTAACAGCTGTCACAATGTCTATAACCTCAGTCGCTCTGGGAGGAAAAGCAGTCGCAATTCTTTTGCTGACGCGCAATGTTTAAACGGCGATTGGATCAGTAACTGTCAATTATTCGATTCGATATCTGTCAAAGTGGCTTACAAATATCACAGTCACCTAATCTGCTAACTGTCAAACTGACTTACAGATGTCACCGTCATCTAATTTGCTAACTGTCAAAGTGACTTAGAAATGTCACAGTCATCTAATTCGCTAACTGTCGAAGAGACTTAAAAACGCAACAGTCACCTAATTTGCTAGCTATCGAAGTGACTTACAGATGTCACAATCACCTAATCATAATGTCACAATCATTTTGTGTTCTAGCTGTCAAACTGACTTACAGATGTCACAGTCAATTAGTTTGCTAGCTGACAAAGTGACTTAAAAATATCATCGTAACTTGCTAGGCCAGCTATCAAAGTGACTTACAAATATTGTAGTCACCTAATTTTCTAGCTGCCGAAGTGACTTAAAGATGCAACAGTCACCTAATTTGCTAGCTGTTGAAGTGACTGAGAGATGCAACAGTCACTGAATTTGCTAACTGTCAAAGTGACTTAGAAATGTGTCTATCACCTAATTTCTAGCTGTCAAACTGACTTACGGATTTCACAGTCATCTAACTTGTTAGCTGTCAAAGGGACTTACAGATGTCAAAGTCGATTGATTTGCTAGCTGTCAAAGTGACTTACAGATTTCACACTAATCTAGTTTGTTAACTGTCAAAGGGACTTACATATGTCACAATAACCCGCTGTGTTAGTTATCAAAGTGACCTAGAAATGTTGCATTGCTGTTGTCATTTAATTTGCTAGTTCGCGGAAGTGACTAAAAGATGTAACAGTCACCTAATTTGCTAACTGTCTGAGTGACTTAGAAATGTCCCAATCACCGAATGTTCTAACTGTCAAAGTGACTTACAGATGCATCAGTCACCTAGTTTGCTAGCTATCGAAATGACGTAGAAATGTTGCAGTATCCTAATTTGCTTACTATCAAAGAGACTTAGAAATATCACAATCACCTAATCTTCTAGTTGTCATAGTGACTCACAGATGTCACAGTCAATTAATTTGGTAGCTTTCAAAAGTTGCAGTTGCAGTTACCTATTTTGCTGGTTGCCTAAGTGACCTAAAGATGCAACAGTCACCTAGTTTGTTCGTTGTTAAAGTGACTTAAAACTATCACAGTCACACTGTTCCTGCTATCAAACTAACTTAAAGATGTCACAGTCACCTAATTTATGAGCTGTCAAAATGATTTAAGATTGTTACAGTCATCTAATTTGTCAAGGTGACTTAAAAATATTACAGTCACTGAATGTTCTAGCTGTCCAACTGACTTACAGACGTCACAGTCACCTAATCTGTTAGCTGTCAAAGTGACTTAAAAATGTCACAGTTACCTAATTTTTGCTAGCAGTCAAAGTGACTTATAGAGGTCAGAGTCAATTAATTTGCTAGCTGTCAAACTTATTAGAAATTAATTTAAATTGTTGATAAACGTTCCTTTGCATGGGATTTTCTTATTAAAATAAGAGGAAAGTATCGTTTCTTAAAAATTATTTTCGAAACGACGTTTAATTAATTTCACGTGCGGGATCCGAAGTATGTACACGACCGTAATTACGAGGACGTGTCCTCCTCGTTATGTTTATCGCGCTAATTAGCAGGGCGAAGTACGTTGTAATTACCTGCTCGTCTCGACTGTGGGATATTCGATTGACAAACAAACTACTTCGATGGTGATCGGCAAGCGGTCGGATGGGGAAAAATCGAGAGGTTTGTTGAACTTCGGATGTTTTGTACAAATAACACGCCGATACAAGCAGACTGGAGTACTAATGGGGGGACTTTTCTAAGTAGACGTAGATAATTCGAGTTGCCCGTGTAAAATACTAAGTTTGATTGGTGGTGATTTATCGCGTTTCGCATGTTTTCAAACTAGTCATCGACAGTTGAAAAGAATTATTATAATGACGCGGGGGCACGATTTCTTTGTTCTGTTAATTATTGAAGATGATATATGAGTAGCCGAAACGCATATTTTGAAATTCCTGACGAACTCGGATGATATTGAAGTACATTTAAATAACCACTATTACGCGCATGATCATATGTATGTTTGTGCGGGTAGTAGTTGTTTTGCAAGAACGACAATCTAGATCGATTTCCCAAAAGTCGATATCCACCGTTTTACGAAATTCGCGAGAAAAACGTTCGAATACGAAAAACTTAATCGACGATAAAAGTTAATGTCAACAGAGCAGGATGTACGCGTGTACGTGTGCACGGCCGTAAACTCGCGCATACGGCACACAATCGCCGTGAAATATAAATAAACATTATCAATATCGCGTATTTTACGATTATTATTTTGACGGTCAGCTCTCCCGAAATAAAGGTTAAGGTTTTCCTCCGTTTCAATGACAAGGTGGCTTCGACTCGCGAATTCGCCGCTGCGCAGAGACGGATCGAGGATCGAAATGAAAGACGACAATTTTATTACGTTCGATGAAATTAATTAATTAATTGCAGTAAAGAAACAAATAACAAAAGAAGAAGAAGAAGAAGAAGGAATAAGGGAAAATGACCGTCTTCTATGCTATTCTATTTCCCCTAGTTAGAGAGAGACGACAGATTCGTTTTTATCATATACATAAGAAATCCAGTAATTTTGACGTTGACATTGACGTTTTGGCGGTAGTATTTCGAACTTCACGCAAATGAAAGAAATGCCGTAAAGAAAAAGGAGAGAAAGTCGAATAAATGAGAAAAAATTCGAAAGCGCCAGGATAAAACGAAGTATCAGAAATTTCTGCCTCACTCTATTCTTATTAGCTAGAACGAGACGGGAGATTTTCTTTTATTACATACGATTAATAATGCGACTTTGACCATTTTGACGGTAATATTCCTAAATGCACACGTGTAAGAAATACGTTAAAGAAAAAAACACAAAGAAAAATGAAAGATTGTGATAAGGAGAAGAAATCTGAAAGTAACAGAAGCAAAAGAAGAATAAGAGAAAATAACCACTTCTGGAAGGAAACGGGAGGTTCATTCTAATTTTGACAATTTTGACGTTGACATTGACGTTTCGGCTATATTATTACTAAATTTACAATAGTAAGATATGCGTTAAAGGAATAAATTAAAAAATATAATAATAATAATAATAATAATAATATAATATAACCGTAGCAGAACGAAAAGAGCAATAAGGAAAAATTGTTATTTCTATCCTATTCTATTCCTGTTAGTTAGAGCGAGAAAGAAGATCCCCGTTTATTATATATGTACACAATACTTTGATTTTACCAGTTTCACCTTGACATTGACGTTTCGGCGTGATACTCCTAAATTCGCGTGAGTGACAATTGTGTTGAAGAAAACAAATGTGACCGTAGCAAAAAGAAAATAACAATAAGAGAGAATACCTATTTTTCGTCTTATTTTATTCCTGTTAGATGGAAGGAGGCAGGAGAATCATTCTTATTACATACGCCCAATAATTTGATTTTGTAAATTTTGGATTTGACATTGACGTTTCGACGCCGGTATAGGTAATACGTAAAAAGAAAAAATAAAAGAAATAGAAGAAAATTATCATACACAGAACAAATATGATCGTGCCAGAAAGAGAAGAATAATAATTGTCAATACCCGTTTTTTCTCCTACTCTATTTTTGGAATTATTATTTCTCGATCCACGAAAAGGAAACAAAAGGAAAATGTGATAAGCTTGGCTTTCTAAATTCGATAAGAACTTGAGTCGTTTTCCCCAAAATTCTGAAAGAATTTGAGATGAGCCTTGCTCTGGTTATACACTCCGTCATCCTGATTCGAACGCAAGAAACCGGAACTTTCTACGACTTTCCGTTCCGGAGATATGGCGCTTTAAAAATTGAAATTTCCTAATTCGTTTTTTCCGTTTTTTGCTTCTGGCGCAGAGACTAGTAAAGATAGCGTTTCCGTTTTTCCTCTGTTCGAATCATTACGGCAGACTACTTACGAATATGTATATGTGAAATTCCCGGTTTTACAAAGTTCATACAAACAAAAGAAAGGACGTACAAGTTTGAGTTTATAAATTTCACTTCATGGACTGAAGTGGTTCCCACAATAAATTCCGGAAGGTCACAGTTTCCCGGACGAGGATAATTTCAATCGGAGCGAAAGCCCTCGATTTCTAAGGTGAGGAAACGTCATATCTCAGATCTCAACATCTCCGTTTATACACCTCATCATCCTGATTCAAACGCAAGAAACCGGAACTTTCAACGACCTTCCGTTCCGGAGATATGGCGTTTTAAGGCTGAAATTTTCTAATTGATTTTTTCCGTTTTTCGCTTCTAGCACGGAAACCATTAAGGATAGCGTTTCCGTTTTTGTTCTGTTCGAATCTTTACGGCTGGTTACTTACGAATACGTATATCTCAAACTCCCGGTTTTACAAAGTTACAAGGAAACATAAGAGGAAAACCTATAAGTTTGCCTTTGCAAATTCCATAAGAACTTCAGTCGTTTTCCCCAACAAGAATTCGAAAGATTACCGTTCATCGGACGAGGATATTTTGAACTGAACGGAAACACCTCGATTTGTAAGATTAGATAGCGTCATATCTCATATCTCAACGTTTAATAGTCCTATTGAGATGAGCTTCGATCCGATTATACATCTCGTCGCCCTGATTCGAGCGCAAGAAACCGCAACTTTCTAGGATCTTCCGTTCCGGAGATATGGCGCTTGAAAGTTGCAAATTTTTCTGATTGACTTTTCCGGTTTTTCGACTCTACCGCAAAAACTAATTTAGATAGCGTTTTCGTTCTTGTTTCATTGGAATCTTTGCGCCCGATTACATAGAGGAAAGTCGACTACATCCCTAACATCCGCTTAATTAAGACGTGACGGGATTTTAAAGTTCTTGAACGAAGACAATTCCGAGTTTAATGCGGGGGATCCCACACATTCGGAGAAATTTAAGGCAAGAATGGAAGACGCTAGAAGTTTAGGAAGCGAGTAAAGAATGCGTTGAAGGAAAATCAGAAAGAGCCAAAATTGGTCGTGATAGAGGATAAGCGAAAGTAACAGAAGAAAAGAGGAAGACAACTTTCGATGTTATGCTATTCCTGCTAGTTAGAGGAAGACTGGAAATTCATATTTATTGTGTTTAATAATTTTATTCGTCAATTTGCACGTTGACATTGACGTTGCCACTATTGACATTATTGACGTTGACATTGGCACTATTGTCATCGACGTTGGTATTGACATTGTTGATGTTGACATTGGATATTGACACTATTGGCATTGACACTATTAAAGTTGACATTGATATTGACATTTTGACGTTGACATTGATATTGACACTATGGGCATTGACATTGGTATTGACGCTTTTGAAGTTGACGTTGGTATTGACATTTTGACGTTGACATTGATATTGACACTATGGGCATTGACATTGGTATTGACGCTTTTGAAGTTCACGTTGACATTGACATTTTGACGTTGACATAGACACTATTCTCGTTGACATTTATATTGACATTATTGACGTTGACATTGACTTTTAGGTACTTGATGATGTTCCCAAATTCACACTATAAAAGCGTAACAAAGTGAAATCAGCGACAAAAGAGGAAAACCATTGCCCTTGAACAGTAATTAATCGAAATAACGACCTGTTTGTGGTGAGAAAAATAAAAAAGAATGAGGAACTTGTTGTCGTTAGATAGTAACATTTATGTATATGTAGTACAAAAGACGGCCCTGCCTTGATATTTCGGACACGTTAATATATTTATTGTTTTTATTGTGCTCCGTGCAACTTTCTAAAGGCAGAATTTCAATGATCGGCAAACGTGATCGAAATACACCGTGACACACATAAGGACGTATGTATCCATGGATATTTAGACGCAGATATGTATGTATGTAGTAAGTGTTACGTTCTCTAAACGAGAACGATGAATGTACTCGAGCAGCAAGTAAAGTGCGCCGTATCTGATCTGAAAAGTGTTCAAAACTGTAATTTTTAAACTACAACCGAAATTGTCCTATTTTATGTCCGGAGTATAGATTCGTACGAGAAACAACTCGAAACAAGCAAATATTGAAAGACATAATTACTAGTAAAAGGGAATAGCGCGAGCTCTCTCTAATCAACGGAAAATGAACGATGAAAGATAGCGGATAGAATTTGGAATGTCAATATACGCACCATTGTTTGACAGATGACGTTTATGTCAAAATTTTGACAAATGACGTTTATGTCAAAATTTTGACAAATGACGTTTATATTAAAATGTTAACAGATAACGTTTATTAAATGTATATATATACATATGTATATATATATCACGAAATATATATATATATATGATATATTTCGTGACCACTAATAGGTCAAACCAGCCTTGTTTTATTGACCTATTAGTGGTAGAGATCTATCATATAAGATAGATAACATTTATGTCAAAATGTTGACAGTTAAAATTTATGTTAAAATGTTGACAGATGAAGTTTATGTCAAAATATTGACAGATGAAGTTTATGTCAAGATGTTGACAGATGACGTGTATGTCAAAATTTTGACCGATGACATTTATGTCAAAATTTTGATCTAAACATCATATGTCAGAAAATATCTCCCTATTGACGATAATGATGAACGATAATAATAAGAAATTATAATAAAAAGACGTTTACGACACCGTTTTAACTGATGGGAATAAAAGGGATAGAAGACGTAAAACGTGATATATCTGTCAAAAACTTCGATCGCGACTGCTTTTGACAGATGACGTTTACGTCAAAATTGCCGCTATTTACAACGGTAGTAGTAATAAGAAGATATGATAAAAACTCGTTTTTCGCACTGTTCCAACCGACGTTAATAAAAGAGGAGGAGAGAGAACGCGTCAACGATATTCCATTTTCGTTTAAACTTCCATTTCGGGATTTTTATGGCGAAAGAATGTAATTTTGTCACGTTGCTATAGTGACTGGTTTTGACAGATTTTAATATTTCAATCGTTGACATTTCCGCTACGCTAAAGTGGTGGGAATAAAAGCGAGAAGGAATTATGATGAAATCCAATTTTCCGCACCGTTCTAACCGACGGTGATGGATCGGATTCTTTTCTAGAACATAGCTCTATTTTTTCGTTAACGAACTGAAAGATTTATATAATAAAACGCGATCTTCCATCTCTTTCTAACAACAAAATGGTAATAATAAAAGAGGAGACGTCTATTCCTTGAAAACATATATCAATCAGATTTTTCGTACGTTGGCAGTTGAATTGAATCTTTTCCGTTTCAAGCATTTGTTTTAACAACTGAAAAAATTACTTATGCCTTTTCCCCTTCCCCCTCCTCTCCCACTACCGCCGTTCTCCATAATGAAACAAATATTAAAAGAAATAATTATTAATAAAAGTGAATAACGTCAGCTCTGTCTAACCAACGGAATACAGCAATGCAATGTCAATATAGCGACATTTCTTTGACAGATGACATTTATGTCAAAATTTCCGCGACCTAGAACGATAATAACAATAATAACAACAACAAATAAAAACACATCTGCCACCCCGTTCGATCTGATGAGAATAAACAAAGGATAGAAGGCATAAACATTGATATTTCTGTCAACAACTTCCATCGTGCCTCCTTTGGACAGATGACATTTGACTCCTCTTGACAAGGAAACACTGGTGCAAGTGTATCTCACCGATTTAAATGAAATTTAGCGGGTTTATAGACTATCTGGCCAGATAAATGACGAAATAAGTTACGACAGCAGCGCCGACTCCCCACTCTAGGGTCAGTACTAAATCGATGTTGTATGCGAGTAGTTCTGTATACATGTAGGCTGTGGTAACTTATTTCGTAATTATCGCTGTTTGCCCGGAGTACTGATGTATAATGTGAGCAAACAGCGGTAACAGCGTACAATTACGAAGTGAGTTATGACAGCATCGCCGACTCCCCAGTCTAGTCCATACTAAATCGATGATGTATGGGAGTAGTTCTGTGTATATGTAAGCTGTCGTACCTTATTTCGTAATTCCCGTTTTTGCCCAGGCTACTGATGTATAGGCTGGGCAAACAGCGGTAATGGCGTACAATTACGAAATAAGTTACGACAGCATCGCCGACTCCCCATTCTAGTCAGTATTAAATCGATGCTGTATGCGAGTAGTTCTGTGCATATGTAGGCTGTCGTAACTTATTTCGTGATTACCGCTGTTTGCCCAGACTACAGATGTATAGTCTGAGCAAACAGGGGTATCAGCGTACAATTACGAAATAAGTTACGACAACATCGCCGACTCCCCATCCACTTATCCAGTCAGTATTAAATCGATGCGCTGTATGCGAGTAGTTCTGTGTATATGTAGGCTGTCGCAATTGATTTCGTAATTACCGCTGTTTGGCCGGACTACTGATGTATACCCTGGACAGATAACGGTAACAACGTACAATGACGAAATAAGTTGCGACAGCATCGCCGAGTCCCGACTCTAGTCAGTCCTAAATCGATGCGTTGTATGCGAGTAGTGCTGCGTATATGTAGGCTGCCGTAACTTATTTCGTAATTATCACTGTTTAGCCGGACTACTGATGTATAGTCTGGGCAAACAGCGGTAACAGCGTGCAATTACGAAATAAGTTACGACAGCGGCGCCGAATCCCCACTCGTAGTCAGTACTAAATCGATGCTGTATGTGAGTAGTTCTGTGCACTATGTACGCTGCCGTAACTTATTTCGTAATTACCGCTGTTTGCCCAGACTATTGATGTCGTGTAAAAACAACGGTAATTTTCTTAGCTGCCCGATCTCACATTAGCGGGGGTGTACAGCGCCCCCGGAGCTCAACATTCAACCCAATATCTCAGAAATTTTCGGATTATCCCCGCCACTTTCTAGGTCAAATCGATTTTAAATTCATTTGACCTAGAAAGTGGTGAAGGTAACGGGAAAAATATAAGTGTTTAAGTAGGTCGCGAATTATATATAGATTTAAATATGATAAAAGTTGGTTTTGTATCTCTTTTTAATAACAGGAAAAAGAAAAGGAGGTAAATTGCGCAAATATAAATCGATCGGATATTTCGTACTTTTGCAGTTCGATTCCGTGTCTTCCTTATTAAGCTTTTATTTCAACCGTTGGAAAAAGTTATATGTCTCCCCCTCCTATTCTAGGGGGAATTTTGCGGGGACCTGTGTGCCTCTTTAGGGCGTCGGATATCGAGTAAATCTGTTTTCATTTAAATGATTTATCCACTTGTTTTTTTGTCAGCTTTGCATTTGTTTCTTTTTTGTTTTTCGTAGTTTTGGAATTAAACGCGATCGTTATTTTTCTTTGTGTAAAATTTAACAAAAACGCAAAATTGAAATGCATCTGTTTTCATTTAAATGATTTATTTACTTGCTTTTTGTCATCTTTGCAATTGTTTTTTTTTCTCGTTTTCGTAATTTCGGAATTAAACGCGATTGTCATTTTTTTTGTAGAATTGATCAAAAACGCATAACCAAAATGCATCGTACTGCAAATCAGCTACCTACTCAGCTCTTATTTATTTATTTTTTCATGTTTTTCCCTTTACCGCCGAGGTTATCGCATTGACATTTTCCGGATTTTCTGAAATAGCAAGATGACATTTTTGGGAAATTTTGAATTTTTCGAAATAGATTTTTCCCGGAAAATTCTTGTATTTCCTAAAGTACCAATCCCCATTTCTTCCTTTTCGCATCCCCCGTCTTTCTCTTCTTTTACGTCACTGTTCTTCACTTTTTTTTTCCTCCCCTTTAAAAATACTCACGTAAATCCATCCGAGTACGGAACACACCAACAATAACAACAACAACGCGCGAACCTGGTACGAAGCACCGAAAACAAATGCCATCGCGATCGGGCGGTTATTTTCAAGAACGAACAAACGAAGATCGCGGCCTTCTCGATCAGTAGGTTCAGGTACAACGTACTTCACTACGTACGGCGTTAATAAATCTTCGCGACAATCGACCGGCGAAGTTGGCCAACAACTGTCAAGAACTTGAACTTCAACTTGCCGCCGAACCGGTACTTACCAGCAGCACGCCGCAGCGAATAACGACGTTCGATTCGACGTAGAAAGAAGAAGAAGAAGAAGAAGAATCGAGTTGACCGCGGAATGATCGTCGTTGCTACAGTCGGACGCGAAAGTAATCGATGCGATCGATAAATCGCATGAGATGTGCGGTTTAGGTCAGGACGGGTACTATCGTGGTTGACTGTACGCATTCGTCATTGTTCCTTTCTGTTGTTGTTTCTTCGCGTTCGTCTCTCTCCTCCTTTCTTCTTTCGCGTTATCCCGCTTTCGATGGCTCGTGTGGAAGTTGTGCAATATCTCGAGTCTTAACCATACCTGGCGGAAGTCGAATATGGTGGAAGAATAGAGATGCGGAGAAAGATAAGTAGTCGAAGGGACGATAAAATCTTGAACAAACAGGATTTAAAAGAAAACTAGGAATGAATAGTATGGGGAACGACGCTGTGCTTTCCGGAGAAACATTTAAGTGGACAAAGAAAAATAAGAAAAGAAGATGATAAAGAGAAGGAAGTGGATGCAGTAGACTTCTCTCTGTGTAATCGGACGTAAAGATTCGAATGGAACAAGAACGAAAACGCTATCTCCAATAGTTTCCGCGCTAGAAGCGAAAAACCGAAAAAATCAATTCGAAAATTTGAAACTTAAAACGCCATAATTTCGGAACGGAAGATCCTAGAAAGTTGCGGTTTCCTGCGCTCGAATCATAATGGTGAAGTGTATAACCGGACCAAAGCTCATCTCAATAGGACCCTTACAAGTTGAGATATGCAATATGACGTTTCCCAACCTTAAAAATTGAGGTCTTTAGGTCCGATTCTAAGTGTCGTCGTCCGGTGAGCGGTAATATTTCGGAATTTATTGTGAGAACGACGCAAGTGGAATTTAGAAAACCAAACTTGTACGCTTTTTCTTTTGTTTCTTTGAATTTTGTAAAACCGGGAATTTCAAATATACGTATTCGTAAGTAATCCGCCATAAAGATTCGAATGGAAGAAGAACGAAAACGCTATCTTTAATAATTTCTGCGCTAGAAGCGAAAAACGGACAAAATCAGTTCGAAAATTTGAAACTTAAAACGCCATAACTTCGAAACGGAAAGTCCTAGAAAGTTGCGTTTTCCTGCGTTCAAATCAGAATGGCGAAGTGTATAACCGGACCAAAGTTTACCTTAGTAGGACCCTTAGAAGTTGAGACCTGGAGAGAGACCTTAAGGATCGAGGTGTTTAAGTCCGATTCAAAATATCCTCGTCCGGTAAACGGTGACCAGAATTTATTGTGAGAACCGCTCAAGTTCTTATGGCATTTAGAAAGCCAAACTTGTACTTTTCTTCTTTTGTTTCTTTGAATTTTGTAAAACTAAAATTCAAATATACGTATTCGGAAGTAACCTACCGCAAAAATTCGATTGGAAGAAGAACGGAAACGCTATCTTTAATAGCTTCTGCGCTAGAGGCGAAAAACGGAAAAAATCAATCAGAAAATTTCAACTGTAATGCGCCATATCTCGGGAACGGTAGCTCGTAGAAAGTTGCGGTTTCCTGTGTTCGAATCAGAATGGCGAGATGTATAATCGAACCAAAAGAAGAAGAACGGAAACACTATCTTCAATAATTTCCGCGCTAAAAGCGGAAAACAGAAAAAATCAATTAGAAAATTTAAATCTTAAAACACTATAACTTCGGAACGGGCGGTCCTAGACAGTTGCGGTTTCTTGCGCTCGAATCAGGGCGACGACATGTATAACCGGCCCGAAGCTCATCTCAATAGGACCATTACAAGTTGAGATCTGAGATATGCATGTCCTAACCTTCAAATTTGGTGTGTTTAGGTCCGATTCAACATATCCTCGTCCGGTGAACTGTAATCTGTCGAAATTGTTGAGGAAACGACTCAAGTTCTTAACCAAACTTGTACGTATTTTCTTTTGTTTCTTTGAATTTCGTAAAGCGGGAAATTTGAAATATACGTTTTCGTAAGTAACTTGCCGCAAGGATTCGATTAGAAAAAGGACGGAAACGCTATCCTTAATAGTTTCTGCGCCAGAAGCGGAAAACGGAAAAAATCAATCAGAAAATTTCAACGTTAATGCGCCATATCTCGGGAACGGTAGGTCGTAGAAAGTTGCGGTTTTTGCGCTCGAATCGGGATGACGAAATACATTAAGTCCATCTCCAAATGATTCAGAACAGAATAAGTTTTTCTAAGAACGCGAGTGTTTAAATCCGATTTAAAACGAATTTCATTCTATCGATGATGTTCGTGATTTGTAAAGCTACACTTGGCGACTTATTTTTCGTTCCACTTTTTAAGTAGAAAAATTTAGGTTAATTCGAACGCCGTTTAAAAAAAAAGAACTGGAGTGCCAATTTTCGTGATCTTTGAAAGCGATCCTGCACGGATACGACGATATGTTTCAAATCCTCATCGGTCATTTTCGGAATATTTTAAGCGCTTGTTTTCGTATCGATATCAGATAGTTAAGAGGCGTCACGAAAGACATTAAATACGAATAACAAGGTCACCCCACCGCTGCGCTCCTTCTACCTGGAATTTCCGAAAAAGTAGATTGGACTGTTTATCCGTGCGTCCGAAATAACAAAAGATAAAGACAAAAGTCGTTTCGCGAGTTTTTCTTTTGTTTTCGAGATTGATTATAAGAGTAAATATATTGGGATGCAAGAGTGCACCGCGCGTTGAATCATAGACGGGATTGGCTGAGATATAAAAACAGTTGACGCTGTCACACTAGTTTTTGTGTCAATTTGGCCGGACGACCCGATCGAAAGTTGTTCCTTTGTTTCGGCTAGAAATAAAAGAATTTTTCATCGAACCGATCGTCGGATTGTTTATTGAACGGAAAGTGCTGGAGAGCGAGAAAAATATCGGATTTTGCAGTTCAAATGGGCAGTTCTAGTTCGTGAAACGACTACATCCCGTACAATACGCTGGCGCCGGCGGATTTTGAATTACATCTATTAACGACCACATTTGATTGTATTAACGTTATAGTAGGTAGTTGAACGATTATCGATTTGGTTATGAGTTCATGACCGTTGATGCTTGTGTACGGGAAGTAGTTGTTTTACAGAGCTTAGTCGCTCAATACTTATAACATTAATTACTAGAAATTACTGGAAATCTGTGTTTGTATGCCCATCTTCCAGGCCGGTAGTTTCAGCGATGGTTACCTTTTACATCCTCAGGGATTAGAAAGCGTTTGCTACTTTCGCGTCTCAGGGCTATACCGATCATCAGTACGACTTTGTGAGAGATTTAATGTATCTAATGAGAATTAGGTACATAACGAGGGAATTCTTAATTGAATCCTTCTCATAGGTACAAACATCAATCATCCTCAGGGATGTGTTTCTTGAAATTAAATCTTGAAGATTACCTGGGTGAACACCTTAACGTTCTCTTCGGGTCCAGAAGCTTTTTTAATTCTATTTTAAATCTAAAAATTCAAACGAAAATTATGTTTTTCTTAATTCTCAAAATTTTCAAATCTTCCCTCCGTCTCCATTAAAAGCGCTATCACGATGAAATGAACTTGTCCCTACGTAGCTTTGCGTGAAGATTCGAAACGGACAAGAACGGAACCGTTATCTCTATTAGTTTTCGAGCTAGAGTCGAAAAACCGAAAAAGAGTGCGGTTAGGAAATTTCGACTTTTAAACGCTATACCTCCGGAACGGTAGGTCGTAGGAAGTTGCGGTTTTTGCGTTCGAATCGGGGCGACGAGATGTATAACGTGACCGATATTCATCTCGATAGGGCTAGTAAAAATTGACGTTTCCTAACCTCAGAAATTGATGTGTTTAGATCCGGTTCGAAATACACAACCCGAATTACTGCCGAAGTAGAATTTTACCGTTTTGACTTCTTCTAACTTGCACCCTCTATAAATCGAATGGTTGGATATGACAGATTTCGACTTAGAGAGGTGTTCGAGTATATCTTGTAAATTGTAATGTTGGCGAGTTTTTTAATTTCTTTCGGAATCTACCAAGCGAAGCATGTACGTTTTCGTTTTGTTTCTTTCTTATGTAATTTTAACGAAAAAATATTGTGGAGGTAAGAAAATCGTTCATTTCTGCGTAAATAATTTATTGGCACGTTCGTACTTAAATAATAAACAGTTGTTGTCGAAGTTTCGGTCTTTGGACGGCGTGATCATCGTCAGGAGCACACACACGAATCGTCCAAGTTGTATTTGAGCCAGTTCAGATATTTCGATACTCTCGTGTAGACGCCCGGATATCCGGGGCGACCGCATCCGACACCCCACGATACTATCCCTAAACGAAAAACAAAAAACAAAAGAAAATAACAGTGTTGCAAGTATCGCCTTTTGGGGTAGATGTCGCTAAATAACTTAATTAGGAAAATTCTAACGGTTTTTCGTATATCATTGGAAGCCACGTGATCAGTGTATGTATATAACGAATTTTGGCTGTATAAGTTGGCAACACTGATCTCGAACCTTTATGACAATATTTATTACATAACCTAGAAATTAAATGTATATATATTTCTTCACTTATCGTACTTTGATACTTATCTGTTGTGTTGCCTCTACCACTTTGTAGAGAAGCAACCTCAAAGATAAATAACCTAGAAATAAAATCGGTTACTAACTTCTCGAATCTACCGGGGAATTATTTACAGTGTGACCAACTCTTAATTTAGACAACCAAAGCTATAACGAAATAAAACCGGTCGTTCCCGATCACATCCCTGTATATTATATACAGTGAAGTACGACGAAATTGTAAGTAATCCTCGTGATTTTCTCCTTAACCTCAACGTTTGACATAAGAAAGGTTTTATTTGACCTGCGAGCTATCTTAAATTTACGGAATAGGGATTTTACCTCAATTTCGAAATTTCGTTCCAAGTATAAAGTGTGCTTATCTTTAAAGATATCAAAAAGTGTCTCTAGAATAATTTGCTTATAATCGTCAAGTGTAACGAAATACAATTTTTTGTTGGTAAAATCCCATTTTTTCCCCATTTTGCGTATACGGGGATCGTTCGATAAGTCAAAAGAAAACCAACGATTTCGTACTTATCTGCGTTTGTCACTGTCTTCTGGACATGATTCAATAACAACGCGACCGGCGCAAAGCATATACGACGTTATTTTGGACGCCCTGTATTTATCTTAGCTTCGATTGTTTCCCAAAGTATAAAGTCGGTTTATCTTTAAAGATATCGAAAAGTATATGTAGAATAATTTGCATGTAATCGTCAAGCGGAACGAAATACAATTTTTTGTTGGTAATTTCCAATTTTTTCTCCGTTTTACGTATACGGGGATCGTTCGATAAGTCGAGAAAACAACGATTTCGTATTTATCCGCCTTTGTCATTGTCTTCTTGAACGGAAACGATAGCCCCGCGACCGCTGCAAAGCATATACGACATTATTTTAAACGTCCTGTATTTACCTTAGCTCCGATTTTTTTCCAAAGTATAAAGTAGGTTTACTTTTAAAGATATTGAAAAGTGTCTCGAGAATGGTTTGCTTGTAATCATCTAGTGTAACGGAATACAATTTTTCGTTGGTAAATTCCAATTTTCTCTCCGTTTTCCATATACAGGGATCGTTCGATAAGTCATGGAAAATAACAACTTACCCACGATTTCGTATTTATCGGCGTTATGCACTACCAGCGGCCCGCCGCTATCCCCCTGACACGAATCCATAGCCCCGCGACCGGCGCAAAGCATATACGACGTTATTTTCGACGCCCTGTATTTCATGGCGCGACATTGGGCCAAGGTCAAGATGGGAACTTGCACTTCCTGGACGATTCCCGGTAGCATACCGCCTTCGGCCGTTCGTCCCCATCCTATGACGGTTCCTACTTTACCGGCGGGATCGAACGGTCCTAAAAATTCGTTTCTGTTAGCATTTTCCGGCGTACTTTTCTGGGGATAAGTGCGATTTACTTTGCGGTAGGCAAATCGGTCGAATATTTTTGCTAAAAATCACCGATTTTCTCAACCGTAGCAGGGCGATGTCGTGATTGTAGGAATTGGCGTCGAAATTCCTATGACGGATTACGGACGAGACGGCTCTCATTTTAGCCGGCGTCTCGTCGGTGGTGCTCAGATCGTGATCTCCTAGGACTATGCGCATTTTCGATCGTTTTAATCTGAGGAAAAGAGAACTTGAAATTCGCTAAAACACTACTGAAGATAGGACATTATTTACGAGAGCCGAAATCGACGAAGAATCTAGGTCACTCTCTAGGAAACGACCTCGATGTAGTTGCGTTTATTGGACAACTACCTACAAGGCGGCTGTGCAATGGCTATGTCGATAATGATCAATTTGACGCAGCAAGCCGCGTAAGTCATTGCACAGCCATCTCGTAGTTAGTTGTCCAATCTACGCAAGTATATCAAGGTCGTTTTTTGGGGAGCCATCTAGATTCTTCTTCGAATCACTACTACTGACGATGGTTAGATATAGAAACGCACCTTCGAACGCAGTGCGCCGCCGTCAAAACGTAATCTTGCGTCAATAGGGAAGCCCCGCAGTGATAATGGCCGTCGTACATCAGTCTCGCGATCCACGGATATTTGTTTACCCCTGTCGGTCGGCCGCCTACGATCCGGTTCTCTTGATTCGGCAATCCGCATTCTGGAAGGAATTCTATTTGGAAAATTATCTGGTCTGAGTTTACGTGGCGTTCGGTTTAGGTTACTAGATTTGGACTTATCAGGTTTTTAGTTCTGTCGAAATGTTCGTCAAGATCAAAGAAGGAAAATCAGTCAAAATCATCTTTACGTTAGGTAAGTGCATTGGGGAAGGAGGTATCGGTAGCATTTGGACTTATGAAGTCTTTTCTAATGTGATCCTTCATATGCTGAAGTGAGCCGAGTCGGAAGACCATGGGAAGAGTTGCGAATGAAAGGAGATCCTGGCATCGATCGTTGGCCTTATAATTGGACTTATGAAGTCTTTTCTAATATTATCCTTCATATGCTGAAGTTAGCTGAGTCAGAGGAAAGGTTGTGAATGAACGGAGATCTTTGCTTCGATCGTTGGCCTTATATTTGGACTTATGAAGTCAATATTATCCGTCATATGCTGAAGTGAGCTGAGTCGGAATACGATGAGAAAGGTTACGAATGAAAGGAGATCTTCGCTTCGATAATTGGCCTTATGGCTTTGCTGATTGGACTGATGAAGCGTTGTAGGTTATGTGCGATCGAAATATTGATTCCTAAGTCCAAAGGGTGTCAAGTCACGGGCGAGTAGTAGTCTACACGAACCTCGTGCACTTCCAAGACGTGGACTGATCAATGTGCGCTAATAATATTTGGACTTATGAAGTCCTGAAGGTGGTGATCCGCCATTTGTAATTTACCCAAAATCGCGGGTGATACACAATGAGATCTTGTCTACCATTAGCGTTATAACTCGATAAATTGGACTGATACTGTTCGGATACGATATATTTGGACTTATAATTTTGCACCTTATTCGATAAAATCTAAAATCATATCAAACATGAAATCAAAACAATTGATTTTCGAGCAGTTTCGCGTAGAAGAACTGATGATGGAAAGAATAAAGACGAGACAGGACTTACAACCTAAGGCCGATGATGGCCACGTAGATTCTAGAGTTATTAACGTTTTGACTGGGTGGTAGATCAAACGTCAATATCGAATATGCCACAGATGAAAAATGAAGGTTCCTAGCAAAACGATTGAAGGCCACAAAAGCAAAAATCCGAGTCGGAAGCCAACGTTGGGATCTTCGAGGTCTAGGGCTAGAAAGATTGAGCAAAGATCAAAGGCCCTAGATTAAAACTAAGAAATAGGAGTTGGGGCTTCAAGGTCAAAGATTCCAAGTTAAAAAGGAAACAGAATTGGCGGGTCATCCGATACCCTAGTCGGGTAGTTCCTTGGTTTCTAGCCGAAAAGAGCAAGAAGAACTGGGTGTCAGGTTGGAGGTAAGAGAGCAAAAGGTGAAACCCATGAACAAAGATTAAAGGCTCGAAGGGGTTAAGGGCGAAGCGTCGCAGGGGCAATTCAAGGGTGACGGGTCGAAAGTCTAAACTCAAAGATCAAGTTGGAAGCAAGACGAGGAAGGCTAAAAGATTGGTAAATTTGGTGAATTGGTAACTCGAGGCCAGGACCAAAGATTAGAGACAAGAAAAGGCAAGAACCATTGGTAGAGAATTAAAGATCATAGATCAACAAAAAAATCGGGACTTAGGAGGCAAGTTAGAAGCAAAGAGGTCGAAACCTAAAAGCTGTAGATGAGGATTGGTGGTGCTAGATCGAACGATAATTCAAGGCCAGGATCAAAGATTAGAGACAAAAAGGCCAAGAACCATTGAGAGAAAATTAAAGATCATAGGTCAAAAAAAATCGAGATTTAGGAGTCAACTTCGAAGCAAAGAGATCGAAAACTAAAAACCGTGAATGAGGATTGGCGGTCCTAGATGGAAAGATAACTCGAAACCAGGACCAAAGATTATAGGTGAAAAGGGCAAGAACCATTGCGACGAAATCAAAAATATTCTGGCAAAAAAATCAGGATTTAGGAATCAAGTTAGAAGCAGGGAGGGGTCAAAAACTGAAAGCTGTAGATGAGGATTGGTGGTCTTAGATCGAACGATAACTCGAGGCCAGGACCAATGATTCGAGCCAAAAAAAGGAAAGAACGATTGGGAGAAAATCAAAAATATTCTGGTCCAAAAAAGAAATCGCGATTTAGGGGTCAAGTTAGAAGCAAGGGGGTCGAAAATTGAAAGCTGTAGAGGAGGATTGGTGGTCTTAGATCGAAAGATAACTCAAGCCCAGGGCCAGAAGTTGGGGAATGAAAACATCTATAATCATGAACAAAAATTGAAGGTCATGATGGTCAAAGTGTTGTAAATGAGTGATCGTAGATCAACAGATAACTCGAGGGCAGGGTCAAAGGTTGGAGATGAAAACGGCAATAATCGTTAGCAAAAATTGAAGGTCATGCGTCAAAGAGATCCAGAATCAGAAATCAAGTTAGAAGCAAGAGGTTGAAAGCTGAAAATTGTAGATGAGGATTGGTGGTTCTAGATCGAATGATAACTCGAGGCTGGGATCAAAAGATTGGGGATGAAAACGACAATAATCGTTAGCAAGAATTGAAGGTCATGAGTCAAAGATATCCAGAATCAGAGATCAAGTTAGAAACAAGAGGTCCAAAGCTTATCGTTGTAAATGAGAATCGGTAGTCGTAGACCGACTCGAGGCCAAGGCCAAAGATTAGAGACGAAAAGGGCAAGAGCCATTGGGAAAGATCAAAGATTATGGGTAAAAAAATGCAATTCAGAGGTTGAGTTAGAGCAAGAGGTTGAAAGGAGGTCAAAGGCTATAAATATTCAATATTTATAGCCTTTGACCTCCTGCTGAAGATGATAGAGCAAAAGTAAGAAATAGGAGTTACAGCTTGAAGGTCAAAGGTCGTAAGTGAAGAACCAAGAGCTTTAATAAAGTAACTAAAGTGGAGATCAGGTTAGCTGATACCGTTGAAGGAAGAGGGGCAACAATCGTTGGTAAGAATCGAAATTGAAAGGTGAAGCTAGAAGTAACAAGGTAAACACTGAGTGGCACAGATAATAATTGAAGGCCACAGATCGATAGATGATATGGACAAGGTCCGAAGGTCGTAGGTCAAGAATTATACTTAGAAGTCGAAGGGTCAAGAATAATGATCAAAAATTATTAGTAGATAAACTGAACTGGTTGTAGCACGGAAGTGACGTCCTCAGTTTGGTGGTGTTGATTGGCAGAATACAAAACAGGAAGTCACGTTAACTGCGTAACTTGGTTCGGCGCGTATCCGGTGGCGTTGAAGGCTGCGCATGTGGCGCGCTGTACCGTCACCAACTTATTATGGAGTCCGATAGATGGCGATGATGACTATCAGCCATCTTTGTCGAAGTACGAAGTAACATTGCATATGACATCGCATCGCTTGCTTACGTAGTTTCACTGGCATCCAATAGATGGCCATGAATGCTTTCTTAGCAACGGTAGCCATCTTTGTAAAAGTATCTGTTCTATGACGTCAGTTGCCGACGTAATT
Source organism: Chrysina gloriosa (assembly GCA_038088585.1). NCBI lineage: Eukaryota > Metazoa > Arthropoda > Insecta > Coleoptera > Scarabaeidae > Chrysina > Chrysina gloriosa. The sequence continues at coordinate 53,580,528 of CM076094.1, read as the reverse complement.
CGACTGGTATCCGATAGATGGCAATGTAGGTTCTTTTGGCAGCGACAGCCATTTTTGGGCGAAGTATCACATGTAATCCAATCAAACACAACATCACATATGACGTCGCGTCGGTTGCTTACGTAGTTTCACTGGCATCTAATAGATGGCGATGAATGCTTTCTTAGCAACGGTAGCCATCTTTGTAAAAGTATCTGTTCTATGACGTCAGTTGCCGACGTAATTCGACTGGTATCCGATAGATGGCAATGTAGGTACTTTTGGCAGCGGCAGCCATTTTTGGGCGAAGTATCACATGTAATCCAATCAAACACAACATCGCATATGACGTCGCGTCGGTTGCTTTCGTAGTTTGACTGGCATCCAATAGATGGCGATGAATGCTTTCTTAGCAACGGTAGCCATCGTTATCGTAGCACCTCATATAATCCAATCAAACACAACATCTCCTATGACGTCGGTTGTTGGCGTAATTCGACTGGTATCCGCTAGATGGCGATGGAGGCTCTCATTTTGGGGCGAAGAAGCTCACGTAATCCAATCCTCGTTGTAACTTCCGCGTTTTATTTTATATTGTATCGGTTCGTACGGCCAAGGTGATGACGTCACTTCCGCGCTAGAACCCGCTTTATCTATCTACCGTTCTAGATCGAAAATGAATTTTAGTCTACGTTTATGTCGATTTCTACACACCGCAAGTGCAGTTTCTTCTTCGACTTCCGTCGTCGTCGTCCTCATCGTCGTCTTCCGAATTGGTGGTGACGCCCGTCAAAGTGGTGGCGAAGTTGAACAGATCGTTGAAGAGAAATTTTCCCGTCCTGTTATTCTTGTCGATGCCGTCGTGTTTGATGGGACTCGTCGATATTTCGTTTACGGATATCTTGAAACAGAAAAAGAAAAAAGTAAGAAGAAAAAGAAATTGGTAAGGTACACGAAGAAGGAAGGAAATTTCGACTCGGGCAAGAGCCCAACACGTAAACGTGGGATTAACATGCTAGTGGCTCGGAAGTTTATGTTTTGTTTGTTATTTGATCCTTCCATCTCTGCAGATTCCGGAACAATCAGAAAGAACGTGCGGAAATTGCTGTAAAGTGTTAAAAAGAAAATCAAAGGTGTTGCAATAAAGGGGGTTACCCCAAACAAGATACGAATGTTTTACGAAATACCTTTCTATACTTGCTACCGCTGCCGATATTTCTGTTACACGTTATTAAAATAAGTTGGCAGCACTGCTTCCTCGGCTCCCCCTTCTCCCCTCCCCGTCCTCCAAGCTACGTTCGAAATAATTTCGCTTTACTGCAACCATGAACGTATGAAAGAATATCCTCGGCTATTCTCCCTCCCCTCCCGGAGTACGATTCATGTGAACATAGAATTTTCGGCAAGTTTCCAATAGGTTAGGTAATTAGAATCAATTTAAAAATCAACTACTACCCGGACAAGGGCCTTGACGGTCATTGGATTATACATATTTAAGTCGCGAATCGTGTCAACCGGCAATGTGGCGAGCGTAGACGCATCTGCTAATTAAATAAGGATATGGAATAGCATTCATCGAATGAGAAGGGAAAGTCTCGGACCGGTTTCGCGGTGTTTGCGCCTCGTCAACGAGGCGCATTCGTTCCTACTCAATCCAATGTCCCCCAAGTTTATATTTTTGTAGTTTGGACACGGAATAGTTAGTTCGACGCCATCTAACGTCGTAAAGCGCATCCATTATTATATACGGCTTGATGCTTAGTTGCAGGAAACACCGTCTGGGGCACTGTTTATGTACACGCGGCAATTTTTGAAGGTGTTTTCAGTAAATGATCTAATCTTGTGATTAGACGGTGGGCAATTCTCTCCTTTAGAAAAAGACAACTACTTCCCGAACGGAAGAGCCGACGGTCATTACTAAACTGGGCAAATCAGCGGTTATATGTCCTTTTCACAATGTAATGTATATAGTCTGGGCAAACAGCGGTAATTACGAAATAAATTACGATAGCCTATATATACATAGAACTACTCGCATGCAGCGACGATGTAGTACTGACTCTAGAGTGGGGAGGGGGCGATGCTGTCGCAACTTATTTCGTAATTGTACGCTGTTATCCCTGTTTGGCCAGGATAGTTATATAATATTACATACCGCATATTTGTCCGGCCTAGTCATTATATTATATGCATGGGAGTGCCCTAATTTCAACATTAAGTGCATCACTGGAAAAACTTCTAAAAACTACATGTTTGCATCCTCAACTTTTTTCTATTCTAGAGCGATTTCCGCGCATTTCTTGTTTTTTGCTTATTCTAGCGCCTACAAGGATCGAAGTACCCGGTAAAAGAAAGAAACGACATTTTTAGGCCGGTCCCATATTTTCATATTTTTCCAAAATTATCTAATGTGATTGAATATGCAACTGCGCTTTTGCACGGGAAGTAGTTGGTTTTTAGACCAGAATTACAACAATTGGGCAATCGCTGGAGATCTGCGAAAACCGCGTGTTGATTTGATCGAATTTTACGATAATTAGTGCCGTTTTTGCTAAACTTTTCTCTATTCTAGAGCGATTTTCGCGCAGTTTTTCTGCTGGTTCTGGGATCTATGGGGATTAAAGTGCCCGGTGAAAGAAAGAAAGTAAATTTTTGGACCGGTACCATGTTCTTATATTTTTTTCTCCAAACAAATAGGTAATCGAACATCCGGCTGTGCTTTTGTACGGGAAGTAGTTGGTTTTTAGACTGGAATTACAAAATTAGGCAAGTTTTCTCTATTCGAGAGTGATTTCCGCGCAGCTTTCCTGCTTATTTTTTCAGCTACGAGGATCAAAGTTCTCGTTAAAACAAAGAAAGTTAATTTTTGGACCGGTACCATATTCTTATATTTTTTTTTCTCCAAAAAATAGGTAATTTAATATCGGGCTGTGCTTTTTCACGGGGAGTAGTTGGTTTTTAGACCAGAATTACAAAAATTAGGCAATCACTGGAGATCTGCGAAATCCGCGTGTTGACTTCCATCGAATTCCAGCTCAAATTTTACGACAATTAATGCCAATTTTTTTCTTAAGTTTTCTCTATTCGAGAGCAATTTCCGCGCAGTTTTTCTGCCTGTTCTGGCATCTATGGGGATTAAAGCACTCGGCAAAAGAAAAAAGTAAATTTTTGGGTAGGTACCATATTAATATAATTTTTCCAAAAATACGTAATTGGATATCCGGGCTGTGCTTTTGCACGGGAAGTAGTTGATTTTTAAACTAGAATTACAAAATTAGGTAATCACTGGAGATCTGCGAAATCCGCGTGTTGACTTCCATCGAATTCCAGGTCAGATTTTACGACAATTAATGCAAATCTTTTTCTTAATTTTCGCTATTCGAGAGCGATTTTCGCTCAGTTTTTCCGTTTTTTTCAGCTATGGGGATTAAAGTGCTCGTTAAAAGAAAGAAAGTTAACTTTTGGATCGATACCATATTCTTATTTATTTTTTTCAAAAATAGGTACTTGAATATTCGCCTGTGCTTTTGCACGGGAAGTAGTTGGTTTTTAGACCAGAATTACAAAATTTGGGCAATCAACGGAGATTTGCGAAAACCGCGTGTGCACGTATCGAATTTCGAGTGGATATTTTCGACGAGTCATGTGACTTTCTTCGATTTTTTTCTCTCTTGTAAAAGAATTTCTAACAATAAATGTTTATTTTTTGCCTTTTTTAGCATTTACAGGGTTTTAAAGTGGCCAACAAATGAAAGGAAGTAATTTTTTAGGCCGATACCATATTCTTATATTTTTCTTCAAAAAATATAAAGGCTTTTGCACGGGAAGTAGTTGGTTTTTAGACCAGAATTACAAAAATTTGTGCAATCGCTGGAGATCTGCGAAAACCGCGTGTGCACGTATCGAATTTCGAGTGGATATTTTCGACGAGTCATGTGACTTTATTCGATTCTTTTTTTTTCTCTTGTAAAAGAATTTCTAACAATAAATGTTTAATTTTTGCCTTTTAGCATTTACTGGGTTTTAAAGTGGCTAACAAATGAAAGGAAGTAATTTTTTAGGCCGATACCATATCCTTATATTTTTTTCTCTAAAAATATAAACGCTTTTGCACGGGAAGTAGTTGGCTTTTAGACCAGAATTATAAAATTTGTGCAATCAACGGAGATCTGCGAAAACCGCGTGTGCACGTATCGAATTTCGAGTGGATATTTTCGACGAGTCATGTGACTTTATTCGATTATTTTTTTCTCTTGTAAAAGAATTTCTAACAATAAGCGTTTATTTTTTGCCTTTTTTAGCATTTACAGGGTTTTAAAGTGGCCAACAAATGAAAGGAAGTAATTTTTTTAGGCCGATACCATATTCTTATATTTTTTTCTTAAAAATATAAACGCTTTTGCACGGGAAGTAGTTGGTTTTTAGACCAGAATTACAAAATTTGGGCAATCACCGGAGATTTGCGAAATCCGCGTGTGCACGTATCGAATTTTGAGTGGATATTTTCGACGAGTCATGTGACTTTATTCGATTTTTTTCTCTCTTGTAAAAGAATTTCTAACAATAAATGTTTATTTTTTGCCTTTTTTAGCATTTACAGGGTTTTAAAGTGGCCAACAAATGAAAGGAAGTAATTTTTTTAGGCCGATACCATATCCTTATATTTTTTCTCTAAAAAATATAAACGCTTTTGCACGGGAAGTAGTTGGTTTTTTGACCAGAATTTGGGCAATCACCGGAGATCTGCAAAATTCGCGTGTGCACGTATCGAGGTCCGGGTCGACATTTTCGACGAGTAAATGCGACTTTATCCGAATTTTTTCCTGTTCTAGAGGATTTCCCGCGTTTTTTTGCTTTTTCTAGCGTATACGGAGATTAAAGTGCTCGATAAATGAAAGAAAGCAGATTTCTAGGCCGGTACCGTATCCTTATATTTTTTCTCCAAACAAATAGGTAATTGAACATCCGGCTGTGCTTTTGTACGGGAAGTAGTTGGTTTTTAGACTGGAATTACAAAATTAGGCAATCACTGGAGATCTGCGAAATCCGCGTGTTGACTTCCATCGAATTCCAAGTCAAATTTTACGACAATTAATGCAAATCTTTTTCTTAATTTTCGCTATTCGAGAGCGATTTTCGCGCAGTTTTTCTGCTTACATTTTCAGCTATGGGGATTAAAGTGCTCGTTAAAAGAAAGAAAGTTAAGTTTTGGATCGATACCATATTCTTATTTATTTTTTCAAAAATAGGTATTTGAATATTCGCCTGTGCTTTTGCACGGGAAGTAGTTGGTTTTTAGACCAGAATTGCAAAAATTGGGTAATCACCGGAGATCTGCGAAAACCGCGTGTGCACGTATCGAATTTCGAGTGGATATTTTCGACGAGTCATGTGACTTTATTCGATTTTTTTCTCTCTTGTAAAAGAATTTCTAACAATAAATGTTTATTTTTTGCCTTTTTAGCATTTACAGGGTTTTAAAGTGGCCAACAAATGAAAGGAAGTAATTTTTAGGCCGATACCATATTCTTATATTTTTTTCTCAAAAAATATAAACGCTTTTGCACGGGAAGTAGTTGGCTTTTAGACCAGAATTACAAAAATTGGGCAATCGCTGGAGATCTGCGAAAACCGCGTGTGCACGTATCGAATTTCGAGTGGATATTTTCGACGAGTCATGTGACTTTATTCGATTATTTTTCTCTCTTGTAAAAGAATTTCTAACAATAAGCGTTTATTTTTTGCCTTTTTTAGCATTTAGAGGGTTTTAAAGTGGCCAACAAATGAAAGGAAGTAATTTTTAGGCCGATACCATATTCTTATATTTTTTTCTCTAAAAATATAAACGCTTTTGCACGGGAAGTAGTTGGTTTTAGACCAGAATTTGGGCAATCACCGGAGATCTGCAAAATTCGCGTGTGCATGTATCGAGGTCCGGGTCGACATTTTCGACGAGTAAATGCGACTTTATCCGAATTTTTTCCTGTTCTAGAGGATTTCCCGCGTTTTCTTTTTGCCTTTTCTAGCGTATACGGAGATTAAAGTGCTCGATAAATGAAAGAAAGCAGATTTCTAGACCGGAACCGTATTCTTAAATTTTTTCTCCAAAAAATAGGTAATTGAACATCCGGCTGTGCTTTTGTACGGGAAGTAGTTGGTTTTTGGACGAAAATTATAAAATTAGGAAATCGGCGTGTGCGCGTATCAAATTCCGGGTCGAATCTTACGACAATTACTGCCATTTTTCTCTATTCGAGAGTAATTTCCGTCCAGTTTTTCTGCCCGTTCTGGCATTTATGGGGATTAAAGTGTCCGTTAAAAACAAAGAAAGTACGTTTTTGGGTCGATGCCATATTATAACATATTTTCAGAAAAATACGTAATTTTTCTCTTCTACAGTTATTTCCGCGCATTTTCTTTGCTTGTTCCAGCGCCTATAGGGATTAGAATGCCCGGTAAAAGAAATTCCAAAAAAAAAAAAAGTCAATTTTTAGGTCGGTACCGTATATTCTTATATTTTCCAAAAAATGTCAGGAATTATGAAACAAAGGTCAGGTTGGGCGTATTGTATTGGATTCCATCGATTTCTTAAACGCCCAAGTGTTGAGATGAGAGATGCATTTTCAATCAAAACCCAAAAATCATCATCAGATTTAATCGTTTTTTTCGTATACTTCCTGTTCCCCCGTCGAGAATATCGGAGATTTAAAGGAAACAATTTTTTTTTTTGTAAATTTCTGCGCCTTACATAATAGCAACCGACTAAAACCTAATCGGGATTACCTGAGTCTCGCCGCCGCTGGCGCAATTAACACACCGACAAAGAATTAACAAAAACAAACAAGCAAAGCCCAATCTGAGCGGATTCACTGTCATTTTCTGCGATTTCACTTTCTTCACGTTCACGCACGCACGAGACGACGAACGACCCGAAAATCCGACGTCGCCGTTACACGAGTGATCCGATCCGGGGTGGTACTTGAACAGACGAAAAAACCACCACGAAAATATATTTTTCGAAATTTTTCCCTCGACTCGACTCGAACGTTTTAATTTTTCTTTCGGTATCGGGCCCGGAGACGCTTCAGGCTTTCACTGCTCGGTTCGGTCTGTTGTTGGCGGCCGTCGCGTCGCTCGCGCTCACTGGGTCAAGAATAAGAAAGTAACCTTGAGGAGAAAGGATACAACGCCAGATACATTAAAACTATGTAAGTTTATAAGCGTTATTCTTATTTATACGGGCTTGAAGATGCCGCCGCGGTCAGCTACGTACGGGCATCGAGAGACCGATGCGGTCCAGCGACAGGACCGGATCATGAGAAAACGCCCGTGAGCACTCTCAATTTTTTGTACTCTATTCTATCACGCATAAGAAATAAGAAATTTCCGTCGAGTTTTCCCGGGCGTTGTCATTATTGGAAGATGGTCGTACGAACCGCGAAACTTTCGACATCGGATACGACAAAATCTGAAGGTAGTCTCCACTATGAACGGCGGCCGCGAAAGCCTACGAGGATAAGAGCAGCCATTACCGAAACTACTCAGGCAGAGCCATCTATATATTTTCTTTTGAATTTATTGAAGTTGTATAGTCCCGTTAGGGTAAATTGAGATATGCGACGGCGAAAGCGAGTGACGAGGAAGAGGAAGGAAGGGAGGGATGTGAAAGATGACCCCGTAACTGATGTTGGTACTACTCAAAGTCGCCCTTTCATTCTCCCTCACTCGATTCCCGCGTCGTTGAGTCGAGTTGACACAAACGGAATCACTGGGAATCACTACTTATTAATATTATTTATAAGTGTTTTATTTGTTCATATATATATATATATATATATATATATTTATTTTATATGACACATAAATCATAGGATTTATATTGTAATCTACCTTACTTGACCTTTGGAATTGGTAATTTGCACTCTCTTTAATTTCGATGATTTGGAAAACGGAGACGCTAATCTCTACTAGATTTTGAGTTAGAGTCGAAAAACCGGAAACAAATAATTTTAGGAAATTTCAACTTCGAACCGCCATATCTTCGGAACGATAGGTCGTAGGAAGTTGTGATTTTCTGCGTTCGAATCAGGGCGACGAAATGTATAACTGAACCAAAATTCACCTCCATACGGCTATTAGAAATGGGTGTTTAATACCCTCAAAAATCAAAGTGTTTAGATCGGGTTTAAGTTTAACTCTAAATTCTCCCTAAATCGGATTCTAACTTCCTGTAACTCGTACTCTCTTTAACTTGAATAATTTGAAGGACGGAGACGCTAATCTCCACTAGTTTTTGAGTTGAAGTCGAACAACCGGAAAAGATTATTTTAGCTAATTTCAACTTCGAACCGCCATATCTCCGGAACGGTAGATCCTAGGAAGTTGGGATTTTATGCGTTCGAATCAGGGCGACGAAATATATAACGGTATCAAAATTCACCTCGATAGGGCTCTTAGAAATTTGTGTTCTTTAACCTCAAAAATCGAAGTGTTTAGATCGGATTTAAGTTTAACTCGAATTTCTCCCTAAGTCGGATTCTACCGACGCTTGGAGGGTTGGAAACGCCATTTTGATAACTTCCTGTAACTCGCACTCTCTTTAAGTTGAATAATTTGAAGAACGGAGACGCACTATCTCTACTAGTTTTTGAGTTAGAGTCGAACAACCGGAAAGAATTATTTTACGGAAATTTCAAATTCGTACTGCCATATCTCCGGAACGGTAAGTCCTAGGAAGTTGGGATTTTCGGCGTTCGAATCGGGACGACGAGATGTATAAGTGCACCAAAATTCATCTCGATAGGGGTATTAGAAGTTGGTGTTTCCTAACCTCAAAAGTCGAAGTGTTTAGATCGGATTTAAGTTTAACTCTAAATTCTCCATAAGTGGGATTCTAACTTCCTGTAACTCGTACTCTCTTTAACTTGAATAATTTGAAGGACGGAGACGCTAATCTCCACTAGTTTTTGAGTTGGAGTCGAACAACCGGAAAAGATTATTTTAGGTAATTTCAACTTCGAACCCTCCATATCTCCGGAACGGTAGGTCGTAGGAAGTTGGGATTTTCGGCGTTCGAATCAGGGCGACGAAATATATAACGGTATCAAAATTCACCTCGATAGGGCTCTTAGAAATTTGTGTTCTTTAACCTCAAAAATCGAAAGTGTTTAGATCGGATTTAAGTTTAACTCGAATTTCTCCCTAAGTCGGATTCTACCGACGCTTGGAGGGTTGGAAACGCCATTTTGATAACTTCCTGTAACTCGCACTCTCTTTAAGTTGAATAATTTGAAGAACGGAGACGCTAATCTCTACTAGTTTTCGAGTTAGAGTCGAAAAACCGGAAACGAATTAGTTTAGGATATTTCAACTTCGAACCGCCATATTTCCGGAACGATAGGTCGTAGGAAGTTGTAATTTTCTGCGTTCGAATCAGGACGACGAAATCTACAACGGAACCAAAATTCACCTCGATACGGCTGTTAGAAGTTGGCGTTTCCTAACCTCAAAAATCGAAGTGTTTAGATCGGGTTTAAGTTTAACTCGAATTTCTCCCTAAGTCGGATTCTACCGACGCTTGGAGGCTTGGAAACGCCATTTTGATAACTCCCTGTAACTCGTACTCTCTTTAAGTTGAATAATTTAAAGAACGGAGATACTTATATCTACTAGTTTTCGAGTTAGGGTCGAAAAGCCGGAGAAAAATTATTTTAGGAAATTTCAACTTCGAACCCCCATATTTCCGGAACGATAGGTCGTAGGAAGTTGTAATTTTCTGCGTTCGAATCAGGACGACGAAATCTACAACGGAACCAAAATTCACCTCGATACGGCTGTTAGAAGTTGGCGTTTCCTAACCTCAAAAGTCGAAGTGTTTAGATCGGATTTAAGTTTAGCTCTAAATTCTCCATAAGTCGGATTCTAACTTCCTGTAACTTGCACTCTCTTTTAGTTGAATAACTTGAAGAACGGAGACGCTAATCTCTACTAGTTTTCGAGTTAGAGTCGAAAAACCGGAAACGAATTAGTTTAGGATATTTCAACTTCGAACCGCCATATTTCCGGAACGGTAGGTCGTAGGAAGTTGGGACTTTCTGCGTTCGAATCAGGGCGACGAAATCTACAACGGGACCAAAATTCACCTCGATACGGCTGTTAGAAGTTAGTGTTTCCTAACCTCAAAAATCGAAGTGTTTAGATTGAGTTTAAGATAACTTCAATTTCCTTCTAGGTCGGGGGTTTTAGGAATTTTAGTCATTTCTTTGACAAAAGTAACAAAAAAATATATATACAGCAGAAAATGAAGGCCAAATAACTTCACACACGAAATCGTATTTTACTTGAATTTTCTTACCGGTTTTTATGTGAAATCGCGCTGTAACGCCGGTGAAAATTTGTTAATTTTAGAAAAGTTTTTCTCTAACGTTATTTACATGCCTAAATATTGTCCGCAATTGTTATATTATAAACACGAAGTATTGGTAAAGAAAACACATCACTTTCTACGCTCGCTCGCATTATTTAAGTTCGCGTTTTTACTTTCGGTTTTCTTCGCTTCGCGTTGGCATCGCCGCTGCGTTTTCCAATTACAATTTCCCATCGCGATCGCTCGCTTTTCTTTTATTTATTTAATTAACGTCGAACGGTCTCGATATAATCGAGAAAACAAATGAAATTAGCACCAATTTCGCTTTTAACGTCGAGAAAGTCGATCGCATCGCGGTGAGCGTTTCTCGTTTTCTTTCATTTCTTCTACCTTGTTATTATCCTCGTATTCTTGTGAAAATTAGCGAAAAATAAATATATGGAGTTGTCCCGTAATATCTTATACACGGTGTTCTAAAAGGATGGCAACCGGTTGCAAGAGACCGCAGTTCTTGAAACTTCCAAAACGTTAAATAAAACGTAAGGAAGTTAGGGAAACAGGAACTAATCACCCTGAAGAGGTCTGTCGACGACAGAAACACTCTTCAGACTAGGAACTCAATGTGAGGGCGTGGTTTTAAAAATAAGAATAAGTTTTCGCTTTTAAGTCGTGGTTTTCGAGGATATACACGGAAATTCTACGATAGGAAGTTGAGCGAATTTAGAAGTTTCGCTTCCATAAGTTTTGCTGTTCAAACTAATCGTTCATGTTGTGAGTCTTTCTTTTTTCTTCTTCTACAAAATCGTTATCTTTCACGTTATTGTAGGGAATTAGTACAGGCTAGTAAATTACTGTATGAGGTAGTGTAGGCTAGGATAATTAGTGCTTCGTAAGTTTTATTTTCGAGAACATCTGAAAACTAACGTAGGATCTAGAAGCCGACTTAGTCCTCAGATTGCTGGTTTCCCGACATTTTTACATCAAGTGCGGCCATCTTGGACGACTTCCGTCCCCGATACCGAACACCGTGTCGTATGAGAATGTTACCTAAAGACAAAACCAATTTCGCCGGTTTTGCAAACGAAGTAAATCGAAAATTTCTCTTTTTCGCTCATATCCAATGTCGGCTCACCCATCGACTCCCCATTTAAAAACAAAGTCGCATCGCGAATTTCATGTTTCGAAGCAGACTGTAGGCAGAGAATTCGAAAGGAAACAAGTCAAGTTCAAGTTGCTCGACAGAATTTTATTTGGTATCCTAGCATCCTCCCCCGCGCGCAAAAATACAATAGTTTGTTTCATATACAATACACTAAGAAGAAAAATACTTCTTTGGCACTGAATTATCGTTCAATAGAACGTAATGACTAGATTGGCTCTTGACTTAAACCGTCTAAAACGACTAATTCTATCTATAATTTACAACGAAGAGACTGGAAAACTGTCGCGGCTCCTCCAAATTAAGCGGGCGGAGAACAAAGGCATTCTCCGTTCAAATTGTCTTCGATCCAATCCAAATAGTTGGTGATTTTGGTGTAGATTCCGGGTAAATTCGGTCTACCGCATCCGCGCCCCCACGAAACGACACCTGTAAACACAAGAAAGTTTGGGAATCGCCAGTTTGAAAAACCCACCATGTACAGAGAAAAGGAAACGGTGTCGGAATCGCTGGTTAGATGTGCGGAATTATGGAAAAAAGAAATGCAATAGTGGGAGAAGAACAGTTTGAGAATCACTGGTTTGATTTTGGAAACCCCCTATCAGACGTAGAATTGATATCGTTGGAAAAAAGTTTGGGAATCATCGCTTTGAGTATCAAAACTACGTGCATCAAATTGGAAAGTAATACTGTTAGCAAAACTTTTGGGAAACAACGGTTTAAAGTTCCAAACTATTTGGAGCGTTTACATCGGATAGGGAAATGATGATATCGTTTACTTAATTTAATATATTGTGAACTACTATCATCGGATAGAAAAATGGCCAGATCGTTAGGAAAAAGTTTGAGTATCACCGATTTAGAATAGCAAATTATTTGAAATATTAACAGCGTCAGCAAGATACTTCGAGAATCGCCAGGTTTGAAGCTCCAAATTATACGAAATACCCATGTCTGATAGAGTAAAAGCAAAAAAGTTTGAGAATCACTGATTTCAAAATTCCGAGCTATCCGAAATAGTGCGACAGATATAAAATTGATATCAAACACAAAATGTTTTGGGAAACCCTGGACGTGTAAGGGAACTAGCTATTTTTTGAACAGTTGGATTTTCGTCAAGATGGAATCAGCGGTTCCCAACTTTTTTGTAAGCTCCTCCATTTTGTGGTATCCAAATCGGGGTAGAGGGGTAAAAATTCCGTAAACGGTTTAGAATTGCTGGTTTGAAGTTTGAAGGAACTATTTCAAATCCCTGTGTCGGACGTAGAATGAAAAGTTTGAGAATCACTGAGTTGAATTACAAAATTGTTTCAAAATACGCGCATCGGATTAATATCGTTAGAAAAACGTTTCAGAATCCCCGATTTGAATCTCCAATTCATTTGAAATGCCCATCTTTGATAGAATAAAAGTAAGAAAGTTTGAGAACCACTGATTTCAAAATACTGAGCAATCCGAAATAGTACGAAAGATATAAAAGTGATATCAAACACAACATGTTTTGCAAAACCCTGTACGTCTAAGGGAACTAGCTATTTTTCCAACAGTTGGATTTTCGTCAAAACGGAATCAGCGGTTCCCAACTTCTTTGTGGGCTTATCCCTTTTCTGGTATTCAAATCAGGGTAGAGGGGTAATGATTTCGTAAACGTTTTCGAATTGCTGGTTTGAAGTTTCAAGAAACTATTTCAAATCCGTGTGTCGGACGTAGAATGAAATGTTTGGGAATCACCGAGTTGAATTAGAAAATTGTTTTAAAACACGCGTATCAGATAGAGCTGTAGTATCGATAGAAAAACATTCGAGAATCACCGGTTTGAATCCCCAAACTATTTGAAATGCCCACGTCTCATAGAATAGAAACAAAAAAGTTTGAGAATCACTCGTTTGAAGTACCGAAAGATCCGAAATACTACGAAAATAGGAAAATGATAGCGAACTTGAGATGTTAAGTTCTGGATTATTTAAGGAAAAAATGTTATTTTTCGAACTCTTTGGTTTGACAGAATGATGGAATCAGTGGTTCCCAACTTTTCTTCAGACTGTTACGCTACTCAAACGTTTTTTGGAATTTTCTGGTTGGCATTGCCACCTTCAAGAATAAATTATTAAATTATTGCGAAATATATGAATTCTGGACGAGGATCGAATCGCCATTTTGAAAAGTGGATTTCGGCAAAAACTAAGTTGCCATCTTCAAGCGTGGATTTCATCACCGCTTACCATCAAATATGAATTTCGACAAAAATTAAATGATCACCTTCCAATAGGAATGTCGACAGGAAAAAATATTTTTCGAATATTTGGGTTGGACAGAATGATGGAATCAGTGGTTCCCAACTTTTTCCTACATCGTAACGTGTTTCTATTGGCGATATAGTTACCCAAAACGTTTTTCTGTAAATTTCTGGTTTAAAGTGCATTTTTGACATAGGTGCATTACACGGAGCAGTCATATCTTTGAAAGTTTGTGAACCTCTGGGTCGTTTACGAAAAATATGCTGGCAGTTTAGAAAAGGATCGTTTCTTACCCTTACCGCCTCGATTTCGATACCGTCAAATACGCATTTATTCGAAATATTAAATCAGCAGTTTCCAAACTTTTTCCAACAGTTGGATTTGTCAAAATTATTAAACCAGCGGTTCCAAACCTTTTTCGAGAATGTGGTACTTGCGTATACGATTCCGTCGACAGTGCCCCAATCGAGACGAAACTCAAACGAAAGGGTTCTTATTCTTGGCCCCCGATTTATTGTTAGATGCCTTCAAGTATGTGTTTCTACTGCAATTAAGTTGTCATCCTCAGTGACGGGAATGCAACAAAACCAAAATACATCACGTGTAAACTTTACGCTTGGAAGCTGCGCCGACTGAAACGCACAGAGGGCATGACCCATTCTCTTTTGTTTCTCCAATCTGGGTAAGTATGTGGTACGGTATTGCTATTGAGGATGACAACTTGAAATCGAAACATGTATTTGAAGGTACTCAAACCGGTATAGAAGGAATTACAAATAATGTTATTTGAGTTCTAAGAAACGAATTTTGATTTGCTAGTAAGTCGTTGCACGATTCTCGATATGTTTAAATTCAATAAACGAGGCCGCCGATGCGTTTGTACGGGTAGTAGTTGTTTCATTATCGAGGAAAGGGTGACCAAATCAATTTTTGGGGGAAACTGGGAAGGAAGTTGACTTTTTCGTTCGAAACGGATATTAAATACTTTAAAGCTCGTACCGATCAATTCCATGTATCCGGATTTGGCCTTCATGTGAAGTGGACCGCCGCTATCGCCCTAGAAATTCGTTAAAAATTACGACGATAATTTCGAGTAAATCCCCCCTCCACCTCTCATCATCGTTCTTACCTGACAGGCGTCCTTTTCCCCCTTGCTGTGGCCGGCGCAAAACATATTTTCGGATAACTTGGCGCGCCCGTAATCGGAAGCGTAACATTCTTCCTTGGTCCAAACCGGTACGACGACCTTCCTCAGGATCCTGGAGATGTCCAATTTTTCTCCGAGCTTACCCCATCCGGCTACGATCGCCGGAACTCCCGCGTAATCTTTGTGAGCTGTAAAAGAGGGGAAAAAGATCGAAAATTTGGACATTTAAGTCAAAATATGAGTTTCCGATCGAACTAGATCGTCATCTCCAGCGCGAGGGATTTCGATACAAAATCCGTGTGCCAGTCGAGAAAAGTTTGATGGTCGCTGGGATCGAATTACAAAATTGTTTTGAAACACGCGCATCAGATAGAGGTGTAGTATCGTTTAGGAAAACGTTCGGGAATCACCGGTTTGAATCCCCGGAACTATTTGAAATGCTCACGTTTGGTAGGATAAAAGTGAAAAAGTTTGAGAACCACTCGTTTGAAGTGCCGAAAGATCCGAAATACTACGAAGATAGACGAATGATATCGAGCTGTTTGAGATGTTTGAGAGGTACTGGATTATTTAAGAAAAAAATGTTATTCTTCTAACCGTTGGGATCATTAGAATGATGAAATCAGTGGTTCCCAACTTTTTCGAGACCTTAATGCTTCTCTACTTTGTAGTGCATACTCACATCGAGTAGAGGGCTAGTGATTTCGGAAACGACATGTTTTCGAATTGCGGTTTCGAAACGTCGAATTATTTGAAGTCCGTGTGTCACTCGAGAAAAGTTTGAGAATCACTGGGGGTTTGAATTACAAAATTGTTTCAAACCACGCGCATCAGATAGAGGTGTAATATCGTTAGAAAAACGTTCGGGAATCACTGGTTTGAATCCCCCGAACTATTTGAAATACAATAGAAGCAAAAAAAGTTTGGGAATCATTCGTTTGAAGTACTGAATAAACCGAAATACTACGAAGATAGGAGGATAAAATCGAGCTTGAGATGTTTGAAAAGTTCTGGGTTATTTAAGGAAAAAATGTTATTTTTCGAACTCTTTGGTTTGACAGAATGATGGAATCAGTGGTTCCCAACTTTTCTTCAGACTGTTACGCTTCTCAATTTGTGGTACTCAAACGTTTTTTGGAATTTTCTGGTTGGCATTGCCACCTTCAAGAATAAATTATTAAATTATTGCGAAATATATGAATTCTGGACGAGGATCGAATCGCCATTTTGAAACGTGGATTTCGGCAAAAACTAAGTTGCCATCTTCAAGCGTGGATTTCATCACCGCTTACCATCAAATATGGATTTCGACAAAAATTAAATGATCACCTTCCAATAGGAATTTCGGGAGGAATTAAATAATCATCTTCAGTTGCAGATTTCGGCAAAAGCTAAATTACCATCTTCAAGTGCAAGTTTCGACCCAAACTAGTTATCCCCAAGTGTGAATTTATAAATCGCGGCCGCAACCGTAGCTCATAATTCGCTCCGTGATAATTAGTGGCATAAGCAATTTGTGTTTAGCCATTGCTAAGCTATTGCACAGCTTCCTCGTAGCTTCCGTTTAGAGGACGAACGCAATTTTTAAGGCCGTTTGGTAGGGAATAATCTAGATTCTTCTGCGAATTCTCGTAAATAGTTTCCGATTTATCATCGAATATGGATTTCGACAAAAACTACGTGACCATCTTCACTGCACGAAACGCATTTTTCTGTGGAATCCCCCCGCTTCTTAACGCCCTCCCACTTACCTGTGGCCGGTAGACAAACTGGCTGAACCTTATCGTTAAATTCGACCGGTTGATCCAATTCCAAGATGGCGATGTCGTTGTTGAACGTTTTCGAATCGAAACGGGCGTGAGGGGTCATATCGACCAGGTTTCTCACTTGAATGGTGGACAATCTGTCGGGAGCTTCCCTGTCGTGGTCGGCCAGGACCACCCTTATCGAATTCATGTCGAAGCTGAAACGTTATTTTTTGTTTTAAACGAAATTAATTTTTAATGAAGATGGGCGAGGAGGGGGACGGGGACGAAACGTACCCGTTAACACAATGGGCCGCCGTTAAGATGTGCCGTTTCGAGATCAAAGTGGCCCCGCAATAGAATTCGCCCGCTTTGTATAGGCCGGCCAGCCACGGAAATTCGTGCGCTTGTGTGACGTCACCGCCGAGCACGCGCATGTTCCTGTTGTTGACACCGCAAACTTGAAAAAAAGAGGAAAATTGGAAAAATATTAGATTAGAAAACGTTATTGGCTAAAGAAATATTTACAAAAAAAAAAAAAAGAAAATAAAAATGAAAATTGCAAAATAATCGAGAGTGATGATCGGCTTAAAAAAAAAAATAAAAAAGTTAAGGTCCTAAACGTTGATGCAATAATTTTTCGAAATTAATGAGCAGCGAGCATTGGATTTTTTGATTTTTTTCTTGCTTAGAATAACTTGATAACAAGAAGCTCGAACCTTTGCGACGTTTAAAAAAACAAAAAATTGAAGAACTATAAAACGTGAGGTCCTAAATGTTAGTTAGGGCTTGGAAATTGTTTTTTGTTTTTTTTTTTGCTTCGAATAATTCAATGCCTCACATGTCTTTCCGAGCTTCGACATTAAGAAAACAAAGAAAGTGAAGAATTACAAAACGCGAATGTCGTAAACGTTGATCAAATAATTTTTCGAAATTAATCACTTATTGGGCTTTGAATTTTGTTTGTTTTTTCTTTTTCTGATTTGAATAATTCGATGCCTCACATGTCCTTGCGAGCTTCGACATTTCACAACAACATGCCCCACGTGCCTCTGCGAGCTTCAACATTTAAAAAACAAAGAATTGATGAATTACAAAACGTGAAGGTCCTAAACGTTGATCAAATAAGTTTTCTAAATTTATCAATTATTGCGCTTGGATTTTTTTGTTTTTTTTTTTTCTGCTTCAAATAACTCGATTCCCCACGTACCTCTTCGAGTTATGACATTTAAAAAACGAAAAATAAAAGGATTACAAAACGCAAAGGCCCTAAACATTGATCAAATAATTTTTCGAAATGAATCAATTTTTGAGCTTGAATTTTTTTTGTTTTTTCTCGCGTGGAATAACTCAGTTCCCCACGTACCCGTGCGAGCTTTGACATTCTGAAAAACAAAAAATTGATGAATTACAAACCGTAAAGATCCTAAACGTTGATCAAATAATTTTTCAAAATTTATTAATTATTGGGCTTGGATTCTTTTTTCGTTTTTTTGTTTTTTTGCCGCCTGGAATAGCTCGATTTCCCACGTACCCTGCGAGCTTCGACATTTAAAAAACAAAAAAATAGAAGAATTATAAAAGGCGAAGGTCCTAAACGTTGATCAAATAATTTTTCGAAATTAATCAGTTATTGGGTTTTGAAATTTCGTTTGTTTCTTTTCTCCGCCTCGAATAAATTGATGGCCCAATGAACCTCGGAGAACTTCGATATTTAAAGAAATAAAAAGATAGAAGACTTACAAAACGCAAAGGCTCTGAACATTGATCGAATAATTTTTCAAATTTATTCAATTTTTGGACATGGATTTTTTTTTGTCTTTTTTCTGCCTGGAATAACTCAATGCCCAACGTGCCCCTGCGAGCTTCGACATTGAAAAAACAGAAAATACAAGAATCACAAGACGCGAATGTCCTAAACGTTGAACAAATAATTTTCCGAAATTAATCACTTATTGGGCTTACAAATTGTTTTTTGTTTTTTTTCTGCTTCGAATATGCTCGATGCCCCACGTACCTCGGAGAGCTTCGACATTTAAAAAACAAAAAATATTGAGAATCACAAAACGCGAATGTTGTAAACATTGATCAAATAATTTTTCGAAATTAATCACAATTATGCTTTCAATTTTTTTTTTCCTGTCTCGAATAACTCGATACCCCACTTAACCGCAGAGAACTTCGACATCAAAAGAATACAACAATTGTAAAAATTGCAAACCCGAAGCTCTTAACCGTTGATGAAATTATTTTTCCAAATTGATCGACTGGGCTTTGATTTTTTTATCTTTTATTTTTATTTTTTGAAAATTCGCTGCTCCAATGATAATTTTAGGATTACGAAGCTCAAAGGTTCTAGGCGTTAATTGCAGAAATTGTTAAGAAAAGGAAGGAAAGGAGCGGAGGGGGTAAATGGTCATCCTTTGGACTTGCTCTATGTACAGTTCCGATTTATGCTCTTTAAATATTTAAATAAAAATTGGAGAATATTTTTCCATAATTTTAAAAGTTTACACAACCGGTTCCTATCCCTCCTCCATCGTTTAAAAATTTAGAAAAATAGAATGGGCTACTTAATAAATTAAAAAAATAAAAATTAACAAAAACAATGAAATTTTCTAAGAAATCCAATTTGTAATGAATTGGGGCGCCTGGAAAAAACAAAAGAAGAAATCGGTAATTAAATTTGAAACAAATCGCCGGATTGTTTATGACTTATGACAAACCCTGTATATGTAAGTCGCATTTTGTCTCATTAAAGAAAAGAATTAAACTTCTCCTGAAGTGGTACACACTCAGATATTACGTCATTTTTTTTAAAATTTAAATGTGACCTAACCGATCCCCCGACCTTGCCCCTTACCCCACATACACACAAAAATGCAATTATTGATTGAATAACGTCTCTCCCGTAAAAGGAAATCCAATCACCAGAACATCAGAACGACGAAAGAAAGAAATAATCCGAATTGCATCATCCCAAAACTTTCGCCCGTTTCGTCCCTGTTACGTAACCATCTTCAAGCGTCCGATCCTCATATGTAATTACATAAATCCAGCATCCCATTCGAATTCGATTCCAAATACGTCGTGGTCGACGCAATCGGTTTGCTTCATTCATGGCCAGCTGTGCGATTAGCGATTACGCATAAAAACAATTGACGACGACGACGACGACGACCAATTGTTTGGCATTGGACGCCGCGATAATGCGCCGATTTTCGTACCGTTTCGTTCGTAACCTTAAACTACAAAAAAGGGAAAAAGGGAAAAAGAAAGGAAAAGAACGCGAACAATCGAATCGATAATTGCGAACGAACGAAGAAAGAAACAAACGAAGTCGAGGATGATTGGGCGCGTATAATTGACTTTTTTGCGATAGATGGCGATGTCGATATTTCGAATTTATTCGGTCTATTTGCGCTCGGATAATTATTGCCTTTTTCATCGCGGTTGCCCCCGATTCCGTTGTTGGCATTGTCAATTCCGTCGTCTTTTGTTTTTTTTTATAGAAATAATTTTTTTCTTTTTAATTTTAGAAATTATCCAATCGAATCGGGGGAAATATGTAGGTATAAAAGTGTCGTTACCAACTTGATCTATTTTCCCAAGAAATTGCTAAAGTCGAATGAAATATTGCGAAGGAAGTGTAAACGGGGGCGGAGGGGCAAGGGGGCAGACACTAAGACTAAAATCTTGTCTTTTATTTTCGGACGAGGCTAGGATAATTGTGAAAGGGGCTCACCACAATTGCAGTCATTTCCACGGCCCAGTGCGTTCCCTAACAATCGGCTTGTCTTCGATGTGGATCCCCCTGAAAAAAAAAAAAATTAAAAAATAATCGATGAAATAAAGTGAAGAAAAGGAACATGAATAACGGGAAATTAGATAAAAAGTAAAGTAGATTATGTAACAGGAAAAAGCAATTAGACTCCGAGGGGTGAGGGAGGGATACTTTTTTTGGGGGAAGAAACGTCAAAAGTAATTTGATGGTTTCTTATTTCGAACGGTGACTAGTTGAGTGCGCCCCCTTATTTATTTAGTTGTAGATTTTTGATGAACATTTTCTCCCATCTGCCCTCCACCCCGTAATCAAATTTTCGCTTAAAATGATAAAAAAAATTTTCGCGCTGTTTTATATTTTTTCGTATTGAAATTTCCGAAAAATCTTAAAAAATTGTGACTCGCATTGACGTTTATAAAAATTTTGTTTTTCTCCGCAGGTATCCCTTCCCATAAATAAATAAATGAATAAAATTATATATAATAAAAAGATAAGTCTAAAAAGGCATTTAAACTTTAGAATACATGGGTAATCGAAACAATTTCCCACACTGTCAAAAGTTGACGAATTAAAAAAGGAAAAACAATAATACCAACCTTACTCAGTGGAGTACCGAAACATTGGGTAACCGCTCCTAAAATCACCAAGAACAAAACTATCTTAACGCAATACATTTCCACGTAAACTTTTTTTTCTAATTAGAATTTTAAAATTAATATTTTAATAATTTTTTATATCTATGTATTTTAATATAATTTTATTTTTATTTTAATATATTTTTTTATCTAATTAGTGTGTATATGAAACAATTCACCTAATTGCACTGATGTAAGAGCGTGTCGGGTGGGTTTTTATATATTTTTGCGTCCGTATTGTTCTCCGTACGGAGCAATTTTTCTGTGTGTGTGTGTGTGTGTGTTTATGCATATCGGCCGGGAGAGAAATAGAGGGGTCGAATTTCCTTGACCCTTCGAATTTTTTCCATCGCCCCGGCACCCGTACCTATGACGGGCTCGATCGCTCATCTTTCCAAGCTCGCACGCGTGTGCGTTTACCTTCGTTTACGATTCGTACAGCTAATTGCAAAATTATTTGCACCTACAAAAGGACAAATTAAAAAAAAATCTTGAAAATATTTCGGAATTTCGTGACGATTCAATTCCTTTCTTCGATGTTTACTATTTCGGGGATCGTGAGGAGGGGAGGGGGAGGACCAAGATGATCTTGACCATTTCGAACTCAAACCTTTTTTCTGGAAAAAATTCCCTCTGTATGTCTTGGATTTATATTTTATTGCAGGCAAACTTTCCTGTGATTGGGCCAAAATTATGGTTTTTTTCTTTAACTGAGGAAGTGACATCCATTATTTTGTTTTATAAACGAGTTCAGAGTTGCCAAATTAATTTTAAAAAAAGGCAGTTAAGGAGGGAAATCTTCTTTGATTGACTCCAAATTAATTTTAGTGATAGCCTCACTGTCCTTTTTTCTTTTTGACGTAAGCTTATTCAGGATCGCCAAATTGATTTTAGAGTATTTTTTTCTCGCTAAGAAAGTGACAGCCCTTACTGTTTTTTATTTGACGTAAGTAGGTTCAGTGTTACCAAACTAGTTCTAGTTTCTTTTTCTCGCCATTAACATGACAGGTGTTACTATACTTTTTTGATATAAGCTTATTCAATGTTGCCAAATTAACTTTTAGGGTTCTTCTGTTCTCGTCAAGAAAGTGACAGCCGTTACTGTTTTCTATTTGACGTAAGTGAATTCAGTGTTACCAAACTTTAGTAGTTCTGGTTTCCCTTTCTTACCATTAAAGTAACAGGTGTCACTGTCCTTTTTTGATATAAGTTTATTCAGTGTTGCCAAATTAACTTTTATTTTTTTCTAGTTAAGAAAGTGGCAGCCGTTACTGTTTTTTATTTGACATAAGTGAATTCAGTGTTACCAAACTTTAGTAGTTCTAGTTTCCCTTTCTCACCATTAAAGTAACAGTTGTCACTGTCCTTTTTTGATATAAGTTTATTCAGTGTTGCCAAATTAACTTTTATTTTTTTAGTTAAGAAAGTGGCAGCCGTTACTGTTTTTTATTTGACATAAGTGAATTCAGTGCTACCAAACTTTAGTAGTTCTAGTTTCCCTTTCTCACCATTAAAGTAACAGGTGTCACTGTCCTTTTTTGATATAAGTTTATTCAGTGTTGCCAAATTAACTTTTATTTTTTTCTAGTCAAGAAAGTGGCAGCCGTTACTGTTTTTTATTTGACGTAAGTAGGTTCAGTGTTACCAATCTAATTCAAGTTTCTCTTTCTCGCCATTACAATGACAGGTGTCACTGTCTTTTTATGTAAGCTTATTCGGTGTTGCCAAATTAACTTTTAGGGTTTCTTTTTTTCGTCAAGAAAGTGACAGCCGTTACTGTTTTTATTTGACGTAAGTAGGTTCAGTGTTACCAAACTAGTTCTGGTTTCTTTTCCTCGCCATTAAAATGACAGGTGTCACTGTTTTTTGACGTAAGCTTATTCAATGTTGCCAAATCAATTTTTAGAATTCCTTTCTCGTCAATGAAGTGACCAGCCGTTACTGTTTTTGTCTGACGTAAGTGGATTCGGTGTCACCAAACTAGTTCTAGTTTCTTTTTCTCGCCATTAAAATGACCGAATGTCACTGTCTTTTTTATATAAGCTTATTCAGTGTTGCCAAATTAACTTTTAGGGTTTTTCCGTTCTCGTCAAGAAAGTGACAGCAGTTACTGTTTTTTTATTTGACATAAGTGAGTTCAGTGTTACCAATCTAATTCAAGTTTCTTTTTCTCGCCATTACAATGACAAGTGTCACTGTCTTTTTTTTTTTTTGATGTAAGCTTATTCGGTGTTGCCAAATTAACTGTTAAAATTTCTTGTTCTCGCCAAGAAAGTGACAGCCATTACTGCTTTTTTGACGTACTAAGTAGGTACAGTGTTACCAAACTAGTTCTGGTTTCTTTTCCTCGCCATTAAAATGACAGAATGTCACTATCTTCTTGACGTAAGGTTTATTCAGTGTTGCCAAATTAACTTTTAGGGTTTCTTTTTTCGTCAAGAAAGTGACAGCCGTTACTGTTTTCTATTTGACGTAAGTAGGTTCAGTGTTGCCAAACTAGTTCTGGTTTCTTTTCCTCGCCATTAAAATGACAGAATGTCACTATTTTTTGACGTAAGCTTATTCAGTGTTGCCAAATTACCTGTTAGAATTTCTTGTTCTCGCCAAGAAAGTGATACCCGTTACTGCTTTTTATTTCACGTAAATGGATTCAGTGTTACCAAATTAGTTCTAATTTCTTTTTCTCGGCATTAAAATGACAGATGCCACTGTCGTTTTTTGACGTTAGCTTCTTCAGTCTTGCCAAATCAGCTTTTGGAGTTTGTTTCTCGTCAATAAAGTGACAGCCGTTATTGCTTTTTGTTTAATTCAATTCAACGTGATCAAACTAATTAAAATTTTATTTCTCGCCAATAAAGTGAGAGCTGTTACTGCTTATTTGTTCTGACGTTAGCTCAATCAGTGTTACCAAATTAATTTTAGGCTCTTATTTTTCGTCAAGGAAACTAACAACCGTTACTTTTATTGACGTAAGTTGATTCGGTGTTACCAAAACGCCGTTTTCGTATTTTTCCTCATAAAATAAGTGACAGTCGTTACTTTTTGTTTTTGACTTAAGTTCGTTCAGTGTTGCCAAATTAATGTTAGGGTTTGATCCTAGTCAAGAAAATGACAACTGTTACTGTTTTTTTTTTTTGGCGTAAGCTCGTTCAGTGTTACCAAATTAATTTCAAGACTTTCGTCCTCGTCGAGAAAGTGCCATCCGTTACTGTTTTTTTGGCGTAAGCTCGTTAAGTACTACCAACTTAATTTTAGTTTTTCTTTCTCGCCAATAAAACAAGGGCCGTTACTATTTGTTTTTTGCCTTAGTCCATTCAGTGTTGCCAAATTATTTAAAAAGAAAGTGGATTAAAAGAAATCAACTGAAAATATCTTGGTGAAACTCCGCTTCGTAGTGAAATCTTCTGATTGGTCTAAAATTAGTTTTCTACAATTTTTAGAAAAAGTAGGTTACTAACTATCATTTTGTTATGACATAAAGATAGTCAGAGTTGCCAAATTAATAATAGGGAAAAATGCAGGTGAAGAAAATCGAACCAACAGTATTTTGGCAAATTTTAAGCTTAATAAAAGATTCTTCCTGCGATTGGCTATAAATTAATTTTCTTTTTCTTTAGGCTAGCAAGCGACGGCCGTTACTTGTTCATTCGGCGTAAATTCATTCGGAAATGACAAATGAATAAGGGAAAAATAATTACGAGACTTCAGCTTAGCGCATTGTGAGAAAGTTCGTAGCTTATAATTAGTAAAAAATTCCTAGGTTGGTTCGAAATCAGTTTCTGTCATTCTTGGGAAAGGTTCGTAACTGACGTCCATTTTCTTTTTTGACGTAATGCAGGGATGCCAAATTTAATGAAAATCGAAGGAGAAAATTTTCCTTTGATGGGCTTCAGATAAATATTACCCCTTTTCTCGTCAAAAAGTGACAGCCGTTACTGCTTTCTTATGTAAGTTTATTCTACCAAATTAATTTTTAGTGTTTTGGGGTAAGCCCAATCAGTTTCTAAATTAATGAAGAAAAAGTTAATTAAGAAAATTCATCTTCAAGTATTTCGATGAAATTCTTAACTCCATGGGGAAAGGTACGTAACAGTCGTCCATTTTCTGACGTAGTGCAGGGATGCCAAATTAATGAAAATCGAAGCAGGATTAAGAAAGAAAATCTTCCTTTGATTGGCTTCAGATTAATTTGACATTTTTCTCGTCAGAAAAGTGACAGCCGTTACTTTTGACGTAAGCACGTTCAGGGCTACCACATTAACGAAGAGCGATATTTATTCAGAAAATTCAGCTTAAAGTATGCATTTTGAGGGAATTAACATAATTTAGTAAAAAAGTCTTCTGATTAGACCAAATTTATTTATTCTTTTCTTCTTCCGTTTCTTCTTCTATTTCTTCTTCCCTTTCCTTCTTCTTGTTTCTTCTTTCTTTTTCTTCGTTTTTCTTTTGTTCTTTTCATTTTCTTTCGTTTTTACCATATTCTTTTGCTTTCTTTCTTACTTCCTTTTTTTCCCTTATTTTCTAGGTTCAATAAAGGTACGAATTTTTGCGAGAACCTGTACTACCTATCCTATAACGCGCGCTCCGCCGTCGTCGGTTCGCGGTCGCGAGCGAGCGAGCGAGATGCGTTCGCGCGATTACCTACAACACAAAACACACACACCTCCAATAAAATGTGTTTCAATGTCCCGAACGGTGCATACAAGGTTAGTTTTCCTGCATTTCGAACAATATTTGACACAATTACACAACGACTGAATAGACGCCCGGCTACCTTCACACAGTTTCGGACCGCGACACAACGCGTCGCATAGATTAAGTCCGTGAGGCGTACTACTACGGTTTGGTGTACTTATTTATTTAAATTCGCCGCGACCTGCTTTTTCGGATTAGTCCTGCGCCTAATAGCGCGGTCGTCGTAATTGCGTTAAGTAATTGGCGCCGGCTAAAATCGCAAGAAAGAAAGATTTTTCGAATTTCTTTCGATTGTTGTTTCCTCATTCTTTCTGCACCGGTATCTGGAAAAGAACGATGAATTAAGCTTTTGCTTCTTTTTGCGAGTGGGCACGAGGAACCGGAGCTAGACTTGG
This sequence comes from Chrysina gloriosa, assembly GCA_038088585.1. Lineage (NCBI taxonomy): Eukaryota > Metazoa > Arthropoda > Insecta > Coleoptera > Scarabaeidae > Chrysina > Chrysina gloriosa. The sequence goes on along the minus strand of CM076094.1, from coordinate 53,554,386 downwards.
AATTTTTTGAAGAAACGCATTCTTTGAATGTATTATTTCCTCAATTCTGACGTTTCCCTTCCTGTTAAAATTCAGATTTATTAAGTCTTTATCCTGTATATATGTATATCACATCCTGAGTTAAGAAAGAAATAGAAGATAAACTTTTATTATAAACAAATCTATGTTACTAGCAACTTATCTATCATCATAAAACGACACCCCTTTGTTTCCGAAAGTGAGATTGAGATTTTTGGAGTTGACATGCCTGCTATTACCGTGTCTGTCAAATTTGTTTGCTTTTTGGAAGTTACTGTCGGGTTATCAATATCTCAACAGTTAGCTAACTTGAAGTCACTAAAGTCAGTAACATTGCCATAAGAGAAATACGTTTTTGGTACGTGAAATTGACGCTGCGGGGGTTATCAACCGTATTATCTGTCAAAGAAGAAATTGCGCAAATTATTTTAAAGTTGCCAGTATTGAAACATGGTTGGTAAACTTGAAATCGTTACTGCAGTTACTAAAGTTACTAATGTCATTAATGCATTTGAGACCTAGAGGTTGGTGTCCCTGATATTGCCGTTTCTGTAAAAATCGATTATTTTTGCAACTTACATTAGCGTTGTCGACATTTGAATTGTTGGTTAACTTGGAAATCACTAAAGTTGCTATTAACGTTACGATAAAGGAATAATTTTTGCTATTTTTTGGAAAGCGGGATTGACATTTCGGTATCGACAACCGTCCTACGACCATATCTGTCAAAAGAGGAATTGCGTACATTATTTTTAGGTTGTTAGTATCTAAACGGTTAGGCACCTTGAAATCACTAAACTTACTAATGTCATTATAAAAGAACAACGTGCTGTTGTTTCCGGAAGTGAAATTGAGATCTAGAGGTTGGTGTCCCTGATATTGCCGTGTCTGTCAAAATTGATTACGTTTGCAAAATATTTTAGCGTTGTCGATACTTGAATTGTTGGTTAACTTGAACATCACTAAAACTGCTAGTAACGTTATGATAAAGGAATAAGTTTTTATTTGGAAAGTGAGATTGACATTTTGGTGCCAGCAAACGTTCTATTACCGTAGCTGTCAAAAAGAAGAATTGCGTAAATTATTTTGGGGTTGTTAGTATTTAAACGGTTGGCTATCTTGAAGTCACTAAAGTTACTAATATCATTATAAAACGACAACGTTCTTTTTGTCCCGGTTGTGAAATTGAGATCTTGGCGTTGGTGTTCCTGATATTGCAGTGTCTGTCAAAATCGATTATTTTTGCAACTTACCTTAGCGTTGTCGTTGATTAACTTGACAATCACTAAAGCTGCTAGTAACGTTATGATAAAGGAATAAGTTTTTTCTTTCTTTTTTGGGAAGTGGGATTGACATTTTGGCGTTGACAACCGTGCTATTACCGCATCTGTCTATTCTATTCTATTCTATTATTATTATTTTAGTTGGTGTTTGAGCTTTCCGTAGCTCCACACCGTATCTGTCAAAAATGGAATTGCGTAAATTATTTTAGAGTTGTTAGTATTTAAACGGTTGGCTACCTTGAAGTTACTAAATTTACTAAAGTCATTGTAAAACAGCAACTTAATGATGCACTCATTTTTCGAACCTTACTCATCCTAAAACGAAGCGCTTTGTTTTCGAAAGTGCGATTGAAATTTTAGAATTGGCATTCCTGCTAGTACCGTGTCTATCAAAATTGTTGGCTAACTTGAAGTTACTAAAGTTAGTAACGTTACCATAAAGGAATAATTTTTTGTTTTTGGGAAGTAAGATTGACCCTTCGACGTTGGCAACCATGCTATTACTGAACCTGTCAATCGAGGAATTACGTAAATTATTTTAGGGTTGTTAGTATCTAAAAGGTTGGTTATCTTGAAGTCATTAAAAGTTACCAATGTCGATATAAAACAATCTCGTTTTGTTTTCCGGAAGTGAGATTGAGACCTAAAGGTTGGTGTCCTTGAGATTATCGTGTCTGTCAAAATTGATTATTTTCTCAAATTATTTTGGCGTTATCTGTTGATTAACTTGAAAATCACTAAACCTAGTAACGTTATGGTAAAGGAATATTATTATCTTTTTTATTTGGAAAGTGAAATTGACATTTCAATGTTGGCAGACGTGCTTTCATCGTATCTGTCAAAAGAGGAGTTGCGTAAATTACTTTAGGATTGTTAATCTCAAGACGGTTGGCTGCCTTGAAGTCAATAAAGTTACTAATTTCGTTATAAAACGAAAAAGTTTTTTCCCCGGAAGTGAGATTGAAACGTAGTGGTTGGTGTCCCTGATATTATCGTGCCTGTCAAAATTGATTATTTTAGCGTTGTCTGTTGATTAACCTGAAAATCGCTAAGGCGCAATGACGTTATGGTGAAGAAATAATTTTTTTATTATTTGGAACGTGAGATTGACATTTCGATGTTGACAACCGTGCTATTACTGTATCTGTCAAACGAGGAATTACGTAGATTATTTTAGGGTTGTTAGTTTCTAGACAGTTGGCTACCTTGAAGTCAGTAAAGTTGCTAATTTCATTATAAAACGACAAGGTTTCTTTGTTTGCTGGAAGTGAGATTGAAACGTAGTGGTTGGTGTGCTGATATTATCGTGTCTGTCAAAATTGATTATTTTCTCAAATTATTTTGGCGTTATCTGTTGATTAACTTGAAAATCACTAAAGCTAGTAACGTTATGGTAAAGGAATATTATTATCTTTTGTATTTGGAAAGTGAAATTGACATTTCGATGTTGGCAAACGTGCTTTCATCGTATCTGTCAAAAGAGGAGTTGCGTAAATTATTTTAGGATTGTTAATCTCAAGACGGTTGGCTGCCTTGAAGTCAATAAAGTTACTAATTTCGTTATAAAACGAAAAAGTTTTTCCCCGGAAGTGAGATTGAAACGTAGTGGTTGGTGTCCCTGATATTATCGTGCCTGTCAAAATTGATTATTTTAGCGTTGTCTGTTGATTAACCTGAAAATCGCTAAGGCGCAATGACGTTATGGTGAAGAAATAATTTTTTTATTATTTGGAACGTGAGATTGACATTTCGATGTTGACAACCGTGCTATTACTGTATCTGTCAAACGAGGAATTACGTAGATTATTTTAGGGTTGTTAGTTTCTAGACAGTTGGCTATCTTGAAGTCAGTAAAGTTGCTAATTTCATTATAAAACGACAAGGTTTTTGTTTGCTGGAAGTGAGATTGAAACGTAGTGGTTGGTGTGCTCATATTATCGTGTCTGTCAAAATTGATTACTTTCCCAAATTATATTGGCGTTATCTGTTGGTTACCCTGAGAATCGCTACAGCTGGTAACCTTATGATAAAGGAATATATATATTTTTTATTTGGAAAGTCAGATTAACATTTCGATGTTGGCAAACGTGCTTTTATCGTATCTGTCAAAAGAGGAGTTGCGTTACTTTAGGGTTGTTAGTGTCTAGGCGGTTGGCTACCTTGAAGTCAGTAAAGTTACTAATTTCATTATAAAACGACAATGTTTCTTTTTCCCTGGAGGTGAGATTGAAACAGTAGTGGTTGGTGTGCCTGATATTACCGTGTCTGTCAAAATTGATTACTTTCTCAAGTTATTTTAGCGTTGTCTATTGGTTAACCTGAAAATCGCTGAAGTTTGTTTTTTTTTTTCGGCGTTGGAAATCGTATTACTACTATATCTGTCAAAAAAGAAAAACTACGCAAATTATTTCTAAAGCCAAAATGAAACCCCGACAAACAAAATTATAAAAATTAGCAATTCGAACGTGACAGAAGCGAATCGCAATTTCGCTATTATCCCTAATTCACCTCGTCGTCGGTACCGTATCGACGGCCTACTATTATTCAAATTATTTCATTATTGCGATTGCGATATCGAACGGGAAGAGGGGCCGCGCGGGAGCGGAGGGTGGGGAAGGGGGAGTAGACGCCGATTTCAAAATTGGCAACAGGTTAAATACGTATTTATATCGTACTGCGTTTCGCGCCCGCGGAATCTCGGTCATAATTTGCATCCGCGGTTCGCGTTGCTCTTCTGTCAGTCACTCAGTCAATGTCAAAACGCGTAGAAATTGGATCAAGCCGGCCGGCCGCCGTTCTTATCGGGACGACCTCGCGGCGCGGCGCGTTCGGTTTTGTTTGTATACAAGGGACGAGCCGTTTGCCATCGGATCGATTCAAATACCAATAGACTCAGATGGAGTTAGCGTTGTAGCGTGTAAAGAAAGGGCGTCGTAACCTCGTAAATGGTACGCTCGTGCCTGTTTGCGACGTTATTTGCGCAGTTTGAGATATGTTTCCTTGTCTATCCTGAAAGGACATATATTGCTGCAGTTCCCAGCGGAGTTATTTTCTTAAATTTAGGCCGTTGTAAAGTAGTACTGTACGAGAAACCCGGGGGAGTCCAAAATAATCGATTCTAACTTGGAAACCTTAAAAATTGTCGACACTATCATCTTCGAAGTGCCATATTTCAAGTAATGCCCAATCACTTTAGGCGAGCTCGCTCTAGGTATAAAGAAAGGCCGCCATAAACTGGTAAATAGTTACGCCCGCGTCTGTTTATTACTATATTTACGAAGTTTGAGCCGTATTCTTCGTATATTCTGAAAGGACATACATTGCTGCAGCTCCCAGCGGAGTTATTTTCTTAAATTTAGGGCGTTACAAAGTAGTACTGTACGATAAACCAGGGGGAGTCCAAAATAATTGATTCTAACTTGGGAATCTTAAAAATTGTCGACACTATAATCTTCGAAGCGCCATATTTCAAGTAATGCCCAATCCCTTTAGGCGAGCTCGCTCTAGGTATAAAGAAAAGCCGCCATAAACTGGTAAATAGTTACGCCCGCGTCTGTTTATGACTATATTTACGAAGTTTGAGCCGTATTCTTCGTATATTCTGAAAGGACATACATTGCTGCAGCTCCCAACGGAATTATTTTCTTAAATTTAGACCGTTGCAAAGGAGTACTGTACGAGAAACCCGGGGCAATCCAAAATAATTGATTCTAACTTGGGAATCATTAAAATTGTCGACACTATCATCTTCGAAGCGCCATATTTCGAGAATTGCCCAATCCCTTTAGGCGAGCAGTTACGCCCGCGTCTGTTTATGACTAGATTTACGAAGCTAGAGCTGCGTTCTTCGTATATTCTGAAAGGACATATATTGCTGCAGCTCCCAGCGGAGTTATTTTCTTACATTTGGGACGTTGTAGAGTAGTACTCTACTAGAAATCCGAGGGAGTCCGAAATAATTGATTCTAACTTAGGAATCTTTAAAACTGTCGGTAATATCATCCTCGAAGCGCCATATTTTGAGTACTGCCCAATCCCCTTAGGCGAGCTCGCTCTAATTGTAAACAAAAGGGGCCGTAAACTCGTAAATATTTACGCTCGTGCCTGTTTATGGCATTATTTACGCAGTTTTGGATATGCTTCTCGTGTATTCTAAAAGGACTTAGATTGATGCGGCTCCCACTGGAGTTGTTTTCTCAAATTTCACGTCTTGCTGTGTCATATTTTGTGAGATAGTCGAAAGATTTCGAAGTAATTTATGCCAAACTTGGAAATCTGAAAAGAGATCGGTACCACCGTTCAAGTGCCATCTGTTCAAAACTCTCCAACCCTTCTAAGCGAGCTCGTTCAAGGTGTAAAAGAGAGGCAGAGTAAATAATTACCCGCGCGTCTGTTTATGGCTTTATTCAGCCTGATTTAGATATGCTCTTCATATATTCGGAAATAACATATATTGATGCACCTCCGACCGGAGTTATTTTCCTAAATTGTGGCTCTTACTGTGTAATACCTCGTGAAAGAGTCGAAAGATTCGCGAAGTAATTTATTCCAAATTTAGAAATCTTAAAAAATATCGATACCACCGTTCAATTGCCATCTGTTCAAAACTCTTCAATTGCTTTAAGCGAGCCTGTTCAAGCTGTAAAGGAGGGGTATCGCAAATAATTACACCCGCGTCCGTTTATGCTTTTATTCATGCAGATTTAGATAGTTTTTTGAAGTATTCGGAAATAGCATATATTGCTGCAGCTCCCAGCGGAGTTATTTTCTTAAATATGGAGACTTGCCGTGTAGTACGGGTCGAGAAATTTCGAAATAATCCATTCCAACGTGGAAATCTAAAAAGCGATAGACACCATCCTTGAAGCGCCATCTATTTCAACCCCCCTCCTCCAACCGCTCCAACCGAGCTGGCTCCAGCTGTAACGAAAGGCCGTTGCAAACAGGTATGCGCGTGCCTGTTTATGACCTTATTTATGCAGCTTTGGATATGCTCCTCTTATATTCTGTAAGAACATAGGTTGATGCAGCTCCGACCGGAGTTCTTTTCTGAAATTTGAAATCTTGCGGGGTATTGCTTTGATATAAAAATGATTAATTTTCATCACCACGACGATGTTGCAATGCCCATTGAGCTAAATCAGCATTATTAATCCCTACGCCTCGTTACGTGCCCTGGCTCGCCTCGGGAAATCGTTCCATCCGTCCCTATCCCTGGTAGGTCATCTCCATCCCCTCACTTCCAGCTTTGAAATGAGAATTTTCAAGAATTTAGGCCCGCACGGACCTAAATGAATCCCTTTACTATCGTTATTCAAAGATCTCCCTTATAGTACATTAGTAATAAGGGGGTAAACAGGCGACGCCTGATAGGGTGTAAATTGAGAGAAGGGCTGTTATAAGTTGCTTTGCCTTGTGACAATCGTTATCGAGGAATCAATTCGAAATTCAAATCGACAAAATCATGAAAGTCACAACATAAATCGGACAACCTTCATCGCCGTATTTACCTATTTTACTACTACGGCATTTAACGGCCAAGGTGAGATGGGTGGGTACGTACAAAAAATCGCATTAAAAATTTCGTTATCAGCTCCGATGAGGAGGTCGTCCTTAGGCGAGAATCGCGTTGCATCACCAGAGTCTGACAGATCAACTTATACCATACAATAAAAATTACACGCATACACACACACGCGACATGACATGTTCATATTATTTGAATTGTGGAGGCGGTAGAGGTCAGTGTTGCAATTCGAGCGTCGAGTTTATCGTAGCGTGCTACGTCGAATTATCTTATTGCCAATGTCACCCGAATTGCTCCGTGTTTGCGCTCGTGAAATCTATCTAACCTCGATGTTTACAGGCGATGATTAGTTATTAATGGGATTTTTTGGGCGTGCAATGGTTCTGAGAAATTTCCGTCGAAAATGTAGTTCGCAACGTTATTCGCGGAAAGTCTGGTGTAAATCGGGTTCGAAATGATCTGCATGAAGCACAATTTGAAGATATACCAGACAAAACGAATTTTCTAAAAAAAAAAACGCAAGAAATAAGGCAATCAGCGGTCCCTAAATACAAGAGAACGCTGCCTTACCAAAGCTCTTAAACAAAGCTTTTATTCGCCTAGTGTAACCAGTCTTCTCGAAAAAGTTGGGTGTCACTGGTTTGAAGCTTGGAAATTATTAGGAAACTGTTTTGAGATCACTGATTCGACGAAATTTCCGCACAATAACAATATAACGAAGAGATATCGTTAATGAAAGTTTTGGAAATCACTGGTTAGAAATAGCAAACTGTGTACAATTCGTCGATGCAATTACTAGAAAAGAGTTTGGGAATCACCGATTTCATTTTCAAAATTGTTTGATATATCCGTATCGGATAGAGAAGTGACATCATTAGCAAAACGTTTAAAGTTGCAAACACCACCAATATCCACGTCAGGTAAAGATGTGATGACGTTAGTATCAAAAAGTTTCGGAATCACTGGTTAGAATCCGCATGTCGAATAGGAATAGTAACGATATCGTTAAGAAACAACAATTTGGGAATCACGGAGTTCAAGTTCAAAACTGTTTGGGATACCCGCGTCGGATAAACTTGTATGTAAAATACTTAGTAAAACGTTTTGGAATCACTTGAAGGTACCAAAGCAATTGGAAAACCGTCCATCGGATAGGAAAGTGGCGATAACACGTAGGTGAAAAGTTTGGGAATCGCTGGTTTGAAGTTCTAAACTGTTTGGAGTGTCAACGTCGGATAAGCTTAGAAGTTCCAGATTTAAAATGTCACACGGCTCCAAAGGTTACCCAATACACGCGGAGCTTTTACAAAGTAATCGTTCTCGGGGTTTAAAGGTTGAGGACCACTGATTTCAGATTGAACATAAAGAAGATGCAATAATTATAAACATAAAAGGTACTGACAATACACATCATACGAACAGAAACATTCCCCTGAAAAAGTTTGAGAACCACTGGTCGAAGAAGTGGGCAATATTTCAAGAATTACTTCAAAGATTCGAGTTCGCCTTTGAATACGGTGTAGTCTGTGGAACGTGTACAGTTACTAAAATGTTTGCTGTATGCCATTGTGCTACAGCTTCCTTTGCGCTTTCGTAATGGACAACTTAGTTTTCGTCGAAATGTGCATTTCAAAGTATTTATATTGGTATGGTAATGATAGAATCATGTCATTTGAGTTCTAAGTTTGATTTAAGTCGTTCCTCTCGATTGGAGATGTACAGGTCCGATTTTTAAGAAAAAGTTGGGGGTCACTGGCTCGATTATGTGGATGATCCTAAATGATCTACAACTCTTAAAATGAAAGAAAAGGTTGGGAACCGCTGGCGTAAACTGTTTAAAAAGTCGTACCTCGTAAAAATGACTCTTTCAATACTTTGCAACGGTTGAGAAACACTGGTTTAAAATTTAAACTTTAGCATAAGGATTATATATCTTTGAGTGTTAGGCGTGGTATAAATGATTCTTCTTGAGCGATGCAATATAAATAATATCATTTAAGGAATCACTAAATTCTCAAAAAGAAAAAATTTGGAGTCACTGGTTTGATCATTTAAAAAAATCGAACTAAACGATAACTGTTACGACGAAGCAATGTTTAGAAACCGCTACTTTTAACTACTTAACAAACTCGAGTCCTTTCAAACTAGATCTTTCCATACCTACCATACCAGAAATAGGTCGTTCCTTAGCAATTTTAACAGATTGGGGACCACTGGTTTTACGATTTAAGCATTAGATTACCCCCACTTATTCCTTTAGGATTGGTCACCAACAGACCAGGCACTTGAGAATTATGCTCGGGAATAGGTTGAGGATTGTTGGGTTTAAGAGTCGCAGAAAATGCCTCGTTTTCAAACAAGAAAAAGTGTGTGAACCGCTGATTGGAAATTCGGCTTAGAGGTAACTTCCAAAATGAAATAGAAATTTGTGAACCGCCAACTCAAACTACCTAATAGACTCGAATCGTTTAAAAATGGATACTTCCGAATCTACTTTAAAAGCTTGGAGACCGCTGGTTTTCAGATTTAAGGAATGAGTATGCAAAAATATATCGTTCCGGGTTTGGAAAAATTGTGAATCCAAGACTCGCAAAAAAGTCTCGTTTTCCAAAAAAACTTTGAGAACCACCGGTTGGAAATTTGATTTGAGAGACAACTTCTAGAAGTAAGTTTTAGAAGCTCTGACTAAACTACTTAGCAATCCGAATCGCTTAACAATCGGTCTTTGCGCATCCGCAAGTTTTGGGACCACTGATTTTAAGACTTAAGGAATAGATATTTAGCAATATGTCGTTACGGGTTTAGAAAGGTTGAGGATTGTTGAGTCTAAAAGAGGCAGAAAAAAGATTGGGAACCACTGGTTGGAAATTGGGTATAGAGATAACTTTTGAAATGAAAGAAAAGTTTAGTAACCGCCGACTTAAATTACGTAACAGATTCGAATAGTTCTGAAATGAATCGCTCCGTTCCTGCTCTAAAAGTTTGGAGACCACTGATTTTAATATTTAAGGATTGGGTATGTAGCAATATGTCGTTACGGGTTTAGAAAGATTGATGATTGTTGAGTCTAAAAGAGGCAGAAAAAATGATTGGGAACCACTGGTTGGAAATTGGGTATAGAGATAACTTTTGAAATGAAAGAAAAGTTTAGTAACCGCCGACTTAAATTACGTAACAGATTCGAATAGTTCTGAAATGAATCGCTCCGTTCCTGCTCTAAAAGTTTGGAGACCACTGATTTTAATATTTAAGGATTGGGTATGTAGCAATATGTCGTTACGGGTTTAGAAAGATTGATGATAGTTGAGTCTAAAAGAGGCAGAAAAAGATTGGGAACCACTGGTTGGAAATTGGGTATAGAGATAACTTTTGAAATGAAAGAAAAGTTTAGTAACCGCCGACTTAAATTACGTAACAGATTCGAATAGTTCTGAAATGAATCGCTCCGTTCCTGCTCTAAAAGTTTGGAGACCACTGATTTTAATATTTAAGGATTGGGTATGTAGCAATATGTCGTTACGGGTTTAGAAAGATTGATGATAGTTGAGTCTAAAAGAGGCAGAAAAAAGATTGGGAACCACTGGTTGGAAATTGGGTATAGAGATAACTTTTGAAATGAAAGAAAAGTTTAGTAACCGCCGACTTAAATTACGTAACAGATTCGAATAGTTCTGAAATGAATCGCTCCGTTCCTGCTCTAAAAGTTTGGAGACCACTGATTTTAATATTTAAGGATTGGGTATGTAGCAATATGTCGTTACGGGTTTAGAAAGATTGATGATAGTTGAGTCTAAAAGAGGCAGAAAAAGATTGGGAACCACTGGTTGGAAATTGGGTATAGAGATAACTTTTGAAATGAAAGAAAAGTTTAGTAACCGCCGACTTAAATTACGTAACAGATTCGAATAGTTCTGAAATAAATCGCTCCGTTCCTGCTCTAAAAGTTTGGAGACCACTGATTTTAATATTTAAGGATTGGGTATGCAGCAATATGTCGTTACGGGTTTAGAAAGATTGATGATAGTTGAGTCTAAAAGAGGCAGAAAAATGATTGGGAACCACTGGTTGGAAATTGGGTATAGAGATAACTTTTGAAATGAAAGAAAAGTTTAGTAACCGCCGACTTAAATTACGTAACAGATTCGAATAGTTCTGAAATGAATCGCTCCGTTCCTGCTCTAAAAGTTTGGAGACCACTGATTTTAATATTTAAGGATTGGGTATGTAGCAATATGTCGTTACGGGTTTAGAAAGATTGATGATAGTTGAGTCTAAAAGAGGCAGAAAAAGATTGGGAACCACTGGTTGGAAATTGGGTATAGAGATAACTTTTGAAATGAAAGAAAAGTTTAGTAACCGCCGACTTAAATTACGTAACAGATTCGAATAGTTCTGAAATGAATCGCTCCGTTCCTGCTCTAAAAGTTTGGAGACCACTGATTTTAATATTTAAGGATTGGGTATGTAGCAATATGTCGTTACGGGTTTAGAAAGATTGATGATAGTTGAGTCTAAAAGAGGCAGAAAAATGATTGGGAACCACTGGTTGGAAATTGGGTATAGAGATAACTTTTGAAATGAAAGAAAAGTTTAGTAACCGCCGACTTAAATTACGTAACAGATTCGAATAGTTCTGAAATGAATCGCTCCGTTCCTGCTCTAAAAGTTTGGAGACCACTGATTTTGATATTTAAGGATTGGGTATGTAGCAATATGTCGTTACGGGTTTAGAAAGATTGATGATAGTTGAGTCTAAAAGAGGCAGAAAAAGATTGGGAACCACTGGTTGGAAATTGGGTATAGAGATAACTTTTGAAATGAAAGAAAAGTTTAGTAACCGCCGACTTAAATTACGTAACAGATTCGAATAGTTCTGAAATGAATCGCTCCGTTCCTGCTCTAAAAGTTTGGAGACCACTGATTTTTAAGACTTAAGGAATAGGTATTAAGCAATATGTCGTTACGGGATTAGAAAGGTTGAGGATTGTCGGGCCCAAGTGTCGCACAAAAAAATCCGGTTTTCAAAAAAGAGTTTGAGAACCACTGATTTGAGATATGACTTAGATTCGCTCCAGATCTAACGTGTAAGGTCTTCGAAATTTCTCGCCGGCGCGTTACAGCTACGTGCTCCACTTAATTTCCTGTTCGACGAAGAAAATATACAACGGACGGACGAATGGACGAACAAACAACTGCATAACATAGCGGAATCATTACAATACACCTTCGCACAGGAGCATAATGGTTCGAATCCGGTAAAGCAAACGGCAGTATCGACGACGTTCTTTTGTGTAGCGATCGTCAGCGCGATAGTTTTTTGTTCCGTTTCGGAATTCATCCGCTTTTTTTTCGCTTTTGTCTTTTTCTAAACTTCAATTGTTTTTCCTTCAACCGATCGTCGTTTCGGTTATAAAATTTCTCTTTCCCTTTCTTTTTCTCTTTCTCGATTCGCCATGTGCTATGACGAGTGATACCGAACGGTAAAGGAAGACGAAGAAACGCGTGAAAGTTTTAGAATACTTAATTAATTAAGGTAGGAAGGAGGGTGTATTGTGTTGTCGTGCGTGTGTAGTACGAGTTTTTTTTTTTTTCGTCTTTGGATTTACGATTTTTTAAAATTTACGTGAACATCCGCCGATCTTCTCGTCGTCGTGGTACATCGAAAGTTAAGTAGGCGCCATGATTTTTACCTGTGCGTTCGTTTTAATCGATGCGCTCTTAATTTCTCCTTCGTACGGCGCCGTCGATAGTGAAAAGGAGGTAAGTGCGACCTAAAAAGAAAAAATCGAAAATTAAGCTCGAGGTAGCGAATTATTTTTCTAATCGAAATTTCGAAATCACCGGTTTGATTAAAATTATTCTTTTCGATAAGAAAAGGCGGCATTACTTTTCTAGAAAAAGTTGGGAGCCACTGGCTCAATCACTTCGACGAACCCAAATAAACGATAACTTTAAGAAACCGCTGGCTGCAACTACTTAGCTAACACGTAACTCTTTCAAATTAACCTTTCCTTATTTACTTACATTTTAAAGGTTGAAGACCACTGCTTTAATATTTATACTGAATATACTGAGGCATAGGAATTATATAAGGAAGTATGTGCCGGTTCAAGGAGGTTGAGAGGTCATAGATTGAAAGAAAAGAAACTCATTTCGAAAAAGTTTGGGAACCACAGGTCGAAAAAGTAACTTGAAACACGCGAATTAGTTCTGAATCTGACGTATAAAGTCGCTAAAAGACGTTTTGCGGCGATGCATTGAAGATAGTTTGAGAAGGGCTGGATAAAAATTTTACTTGAAGGTTAACTTTAATCAGTTTGTATGAAGTTTTTAAAATCTGTTTCGTCACAATGGAACGTTTACTTTTGCGATACAGATTTTATTGAAAAAGTTTGGGAATCACTGGTTGAACATTTGACTTGAGAGACGTAAATTAGTTTTGAATGTCGTTATGGATGCAACGTTCGGTTTACGAAGTCTCAACCTTCCACCATAGATTCAAGGATTCAAAAAAGTCACGTTTTGAAAACAGTTTGAGAAACTCTGGACGAACATGTTGGTTGAGAAACTTAACTTGGGAGACCTGAATTAATTGTAACGCTAACGTACAAGGTCACTAAAAATCTCTTTCGTCAGGATATAAACGTCGATATAGATTTCATCGAAAAAGTTTAAGAACCACCCGTTGAAAATTTGACTTGAAACTAAACTTGAACGACGTAAACTAGTTCTGACTTTGACGTACAAGGTCGCTGAAACCTGTTTTGCCAGCATGCAACGTCCGTCTTTACGAAGCACCATCTTCTATGTTTTCATTGGTGATGATGACAACTTAATTGCAGCCGAAATGCGTATTTGAAGGCTATCCTTATTGGTGTGGTAATGGTAGAATCAAATCATTTGAGTTCTAAGCGCGATGTAAACGATCCACCTCGATTTGAACTGTAAAAGTCAGATTTTGAAGGAGTCAATACGTTTTGAGAGAAAGTTGGGAACCACTGGCTTAATCATTCCCGACGATTCTAACTTAACAATATCATTTAACATGTAAAGAAGAATTTACGAACCGCTGATTTAAACCTGTACCTTCTAAAAACGAATATTTCCTCGTCTTAGAAGATTGAGGATCACTGCTTGACGATTTAAACATTAGCATAACGATTACGTTAAGATATGTCCTGGTTCAGACAACCTGACAAAACAAAATTTTGAAAAAAAGTCTAAGGAACTGCTATCTTCAACTAGTTACTTAATCTTATACACACGTTAAAAGGTTGAGGACCACTGGCTTAAATTGAAACTCTGTTTTAATGATTATATAAAAGTATGTTCCGGTTTAGGAACGTCGATGAGGCACAGATCGAGATATACAAAAGAAGCCCGTTTCAAAAAAGTTTGAGAATCGCAGGTCTCGCAACATAACTTGGGATACGCGAATTACTTCTAAATATGACGTATGAGGTCGCTAGCATCTCTTTTGCCAAGGTGGAACGTTCGCAAATGCGATACAGCTTCCTCCGTGTTTCCTTCACTGATGATGATAACTTAGCTAAAGCCGAAATGTGCATTTTCAAGGTATTTTCAATGAGGGCGATAATGGCAAAATCATATTATTTGATTTCTAGGTTGTGATCTAAAGGATTCCTGCTGCACCTATGTAATTTCGATCTTTAAGAAGACATTACGTGTCTATAGAAAGTTGAGAACCTCTGGCCCAATCATCTTACAAATCCAAGTTAAACTATAACTTTTGAAATTAAAGAGAAGTTTGAGGAACAGCTGACTACAACTACTTAACAAATTCGTATCTCTCAAAAATGAATTTTTCATTATTTTAAAAGGTTGACGACCACTGATATTAGATTTAAACTCTAGCATTATATAAAAGTATGTCCCGGTTTAGGAGGATTGCGAAACTACAGAGATGGGGCTGTATAAGTTCGATTCTTAAAAAGGCGTTACCTTTTTAGGAGAAAGTTGGGAGCCACTGATTCGATCATTTCGACGAACCCAAGCTAACGATAACTTTTAAAATTAATAAAAAATAGTTTAAGGAACCGCTGGCTTCAATTGCTTAACGTATTCGCATCTCTCAAAAATGAATTTTTCCTTTTTTTTTTAAGTTGGCGACCACTGGTATACGATTTAAACTCTAGCATACCGATTATATACGAGTATGTTTCGGTATAGCGAGATTGACAAACCACAGAGATGCGGCTGTTATAGGTTCGATTATTAAAAAGGCGTTACCTTTTAGGAGAAAGTTGGGAGCCACTGATTCGATCATTTCGACGAACCCAAGCTAACGATAACTTTTAAAATTAAGAAAAATAGTTTAAGGAACCGCTGGCTTCAATTGCTTAACGTATTCGCATCTCTCAAAAATGAATTTTTCCCTTTTTTGAAGGTTGGCGACCACTGGTATACGATTTAAACTCTAACATGACGATTATATACGCGTATGTTTCGGTGTAGGGAGATTGACAAAAAACAGAGATGCGGCTGTATAGGTTCGATTATTAAGAAGGCGTTACCTTTTTAGGGGAAAGTTGGGAGCCACTGATTCGGTCATTTCGACGAACCCAACTAGCTAACGATAACTTTTAAAATCAAGGCTGGCTTTAACTACTTAACGAATTCGTATCTCTTAAAGATGGAGCTTTTCAAATCGATTTTAAAGGGTACGAGTTTGACATCTGAAAATTAAATCTTTCCACGCTTTAGAAGGTTGAGGACCGCTGATTTCGAGTTTTATCCATCATACGGATTATATAAAAGTATGTTCCGGTTTAGAAGCCACAGATTCAAGTGGGGGATACGAGAAAGTCACACTTGGAAACAGTTTGAGAACCACTGGTTGAAAATTTGACCCGAAGCCTAAAGTTTCTGGTCAAATTTTCAACCCAACCTGAAATGACGTGAATGAAAAATTAAGCGCGAGATTTCGATTTATTGTTTCAAAAACCAAAACTTTTTGCAATCACTGGTTTGATTAGAAACGATAGTAACGACGTCAATTTTCTTGTAAATGGTTGCATTTTCATTACCTTTTTTATCTGCTCGTTTCTTAAAGGGAAAAAATCCACATTCTTTCGGAATCGAGTCCGTATACGTGCATTATCCTCGATATCTTCCTTTTTCTATTCGGTTTCTTCAAATTATACCGTCGATATTTGCTCAAACATAAAAGAAGTCCTCGGCGTTATTAAGACTGGATTCCGAAGAATAAGAAACGATCAACTGGGCAAATCCCATTACGCATCGGAAATTCTAGGAGAAATTATAGCCTGCGTACATACGTATTTGTTATTTTCGTAATTATTGAGAACGAGAAGGAAGACGAAAAAACTTAATAACGAGAATCCAACGGTCAACAACCTAACAGCAAACAATTTATTTACATAATAGGTGTTTTGACTTTCGAACGACAGCTAAAACGGATCGCCTCGAGAGTAGGTGCTAATGGGATTTAGTAATCGCAAGGAATTGGTATAGAAATGATGATGAAAAGAACTTGACCTTCGATTAATTTTTTGTTAAACAAAGAAAGTCAGTTGATAGTGATCGAACCGGTGGTTCTCAAACATTTTTCAATGTGAGATATTTTCGTATACTTATATCTGTGTCCTAAATTTTCCTGAACCTGGACATATTTCACCGTAATTCTCGTGCCGGTGTTTAAATCTTAAACCAGCGGTCCTCAACCTTTTTCTTAAATATAGACAGATTCTTCGCTAAGAAATACGACTTCGTCAAGTAGTTGAAACCGGCAGTTTCTAAACGTTCCTTCTATTTTGAAACTTATCTCTAAAGACTAAATGTCCAATTTTCCAACCAGCGCTTCCCAAACTTCTTCTGAAACGTAAACGTTTTCCCGCCAAGCTTGAACCGGGCCATTCTGAACCTTCCTAAACCCGAAACGACATATATTTTCATACCTAATCCTCATAGTGTAAAACCAGAGGTCTTAAACCTTTGAAGGTAGATATGTCAACGTGCATCTCTAAAAGATTCGAGTCTGTTATATAGTTGAAACCAGCAGTTTCTAAACGTTCCTTCTATTTTGAAACTTATCTCTAAAGACAAATGTCCAATTTTCCAACCAGCGCTTCCCAAACTTCTTCTGAAACGTAAACGTTTTCCCGCCAAGCTTGAACCGGGCCATTCTGAACCTTCCTAAACCCGAAACGACATATATTTTCATACCTAATCCTCATAGTGTAAAACCAGAGGTCTTAAACCTTTGAAGGTAGATATGTCAACGTGCATCTCTAAAAGATTCGAGTCTGTTATATAGTTGAAACCAGCAGTTTCTAAACGTTCCTTCTATTTTGAAACTTATCTCTAAAGACAAATGTCCAATTTTCCAACCAGCGCTTCCCAAACTTCTTCTGAAACGTAAACGTTTTCCCGCCAAGCTTGAACCGGGCCATTCTGAACCTTCCTAAACCCGAAACGACATATATTTTCATACCTAATCCTCATAGTGTAAAACCAGAGGTCTTAAACCTTTGAAGGTAGATATGTCAACGTGCATCTCTAAAAGATTCGAGTCTGTTATATAGTTGAAACCGGCAGTTTCTAAACGTTCCTTCTATTTTGAAACTTATCTCTAAAGACAAATGTCCAATTTTCCAACCAGCGCTTCCCAAACTTCTTCTGAAACGTAAACGTTTTCCCGCCAAGCTTGAACCGGGCCATTCTGAACCTTCCTAAACCCGAAACGACATATATTTTCATACCTAATCCTCATAGTGTAAAACCAGAGGTCTTAAACCTTTGAAGGTAGATATGTCAACGTGCATCTCTAAAAGATTCGAGTCTGTTATATAGTTGAAACCAGCAGTTTCTAAACGTTCCTTCTATTTTGAAACTTATCTCTAAAGACAAATGTCCAATTTTCCAACCAGCGCTTCCCAAACTTCTTCTGAAACGTAAACGTTTTCCCGCCAAGCTTGAACCGGGCCATTCTGAACCTTCCTAAACCCGAAACGACATATATTTTCATACCTAATCCTCATAGTGTAAAACCAGAGGTCTTAAACCTTTGAAGGTAGATATGTCAACGTGCATCTCTAAAAGATTCGAGTCTGTTATATAGTTGAAACCGGCAGTTTCTAAACGTTCCTTCTATTTTGAAACTTATCTCTAAAGACAAATGTCCAATTTTCCAACCAGCGCTTCCCAAACTTCTTCTGAAACGTAAACGTTTTCCCGCCAAGCTTGAACCGGGCCATTCTGAACCTTCCTAAACCCGAAACGACATATATTTTCATACCTAATCCTCATAGTGTAAAACCAGAGGTCTTAAACCTTTGAAGGTAGATATGTCAACGTGCATCTCTAAAAGATTCGAGTCTGTTATATAGTTGAAACCAGCAGTTTCTAAACGTTCCCTTCTATTTTGAAACTTATCTCTAAAGACAAATGTCCAATTTTCCAACCAGCGCTTCCCAAACTTCTTCTGAAACGTAAACGTTTTCCCGCCAAGCTTGAACCGGGCCATTCTGAACCTTCCTAAACCCGAAACGACATATATTTTCATACCTAATCCTCATAGTGTAAAACCAGAGGTCTTAAACCTTTGAAGGTAGATATGTCAACGTGCATCTCTAAAAGATTCGAGTCTGTTATATAGTTGAAACCAGCAGTTTCTAAACGTTCCTTCTATTTTGAAACTTATCTCTAAAGACAAATGTCCAATTTTCCAACCAGCGCTTCCCAAACTTCTTCTGAAACGTAAACGTTTTCCCGCCAAGCTTGAACCGGGCCATTCTGAACCTTCCTAAACCCGAAACGACATATATTTTCATACCTAATCCTCATAGTGTAAAACCAGAGGTCTTAAACCTTTGAAGGTAGATATGTCAACGTGCATCTCTAAAAGATTCGAGTCTGTTATATAGTTGAAACCAGCAGTTTCTAAACGTTCCTTCTATTTTGAAACTTATCTCTAAAGACAAATGTCCAATTTTCCAACCAGCGCTTCCCAAACTTCTTCTGAAACGTAAACGTTTTCTCGCCAAGCTTGAACCGGGCCATTCTGAACCTTCCTAAACCCGAAACGACATATATTTTCATACCTAATCCTCATAGTGTAAAACCAGAGGTCTTAAACCTTTGAAGGTAGATATGTCAACGTGCATCTCTAAAAGATTCGAGTCTGTTATATAGTTGAAACCAGCAGTTTCTAAACGTTCCTTCTATTTTGAAACTTATCTCTAAAGACAAATGTCCAATTTTCCAACCAGCGCTTCCCAAACTTCTTCTGAAACGTAAACGTTTTCCCGCCAAGCTTGAACCGGGCCATTCTGAACCTTCCTAAACCCGAAACGACATATATTTTCATACCTAATCCTCATAGTGTAAAACCAGAGGTCTTAAACCTTTGAAGGTAGATATGTCAACGTGCATCTCTAAAAGATTCGAGTCTGTTATATAGTTGAAACCAGCAGTTTCTAAACGTTCCTTCTATTTTGAAACTTATCTCTAAAGACAAATGTCCAATTTTCCAACCAGCGCTTCCCAAACTTCTTCTGAAACGTAAACGTTTTCCCGCCAAGCTTGAACCGGGCAATTCTGAACCTTCCTAAACCCGAAACGACATATATTTTCATACCTAATCCTCATAGTGTAAAACCAGAGGTCTTAAACCTTTGAAGGTAGATATGTCAACGTGCATCTCTAAAAGATTCGAGTCTGTTATATAGTTGAAACCAGCAGTTTCTAAACGTTCCTTCTATTTTGAAACTTATCTCTAAAGACAAATGTCCAATTTTCCAACCAGCGCTTCCCAAACTTCTTCTGAAACGTAAACGTTTTCCCGCCAAGCTTGAACCGGGCCATTCTGAACCTTCCTAAACCCGAAACGACATATATTTTCATACCTAATCCTCATAGTGTAAAACCAGAGGTCTTAAACCTTTGAAGGTAGATATGTCAACGTGCATCTCTAAAAGATTCGAGTCTGTTATATAGTTGAAACCAGCAGTTTCTAAACGTTCCTTCTATTTTGAAACTTATCTCTAAAGACAAATGTCCAATTTTCCAACCAGCGCTTCCCAAACTTCTTCTGAAACGTAAACGTTTTCCCGCCAAGCTTGAACCGGGCAATTCTGAACCTTCCTAAACTCGGAACGATATATATTTATATACCCAATCCTTAAATATTCAAACCAGAGGTCTCAAACCTATTAAAGTAGATATGTGAAGATGCATTTTATAACAGATTCGAGTCTGTTAAGTAGTTGAAATCGGCGGTTTCAAAACTTTTCTTTTTTTTTTTTTTAAAGTTATCTCCTAGACAACATTTCCAAGTTTCCAATCAGCGTATCCCAAACTTGTTGAAATGACCTGATTCTGCCATTACCATACCAATATAAACACCTTCAAATATACATTTCTGCTTCAATTAAGCCATCACCACTGACAAAGACACAGAGGAAGATATCGCAAAGGCGAACGTTCCATCCTGGCAAAACAGGATTTCGGGCCCAAATACCTCAGATTCCTTTTCGACTTGTGGTTCTCAAACTTTTTCAATGAAATCTGTATCGCAAGAACAATCGTTCCATCCTGGCAAAACCGATTTTGGCGACTGTATACGTCAGATTCGGAACTAATTTACGTACCGCGGGTTAAGTTTCGAGTCAAATTTTTGGCCGGTGATTCTCAAACTTTTTTTCAAAATGAGCTCCTTTTGTATACCGAAATCTGTGTCTTTTCGACCTTCCTAAACCGGAACATACGTTTATATAATAAATACAATAAATCTTAAGCCAGTGGTCCTCAACCTTCTACAGTAATGAAAAATTCTTTCCTAAGAGATATAACTTTCTTAAGTAGTTGAGGTCAGCGGTTCCTAAACTTTTCTTTTGCTTGAAAAGCACTCGTTCATCGAAATGATTGGACCAGTGGCTCCCAACTTTCTCGAAAATCAAATCTAACCAATCTTGTGATTTGAGGTACCCGTCAAATTCTTTCCCCATTTTAGTTACAAATCAACGACGTACGTTTCTTTTTCAACCCGCCACCGCCGATCAAACCGACGGCGGCCATAACGCACCACGAGCCCGGATTACCGCCTGGTTGGACGAGACCGTCCGCCAGACCTACCCCATCGACGCCCTATTTCGACAATCGGTGGTTGGGCGAAGACGTCGCTGTTTCGACGCCCATCCGAGAATTTACGGTAGAATCGCAGGTTCTGGACGTTTCATCTCCGTTACCCGTTAAAGGTGCTGATGGGGGTAACGATGGTTTCCCTCCGGGGATGCATCCCCCATGGCGATGCTAGACGAGGGCCGCACCGAATAAGAACGCCGTCTTGGATTGGATTTTCGGTTTATTCGGGAGGCCGACGCAGAAACCCACCTCCAAGCCCCCACTACGGTGGCGCCCCCGATTAACTGTAGACAATGTCGTAAGTATAGTCGGTTATAGGATGCCCCGATTACGTGAGCGTTACAAGAGGGCGCAACTGTCGGTTTGGCCCGGGAAAGTCCATACAATTCCGTCAGCGTTACGAGCGGGGGCAATTGTCGGCTTGCATTTATACTACCGAAGTTAATAATAATTTTTATGGCATAAGCATTTATTACAGTAGCGAGCAGGGCTCGTCTAATTCCGTGAGCGTTACGATGCGAGCAATTCTCGGCTTGCATTTGAAAGACTAAAATTGACAATAACTTTTACTGACATAAACATTTATGGTATTTCTGACGTCGGCAAAAAACCTGTCTAATTCCGTGATCGTAACAAACGGGGGCAATTGTCGGCTTGCATTTATAATACCAAATTACTAACAACTTTTACTGACATAAACATTTATGATATTATTAGAATCGGCAAAGGCGCGTTTAATTCCGTGAGCGTAACGAGTGGGGACAATTGTCGGCTTGTGTTAATAATCCCCAAATTATGACAATTTGTACTCACGTAAAGATTAACGCGTGTAGAAGTTATCATAATTTGGGGATTCTTAATACAAGTGGATAATTGCCCTCACTTATAACGCTCACGGAATTAGACGGTAATTGCCGACCCTAATAAGAATGTAAATGTTTCATCGAGAAAAAAAAATTATCATAATTTCGACATTATTAATACAAGCCGACAATTGCCCCCACTTGTTACGTTCACGTAACCGGAGCGTTTTAACCGATTCTAACCGTAAATTAAAGCAAAATGAACAATTTTAAAGTGTGGAATTATTTTTATTTTATTTTTATGTAGAGTGCGGTGCCAGCTACAAATACCACAGGATCGTGGGGGCGTGGAAACAATCGCTAACGCGTATCCGTGGATGGTCTATTTGACGCATTCAGGACGATTCTACTGCGGGGCCTCCGTCATCAACGATCGATATTTGCTGACAGCGGCCCATTGCGTTGACGGGTAATTCTTGCTTCTAATCGATGTTTCACGCTGATGAGATCGATTAGAACGAAGCATATGTGTCCCCGATGCGCCTTGCGTTTCTCCTTGCTCTCGCCTTAATATCCCTACCTTTATAAAACGTTTCCATGATATAAAGAACTGTAATGGGATCGGATAGGTCGAAGCACATGTGCCGGTATCTGAGGATTGACAAATATCGCTTGTGTATGTACATCCGAATCTATCGAAAATGTAAAATGGCACAATACCCCTGTAAAACTGTAATGAGATCGGATAGATGGAAGCACGTGTACCCATATCCTATGATATTTTTCTAATTACCCATATCATTCGTGTATATTCGTTCTTATCAAAGATATAAAACGGCGCAATTCGTATGTATGGACACGTGTTTCGCTCCATCGATCCTCACCACGCCCGTTCCCTAATTAAAGCTTCAAAGAAAACCGATTTTAGTTTCCCGAAGGAGCGCTTGGGGGCCGTCTTCTTGGACCACGACAGGTCGACGGCGTACGAGACGAAGACCTTCACGCGTAGAATAGGAAACATCTTGAAGCACGGAGGCTACGGAAGCGGGGGACCTTCAACAACGATATAGCCTTGCTTCGGTTGAACGAAGTTTTGGACTTTAGCGGGCTCGTGAAGCCCGTTTGCTTACCGCCGGTGGGAAGAAGCTTCACCGGTTACCGCGGTAAGTTTAGATTTTCGCCAGAAGATTGCGCCCTTTACGACAGTGAAGTGTCGAAAAAGAATTCTTTTCGTTTCGTCTTTTGCGTCGTTAACATCCTCAAGATCTGGACGAAAGTTTAGATTTGATCGAAATTTGTGAAGGAAAGTCATAGGATTCTACGTCGCTTCTACAATACACTTTTTCAGATTTTTCCGAGATGAAAGTTTCGTCGTTCATGTTGGTGATATCTTCAGAGTCTTATATTTGGATTAAAACTCTATAAATCTCCCTGGATTTTTACTCAAAACTTGTACCATATCTGTATTGTTTCCAATATCGAATGATCCCACTCTCACCACGTAGTAAGTCGTCGCACGATTCTCAATTTGGATGTAATTCGATGACCGGGGAGGGGAGGGGGTGCTTCTATACGGGGAGTAGTTGTTTTTTAGACGAAAATTTCGACGAAATTAGGTGATTACTGGAGATACTGCGATTTCTACTGCTTCAAAATTACAAACAATAGGGACTTCATACCTTGCCCAACAGGCACACCAATTTAACGCCCATTGGGTGTGACTTTTTAGCTTTCTTTTGTCTTAACGGAGGCGTAGTAATCGTATTAAGTCCCAAAGCAAGGTTACAAACTTAAATCGATTAACAGATACGATTGTAGTTACCAGGTAGTAAGTCGTCGCACGATTCTCGATTTCAATATAATTCCATATTTCAAATCATAGAGGTCTCATATCCTTACCCACAGGCAACACCCATTTTGCCGCGTACATCGCGTGATTTTTTCCGATCTTTTTTTTTGGAAGGCGTAGTAACCGGATGGGGCGCCACCGAATCGACGGGGCAAGTTTCGAACGTTCTGAGAGAGGTGGAGGTGCCGATTTTGTCCAATAACGACTGCAAGAAGACCGGCTACGGTCGACGTATCACGGATAACATGATATGCGCCGGTTATCCGCAAGGATTGAAAGATTCGTGCCAGGTGAGTGACGTCGTCGTGTTAAAAACAAGAGAGGCACGAATGATTATTTTTTAAATTTTTATGACAAATAGGGAGACAGTGGTGGACCGATGCACGTGATTAATAATTCGGCGTACGAAGTAGTTGGTAAGTTGTATTCCAATGGGAGAGGGAGCGGTTGACATGGTATGGACTATTAAATTGTTATTATTATTAAAAATTATTAAAAAACAATGATAATTAACATTATTAATTCATTTTGTTATTATTTAAAAATAAAGTAAAAGATTATTAGAATTATTAACATTATTAATGTCTTTTGTCATTATTTTGGAATTTATTTGAAATTGTTGTTATCAATTACTTTTTTATTAAACTAAAAATAATTAAACTTGAAATAAAAAATTATTATAATTAATAGATTATTAAATTGTTGTTATAATTATTTTTATTTAAATAATTAAAAATAAAATTAGTTTTTTGTTATTTAGGAATAATTTCGAGACTGATAGAATATAGGTTATCAGAGTGTTGCTATTAAATTATTAAAAAAATGATAGTAATCAAAAGTAAAATTTAAAAAATTATTAAGTCTATTGTTATTTAGGAATACTTTCGAGACTAATAAGATATACATTGCTAAATTGTTATTATTATTAAAACGTATTAAAAACAATGATAATAATTAAAAATAAAATAAGAAATGAAAAGAAATATTAACATTATTAATTTTTTTATCATTATTTTGGAATTATTCCCACGCTGATACGGTACAGATTATTAAATTGTTGTTATTCAATAATTTAAAATAAAATTAGTGGTTACCAATTTTTTGGTTTTTTGAAAATTAGAATTATTATCATTATTAATTCCTTTTGTAATTACTTTGGAATTGTATCGTCACGGATAGGGTGTAGATTATTGAATTGTTGTCATAAATTATTTTTTAAAAAGAGTAAAAATAATTAAAAATAAAATTGGGAGTTTTTAATTTTCTTGTTATTTTGCAATTGCTTTGGGACTGATAGAGTGTTCATTATTAGATTGCTATCGTCGAATTATTAAAAAATAATGATAATAATTAAAAATGAAATTTTAAATTATTAAAATTATTAACATTATTAGTTCCTTTTGTCATTATTTTGGAATTGTATCGTCACTGATAGGGTACAGGTAATCGAACAAATGTTATAAATTATTTAAAGCGAAAAGTAAAAATAAATATAAATAAATAAATATAAAATTAATTAAACTGATAGAGTGTAAATTATTAGATTGTCATTGTCAAATTATTAAAAAATAATGATAATAATTAAAAATAAAATTTTAAATTATTAAAATTATTAACATTATTAGTTCCTTTTGTCATTATTTTGGAATTGTATCGTCACTGATAGGGTACAGGTAATCGAACAAATGTTATAAATTATTTAAAACGAAAAGTAAAAATAAATATAAATAAATAAATATAAAATTAATTAAACTGATAGAGTGCAAATTATTAGATTGTCATTGTCAAATTATTAAAAATAATAATACTAATTAAAAATAAAATAAAAAATTATTAAGATTATTAACATTATTAATTTCTTCTATCATTATTTTGGAATTGGATCGTCCCGGATAGGGTATAGATTATTAAATTGTTGTCATAAATTACTTTTCTAAAAAGGAATAAAAATAATTAAAAATAAAATTGGGGATTATTAAGATTCTCGTTATTTAGGAATTGCTTCGGGACTGATAGAGTGTAAATTATTAGATTGTTATCGTCAAATTATTAAAAAATAATGATACTAATTAAAAATAAAATAAAAATTATTTGAATTATTAATTTCTTGTGTTATTATTTTCGAATTATACCGACGACAGGATATGCATTATTAAATTGTTCTTATAAATTATTTTTAAAGAAGAAGTAAAAATAATGAAAAATAAGGTTTATTAAGTTTTCTGTTGTTTAGGAATTGCTTCGGGACTGATATAGTGTAAATTATTAGATTGTTATTATTGAATTATTAAAAAATAATAATCACAATTAAAAATAAAATTAAAAATTATTAATATATATTAACACATCTTTCGTGATTATTTTGGAATTGTACCGACGCTGATAGGATATCGGTTATTAAATTATTTAAAAAAGAGTAAAAGTAATGAAACACAAAATAACGAATTATTAAGTTTTCTGTTGTTTAGGAATTATTTCGAGACTGATAGAGTGTAGATTATTAGATTGTTGTAATTAAATTATTAGAAAAATAATAATTTCAAATAGAAAAAAAATATTAGAATTATTAACATTATTAATTTTTTTGTCATTATTTTAGAATTATAACGACGCTGATAGGGTATAGATTATTAAATTGTTGTTATAAGTTATTTCTTTTAAAACAGTAAAAATAATTAAAAATAAAATTAAAAATTATTAAAATTTCTTCTGTCATTATTTTGGAATTGAATCATCGCTGATAGGGTATAGATTATCGAATTGTTGTTATAAATTAATTTTTAATTAAAGTAAACATAATTAAAAGTAAAATTAGGGATTACCAAGTTTTTGTTATTTAGGAATTGTTTCCAGACTGATAGAGTGTAGATTATTAGATAGTTATTATCAAATTATTAAAAAATAATAATCAATAAAATTAAAATAAAAAATTATTAGATTTACTCACTTCTTTTGTCATTATTTCGAAATTGTATCCAGGTTGATAGGATATAGATTGTTAAATTGTTGTTAAAAATTATTTTTCAAAAAAAAATAAAAATAATTAAAAATAAAATTAGGCATTATTCAATTTTTTGCTATTTGGGACTTGTTTTGAGAATGATAGACTGTAGATTATGAGAGTGTTATTATCAATTTTTTTATTAATATTAGGAAGTTATTGAAATTATTAACATTATCAATTCTTTTTTGTTAATACTTAGGAATCGTATCGTGGGGCGAAGGCTGCGCCCAAGCCAATTACCCGGGGGTGTACACCAGGGTCAACCGGTACATCACGTGGATCACCAGCAATACGAGGGACGCCTGTTACTGTTAAGTTAAAATTTGTGATAATTCGATAAATTCGATGTAAATCTTTGTGGCTTCAATAAATTTAGAAAAAAAAAAAAGAAAAATATTTTTTCGTATCCATACCGTGGCGCATCCGACGTTCGAACAAAAACCTGCTCGATAACGAAAACGCAAAGACGATGTAGGGACCAACCGCGACCGTTGCTTGACCCCTAGCAACCGCGTCAGTCTTCGCCTACGAATATGCCGAGGAGCTTATTAACGAGCGGCGGCGTTGCAATCGCGATTTATTGCTTGTGTTATTGCGCGATAACGGTGAGTTAGTTTCATTTCGTTATTTCCGATTGGCATTATTGTAAGAAGGTATTGTTTACGTTTTAAGGCGCGAGAATTTCCCGAAGATCTCGGTAGGACGGTGGATTCTTCAAGTTCGACTTGTGGAATAGATGCGATTGTCGTAAGTGTTTCGAAAATTGTTTTTATCGATTTTTTTTTGTTTCGTTTTTGAATCAAAGAAGGAAACTGCGGAATTATATACTAACTTGCCTTGATTTGATACGGGAAACGGACTCGGTTAGAGTCGATTGGATTCGGCAAGAATCGATTGAACTTGTTGGACTCGGCTGAGGTCGATTGAACTCGACTATCGTCGACTGGCCTCGGCCGAACTCGACTTGCGACCCACAAAAATTTTCGAATAACTCACCTCAAATTAAAATTACATTTTAGACACCTTTCGCTTTTCAGGTTGCGGTTGGCCCAATCGCCGAGACCGAATTCTTGGCGGCGAGACGACGAAGCAATACGAATTTCCGTGGTCGGCTCATATTAGAACGGGCGAAAATCGAATTATTCCAGCCACTTTGATCAACGACAGATACGTTATAACCTCAGCTAGTTTATTGGCGAGGTAACAGACCAGGTTTACAACTCCTCCTGTTTTTCTTTTTAATTATAATTCTATTAATTTTTATTTTGTATTACCTTTAATTCCTCATTTTTACCCCCACGTTATGATCATGACGAATATGATATTCGTATATAAGAAACTTTCATTGTTTCGAGCCGCACCCTGTATACCGTATAAGTCAAATTCAACATTCCTTCGAATTTCTCCGAAACCGCAAGAGATGGGGTATAGGGGAACCTAATACAGTTTGGGTAGGAATTGAAAAAACCTTTTTCCGCGTCTGAAAATATACGGGGTGTTCCATTTGAAATCACAATGTTATACATTATTGAAGCCGATCTATGGAATCACGCTATACATTATTGTAAAATTACGTACCTGAAAATAAGTAGCCCAAAATATACCAAATCAAGGCTAAAAACAATTTTTGAATATTTCAATTAGTTCAAATACTTCGAAAACGGTAAACGATAGGTATCGGGAACATTGAAGTGACTCGTCTTTATCCTTTCTATACAATTCGATAAAATCAAAAAATATGTAGGGTTCCATTCAAAATAAACATAACTGTGATACTTAGCGCTTTTTTGGGGTACCTTGTATAAATAACAATAATATCTAGTTATGGTCTTTATAAACATACATCATCCTGTCAAAAGATATTTAAAAGAAATTATTAATTTGGGAGTTACAGTCCGACGCATTAGTCGTGAGTCACCCTGTATACACTCTTTTTTCCTCTAGAGAAAATCGTCAGGATTTCGTCGGTTTTATTCTCAAACACACACTTACATCATCGTTTTTGCCAAATTTTCGTCGCCTTCCAATTTTTAATATACACCCTGTATATATCCATCCAAATTACCTCAATATTTTCGATCAAACACCCCGTATAATACTTATTCCGCGTACAGATCGACCCCGTACGATCTAAAAATCCTATTAGGCCTCCAAGACAGATGCAACTCCGACGTTTCGTCCACCATCTTCAGCGTTAGTTCCGTCAAAATACACGAATTATACAGCTCGCTGACCGGCGCTCACGACGTCGCTTTAGTCAAATTGAACGGACGCGCCCACTTCGATCGGAGGACTTCTCCCGTTTGCTTACCCCTCCCAGGTACGTCCTTCGCTATCCTAAAGAAAGAAAAAACAAAACAAAAACAAAACAGAACAAAAACAAAACAACAACAAACACACAAACAAAACAAAAACAAAACAAAACAAAAATCTATCGGTGTAGATCGCTCCTTTTTGGGGGAAGTGGCAACCTTGACCGGTTGGACCAAAGTCGACGGAAACGACAGTTTGAACAATTGCAGACCATTGAAACTGGGACTTCCGATTCTGGGGCGTAGACAATGCCCGGGAACCGTTTGGGATCCCACCTTCTTCACGGAGGATAAGGGCTGCGTCGGCGTTGTTGGTGGGGCGAGTCCCATTTGTAAGGTGATTTTTTCACTCGTTTTGTGGAGTGGTTGTTGCTTGTCTTTTTGAAATTATTTTCTTCTAGGATGATGGCGGAGGAGCAGTGATGTTTAGAGATAAGCAAGGAATTTACGAGATAATAGGTAAACGAAATTTTCTAGTCTTCTGGTCTTCTTGTCTTCTTGTTTCCTGGTCATCTGGTCTTCTTGTTTCCTGGTCTTCTTGTTTCCTGGTCTTCTTGTCTTCTTGTTTCCTGGTCTACTTGTCTTCTTGTTTCCTGGTCTTCTTGTCTTCTTGTTTCCTGGTCTTCTTGTCTTCTTGTTTCCTGGTCTTCTTGTCTTCTTACCGACTGGTCTTCTTCTCTTCCTGTTTTCTCATTTCTTACCCTCTCATCTTCTTATCTTCTTCTTTTCTGGTATTCTTTCCGTCTTCTTGTTTTCTAGTGTTCTCGTCTTCTTGTCTTTCTTTTTTCTGGACTTCTGTCCCCCCGGTTTCCCGTCGCCTTGTCCTCTTGTTTCCTGGTGCTCTCGTCTCATTGTTTTCTAGTCTTTTGGTCCTCCAGTCGTCCAGTCGTCTTCTTATCTTCTGATTTTGTCGTTTTCTTGTACCCGCGTCTATTGGTCATATTGTTTCCTGGTCTTCTTGTCTTCTTGTTTCCTAGTCTTCTTATCCTTTTACCCTCTGGTCTTTTTCTCTTCCTGTTTTCTCATTTCTTGCCCTTTCGTCTTTTTATCTTCTCCTTTTCTGCTGTTCTTCTCATCTTCTTATTTTCTTATGTTATCGTCTTCTTGTCTTCCTCCTTTCTGGACTTCTGGTCCCTCTGGTTTCCCGTCGCCTTGTTCTCTTGTTTTCTGTAGTTCTCGTCTTATTGCTTTCTGTTTTTTGGTCCTCTAGTCGTCTTCTTATATATTCTGATTTTATCGTTTTCTTGTACTCTCGTCTGTTGCTCGTCTTGTTTTCTTCTTGTTTCATGGTCTTTTTATCCTCTTACCTTCTGGTCTTCTTCTCTTCCTGTTTTCTCACTTCTTGTCTTCTTGTCTTCTCGTCTTTTTATCTTCTTGTTTTCTGATGTTTTTCTCGACTTCTTGTTTTCTTGTGTTCTCGTCTTCTTGTCTTCCTCTTTTCTGGACTTCTGGTTCCTCTGATTTCCCGTCGGCTTGTCCCCTTGTTTTCTGCTATTCCCGTCTTATTGTTTTCTGGTCATTTGTTCTCCAGTCGTCTTGTCTTCTTATCTCCTGGTCTTCTAGTCTCCTTCTACTCTCGTTCCTTTGTCTTCTTCTTTTCTGGTGTCCTCGTCATATTATCTTCTTGTTTTCTAGACTTCTGGTCCTCTGTTTTTATCTTCTGGTTTTCTGGCCTTTTTATTTTCCTGTTTTCCTCACTTCTAGTTATCTGGTCCTCCCATTTTCTTGTTTTCCGGTCTTCTTGCCTTTTTAGCTTATTATCTTCTGGCCCTTTCGTTTTCTTGTCCCATCATCATTTTGTTTTCTTGTTCTTTGGATGTTCTCATCTTCTTGTCTTCTCTTATCTTCGTGTGTTGTTCTCTTCCCATCTTTGCGTTATCGTGTCTCTCTATTTTCTGGCCCTGCTATCGTCTTGTCTTATTTTTTGTCTTCTGGTGTTACCGTTTTCTTATTTCCTCATCTTCATGTCTGCTGGTATTCTAATCTTCTTGTCTCTTCTTGCTCTCCCGCTTTTTGTCTTCGTATCGTCTGGTCTTCTAGTCCTTTAATCATCTTATCCTCTCGCCTCTTTATCTTCCTGAATTCTGGATCACTATTCTGCAGCTTTCCCGTTCTCCTATCTTCTTGTCTTCTATCGTTTTCGTCTTCTTGCTTTTCTATTTTCTATAGTTTTAATTATCTGACCTTCTTGTCTTCTGATCTTCTTATCTTTCCTGCCTTCTCGTCTTGTTGTCTTGTTGTCTTCTGATCTTCCTGTATTTTGACTTTCTTATTTTCTTGTCCCCACGCTATCGTATCTTCTTATTTTCTGTTATCTTCTGGTCTTCTCGTCTTATATCTCTGTGTTCTGCTCTTCCCGTCATACTGTCTTCATATCTTCTCATCTTCTTATTTCTTTCTTTTCTCGTTTTCTTGTCATCTCGTCATCTTATCTTTTGTTGTCTGGTATTCTCAGCCTCTCTTCCTTCTGGTCTTCCCGTCATCTTGTCTTTGTGTCATCCTGTCTTCCTGTCGATTCGTACCTTTTTATCTTCTGGTCTTCTCGTTTTCTTGTCCTCCCGTCTTCTTGTTCCCTGGTGTTCTCGTTTTCTTGTCTTTTCTCATCTTCGATAGACACCAAAATCAAACATCCACCAATTTTTTTTTACGAATTTTCTTTTCAAAATCATTATTGCAGGTATACTCTCGGATAAGAATAGTTGCGGTCCTCCTCCTAGCACGGCGATGTTTACCGAGATCTCGCGACACATGTCGTGGATCAAGGCAAACACCATAGACGCCTGTTACTGCTTGAAGATTTGAATTTGATTGTGCCGAAAAACGGGGAACAGAGAAAAGAAAAACAAATAAAACCGCCTTTTTACCATTATCGACTTATTTATTTCTATCATACGTGTTAGTTACATCCTAGCCTTCTTGATTTCCTCGCTGAGATCCTTCAAAATCTTCATCTCCCTTATCCTGATCCTGTTCCTTTCGCTGACCTTCTGTCCGTAGGATCTACGTTTTTCAACAATGACAGCTGCAGGACGAAAAGAAAGATATTTACTCAATTTAGGAGTAAATGGCAGCTTCAAATGTAAAATTTTGGAAAATACACATGGACTTACCTTTTCTTGGATTGCCTCCATGTCGGGGCCTAAACTCCCTAGAGTCGGCGGGGTGACGAGGCTCAATTTCGATTTGGACTTTCGTCTGGTAGACGTCGCGGGGATAAATTGCGAAACGCTCTTAAAGTTAGGATCTGATCCGTCAGGACTTTCCGTTTCTGGATTCTTGAGTGATTTGGAGAATTTGGATTGAGGCAATTTGGGAGAAGGATCTTTCTTCTTGAGTATCAGGTCGATGTAGAAGCTACGATGAGTGAATGAAAAGATTTTGTATAAAGAGAAGAATTAAGCATTTTTGAGGAAATAATTTCTGATATGCCCGCTTTTCATTTGGGAGAGGTGGAATTTGGGGAACGTCGATTCTATGGTACTGTTGGATATGTAAGAGTAGCTTAGGAATTAGCGAAGAAACACCAGTGAGTGCCTCTTGCTCCGTCGAGAGTGTATGAGCCTTAGAGGAAGAAGTAGGGGATGATATCATTGGTATGTGAATTGTTGTTGGGAAAACAGATCTCACCGATTAAAACGTAAGGATAGAAACCAAACCACCAGAAAAAAAAAGGAGAATAAAATGGGCAAGCAATAAGTAGGGGCGCAGTAAGATTAAGCATTATACTCTTCTTATTCTTCCATTTCTTCTTCTTCTTATCCTCCTTCTAATTTCTACTTTTCCCTCTTCTTCTTGTTATTCTAGCTCTTTTCCTTCTTCTTCTCCTTCCTTTATTAAATCCTAGGCGTACATTTTCCGATCTAGTCTTCTTGCTACCATCAAGCATCGGCTACCAAAACGTCATCACTAATAGTTCTTGGGGAAGTAATGTTGATTGAAAAAATGAGGAGGTTGAATTTGAACGTTACATCGCGGAAGAGGTGTTCGATTTGGAAAGCGTTACAGCGAAAAGTAAACCGTTTCGGAACGGAAATAAGCTTCGGATGAAGGTCTAAAGTACCAGGACGCGGGTAGAGAAGAAGATAAGAACTAAAAAGACGGGTGGATGAAAATACAAGAGACAAGAAGATGAGAACGTAAGAAAACAAGAAAACTGGATGACAACACAGCGGAAACACCAGAAAGCAGGAAAAAGAGAAGATAAGAAGACAGGAGGACGAGAAGGCGAGAGGACAAGAAGACAAATGGACAAGCAAACGCGAAGACTAGAGTTTAAGGAGACGAGAACAATAGAGGACAAAAGAATAAGATTAGAGGTTAAAGAGACGAGATCAGCGGAAAACAAGAACATAAGAAGACGAAACAATGGAAGGGACAGAACTCAGGAGCAGGAGAACTTACGAAGGCAAGAAGACGAAAGAAACTAAAAGACCAGAGGACAACGGAGGAATATAAGGGGACAACATAACGGGAAGACCAGAACACAGGAAGATAACAACTAAAAAAGAGAAAGAGACGAGAAGGCGAAAGGATAAGAAAACGAGATAAGCAGAGGACAAGCAAACGCGAAGACTAGAAGTTTAGGAGACGAGAAGAATAGAGGACAAGAAAATAAGAAGATTAGAGGTTAAAGAGACCAGATGAGCAGAAAACAAGAAAATAAGAAGACAAAACAATGGAAAGACCAGAACGCAGGAGCAGGAGAACTTACGAAGGCAAGAAGATGAGAGGACGAAGGAAACGAAAAGATCAGAGGCCAACGGAGAAATACAACGAGACAAGATAACGGGAAGACCAGAACGCGGGAAAGTAACAACTTAAGAAGAGAGAAGACGAGAAGGCGAGAGGACAAGAAGACGAAAGGACAAGGAAACGAGATGATCAGAAGACAAGCAAACGCGAAGTCTAGAAGTTAAAGAGACGATAAGAATAGAGGACAAGAAAATAAGAAGATTAGAGATTAAAGAGACTAGAGATGAGCAGAAAACAAGAAAATACATAGACAAAGCAATGGAAGGGTCAGAACGCAGGAGAACTTACGAAGGCAGGAAGGCGAGGGGACGAAAGAAACGAAAAGATCAGAGGACAACGGAGAAATACAAGGAGACAAGATTAACGGGAAGATCAGAACGCGGGAAAATTAACAACTTAGGAAGAGAAAAAGACAAGAGGGTGAGGGGACAAAAAGACAAGAAAACGAGAAGACCAGAGAACAAGCAAACGCGAAGACTGGAACTTAAGGAGACGATAACAATAGAGGACAAGAAAATAAGAAGACTAGAGGTCAAAGAGACGGGATGAGCAGAAAAAAGAGAATAAGAAGACAAAACAACGGAAAGACCAGAACGCAGGAGGAGAACTTACGAAGACGAGAAGACGAACAAATGGGAGGAATACAAGAAGGCAAGATTAACGGGAAGACCCGAACACAGGAAGATAACAACTTAAGACGACCAGAGGTCAAGAAAATAAGAAGACAAGATGGGAGGACCAGAAGGCAGGAATTTTTCGGCTGCAATTTTTGCAAAACTCCGTCTTGGAGTTCGTCGTTCAATTCAGAGGAGTTTGTGGCGAAATCTTGGGAGCAGGGAGAAGGGGCAGAAGGGGGGTTGAACGAAACTTCAAGTACTTTGTCTCTCTTGTGAAGCACACTGAAGTGCAGACTCCAATGATAAAGAGGGAAGGCTTTGACGTATTCCGCCATGATTCATACCCAATTGGTTGTTAGCGAAGCCATATACAAACGTCATCCAAGGTCATCGATATACAGTGTAGTTCTAAATGAATGCACCATCAACAACTTTAAGTTAGGAAGTTGTTTCGGCACTTATATCAATAACCTTCAACGACATTTGTAGACTCCTTCGCTGTTTCTTATGGACCTTGCCGGAGGGGGGTGGGGGTGGAAGGGGTACCAACGGACCCCAACTAGCGCTTTGATGTATTAAGGACCAACGTACAGTATAACACCCTAACAGCTAGCCGCAGTTTCTTTACTCGCCGGCGGATTGTATGACAGCGAACGTGTGAATGAAATTCGGGACACGTGCTTCGCCCACGACGAGGCTAGCATTTTTAATTCATATCGTACCGAATCAAACGCGATATTGTCAATTCGATTCGTGCAAATCAAACTTTCCTCTCTACCACTCGGGGAAGAGGGGACGTATTTTATTTTTACTTCGGGGACGGTGATCTCGTAAACACGTTGGTTTTTACGCTGACGTACGTATCTCTCTATTCACTAAACCCACATAGGAAAGTCTACATCTCTCCTTACATGACAAATCAATCAGCACAGGTCGACGCAGTGGACCGTCGTCTTTGTTTAAAATATTCATATTTTTACGTATTGTATGTATCGCTTGGGTAATGTGTTCGTCTCGTTATCAAAAGTAGAAATCACGATTTCCGAAACGCTACTATTGCCTCTATCCCGACCGAAACGACAGTTACGTAGGCAAGTAAATGCCTAGACCTAGTGAAAGTGAAAGCCGCTCTATAAGAGCGATTTTTCCCAATTGCTTTATTCCAAAGCTAGTTCGGGGGAAAAATTTGCGCATTTTTGCGCATGCCGATGTAGCTCGGGTTGCACACACAAGCGTGACACGGCGGCGTGCCAAATTACTAAACGTAAATATACGCAGTTACTAGAGTACCTAGAAGAAACGGCCCGGATTTAAACGTTCACCACTAACCTCGTCGTGTCCGAAATCGAAGATTTGGCATCGGAAAAATGCGACGATACGTCCGAAACGTCGCTCCGAACGCTTTCCCCGCCGCATTGGGCGCGCGCCGTCTCCGACGTCTCCTTCCTCTCCGGATTCAATCGTCCCATCCTCGCGTGAAAAATGTTCGAATACGTCTTCTGTTCCTTAAAATTCAACGCGCCTCGATCGCCGTTTTTACCCTTCCGTTGTTCGCCCTTAATCGAAGAGAACCTCATCCTTTCGGACGAACCGGTATTTTTCGGTACTTTCGGGACGCTCCCGGTAATCGTCTTCTTCAGATGTCGTTTGGGGGTTTCCCGTCGTACAACGGTACCACTTCGGCGATATCGCATTCGGTTTCGATCTTTTTCAAATTTTCGTAACGTTTCGTCGTCCGATCGTAAATCGGTTGATCTGTCCTCGTCTCCTCACGCGTCGTTTTCCGATCGAATCTGGAGGTGTTCAGGGTGGGAGCGTTATCCCCGCTATCGCTGGAAATTCGCTTCGAGGTACCGTCGAAAAGGACGTCGATTCGATTTTTGGGGGCCCTCTTCGGAGGATCATCGTCGTCTAAGGAATCGTACAACTCGTCACTCTCCATCGGGCATGATTTTGTCAGAAAAATGACAGGGTGAAATTTGAGTGACGGATGAGTTTTGATTAAGGGGACGACTTATGTGGTGGGGATTGGATGTTTCGAGGGGAAAACGTGATAAGTTATGGTAGTTATCAACAGATGTCTCGCCTGATACGCAATCTACCCATAAATATACGAGATGTAACGCGCCATAGCTATATACAGAGAAATCCGAAATGATTGTCCGAAAAACACTGTTTTCCGCAGAGGGTGATATCAATATTTATTTCCGAAGTTCTGAGTGAACATAGCAACTGATTATATTTTTGTAATATCACCAAATCTTTTGACATTTGTCATTGGCGTACGCTTACTGATTAGTCTTTTGTGTTATTATTTTTCGTGTTACTATTACCTTCTTATTTTTGTTACTTTGTTGTTGTTTGCTTCGAGAAAATTAATTTATTCTTTTAGTGATCGATATCAGATGTTTCAACATTCATTTCAGACTGTTAGCATAATGCCGTACACTCTGGAACAGGACAAATTTCTCTTAGAGAGTTATTTTAGGAATGGACACCGCAATGAGAATGGTGAATGGATATATTCTGTTAACATAAGTATCGAAGAGTTTGGAGAACAGTTTCGAAATGAAGAATATGATTACGAAAATTTAAGACGTCATATTAGCAGAATAGTAACTCGTTTTCGAGACACAGGAAGTGTTACAAAAGGCAAGTCGCCTGGACGACCATCAGTTCTTACTGAAGATAACGTGGAAAATGTACGAACAAGCCTTGAGTTGAGTCCTACCAAACCATTGCGACAGGTGGCACAACAAACAGGTATATTTTTACAATCTAAACACATTTATTTTATTAAAATTGGATTTTATTACAGGATTAAGCTACGGATCTTGTCAAACAGCTGTAAAAAGGAAGTTGCATCTGCATGCCTATAAAATTTCTGTTGTACAAGAATTATTGCTACTAGATTTTGATAAAAGATTACAATTTTGTCATTGGTTTAATGATAACCTGAGAGATAATGACATATTGGACAATAGTTTCTTCTCAGATGAAGCTTGGTTTCATTTAACAGGTTACATTAATTCCTAGAATTATCGTGTTTGGTCTGCTGAAAACCCTCACATATTTCATGAAACACCATTAGATCCTTTAAAAGTTGGAGTTTGGGTCGCTATTTCGAGAAGACGATTAATAGGTCCAATTTTTTTTTGAAGAAACCGTCAATGCAGATCGCTATCAACAAATGTTGGCTTTATTTCTACAAGAACTGCAAGCTAATGAATTAGAAAGAGGATATTTTCAACACGATAACGCAACAGCACACACAGCTCAAACAACATGCGGATATCTTCAAAATATTTATGGTGATAGAGTCGTAGGTACACAACGTTGGCCCCCAAGATCACCTGATCTTACACCTTTGGATTTTTTCCCAAGATTTGTCCCATGAAATGACTTTCCCATCATTCTTCAAAACACACCAGTTAACGAGTGGAAAGTCGTATTTTGACGGATTTTGGAGCACAATCTTTACTGGACATTTTCTAAAATACGATGCTAACGTTAGATCTTTCATCAATGACCCGGGAAGCGCCCGAATACCGATTTTCATATAATTTGCAGAACTTTTCCAATTTTCGATCTACCAAATTGACCCGCCATTTTGAAAAATCTAAGTTGGTCAACGCATTCCTAAAGATAGTAGACTAATACACCAAATTTCCCTCTTAAGATAACGAGAAAAATATCTCAAAATTCGCCCCATGAGACGACTTTCTCATCATTTTTCAGTGCACACTAGTTAGTGAGCGAAAAGTCAGATCTTGGTCTATTTAGGAGCGCCATCTTCACTCGTCCATTTTGTCAAATGCGAAACTAACGTCAGAATCGTCATCAACGATCCGAGAAGACCCCTGAACACCGATTTTCACGCAGTTTGCAACACTTCCGATCTTCGATCTCCCATATTGATCGGCCATTTTGAAAAATCTGAGTAGGGCGGCCATTTTTCTACTCGTAGATATAGTAGACTAATACCCCAAATTCTCCCCCATAAAATAGGGCCAAGGATACCCCAAGTTTCGTCCCACACGATGATTTTCTCATCTATCATTGCACACCGGTTAGTGAACGAAAAGTCAGATCTTGGTCTGTTTTGGAGCGCCATCTTCACTTGTCCATTTTGTCAAATGCAAATCTAACGTCAGAATCGTTATCAACGATCCGAGAAGACCCCTGAACACCGATTTTCACGCAGTTTGCAACACTTCCGATCTTCGATCTCCCATATTGATCGGCCATTTTGAAAAATCTGAGTAGGGCGGCCATTTTTCAACTCATAGAGGTGGTAGACACCCCAAATTTTCCCCCATAAAATAGGGCCAAGGATACCCCAAGTTTCCCCCACAAGATGATTTTCTCATCATCTTTCACTGCACACCAGTTAGTGAGCGAAAAGTCAGATCTTGGTCTGTTTTGGAGCGCCATCTTCACTCGCCCATTTTGTAAAATGCAAAACTAACGTCAGATTCGTCATGACCGACGCGCAGGGCCCCCGGAATACCGATTTTCATATAACTTGCTAAAACCCTCCAATTTTCGATATGACACATTGGTCGGCCATTTTGGAAAATGTAAGGTCGTCAAGAAATTCCTAACAATTGTAGACTAATACCCCGAATTCGCCCCAAATAAAATGAAGGCCAAAAATACCGCAAGATTCGCCCCATGAAATGACTTATCTGATTATTTCCTACCTCACACCAGTTAACCTTCCTATACTCACGCATACGGTCTGTGAGACCGACTTATATAGTATAGTATACGTCTTTCATTTTGACGTGAGTATAGGAAGGTTAACGATCGGAAAGTAGGATTTTGGACGATTTTTGAGAGGCCATTTTAGAGTCGGCCATTTTGTAAAATATGAAACTAACCTAAGATTTGTCATGAGCGACCCGAGAAGCCCCCGGAATACCGATTTTCATATAATTTGCTAAAACCCTCCAATTTTCGAGCTGTCATATTGGTCGGCCATTTCGGAAAATGTAAGTTGGTCAACGAATTCCTAACAATTGTAGACTAATACCCCGAATTCGCCCCAATAAAATTAACCAGTTAACGATCGGAAAGTAGGATTTTGGACGATTTTTGAGAGGCCATTTTAAGTCAGCCATTTTGTAAAATGCGAAACTAATCTCAGATTTATCATCAAGAACCTGGGAAGCTTCCGGAATACCGATTTTCATATAATTTCCAAAAACTTTCTAATTTTTGGTCCTTGCACTACGTAGTAAGTCGTTGCACGATTCCCAATCTAATCGAAGCTGAAAAACTTGTCTGACATAAGTAAGTCGAGGAAAATGTATATATACATTTCCTTCAAACGACAATTGGGCGAATAAAAGTTTTGTTTTGGGTGCACTGACTCACTAATAACGACAACAATAACAATGAAGTTCGACGGTATTCTCGCCGGTACTTGACGTAACAATGATTCGATACACGCCCGACTGAGAACGTTCCAAGGCCTTTACATCAGGCGAACACGTCCTATCCAAATATCCACTTCACCTTGCTAAAGATACGGGGGTCGAATTTTACTAACGTTTTGCGTTTTTCGCCCGAGATAAGAAACGCATGGGCCGTTACTTTTTATCGACTGCGGTTCCCAATCGGTTTTTCCCGAAACTTCAAAAATTGACCGCGACGTTCCTGCGATAGTAGGAAAATATTTTCTCTGGGAAATTTCGTTCGATTTATTATGGATTTTCGTCTGTTTTAATTTGATGCGCCGATTATGAAAAAACCGGTCATTTTCGGATGTGACGTACTCCCAATGTATCAATCAATTTTTGAAATGCCATATGAAGTTTTGTACGTCGCTAATTTCCAAAGGATAAATCGGAGGGTAAACGTTATAATGCAAATTCCCTCCCCCCTCCTCCCCACTCACTCCACCGGCCAAATTAAATAAATTAATAACACGATAGATACCAATTTCGTAAATCCAAATAGAAGAAAACGCAATTTAGGTCGAATCGAAACGGTAATTCGCTTTCTTCAGCTCGCCTCGAACCCAATTAGATTCGAATAGGTTGCGTTATTATGTAAATTCCGGCGATAAAACCGTACTCGGTTTACTTCCTGCATCGGAGAAAATACCGAACGGATCGCGCGAGAAAAGCCGGCGCGAACGAGCGAGGGGAATTAATCGAAAAATGAAACTAACACGAAACGGAAGAAAAAAATATACATACGTTGGACTTACGTGAAAGGAACGCAACACCACATTTTCATATACTACATACGCAATGTACTCGAATTATATAATAATTTAATACAAATAATAAAATCTGACGAAATGCACGAAATACACGAAATTTATTCCCCCGTATATACGCAGAAATTTTTCGAAATTTCGAAACTTAACGCTCGCTACGACCGCGCCATCGCTCCGGAACGGGTACTTACCGAAAGGCGGAACAATTGACGCGACCGCGGCGATAGCCGCTGAAAAAATGATCGGAGTGAACTGGGAACGTTTATCAAACGCCCCAGCCACACAGCATTCGAAATTCGAAAGCCGGACGAGGATCGTGCGAGTTTGGAGCCCCATTTAACATTTCTAGTCCTTCCGTATCGCAGATAGCACGCGATGCCGGAAAGCTACGCCGTCGCCGCCTCCGCGACCGCCACCTGCTGCACCGCCCTCATGTGTCTCCTCAATTCGTTACCGGGTAAGGTCCGTCTTCGAGAATCGCAAATCGGGTTAAAATCGGAATTTCCGGCTTGATTCTAGGACCCCCAGGCGTCAGTTTCCAGGACGCTTACTTCCAGTTGTACCCCATCGATAAGACGACTTGCGGAAAAATCGATAAGACCAGGGATATTACGTTCCAGTTGTACACCAGGTGAGTACCGTTTTTATGTCAATTTTTTTTTTTTTTGAGGCCGTATCGTATCGATAAAATCCTCACCACACGCTAATTTTATCGAATTCCCGCGACACGCGTTTCGCCAACAACGACCCTAATAATTTCAAACCGAATCCCACCGATTTTTACCGGATTTTGCTGATCGCGACGGCTCCATAACATACCGAGGGATATGACCGATGATTTACCGCGTGGTGATCGCCCCTTTCCCGCAACTTCACTTAATTAAAAGAGTTCGTGTTGATCGAGGAGTTTCCCGACGTGATGCTATACGCTCCCGATAATACCACCCCGCGGGGTCCTTTGCGATACCATCGATTTCTATTTTTGTTCCCCCTTTCTTACTCCTCTTCCCCCTTAACGCTATCGATGGTACCAGAAAATTGTAACGGCAATCAAGTTTTAAAGCGGAAAAAGAAACAACATCATCCTAAGGGAAGAATCCAAAAATTTTGATAAGATTAAAAAAGAAAACATATATATATATATATATACAGGGTGTAAATTAAGTGATGACTTTAATTTTGGGGAGGTGATTCCTCATCATATTTTATGGGAAAAAGTTCATATATGCTAAGTTAAGGTTTCATAATCCAAATTTAAAGGTTTAGTAAGTATTTTTAAAATTAAAGCGGAAAAATCGTCTTTTCACTGCGTAAACGACGTTTTATAAAACTTTTAACCTAATTTTTATAAATGTCAACATCTTAAGCTTTAACATCGCTCGTTCTTTTTTTCAAATTTTCTCTATATCGAAAAAAACAATTAAATATTTTGCTTCTTAATATACAGGGTGTAAATTAAGTGATGGCTTTAACTTCAAGGGGCGATTCCTTGTCATATTTTATGAGGAAAAGTTTATATGAACACGTGTCCTAAATTGCTTCGTTTTCGCGATACAGGGTGTCGAAGTTTTAATATAAAAAATCGGTTTTTTTTTTTTGTAATTAATTAAGCAATTAATTTCGACGATTTCGATGAAACTTGGTGTGTCTATTAGCAATAACAAGGGGGTTTCTTTCGATGTAGATTTAAAATCGTAATTCCGGGAGGGGTGAGGGGGATCGCAAAAATAACATAACTCTAAGAGAATTTCTAAAAAAAAAATCTATTAAATTCACCAAGATCAAAGTCTAGATGATAAATTCACTTCAATCGGTGGTTCACCTTTTTCTTGTTTCTAATAGAATTCCTCATTATTATATCTAATCGGCTACCGCATTCAACATCATTGACTGTACGTATTTCCGCTAATTTGATCGAATGACTGCGCCGAACATACATAGCCGCAATTCGTTCTCGACCACTTCGTTACTATTTACTCTCGTTTCTTACCCGTTCTTTCTTTTGCGAGTCGCGCGAATAACGAGCGGTAAAAGCTCGACCTATAAAAGCTGAATTTATTGAATTACGGGCGCTAGCTTTAGAACGGACTAACGTCGATATATCGTTATAATAGACTTTATTATTTAATATCGTCGATTTTATTCTGTTCTATATGGGTGATTGCAAGGACTGTGGTGTAATTTACTGACACAAATATCACATCACTAATAAACCCCTCACACCACACAATAGTTTCATAATAAAATCGGTGACACGTGTTTCGCTAGCTCGAGGCAAGCATCATCGACAACCGTATAAATCGAAGTGGCAAATTTCTAACATTAAAAATTCTACAACATGCATTTTTACCCCACTTTTTACTGTGACCATGTGCATGCACAAATATTTTCCCTCTCGGTGACGACTCGGACGCCTTTTCACCCCCGCAAATTCCATATTAAGTCAAATGGACAGCCAAGGGAAAAGGGAAAGTACCTGCTAACCCGAAGTTTGAACGTTAAAGATTTACAAGTACATTGTGTGAATTGGTTAATGCCCGAAGAAATTAAATTAAATTATAGTTAAAATTCTTTCATTTGATCATAATAATCGGAATAAACTAGATTGAATCGGGCCCGCGTCCCGATTTAGAAGATTTATATTTCTGTATGTGTACACATACACATAGTTCAAGATGACCTGGGTGATCCCACTCGAAATAATTTTTCATCCTAGTAGATGGAAAAATAGCCCCTTCCCCCTTCCGAGTTGTAAAGGGGGAAGTTTAGTTTGCACGAGTGGGATTTAAGAAATCTCCATTCATTCGGTAATATACGGTTTTGTAGATGCTAGCTTCGTTGCTAGCGGAACACGTGCCACCGGATTTAATTACTTAACTTGCGATAGTTGAGGAGTTTACCGATGTTTTAGAGTGTCGAATGTCTTTATTGCACCAACTTACTACATGTTTCATTTGTCATATAATTAATTAAACGAATACAATAATAAATAAATAAAAATGAAATAAAATGAAAAAACGTGTTTAACATTGTCATCACGTTATACACATACATATACATTTATACACAAGTCAGTTAAAACTTTCAGCTAAAAAATTCGTCAATTGAGTATGGGGCGTTATCCTGCAACAGGTTCTTCATCCAACGTAGAAAAACTGGTGTTGGGAGGATTTTTCACCACTGTGTCACTGTAATACTACAGCACCACCGATTTCTATTAATAAGCTAATTTATTTCAGTTTAGTCTAAACCGCGAACATTTCAAATTTTATATTTTTATCAAAAAATTAATTGCAATAACGGGCAGATACCAACTTAATTACAACGATCGCGTAATAATTATTTAATACTCGTAAGTAATTTTAATCGGTGTGTGCTCCTTTCTTTCTAAACTATTTGTGCCTGCGTACTCCATCGCTTGTTTATTACGTATAATGAATGTATGTTTCTTGATATATGTTCACCATGATTAGAATATACGCTTTTAATTTGATTGCGTTTTGGGGGATTATTGCGAGATTCGGTTTCGTTTTCGAGCCGATGGGTCGCTTTTAATTATGGCCGGCACAATTTTCGTACGAAAGTCGTCATCATACATTTATGCATACATAGATTACCAGCGTTTCTATTTGTTTAATTGAAAATTTTACGTACATCGTGTAAATGCAGTAGGAAATAGGATATAACGTTATATTCACTTTATTTATGGCTAGTTGGAAGAGGAGCTCGGACAGGTCAATTTAATTTTTCTCTTCCGGATTTTATCGGTGTTTATTTCAATTTTTCGGTTTACTACACTGGAACCTATGATGTCATCGACGTTTTTTTTTTTTTTTTTAAGTAAATACTTCTTAATAGACACAGTAACCAGTTCGAACGTAACCGTAAGCGTAAACATAAGCGTAAGAGCGTTAAATTTGGGAGGAGCTTCGCTTCGTGTGAAACACAAAGAAAAGAGAGAGGATGATGTGCCGACGAGAGGCGATGAGCGAGAGAAAAGATACGCGCG
Organism: Chrysina gloriosa; assembly: GCA_038088585.1. Taxonomy (NCBI): domain Eukaryota; kingdom Metazoa; phylum Arthropoda; class Insecta; order Coleoptera; family Scarabaeidae; genus Chrysina; species Chrysina gloriosa. Next base: position 53,509,859 of record CM076094.1, on the reverse strand, counting down.
TGCTTGCTTCGTCTGAAACAAAAGGAGAAACAGAGAGAGAGAGTATGATGTGCGACCGGAAGTATTCGCTTTAGACGTGCGCAAACCACACACACCAATTTCTTTTTAATGCAAGTTCTTTAGTTTTTAGAAAGAGATAATTTTTTTCTTCTTATTTATTGAACTTTACACAATTTCAGTATGCGCCCGTACCCGTACAAGCTTTAAAACCTGGCGACTACACATCAAGACTTTTAATCGAAGATTTTGTTGGAAAATATCGTTTCGTGATGATGCCCGAAACGGCATCGATCAAGCACCAGGAATTTACATTGTTGGGCGTTTGAAAATCCACGGAAAACTAGGGAATCCCGTTTTCAAGATATATTTTCGGTGAATATTTAGTGTTGGTATTACTGACGATTAGATCGGACAAACAGCGATAACAGCATACAATTACGAAATAAGTTGCGACGGCATCGCCGACTCCCCACTCTAGAGTCAGTACTAAATCGATGCGCTGTATGCGAGTAGTTCTGTGTATGTATGTAGGCTGTCGTAACTTATTTCGCAGTTACCGCCGTTTGCCCAGACGACATGGCCGTATTTTCGTTTCCCGGAAAATGACCTTCCAGCATTACTAGATGAGGTTCCTCTTAGTGTAAGACGACGAATTTGGGTATAGCACAATGGCGCACCTCCACATCTTAATAGAGAAGGAACGGATTTTCTTAATTAAAATTATACGAACCCTAGGATTGGAAGAGGTGTTCACTAGTCGTTCGGTTAGCAAAGTCACCAAACTCAAATCCCTTTGATTATCTTTTAAGGGGAAGGCTGAAAAATTCGGTTTATGCACGAAAACCTGAAAACAAAGAACGACGCGCTGCTAGGATTATGGATGCCGCACAAACTATTCAAAATGATCCTGCGACTGGCAGCAGAGTTACACCTCTTCAATTCTATGAAAAGCTAAACTACGTATGCGGGAATTGGGTGGCCATTTTGAGTAACCAATTCAATAAGGCGACTTTTTTCAAACGATTTCCAACTTTTTCTTTTGCAGCTGTACGTAATACTTGCGTTAATAGGAACGAAGGTGATTGCAAGGACTGTGGTGTAATTTACTGACACTATTATCACATCGGTAAACTTCTCACCGCACAATTGTTTTATATAATAAAATCGGTGACACGTGTTTCGCTTGCTCGAAGCAAGCATCTTCAACAACCGCATATTTGAAAACAATTGTGGTGAGGAGTTTACCGGTGTGATCTAGCGTCATTGCATTCGTATGGTTATCGAAAACTTCAAACGCTTGTAGCTCAGTTCCAATAGAGTTTGGGGCGTATGTTTATTAGACATTTTCAGATTGAAATTGCTTCAGTAACATTTCCTTAAACTGTAGTGGTCATGCCTGTACCGCGTGTGCCAAAATTGCTGGTGCACGTATCGTATAAGTCTAAATAAGTCGATTCTCTTACGGTGCGTGCAAAATGAGGTGGTGCACCGTCGTGCGTGAAGAACACGTTTCGACGCAAATTGAAGGGCATTTTTTTCTTTCGAAACTATGCGAACTACGTACGAGTCGAGGGGCAAAAAATGAAGACGATGAATAAGCCTTCCCGTTAAGAATTATCAAGGGGTGAGGATGGTTTTAACTCTTCTACAATTGCTTTTCCCCCATGGGGGTTGATACCGAAAAATTTTAGTTGGCTACACTGAGATGTTAGTAGATAGTAATCGTAGTGATAGAATTTGAGAACAAACGTAAACAATGCCCATAGCAACAAAGTTCGGTAAATAAGACAGTTTTCGGCAAAAATGAGTGAAAGGCACGGAAAAATAGGTCAAATAGTCAAATATAAACAACGAATGACAAGTCAAAGCTGATAGAACAAGGAACAGACAGGGATGGAAATCTTGAAAAAACAAAAACATTCATCTTTAGGGTTTTTATCACTACCAACTCAGGACACGACTGTTTCTAACAATTCCTTTTTAACGTATGTCACCTATTATATCTTACATATCACGTTCGCACGTTTTCGCAAAAATATCCAACAATAATCGACTTCTCGCCGGTCGGCGCGGCCTTACACCATGAAAGTGGGTCTGGAATTTTATTCGCCCACGCACGTAATGACATAATAAACTCCCGTAAACAATAGTACGTTACATAGATAAGGTACCTACACCTTACATACCTTTCTACGTACTTGCATTTGCGATTGATAACCCTGACTCGAGATCGGCGAGTGGGTCATTCTTCATAGAAACCACCTCCTTAAGTGACGTGACGTAGGTCGGATACAATGAAAAGAACTACCCGAATGATGATGATTTATCGAAGTTGAGTAAATCGCTTAAAGGGTAACACCACTGTGAATTTTTCAGAAAATCTATTTTTTTATTGGCTTAATAGATGCTTTGAACCTTCTAGAATATGGGACAAAAAGTTTATTACCCGGAAGAAAGTTTCTCCCTCGATATTTCGAGCTCTTCCCGAAGCGCGTCGGTCCGAAACGATTACCTGTGCCAAATAAATACCAGTTGGGAATGTCTTTCTTTTTGATTTGTAATTCCTATAATACACTAACAGAAGTCATTAGAAAGTGTTTATTAAGGACTTTCTAATTCTCATTGTAAGACTCATTTGTAAATATATATTTAGTTAAGATTTACATTATTAACTCTTCGATACTTTATATTTTATGTAGTTGAATCATGATGAATGTTTAAGTGCTTGGGAATGAGGTAATGAGGTTTCGAAGACGTCATTGTGACTTTAGTGCCGTTTCACTAACAAGCTTAAATAGTTAAATGCGACGAAAAGGTTACCTCGCCTTTTAATTACGTTTTCACTTCCAAGAAGCAATTACAGATACTTAACGCTTCTTCTTCGTAATGAAAAGTCTCCCTGTTCAACAAAGTCCGTTACTTTTAAGTTAAACTGTTATATAAAATCGTCTTCAATATAGCGACTGATATTGCTGGTGTGCAACTTTAATGGTGGTCCGACAAATATTCTACGATTCATGAAAGTATTGGAGATGGATATTGACGTCCAATCATACAACTTTTGTGTTGAAGCCGATACTAAGCGAATCAAGCACGCCAAACTATCTTTGACAGATGCGGCAAAAGAGGCGCGCTCAAGCATACAATCTGAGAAGAAAGAGAACGAGGAAGAATATTTGAAGCTGGAAGAGCTGCTTAATGGTAAAAAATTATAAAGAGTCGAATTTTTCATTCGTTCATGTCTATAACACATTTCAAAACTTTAAACGCGTTTTTCTCGAAACGCGATTTTTCAAAACGGCATAACTAGAACAATTTTTATTCTATTCATTCCAATTTTTGACCATATCTTTAGCATAAGAATATCTAGTGCAATACGTATGGGATTTTCGATAAGTTAATTTAAATAGTAGTTATTAACAAATGATTGCCCTGTTTTGGCCGAAAATTGAATGTTTTACGTCAAATACTCGTCAATCGCACAAAAATCAATATTTTTAAAGTCCCTTATGCATTTCACTAGCTATAACCATGTAGATTAGGTGGATTTTTTTTTATTATCCCGAATTCAAATTTGCACCAGTTACACTGCGATTAACGTGTACAGCAATTAACGTGTTCATCACGAGCCGCAACCGCAGACTATAATTTTGCTCCTGAATGGGACCCGATTAGCACCGCGTAATGGGCCCTCTACAATTACAAAAAACCTAAACCAAAAGAGAAAAACAATCGAAACTATACTCGACTCGCCGAACAAATGCAGTAGTAAATTATGGCAACAATGTGTGTTTAATAGGTCACATAACCAATAACGTTTGTAATTGGTCGATCAGAGTGGCCGCTTACAATAGAATAAAAATCGAGTCCATATTGCATTTGGAATATTAGATTTTATTAGCTTTCTTTGTAAATGATCCATTATCTATTATATTTCATAAACCAGTGTTTCTGAAGACTATTTATCGATCGTTCTAGTGCACCAATAATACATTATTGTTTTGTAGATTATACATTATTTCTTGCTATATTATCGTATATACTTACATTATGGAAAACTCACCTCCTAAGAAGAGAGTTTCAAAACATTTTACGGTAGAAGATAAACAGAAGGTTTTCAATATATTTAAAACATTTCAAGAAAAGCCTAGCACTTCTAAAATTGTTAGTGTTGAAATGACAGCCAAAGCAGCAGGTATCTTTCCAAAAACGATAACCAAATCATAGTAACTATTATAGTATCTTTTACAGGAATTACTGAACGCAGTGTTTACAATATTGTGAAAGAATATAACACTAATCACGAATTACAACCACCAAAAAAATATAGAAAAAGGGCTGTTTTAGATATGGTGGATGATGAAATGAAAAATGCTATATGAAGAATTGTACATTCATTCTTTTTTAAAAATGAACCTCCAACAGTTCAAAAAGTTCTCACAGTGATAAATGAAAGAGATGACATTCCTAATTTCAAAATTACGACTCTCAGATCATTATTAAAGGAACTAAACTTTCGGTACAAATATTTATTACTTAAAATTCTATATACTAATCATAAGATAATTATGTTTGTAGTTATAATAAGCGAGCTCGAAATAGTATTTTAAAAGAAAAAGATGACATTATTACCTGGAGACGAAAATACCTTCGTGAAATTAAGAAATATCGTGAAAATGGTACCCCGATATATTACTTGGATGAAACTTGGGTAAATGCTGGACATACTGTAAATAAACTATGGACAGATATGTCTGTTGTCACTGCAAGACAAGCATTTATAGAAGATTTAAGTACAGGTCTTAAAAATCCTTCAGGCAAAGGCAAAAGATTTATAATTGCACACATTGGCTCGGATGAAGGATTTGTAGAAAATGGTTTACTCCTCTTTGAATCAAAGAGAACAGGAGATTATCATGAAGACATGAACGCAGAAAGGTTTGAAGAGTGGATGAGATGTATTCTCCCCAATTTAAAAGAAAATTGCGTTATAATTTTTGACAATGCTCTGTACCATAGTCGTAAATTGAATAAGCCACCTACAACTAATAGTCGCAAATTAGAAATGCAAAACTGGATGAGGGAGAATAGTATTGCATATGAAGAAAACATGGTAAAGGCAGAATTGTTAGCTTTAATTAAAGAACATTTATCTGGCCCTCCGAAATATGCTGTTAATGAATTAATAGAAAACACTAATAGAAAGGTACTTAGACTCCCCCTTATCACTGTGAATTAAACCCGATTGAACTAATATGGACACAAGTGAAGGGGTATGTTGCGAGACATAACACCACATTTAAATTGGCAGACGTGAAAGAATTATTTCAACGAGGTATTGACAATATTTCTGTTGAAAATTGGCAAAATGCTATTAAACATGTTATTCAAACAGAGAAGGAAATGTGAGAACTTGACAATCTCATAGATATACACATAGAGCCGTTAATCATTACAATTAATAATGATTCGTCTACATCATCTAATAGCGAAGAAGATACATGTTAAGAACGTTTTAGTGTGTCATAATTAATTCCTTTACTGTATTAAATTTTTGTAATATGTATAAAATTTATTATTTTTGATTATACCTATTTGTACAGTGAGTTAATTTTTTAGGATACTGTTTCTTATATAAATACGTACCAAAAAAAAAATATTAATTATTTGTTTCCTTATTTTGTATTTATGTATTACATAGATCTTCTTAAAACCATTGTGTATTTTTTATTTACTATATATAATTCTATATATTGGAGATGCATAATTTAATTCAACAAAACATACAGCGTTGGCCATATGTATTAGACACCTCTGTGAAAATGCCGTATTATGAATACATTTATATTTACAGATAGATAGTACTCGGAAATACTTTCGATAAAACTCCTTAATGTAATTTTAACGAGGGTCGTGTGTACTTAAGCAGGTAGTTTTGAAGTAAGGGGTCATTTTACAGTTTTGAGTATCACTTTATTTCCGACACGCTAACGAAAAGGAGTTTGTTGCGAAATTGTATTCATTCATTCAAGTGTGTATTTTTATTATTAGTGTGTGTACAGTAAAGTATAAAATAATGCCAAAAGTTCGTGAATTAACGGAAGTGCAGCGCGGCCAGATCCTTCTGCTCAGTTCGCAAGGGATGACACTGTCAGCGATCGCAAGACAAATGAAGTGTTCGCGATGTGCGGTTCGTACCACACTAAAAGGTACGAGGAGACAAGATCATTCACTAATCGGCCTAAAAGTGGAAGAAAACGCCTAACAACTGCAAGAGAAGATCGAATTTTAGAGAGAACAGCCATACGGAATCGGACAAAAATGTCGAAAGATCTCGCCAGCGAATTAGCCCTGCGTCATGGAATTGATATTTCTGCACGGACAGTTAGGAGAAGGCTTGTGGCAGTTGGTTTACGTGGATGTAGAGCTCGACGAAAACCATACTTAACTGCAGAACACAAGAAAAAGCGACTTCAGTGGGCTAGAAAATATAAAAATTGGTCCGTCGAAAACTGGGCCAAAGTATTATGGTCCGATGAATCTAATATAGAGGTATGTAAGAATAGGTATTTATAATGTTAGTAAACGTAGATAAGTTAAATTACCGCTTAAAGTTTTTCAAAAAAAGACAGCCAATTTAAAGTATATTTTATTACTTTATTTTCCAGCTTTTCGGCCAACCTGGGGCGCAGTACATTCGACGACGACGAGGAGAGGCATATCACCCGGATTGTATAGTACCTACAGTAAAACACGGTGGAGGCAGTATTATGATTTGGGGGTGCATGTCTGCATCCGGCGTCGGCGAACTCTTCTTGTGCAAAGGTCGTATGAACAGTGGTGCTTATATTGATATGCTGGGGGAGGTATTGGAGCCGTCGGTATTAAAATTGTTTGATACAGATGTACCTGAATATTATTTTCAACAGGACAATGCGCCTTGCCATAAATCACGGCAAACAATGGGGTGGTTCAACGAAAATAACGTAGAGATTCTAGACTGGCCAGCTCAGTCTCCGGACCTCTCCCCGATTGAACATTTATGGAATATTTTAAAAACTAAGGTGGTAAAACATAAATGCAACAATAAAAACATTCTTAAACAAAGAATAATCGAGGAATGGTCAAAAATATCCAGTGAAATGTGCCATAACCTGGTAGCAAGTATGCCGAGAAGAGTGCGTGCTGTTATAAAAGCAGGTGGAGGTGCTACTAAATATTAAAATAAACTAACATTCTTTAATAAATTACTGACGAATACATTCCTGTTTGTGATTTTGATTTCATTTCTTGATTTTGTACTACGGGTAACAATAATTTAAAGTTTTTCGTACGTAGGACTAAGGTGTCTAATACATATGGCCAACGCTGTACTTGAAGGAATAAGAAAATTATTTTAGTACTTATTTTGCAATTTTTATTTATGTCAAATACAAAATGAGGTTATTATTCTGATATGTTTACATGTGATTTATGCTGTGTGAGTCGGACATTTGCATTGCAAGGTTGCCATAATTTGCTACTGCATCTGTTCGGCGAGTCGAGTATAATTCGCTAATATCAAATGCAAAACGGTGCTTGCGTAAATGACATTAAGTGACAATATAGAAACGTGAATGTAGAAACGTTTCAAACCAAAACATTTTTCCGAGCTTTACGTATCCGAGCGGTATTTGTCTTGGCGCGGACAGATTCAGATTTTAAAAAAGGCCGCAACAACGAATTCCTGACCTTCCACAAGCCGGCTTGCGTTGCGATAGGTAATTTCAACAACAATACCTAGTAAACGGGACAAACAGGAAGGTAATCGTGCGTAAAATGTTTAATAATCGCTTTCGAAATATCCCGACGTTCATTTAGCGATAGGCGATAAATATAAATAACTTTTCTCTTCCTCGGTAAAAGTTAAAAAATCTAGTCCAAGATCAGAGAGAAATCAAAGCTGAAATTCGTGTAAAGCTCGACACGATCGGGGTAGACTCAGAATTCGAAAGGACTCTGACGTTCAAAACGTCATCTTTTTAACGGATAAAACTCGCTTAATTTTAGGAATGCGGACGAAAGATGTTAGGTCATTTTTTCTTTCGGGAAAGAATTTGGCCAACACCAAAACTTGAACGACCAGAAACGCGCGAGGCATTATCAGAGCTATCTTCAAACGGACACAACTCGCTTAATTTTGGAAATGGGCATTTCAAATTTAAAACCATATACACAGAAAAGATGTTAAGTCGCCATTTCTCTCTTCCGGAAACAATTTGGCCAGAAACAAAGCTTGAACGACTTCAAACGCGCAAACTATCATCAAAGCTATCTTCAAGCGGACACAACTGGCTTAATTTTGGAAACGGAGACTTCAAATTTGAAAACATATACAGAAAAGATGTTAGGTCACCTCCCGTTTTTTCGCCATTTTTCCATACCGGAAACAATTCGACCAAAACCAGAGCTTGAATGACACCAAACGTTCAAGGCATCACCAGAGCTATCTTCAAACGGACACAACTCGTTTGATTTTGGAACTGGGGGATTTCTAATTTGAAACGTATACAGAAGAGATATCAGATCATCTCCCGTGTTACGCCATTTTTCCATACCGGAAACAATTTGGCCCAAACCAAAACTTGAACGACCTCAAACGCTGAAGGCATCATCAGAGCAATCTTCAAACGGACACAACTCGCTTACTTTGAAGATATAGGCCTGGAATTTCGAAGAGATATAGAAAGGATGTTAAATCGCGTAAATCAGAATTAAAACGTCATGAGGGTATTTCCTCCAATTTCTTTTTACGCCATCCTGACTTACAACGTGCAATAAAAAAGATTTCCGATTTCAAAGATTTCGTTCAATTTTTACTTTTACTCTTCTCCTTATTTATACCTATATACATTTATTCCTTTCTCTCCCTAATTCAACAAGAGAAATAAATTTCTAAAATCGGCGTTATCGTCCCCATCTTCGCGTGCTCGTTAAATTTCAATTCTTCGACTTTCTCTCCCATTCCGATTTACATGAATGTGGTTGGCTTTTGCGATTTTATCTTCGGCGTAAATTCGACGAAAACGTGTCACGATTAAAGGCGATTAAAGGGAAAGGTCGGAAGGCCACGCCATAATGACGACTTTTTCATCCCGTATGTACGTATTTGTAGGACGACGTAGAAGAGGCAGGATTTTTAGAAACTTCCATCTTGCAATTATGAAAATACAAATTTAAAGGAATTAATTTCAGATTTCAATCGTACCAACATATTTTAACGGTAAACGCGTCATAGAAGCTATTGTGAGAAATCTAAGAAATCCCAGGAACTTTTTAGAACCATCCGGTTAAATTATTTTCTTTTTCCGTTTGGCTGTATAGGATCATACCGAAACAAGACAATGACGTCATTGGCGACAACTTCGCTGATAATTACATTCTATGTCAATTAGAATTATTTAACAAAGTAGATTCGAAGCAATATACCTCATAATACCTCATCGATTGACTAATTTGTATGCGAAACTGGGATACTAATTCGATAATTCTTCCCGCGTCAATCAATAATTGGTTAACTCCTTCGTGAGGGGCAGTACGTAACTAGCACCCACACGAAACTCAGGAAATAATTGGCCGATATCCATGCCAAGCTCAACGATTGGTTACTTATCAGATGATAATGTCCAATCATATAGCGACTTTTACGGCGGGTTCGTTTGAATTATTTAACTAGTAACTTCTGATCAGCATTATCAACTTAATTTTTTTTTAGTCAGATTCTTTTATGATTATAATTTTTAGGCACAATCCGGTCCAAGCCGACGTTCTACGAATCGGCGACGACGAAGCCCTGTTCAAATCGCATTTCAACTTCTCGGAGCCGACGGTTTTCTTTTTCCACGCCTTCTTCGAGTCCTCCACCTCCACGACGGCCACCGCTATTAGAACGGGTGAGATTTCGTATGAATTAAACATATTTACGTTCGAACGCGTTAAGGGGGCGACTTATATGATGGGGATTGGATTTTTCGAGGGGAAAAAGTGATAAGTTATGGTAGTTATTAACAGAATAAATATAAGATATAACGCGCCACAGCTGTCTTTGCAATGCGTAGAAAGTCTAAGTGAAACAAAATACAAGTGTCATCTCACTCTATGAGACTGCTCAAAAATGCGCATGACTAAAAATACATTCAAATTTTAGCGGCATTCGGGAATGTCATTTTCCTATAACTTGAATAATAACGTAAGCTTAATTTATACATTTTGATGACATTTGATATCGGTCTTTTCTATCAACTGGACAATTTTGGATCGAAATGTTAACAGTGAATAATGTTAAATTTGTTTTGTATTTATTTCCATTTCTTAGATTGAAAATTTAAAATTGTTTCTAGGTGTTATAACTATGGACAGAAAAACGTACATAAGCTACTTTCTAAATATGATAAAGTTATATAAAAATGTTTAACAGTTAAAGAACTATTTTCTCTCTAAGCGGAAAAGAATCCATAACAAGATAATAAAAATCTAAAGTCTAATTCTAGAAATAATATATTAAATGTACATGTAAACCTAATCAAAACTTCAAAATGTTTCACAATACGAGTAAACCAAACTAGGAAATTAAACTAAAACTTAAGCTAGCGATCTAGTGACGGAAGAGTTACCAGACAAGACAATATTTAACATAAACTAGTACATATACACTTATTGATTATTAAATAAAAGTAATTTAATATTTAATTCATTTATACCATATGTTTGTACCTTTTTATGATCTTAATCGACCCTCATGGTGCAGTCGCACAGTTAAATACAAGTTTAATATTAATATAACCAGTTCCACATTGTGATTATCGAATACATTCTACAATAGAATATGGTTTTACATTCTTTCTGTGTTAAACGTGGAGGCCAATTTTTTAATAATTTTTTCATTAAGACGTTTACTATGCTAGAAGTGATAAACAATGCTGGAATATTTACCCTTAACACTTTCTCTGCAATTGTGCAAATTCTAATAACTACTGTCCTCGGGTTTATCAGCTTTCCTCTCTCTCTATCGTTACTATCATCTTTTCTTTACACCAAACACGAAGACTCACTTGGGAAAACTGCAGTCTGCTTTTCCACCACGTGGTTGTTTGCTGCTGCATATAAAATAATATCGCGAATACATGTTTCAATAAACATGAAGCCCTAACCTATAATTGCCTAGAATACATCAGAATACATGGACACAATAACAACCGCTAGGTAACCGCTGAACGCCAAAGCGCTGAATTCCGGACTGGATTAGCTTTTATAATGCAAACACACTCCTCTGTACTCTCAACAAGCGAAACAGAGATATGTTTTCTGTTTCATAATGTTGGCTAAAAGAATGTGTCACAAGGCCCATTATAGCTCTTTATAATTATAAGAGGAAATTCTCCTGCATCGAAAGTTGACGTTTTTTGGTTGACATTTATTTTTGGAATGATATATTTTTGCCATCTATCGGACAATAGCTACATTTTTACCAGGATTTTGAGGATTTATAAATCAACTGCCTGTCATACGTTCACTTTGCGGACACAAATTAGTCTCTATACATACCGAATTTTTCATATTCTTACAAATTTCACATGTAGAATATCGCAGCAAGGTTATGCAATATATTTTGTTTGATTTTACTAAAAATTTTTGTTAAAATGTGCAATGTTTGAAACAAGTTTTCTCAGAGTATACGACATAATTGAGATTGACAATATAACCATACCCTAGTTTATTCCTTTCACTTTCGGTTTGCTAATGATTTTATTAAAAATAATGCCTAATTTGCCAGTTTTGTATCCTACAAATTAGTGCCGTTTTTCGATAACGATGCCATCTGTTGACTATGAACTCTCAAGCCGCCCTCTTAAAGTAATAAATTTCATCAACATTTCCTTGTATAGTGTATCTCCAACGAAAGGACCACAACATCCTCCTCTTGAACGCGCCTCGCATGGAGGCCGGTCCCTGGTATCTGACGGCGGCCAAAAATACGCGCGTCGTCGGCGAATATTCGGCCGAATTCGTCGATTACCTCGTCTCCATGGGATTGCACTTGCCGTCTCTCCATCTCATCGGGATGAGTTTGGGGGCGCAGATGGCCGGCGTCACCGGACAAAACGTGAAGAGCGGTCGGATCACGCGCATCACCGGATTGGATCCGGCCGGACCACTTTTCACCAAATGGCCGAAAAATCTCAAGTTGGATCGAGACGACGCCGAATTCGTCGACGTCATCCACACGGACGCCGGCATTTTCGGTTATCCGAGAGGAATCGGACACGTCGACTTTTGGCCCAATGCGGGGATAGCGCCTCAACCCGGATGTACGCCGCGGGAAGTTAAGAAACGGAATCCGGACGCGGTCGTGGAAACCCGTAAGTAAAATTAAGAAAGGAAAAAGAATATACGTGGGCGTTAGAGAGTTGACGATATTGTAGTATAGTAATACTCGAATGGTTAATTACCATTAGAAAATTCATCATTTATTACAATTCAATATATCAAAATTCACAGTTGATGTTGGGGTTATGGTCTTCAATTGACGGCTTATTTTGGGGTCCTATTTATACCTTTTCGACACCAGGCCCACCACCTTTTGAGCGTTTTATTACCTTACGGGTGTTAGCTTCTTATTTTGGCTCCAACCAAAGACGTTTAATGGGAGAAACAAATGTAACTAGAAATAAAATTAATAATTATTATAAAAGCATGTATTAATGAATAAAAAAGCATTGTTAACATTCAGATACATACATACAACACTTTTACATTACAAGAATTCATAATAACTTACTGGAATAAACCAAGGATACATCGACATTCAATACAGGTTTCTATAACAGCGATATGCCTGGATCAACTGGAGTCAAGGTGAATTAAAGTTTTCGTTTCGTGGACAACTTATAAATACAGCAGCGTAGTCCTGGTTTCCAAAAGAAATAAAACGGTAAACGACGAAGAAAATTGACAAGATAGATAAGTCAACAAATATATTTGGAATAAAAGGGTTTTAAGAAGTACCAGTGAATAAAAGAACCTCACCATACCGGAGAAGATAGAATCTAAGAAGGGGAGGAATCCATAGAAATTAAAGGTGCATCGAGAATAGAAGTTAAGAGAGGAGATATAGGAAGAACCATCATCGAATAAAAGAAATTACACACACACACACACACAACACTAGGTAATTATCTTGATTTTATGTTAAATATTTCTCAAAATTTATAAATATAATTTACGCTAGGCCGATGCAATTTTGTTTAAGAAATTTAACTAAATTCTCAGTACACTATTCTTCTTATAGCATGATCGCTCACATGCTCTTCGTCAACTTGAAGTTTATGGAGGAAGGAGGGTGGGGCGTTTGACCCTATGGGTTCCTGAACCTGTAACTTTTTTTTGTAGTATTTTGCAGTCATTGGAGGGCGTACCAATTCTACGCCGAATCCGTGGTGAAAGAATATTCGTTCCTGTCGGTTCGGTGCAAATCCTGGAAGCATTTCTTGGAGGGAGAATGCGACCCCGAACAGTCGGCGGTTAGCATGGGATTCCTGGTGCACCCCCAGTAAGTCCTCGACGTTCTCGTCGCACGTGCTTTCCTAAGATTTATGCTTTTTTCTATTATTTTGCAGCGCAAGAGGCAACTATTTTCTAATCACGAAAGGAGAATCACCGTTTTCTTTATGAGGGTAGAATTTTTTGCGGGAGGAAAGACATTAGATTAGACCGATTTGAAGTTTACCGGTGAAATACTACGTTAACTAAACTGCAAAATCGTAACGACCTCTTCTTGAATTTTTTTTTTTTTACTTTCACCGGTTTGCTTTAAATTGAGAAACAAAAACGCAATTGTAACAAACGAAGGGAACTTCCAACTGTTTCTTCCATCTCGATTGTTCGATTTTATTTCACTTTTTAACAGTAGAATAGTTCCCGCTTAAGGGCGTTCGGTACTTTTTCAAGATCGGTTAAAATTAATTTTTTTATTGGTTCCAAAACTATTTTGAAAATTGTATATGTGACCTTTAAAACTAGTGTGTGTAACGATAAAATACTGGCTTTTCTTACAAAGTTAAGAGCTTCTACATCTTCAATTTTTTGTCAATAATAAGTGAAGAACTGGTAAGTTTACAGGCTCGAAATTTTATATACCGCGCATTCGTCACGATAGCTACGACTTGTCGATGAGCTTTTTTGTAAATTCCTCGTTTATTGTTGAATCTAACCCCAATTAAGGGATAAAAGAATGTCCATGGGCTTACCGTCATTTTGGGACGATAACCAAGGAAATTACAAAAATGCTCTTCGACAAGTCTTAGATACCCTATCGAATATGTAGTATTCAAAATTTCAGGCCTGCATACTAGTTGGTTCTTCACTTATTATTGACTAAAGATTAGACCTGTCTGAGCTCTTAAAATTGTAAACAATTAGTATTTTATGGTTATACATGTACATCTGTTATAGCTAAAATATACCATTTTCAAAATAATTTTGGCCAAACTCTGATCGGTTAACCTCCGACGATGATAGGTTAACTCGCCCACAAAATTCAAACCACAAGCGGTTAACTTTCGCGCGAAACTCGAACGGTAATTGGCTAACTACACCGGAAATAAGTAGCCAAGCTCTTATTGGTTAATTTCCGTGCGAAAGTTGATGATTAGCTAATTTCGATACAGGCGATTGGCTAACTGTCGCGAGAAACTCACTCGATTGGCTACCGTTTTTACGAAATTTATAAGATGCATAACTTACTTTCGAAAGTCAAACTAACTCACAGAAACTTGTTCATAAAGCATTACAAGAATTCCAGAGTGAAACTCAATTTGTTATTGGTTACCATTCGCGTCAAACTCTAATTGGTTAACTTTCACGTGGACCTCCGACGATGATTGGTTACCATTCGGACCAAACTGCCATTCGTTGCTTTTCACGTGGACATCCGGCGGTGATTGGTTAACATTTACGTTAAACTCTAATCGGTTAAGTTTCCTTCTTGGTGAACTCGAGCACGAAATTCGTAACACAAATGCTTCAATTTCGTCCCAAACTCGGATGTTGATTGGTCAACCGAATCGCCAAAGTTAACCACCAAACTTAAACGGTGCTTGATTAAGTCCGGTGCAAAACTAGATGATTAGCGAATCCCCACACGAAAACCAGAGCGTGATTGGCTAATTCACGCAGGATTACTCCAATGATTGGCTAAACTTCTCACGAAACTTAGAAATTGGTTCACCGAAATCCCCGAAAAAGTTCAATATCGGTTAGAAAGGATAGAAATAATTCCCGCGTAAAACTCGATCTATGATCGGTTAAGACTTGTCCGAATCCTGTGATTAACCGGTCAACTTTCGCGCGAATCTAGGACGGTGATTGGCCAAATTCAGCGCAAGCTTAGCCCGTCATTGGCTAATTTTCGCTAAGAGCTCAATGAGTATTTGTAATGCCCGTTGTTAATTACTGCGATAAGTTCGCTGATTGGATAAGTTCCATGTGACACCTAGACGGCGATTGGCTAACTTTCATGTAAAGTCTAGACGATGATTGGCTAATCCCTATAGGAAACTCAATAATAGGTTAATTCCAACTTAAAACTTAATGATTAGCCAATCACCGCACGAAATCGGGACGGGGTCTCGTTAAAATTCCGCAACAAACACCACGATTGGTAAATTCCTACACGAGCTCGTTAATTGGCTAACTGTCCCTGCCCAATTTCGATAGTGATTGGTTAATTTCCGCGCGAAACTCGATGATTGCCTAACTTGATTGGTTAAACGGGTAATTGACGAAGTGATTTGTTAAGTTTCGGGGCGAAACTGAGTGGTTAGCCAACTCAAACAATGATTGGTTAACTACTGCGAGAAGCTCAGTGATTGGCTAACTTCAATGCGAAGTCTATGCGGTGATTGGTTAACTCCCGTAAGAAACTCGATGATCGGCTAATTTCAGGTCACAACTCAATGATTAGTCAACTCCCACACGAAATCGGGAAGACTTTTCATTAAAATTTCGCAACGAGCTCCATGATTGGCCAATTCCTCCTCGGAAATCAACGATTGGATCATTTTCGTGCGAACTTTCGATAGCGATTGGTTAATTTCCGCGCGAAACGGAACGATTCGATAACTCAAACGATGATTGGTTAAGTGCGGCGAAGAACTCCATAATTGGTTATCTTTGCGGTGCACTATTGGTAGTGATTGGTTAATTTCCACCCGAAACTCAATGGCTAGTTAATTCCGCGAAACTCAAAGAAAATTTTTCATATTTAATTATTATTTATTTGGTATGTATATATAACAATTGATTATGCTTCACACCATTGTCCTGTAATTGGATCGTTTTCTGTTGGTTAATAAATACATTATCATTATTATTATTATTATTATTATTATTATTATTATTAATATTTGGCTAATTTTCGCAAACAACTCTCGCAAAGTTTAAATGGTGATTTGTCAAATTCCACGCGAAATTCGAGATATCCAATTAGCTAGCGAGTTTTATGGCGGGATTATTTGAATTGTAACTTTTCAAATTGCGTATAAACGATACTTTCTTCACCTATGAGAATGCCGAGGGTGGTTGTTTCTGAGACCAAAGAATCTTTCGTAGTTTCGTCATAATTGATGGGAACGCGTGTTGTAGTATTTTTCTATTTTTTTCATAGGTTTTTTCTTTGCATTGTAAATAGATTTACGTATTTTTTCGTATTTATTTGGGGTATATTCTCTACGAAAATATTGTCGTGTACTGTAAAATAAAAAAAAAAAAAGTAAATAAATAAATTTTGTTTATTTGCATTTTATTTTTTTCTATTTTTGTAAGTTATGTTTAACTCGGATGTAGGGTTTGTTTCCTTAGAGAAGGGCACATTACGTCATGAAAATATGCGCGCAATGTGACGTTTCATTGACTTTCCCTAGCCGGTTGCCATGGTAACGTATACAGAACACCAAATTTGGTTCATTGCGCCGCTGATGTAATGTGCTCTTCTCTAAGAAACCACGGCCTACCCCGATCATTTTTCTGGGGAGATGGAGGGAAAGAGAGGCGTGTAAAATGTTGATGACGTTTACTCGCTGGGACCGTCAAAGAGTAAATGAACAAAAAACGACTGTTACCTCTAGAAGAATGCTAGATATGATCAATTCAAACAAGGGCTCCTCAAGGTTCGTCTTTGGGACCACTACCTTCCCTTATTCGTCCAATCGAAATAAAACGCAAGACTTTTTTCAAAAATTATAATTTTTTTTTAGTAACTTTTCGTGTTTATTCTGTGTAATTTCGCATCGAAACGTACTTTAAATTAAAATTAAACCGCCGCGTCGCCCTTCCGCCCCTTCGGATTCGGCGAACGATTCTCCTTGATCGTCCCTAGCCTCACCCTGGCGGGAGCCCGTCGCGGTAACACGAACGATTTCGACTGGAAATAAGCTATAGCGTTCTCAGGATCCGAAACGTCGTCGTTCGCGAAAACCTTCGTCAGGTTGCTGGTCGTCTTGCGGAAGATCTCATCCGGATGTCGATCCTGCCAATGCCTTCTGCGATGCAATCGCTGCTGACGGTCCTCGTCGTCGCACAGCGGTTTCGTTTTCGAATCGTCACGCTGCTTCAGCATGGCCGGATTGACGCCCCACAACTTGAACTGTTTCAAACTGACCAACGGTCCACCGTTTTCTCGCACCAGATGTCGCTTTTTCGAGGCGGCGCCGAAGGAGTTCACGTCCGCGTAAGTTTTCGACGCGTCTATGAGCGGACGTTTCGGCTTCGAAACGATAAGGTGCTTCGGAGTGGCAACCGTTTGAGCCTAAATGTTTTAAATTGGGTTTAAAAGGAAATACTTCGACCCTCTCTACCCAGTAAAAATTTTTAAATTTCGCGGATAATTTAAGTTGGTAAGTCCGGCACTGGTGGACATACTCGCCAATTTTTAAGTACAATACATGCGAATATGCTCACTATTACCGGACATGCCAACTTAAACTATCCGCGAAATTTAAACAATATTTACTGGGTAAAGGCAAAAGAAGGCTACCGGAAGAAGTTTAGAAGGAAATAAAACAAAACAAAAATGAAAGGATTTTGCCGTTTCCAGCATTCACCTAAATGTTTAAATAATTTTATAAAATTTACGTTGGTGGTACTGACTGTCAAAGATAAAATGTATCTTTTTGAATTCAATATGTCAGTTCGAACATTACTTTTAGTTTTCTACTGGCGATTACGTAACCAAGTTGTTCGTCATTTGTCCACAAAATTAAACGGTTTTTTAAACTCGCCATGACCATTGGATGTCAAACGTTAAAAGTCAAATCTGCCATTTCTGAGACGATTAGGTTATGTTAGTATATGATCGCCGTGAGCGCCATTTTAAATCTAACAGGAGTGACAACATCCAAGACTAAATATCCCCTAAATATCGTGCTGCCTCTGTTTATATACCTTATATTTAGTTATTCAGCCAAATTTGATACGACCTCTGCTACGTGCTGTCATCTAGTGTGTATAAAATATATTTGTTCGTAATTGAATTTATGATTGAAAGCAGGTGACCAATATTTCATATCCAATATCACCAATCATTTGCATTTTCGATTTTGAAAAATTTGACATTATTCACAGAAATTTTAAAACGAATCATAAAGGATATTTTTTAATATGAACAAAGATCACTGCATAGAAATCCGTATTTGACGAAAATACCTTGGATGTCATTTGTCTATTCAAACGAAATTTAAAAAGTAATTGAAAAACGAACTGGTTTTAAATGTCATACGTCAAATCTGTCATTTCCTGAGATTTAGGTTATGTTACCATATGGTCACCGTAAGCGCCATTTTAAATCTGGCAAGTCGACCAACATCCAAGTCTAAAAGTCCCTTAATATGATTACTACGCGCGGTTCCATTAGGAAAACATCGGCCTTGTCAACATTGCGATACAACCAGTCCCCATTTTAATCCTCAAAATTAAGTAAATTCTATCATTTCGAGCCTTCAACGTTTCTATATAATTCTCGTGGCGTTACGTTGGCCTCCGTGGCTGTCAAATATAAAATTTATCAGTTGGAATTTAGATGTCATTTCGTACGTTACCGCGTTTTCTTACCGGAGATTACGAAATATGAAAAATTTATGTTAAACGTGGACCGGTTTTAAATCACCCTCGTTGGATGTCAAACGTCAAATCTATCATTTCCTGAGATCTAGGTTATATTACCATGTGATTACCGTAAGCGCCATTTTAAATCTGGCAAGTCGACCAACATCCAAGGCTAGAACTCACTTAATATCGTTACTACGCGCAGTCCCGTAAGGAAAACATCGGCCTTACCAACATTACAATACAACCAGTCCCTATTTTAATCCGAAAAATGAAGTGGATTGTACCGTTTCGAGCCTTTAACGTTTCTATATAATTTTCGTGACGTTACGTTGGCATCCGTGGCTGTCAAATATAAAATTTATCAGTTGGAATTTAGATGTTGTCATTTCCTACGTTACCGTGTTTCCTACCGAAGATTACGAACTTTGAAAAATTTATATAAACGTGGACCGGTTTTAAATTTTCCTCCTTGGACGTCGAATCTGTCATTTCCCGAGATTTAGGTTATGTTACCATATGATCGCCGCAAACGCCATTTTAAATCTGGCAAGCCTATCAACATCCAAGTCTAAAAGTCCCTTAATATGGTTACTATGCGCAGGTCCATAAGGAAAACATCGGCCTTGCCAACATTACAATACAACCAGTCCCTATTTTAATCCGCAGAATAATGTCGATTTTACCATTTCGAGCCTTCAACGTTTCTGTATAATTTTCGTGAAGTTATGTTGGCACCCGTGGCTGTCAAATGCATCATTTCGTACGTTATGGCGTTTCTTAGCGACGATTACGAAATTAAGTTGGGTGTCGTTTATCCATATGAACCAAATTTTAAAAGTCATTGAGAAATATACTAGTTTTAAATTCTCCTCGGTTCATGTCAAACGTCAAATCTGTCATTTCTTGAGATTTAGGTTATGTTACCATATGTCCACCATAAGCGCCATTTTAAATTTGACAGGACTAACAACACCTAAGTTGAAAAGTACTTAAATATCTTATTTAACGAACGAGAAACATCAGTGCTAGCAACGCAGAGACGTAATCAGACCCTATATTAGCACTGACTTACCATTTTTGCGATATTCAAGTCACCGGAAGTCTTCGAATTCGAGATCGGCGACGCTCTCTTCCCTTTTGACCGACAAGCTTCGCGGGCTAGAAACGAAATTCGAAAAAGTTAAAAGTCCGTTTGCGTATTTCTCTTTTTAAATCTACAGAGCAAGGACAATTCAACCGAAAACGCCATGTGACCAAAAAGGATTAAGTTGGGAACACTGATGTATTAGTGACAGTTGTTCTTATTGATTTTCATCATAATCACACTTAAGTATCGTAAGTATATTGAGGGAAACGCGATACTAAACTGGTGAAAATAACTTGACAGATGACAGATGTAAAGAAAATTGTAGCCAACTGAAGGACGTGAAAATCTCCGGATTTAGGGGATGTTTTTCTACCAACTTGAGGTTGAGGTGAATTTGCTCTTTCGTACCTGTTTTACATTGCCGAGTTCTGAGGCGGTTTTGGCGTTGATTAGCGGTGATTTCTTGGATTTTTGAAAATTGTGATATCTCGCTTGCTGAAACAACGATACGGGTAAAACGTGAAAACGTCTAAGTGATATCCTTACGTGTTTGCTCTGGTTCAAATCCGAGGAGGTCTTCGAGTTCTGAATGGGCGAAGGTTTCTTGGCCCTGTAGAGGTTGTAGACTTTAGGTGAGGCTTCCTGATGCTACGAGGAAGAAAAAAAGGACGAATAAAATCCGTTTCGAGAGGGGGTGGCACTTACGTGTTTTATGTTGTACAGATCCGAGGAAGTTTCCGCATTGGCTATCGGGGATGATTTCTTGATTTTTCTCAAGTTGTACGGTTTAGGAGAAAACTCTGTAAGCTTACGGCGAAGAAAATGGGGAAATTATTCGAAGATATAAACCGAAAATAACGACGACTGTATAAAACGACCTGCGACTGAGCTTCGTTTGTTAGGCGCTTCTCGTAGAAGGCTGTGCAATAGCCTGCGTGGCAAGCACGAGTTACGCATGCCAACAATTATCGCAGAGGGGGAGGGAGGATTATGCTTTATTAATCGCATACTGGAACCGGAGACTAATTGGTTTCTCCTTGTTGGGACTCATCAGTACAGTTGCTCAATTGTTAATGTCGATGTATCCTTATTATTATTTATATCTAGTGGTTATTATGAATTCTTGTGATGTGAAAGTGTTGTATGTATGTGTCTTAATGTTTACAACGCTTTTCTATCTTTTAATCGATGCGTTTTATAATAATTAATAATGTTATTTCTAGTTACATTTTTTCTCCCATTAAACGTCCCTGGCTGGAGTGAAAATAAGAAGCTAACACCCGTAGGGTAATAGAATGCTTAAAAGGTGGTGTGCGTAGTATCGAAGAGGTATAAATAGAACCCAAAAATAAACCGAAGGTCATTTGAACATAAACATCCATATATTCAATTGTAATTAATGATATATTATTTAGTGGTAATTAACCATTCGAGTATTACTATACTACACTATACATTGAAACCGAGAACGTATAGTACAGCCGTTTCTGATAGTTGTTGTACTATCGGCGCAAATTGAGCAACTCTTTTCAACGAACAAAGCAGGCGTCCTCAGCTATTTGTACAACAACAATTCATGACAATCAATTTAGACGTCCATTTGTGGAACTAAAGCGGCATTAAGAATAGCTCGATGGAGCTAAAAACGACCTATAATTGATGTTCGTCTGTTTGTTAGGTAACTCTTATAGAAAATTGTGCAATAGCCTGCGTAGCAGGCACAACTTGCATATTACCATGAAAGGAATTATGCTTTATTGTCCAATTATTCAAGACAAGTTTTTATTTTTTTGAGTGCCAAATTAACAAACTCAAAATCCCTTAATCAACTTTATCGAACTTACCTGTTTGATAGAATTTAAATCGGCGGACGTTTTAGACGAGGCTATCGGAGAAAGATTCTTAGCCTTATGGAGATTGTAGATCTTCGCAGGAACGTTCGACATCTGCAAAAAGTCACCTAAATATACCCCAAATTTTCACCCGAAAAGCATCAATTCATCGCCAGTACCTTTCCCTGTTTCAATCTTCCCGCCAAAGACAGGTACCCCGTCACGTGATCCCCGGTCTCGATCCCGTCGACGCCCAGAGCCTTCTGAAGAGCGGTGAATCTGAACCGATTGATCAGATACTGATCTCTCAAGGTGGCGAAATAGCGATGTTCGACCAATCTCCTCACGTTAATCCTCGTCTCCGGATCGTACTGTATCATGAGTTTCAACACGTTCTGACCGTCTGCGCTGAATTGCCCAGCCAACGATACCAATCCCGTCCCGATTTGGCGCGGAAAATTCTGACAATTATGCGATCTATTGGAGGAAACGAACGAATAAGAGGGAAAAAACGGGAAAATCGAATTCGTATCGTAAATACTTCTTCTTCAGCTTGTTGATCATGCGCGCGCTTGGCGTGCCCAGGACCGCGTGGATCTTCGCCAATTGGTCGATCTCGTTCGTCCCGGGAAACAGAGGCTTCAACCTTGAAAAAGGAAAAACAGACAAGAAAAACCGATTGGATTCGAGGAATTTCTAGCGCGATAACTGCTCGGGGATGGGATTCTTACGTCAGCATCTCGTAAAAGACGCATCCGGCGGCCCAAACGTCCATCTTGGGTCCGTAATATCCCATCGTCAGGAGACATTCCGGCGATCTGTACCATCTGGTGGAGATATATTCGGTGTACGGTGCTCTGCTGTAGATTCCGCGGATCGAGCCCAAGTCTGCCAATTTGACTATTTCAGCCTGCGAAGTTGCGGTAGGTACTTTCAAAGGTATTGGTTTTACGTTCGAAAATCTCCCTTTTTAAAGGTTAAAAAAAGGGGGAGGGGCGTATCAAAGTCCAGATAAAATGTCACCGTCATTGTAAAGATGAAATGTCAGTGTCAATGTCACTGTGTCAAGAGGTAATGTCAAGCTCAACGTTGAATTTCTTTCCAAACCAGATAGTTATGTCATAAGTGATGTAGTTCAGATGTTGCAATATCGTCTAACGTCCAATATCAAATGTTGCAATATCGTCTAACGTCCAATATCAAATGTTAGCCTCGACGTCAAATATCAAACCTCAACGTCAAATATCAGAGTTGAATACCAACGTCAAATGTCAGATATAAACCTCAACGTCAAATATCAAACGTCAACGTCAAAAATGAAACTTCAGCTTCAAGTATGAGACCTCCACGTCAAATATCAGACCTTAATACCAATGTCAAATGTCAGATGTTAGTGTCAACGTCAAATATCAAACCTCAACGTCAAATATCAGACCTCAATACCAACGTTAAGTGTCAGATATTAACCTCAATATCAAATATCAAACTTCAACGTCAAGTGTGAGACCCAGATCAAATATCAAACTTCAGCGTCAAATATCAGACCTTAATATCAATGCCAAATGTCAGATGTTAGTGTCAACGCCAAATATAAAACTTCAACGTCAAATATCAAACCTCAACCTCAAATATGAGACGTCAATACCAACGCCAATGTCAAATATTAACGTCAACGTCAAATTTCAAACATCAACATCAAATATTAAACCTCAACGTCAAATATCACACTTGAATACCAACGTCAAATGGCAGATGTTAACTTCTACGTAAAAGTATCAAACTTCAACGTCAAATACCAAACCTCAGCCTCAAATATGAAACGTCAATACCAAAGTCAATGTCAAATATTAGCGTCAACGCTCAAATATCAAACCTCAACGTCAAATATCAAACTTTAGTATCAAATATCAGACTTGAATACCAACATCAAATGTCAGGCGTCAATTTCAACATCAAATACCAAACCTCGTCGTCAAAATCAGACTTTAATATCAACGTCAAATGTCAGATGTTAACTTTAACGTCAAACATCAAATATTCACTTCAAATATGAGACATCAGTACCAACGGCAATGCCAAATGTTAACCTCAATATCAAATATCAAACCTCAACGTGAAATATCGGACTCGAATACCAACGTCAAATGTCAAATTTTAACGTCAACGTCAAATATCAAACCCCAACGTCAAATATCAACGTCAAATATCACAGTTAAATACCAACTTCAAATGCGAGATGCTATATAACTTCAACGTAAAAATATCAAACTTCAACGTCAAATATCAAACCTCGACCTCAAATATGAGACGTCAATACCAAAGCCAGTGTCAAATATTAGCGTCAACGTCAAATATTAAACCTCAATGTCAAATATCACACTTGAATACCAATGTCAAATGTCAGATGTTACCGTCAACGTCAAATATCAAATTTCAACGTCCAATATCAAACCTCAAGGTCAAATATGAGCCGTCAATACCAATGCCAATGTCAGATGTTAACGTCAATGTCAAGCGTTAATATTAGCATCAACGTCAAATGTAAACATCAACAGCAACGTCACATGTCAACGTCAACGTCTCATGTCAACGTCACATTTCAACGTCAAATCTCAAACGTTAACGTTAATATTAAACGTACCGGAACGTACATGACGCCCGTCTTCGGCGATTGCGTCAATTTCACGAGTATATTCTCCGGTTTGATGTCGCGATGAAAGAGGCCGTTCTTGTGCAGATGCTCGAGCCCTTTCAGCATCTGGTAGAGGTAATTGCGCACCTTCGACTCGGGCAACGGCCTCCTTTTCGCCTTCATGTACTCGTACATGCTCATGTCCATCAGCTCGAAGACGTAGGTCAGCTTTCCCTGGGACGGATCGCTGGAGGAAGCGAGTTTTCGTTAACGATACTCACCGTTTCGCGCACGTTCAACCCTACCTACTAGAAGTACTCGATCATGTACAGGACGTTCGGATGCCGGGACAGCTTGTGCAGGGCGATGATCTCGGCGCAGGTCATCACGTCCGTGATCCTTCGGGGGAAAGAAAATTTAGTTAGTTAGTTTGCGGATCTGGACTATCGAGTTGAGCTTGTCTGAACAGCCAAAAAGCAGCGGAAAATTTAGAATTCAAGGAGAGCATTCTTGTATTTGTAAATATCCAATGTTGGACATTATGGGACTTAGTATATGGCAGTCTTTAATCCAATAGCCGATGAACGCGAAGTAACCGACCGTAGTTCGACGACTACCCAATAGGTGGCACAGAAACCCGTGTTAGGTGATAGCTGATGGCTGATAGTTCTAGCACGAGTTGCACAGTTGGTCCAGGTCCGGGTCCGGGTCCCCGGCAAAAATGCTCGCCAAAAGACAGGCAGGGAAGCTTTAACCCAAGGTAAATAATGAGAGAATGTTAACATTTCAAAGGCGAAAATCGGAAAAAAGCTACATAACTCGATGAAACGATTTTTACTAACATTATTGTTTCATATAATCATCATTAATTAAGAAGTTTTCTTTAGCGACGGGAGATTATCTACAGAGCGATAGAGCGTTAGAGCAGCGATCGCAATTTGTCCGCAGACGACTTGGCGAACGTCTCACGGAGTTCATGGTTCCTCAAACTGTGAAGTACACATCGTAGATTTTATATTTTATATGAACAATGAAAATATTCGGGATCAAATACAGAGTTTAGCAGTTTAAAATCCGAAAATGTCTTTCTTGGTAACAAGTAATTTCATGTTGCGAAAAGTAAGGAAATTCCACTGGGCAGGTCAGGAGCGATACGGTATACGTATGTATACGACTCGGTGGTTCCGAATCCTACAGCGAACAGTAGAGAGGGGTACAAAATTAAGAAGAAGAAGAAGAAGAAGCTGCGATGCCCTGGGAGGATGAAAGGAGAATCGAAGACCAAGAAGAGGAAACTTCTACGCCCTGACAGGGCAAAAGGAGAATCGAAGAACAAGAGGAAACTCCAACGCCGTGAAAGGGGAAAAGGAGAACCGAAGAAGAAGAAGAGGAAACTTTTACGCCCTGACAGAGCAAAAGGGAGAATCGAAGAAGAAGAAGATTAAACTCCAAGGCCTTGACAGGGGAAAAGGAGAACCAAAGAAGAAGAAGAGGAAACTCAGACGCCCTGACAGGGCAAAAGGGAGAACCGAAAAAGAAGAAGAAGAAGAAGGAGGGGAAATGGTGAGCAACACTTACGATTTGAACGTCTTCTTGAGCCGTTTGGCGGCGTACAAACCACCGGTCATCTTATCCTCGCACTTTAGCACCTCGGAAAACGAACCCTCGCCGATTTTCTGTATCACTTTGTATTCTGAAAGCGGTAGAATATGGTCAGTTACGTTCCGATTTTGAAATGAAAATGAACGTTTCTTACTTGCTCCGAACGACGAAGTCATATTGACACACCCGATTCCCGTCTGGAAGTTCGCAGGCCCAATTTCGAGTCCACCCCCATTTAACGAACGATCGCGGCGAAATGTCAAAATGTCAATTCCGAAATTGACAGCGTGCGTGTGCGTTTTAAGCGATGAGACATTGCCAAATCTCGATTTTTATGTAGTAGTTTGAATATTCCCGCCGTACAAGTCGCTTCGGGGTGATTGGATACGTCGAATAAGTATTGCCAATCGTTTTAAGCGGGAATTTAAATTCTACGACTTTTGGAAATCTATATATACTTATTGCATCCATCTCGAATATGGGAGGAGTAACAGGAAATAACGCAATCCGGAACCAATCAGAATGATTCTAGCAAGGAGGAGTGCGTTCAAATGTTTCCCGCCTAAATCTCGACCGGTGATTGGTTAATCAACCATAATATCCAACCACGGATCGAACTATTTAACTCGAAAATTGCACGAGTCACTGTCGATGACGCACTTCGTAACCAATCGGAACGAAAGCAACTTCTGAATACTTCCCGCGCAAATCCCGTTCGCCGATAGGCTACTTCTTCAAAATATTCTCGGGTGACGACGAGCTATTTATTCATAATACCCAATCGTCTAACAGAGTGCTTATACTTCACTTCGAAGGTGGGAGGAGTCACGCGGTTTGGGACTAATCGGGACAATTCTACCAGTGGAAGGGGTGGTACAAATGCTTCCCGCGTGGGACCCGTACGGTGATTGGCTTCTCATTCAAAATATCCAATCACAGCCGTAGTTCTTCGCGGGAAATATTCGAATAGCCCCCCCCGTTCCAGTATAAGTATCGTGACCTACGTATGTAGCTATCTTTTAATATCCTCTACCACTTTTACGTCAGTTCAACAACAAATTGAGAGTTATTACCTATACTTTCAGAACGTTAGTAAATAAGGTGTTTGTACCTTCACCTTAGTTAGTGAAAACAAAAACTTATTACTTATATTATCAACTTTCTGAAAATATAGCTATTAATTCCCAATTTGTTGTTTAATTGGCCTAAAACCGGTTAAAAGGTATTTATTAGTTTCAAACTACGGCATTCTTCGTGGCTTCTGCCATTTATAAACTGAAGTATGAGTATAATCCCTGGATTTTCCAAATTTTGCTAAGGGATTGACAGAGAGAAACCGTTTTCCTTGATAGAGGGGCAAGAACATAAAAAAGTACTAAAACGAGCAAGATAGAGCTACTCATGCACAGTGCAAATTGCAAACATTAAATAACAAACCACATGCCTACGTTATAACTCTAATCGTTACGGAAATATCATCGACGTTAAAGGATTTCTGCACCAGATCGCGTTTAAATCTATATCAATCGACGCCCCCAACGAGCTGATCCCAACGATATAAAATCTATATTAGATATAGATTGTTCCAAACGGTTGCCGAGAAAACGCGAAAAATCGCAAAAAGTGAGCAAAATCGCATACTCTTCTCGGCTCCTATGGAACTTAGGATGTCCACCGCTATGTCAATCGATGCGTCTTGAGGACCCGAACTTAACGATGACGGATTTTCTCAGATTATTCGAACGATTGCCGTGAAAACTGCAAAAAGCGCGAAAAATCGCTAAAAATGGGCAAAATCGTGTACCCATCTCGGTTCCGACTAGACTTAGGACGTTCAATCCTACTTCAATCGACGCGTCTTGACGGGCCGAACTCAACGGCGTATGATTTTTATACTTTACTCCAACGGTTGTCGAGAAAATCGCAGAAAACCGCTAAAAATCGCTAAAAACGGCCAAAATTGTATACCCATCTCGGTTCCTATGGGAGTTAGAAGGTTATACTGTACGCTAATCGACCCGTCTCGAGGACCTGAACTCAACGACGACGGATTTTTTATATTATTCGAATGATTGTCGTGAAAATTACAAACAAGCGCGAAAAATCGCTAAAAATGAGCAAACTCGGGTACCCATCTCGATTCCTACAAGACTTAGAACGTTCAATGCTACGTCAATCGACGCGTCTTGGCGGCCCGAACTCAACGGCGTAAGATTTTTATACTGTACTCCAACGGTCGCCGAGAAAATCGCGGAAAACCTCGAAAAATTGCTAAAAACGGTCAAAATCATATACCCATCTCAGCTCCTATGAGTCCTATGGGACTTAGAAGGTTCAATCGTACGTCAATCTACGCGTCTTGACAAGTGCAATTCAGAGGCGTAGGATTTTTTAGATTACTCCAACGGTTGTCGAAAAAATACAAGAAACGGCGAAAAAATCGTCGAGATATATCCTATGAGGTACATGAGTTGTGCATCACCTTGGCTCGTTGGATGATTTGACGTTTTGGCTGGCTCTCTTATCAATTAACTCTTGAATTTTGAACGGAAATTTGTAGAATTAACTCTTGGGAATAGGATGGTGGCTTGGGGAAGGGATTTTAGATCGGAATCCCACTTGAGTCACAGAATATCGTTAAAAATCGAAAATCCGAGTTTCCCGCGAAAACGAAGCTGCCATTTTTCGTTGGTATGTTGACGTTTGACCACAGAATACACCATCTTCTCATCTAAAATATGGCCGAGAATCAGTGAATTTTGGACTTAAGATCCAAGGTTGTGGTGGAAGTTTCGCTAATCGATATTCTGCGCCAATATGTTATCTTTCAGCAGCTTCTAAAGAGTGAGGTAATCGTAAGTATCCACCTCGCGACGTAAAATTTTTAGTTGGCATCGCTGATACGTTGGTAATAATAAGATTTGACAACACAAAAGAATACATAACCTATACAAGTAATATTTTTAGTTTGTATACCACTCCGAAAGTGCGTCGTAAGAATAAATGCACGCGATTCAGTGGTAACAGCATCTATTCAAACGTGGGCAAGGGTTAAACTGAAAGAAATGACAGGATCGTAAATCTTTGAAACCAAAAATGTTCATATTTAGGGTCTTTAGTATCGTCAACTTGGGAGACCTGCGATTGCTGCTCGCTCCGTATATAAAATCGTAGTTTTGAACGAAATATGTTCCTGACAAGCTTAAATTAGCTTAAATCACTGTTCGTTGTAAGATATTGACAAAGGTTGGTGATACTGTATAAGTACCAACAGTTATCTTTAGTGTTATTAAGGTTAAGTGGGAGCGAGTGTGGAGAGGGAGAGAGAGAGAGAGTGAGTGGTGGCAGGAAATGTAAAAATGGAGGAATAAATAGTTTGATTATTTAAGTTTTGTTTTAATGTGTGTTGGACGTCCTATGTAAAGCGATATTACACGTGGAAATTAGTTCATTGTAAGATCTCATTGAACTAATTCAGGGGATCCCAAAGCAAAGAAAAATCTTAGGATTAAATACAACTTCTAATGTTGTTTATTTCTGTTTAGCGAAACTGCCGAGTTAATGACTGTATCGTCCACTACAAACGCAAAAATTAAGTCAGACAATTTAATTTTTAATTGACCTAAAAATGGTATGTACAAAAAAGGGTATTTCAAAGATAAGCAAAACAGAATTATTTCAAGATCAAAGGAATGACGTGCGCAACCCTAGAACATAGAAATTCTTTAATCTAGGGACATTTCACTACCAACCTTCTGCGCTTGAATTTGCTCAGGCTGTATAAATGACCTTTTAATAAATGATGTGAGGGCGTGTTGATTATTTTTGGAACGCAAAAATCCTCGATCTAATCCGCACTTTTAAACAATCACAACCGGAAATCGCAGTAAAAAGCAAATAAAAGACGCATTTTTATGACATTTATTTCAAAGAGAAAATTTGACGAACTAGCACAGAATAAGAATAAATTTTCTTATTCTGTGGTACTAGTCCTTGACCGGAAAGTATGATACACACGCACACAATAAAACGACGACCTAAATTTATTCCCCATCAGATTAATGCGAGCGGCGGCGGAAAACGGCAAGTAGATTCATAATCGACCTGTTTATTTCTAGCACGACGGCGATAAAGAACCGCAATCGCTTAGAAAATGTAAATATCGCGTGCTAACCGTTGGTGTTTTGTGATTTGGGTCGTACGACTCCCACAATCCGTGTGATATTCACACCGCAATCCCATCACGATCCGTTGCACGTACGTTGAAAAAGTTGTGTTTTTGTTGATATTTCGTCCTTGGTGTAAAAGGACGATTTTTTTAAAGTTGAAAGTACGTCGAAATCGAATTTGAGCTCGCCGAACGATGGCTAATGACGTTGAGGTAGTTAACAGCAACAACAAACGGATCCTAGAAGGTAAGGTCGTTTGCCTTAGTTTTGAGGGATGAGCTTGTAACGTTTCGGGCGTCTTTCAGAGGAGAATGGCGTCCAAAAACCGCGGAAAAAACTCAAAGGTATTCAGAAATTAACGGACAAGAACCCCGTGGCTATCCTAAACGAACTCAGGAACGGGCTGAAATATGAACTGGTCGATACACAAGGTCCGGATCATGCACCGATCTTCACAATTTCAGTCGTAGTCGATTCACAACAGGTACGGTCTTATTCTGATATCCATCAGGCACTAAAGCCTCGTGAGGGAACATAGCTTGGGCACGAGAATATCATGGGGTCCATTATCTTATTTTGCTTTTATATATAATGTGTACATTACGCATTCGACAACCACCATTTTCAATGAACACGGAACGCCCCCAATTAATCCTCATCCTCACTATTATAATCCGGTTCCGATTTTCTAACTATTATTCCTCACCTGCCTCGCTTCTGATAACACCATCGGATCCGATTTATTTCTATTCCTTTCTAGTACACCGGCGCGGGAAGAACGAAGAAACTGGCGAAATGCAAGGCGGCCGAGCAGGCGCTTAAATCATTCATCCAATTCCCGACAACTGCAAAGTGTTACCGTCGAACTGTTCTAACAATTCCAAACTAGATTTTACCAGTGACGTATTCGAAACGAACCAGAACAACGCCAACAACACCGGAAAAGATTTAAATAAGAACGGCACTCCCAAGCACGCCGTGATGTTGCTCAACGAGCTGTATCCTTCGGCCAAGTACAGCTGTACCGAAACGGCAGATGTCTTCGCCACTTTTAAGATCAGCATCGATGTCGATGGGCAGTGTTTCGTCGGAACAGGTAACGCATCTTCATGGGAGGCACGATGCCTTTTTGAAAGTATGAGACGAGAGTCGTGATTCGAATCTTTGGATTTTTCTCGGAAATGTTTGTGTCGTTATTTTTACGGTGGTAATTTGATGCTAATAGTATGGTAGAGTATGAATCGTGAATCAAAATAGCTAAAAATCAATTTTGACATTTCCAAGAAACACAAAACGCATCCGTCAATGTCAATGTCAAAAGTAGTTAAAAGTCTAGTTCACAGATGGTCGAGTATAATATACACACAGATATACAACTGTACTTCGGTTTACGTTAAGAATGCAGTGTGAGGATAGATAGGGCTGTAAAATTCTTGAATCTGATTGGGTAATAACGACGCCCAAGTTACACAAGGCCCGGCGAATTTGACATGTGGGACTTAGTACTTGCTTTGTTTGACATAACCTTACTTATCCCAGGAGTTTGCCCTATTTTAATTGTGTCCATCACCACCACCTACTGCATTCTTAAAATGAACTCAGTGTAGACTCTGACAAGTTGATCTCGGTTTAAACCACCGCCTTAGTGCATTCTTAACATGAACTCTGTATAAACTCCGGAAAGTTTAGGAAAAGAAGTTGATTTGGGCTAGAGCACAACCTGTTTGTTGCATTCTTAACGTGAACTCGGTATAGATCCCGGAAAGTTTAGGGAAATTGATCTCGGTTTAGACCACTGCTTTACTACATTCTTAACAAGAACTCGGTATAGACTCCGGAAAGTTTAGGCAAAAAGTTGATTTGGGCTAGAGCACAACCTGTTCATTGCATTCTTAACATAAACTCAGTTTAGACCCAGGTTAAGTTTAGGGAAGTTTATCTCGGTTTAGACCACCGCCTTACTGCATTCTTAACATGAACTCAGTATAGACTCAGGAAAAATTAGGAAAAAGTTGATTTGAGTTTAAGCACCACCTATTCATTGCATTCTTAATATGAACTCAGTATAAACCCAGGGAAGTTTATTTCGGTTTAGAGCACCGCCTTACTGCATTCTTAAAATGAACTCAGTATAAACCTCTCTAAACTATCCTCGTAAATTTTTATATTAACCCTTGGCGGATCCACAATTGCGTCCATAGTCCATACTACTAGCCTTTATCTGACGCACATGTGCGTCCACATCGATAACCTTCATCCAACGCATATTTGTGTTCATAACAATCAAAGAATTCCAACAAAATTTTAAAATTCTACAGCATTTTAACCAAATTTTACTGTTTTCAAAAAAAAAAAAAAAAACTGCATGTCAATGTCAATGTCAAACTAGTTCTGATTCTTTTCGTATAGGTGGCGCCTAATATCCATAGGTCATATACCTAGTTACCAAAATTTTGACTAAATTCCACGTTTCTTGCTGATAGTGGGAGACAACTTTTAATTCTTGTCACTTGTC
Source organism: Chrysina gloriosa (assembly GCA_038088585.1). NCBI lineage: Eukaryota > Metazoa > Arthropoda > Insecta > Coleoptera > Scarabaeidae > Chrysina > Chrysina gloriosa. Next base: position 53,476,882 of record CM076094.1, on the reverse strand, counting down.
GATGTCAATGTCAAAATATTTTCCGACTTATCCATATAGCACGCGTACAAGTACATTACATTGCACACTAAAACCGAACGTGTATAATGTATTTAAATCATTTTTGTTGATTCTTGCTTCCTATGACGCCATTTTTAATTACGTGTCACATGTCAACGTCAAAATAGTTTTGAATGTTTCCATATAGAGGACGTCCAAACACACCACATCCATACACGAATCGTTTGACTTTGATTAATTCTTGCTGACGCGACGGAATTTATATCTACTGTCAATTGTCAATGCAAAGCATTGACGCCTTATTCCTCTCATTTATACATAAACTTCGCAATTTTCACTACCACACCGCACGCCTCTTGTTGATGTGGAACAATTTTCAATGGTACTGTCACTTGTCAATGTCAAAGTAGTTTTGAGTGTTTTTGTATAGAGGGCGTTCAAACACACCACATCCATACAGGAATCGCTTAGATTTGAATAGTGCTTGCTGACGCGAAAGAATTTATATTTACTGTCACTTGTCAATGTCAAAACACTTCAAAGCCTGTTACTGCAGATGGCGCCTTATTTCTCTCATTCATACACTAATTTCACAATTTTGACTACTACATTTCACGCTTCTTGCTAATGTGGAACAATTTTCAACTGTACTGTCACTTGTCAATGTCAACGTCAAAATGGTTTTGTATTTTTCCGAATAGGGGGCATTCACACACATCACATTCAGATAGTAAAAGCTTACGTGTATCGTGTAGTTGAATGATTTTCATTATTTCTTTCATTTTTAAACGTCAAACTAGTTTGACCTCTATCCATAGATGGCGCCTTTTACTATTTACTCAAACACATTGCGCAAAGAGTACTTGTTATAACTAAAACCTTTATCAAATTATCAGCGCAAAAATAAACTGACAAATGAATTAAGAATAGTGAAATAAAAAGACGTGAGCGCACGCTTGCGTGTAGAAAATATGTACATCCTCAAGCATTTTTTCAAGAGAAAAATCGAGATTAGAATCGTGAGTTTTCGTGCCGTACTTTTGGAACGGGCGCCGCGCCGATCCGCCCTCAATATGTAAAACTCGACTCGACGACGACTAGGTTCGAGCAAGAGGATTGCCAAAAACGCCGCCGCGACGTCGGCCTTATCCAAATTACTTTATAAGGGACGCGACGAGCTACCCACTTTCGGGACGTCCAATTGTAGGCAGTCGGCGATCACGTGCGAGGAACAGCAAAGGGCCGATAACATCGGGAGGTAAGACGTGAGAGGTATTCGACGCCGGTTAAAAAGGGATAGAAACTATTTTTTGTTTAGGTTTTTATTTAAAAAGAAAATTATTTCGTTTGGTTTTTATCCATCTTTTTGTTCTTTTCCCATTTTTTATAAAAAAATTATTTTTATTTATTTTCTTTTATTTGTTATTTCTTTGATTTATTTATTTTCTTTTATTTTTTATTTCTCTGATTTATTTATTTTCTTTTATTTTTATTTCTCTTATTTTTTGTTTTTAGTATATCTTGTATTTTATTTTTTTATATTTTTATTTTGTTTAATTTCTTTTATTTCTTTTTCATTTTATTTTATTTTTTTAGTTTATTTTTTTCCTTCCTTCCCTTTTTTGTTTTATTTTTTTGTTTTTAATTTTGTTTTTTAATTGTTTTTAATTTTGTTTTTGTTTTTATTTGTTTGATTTTTTCTCTCTCTTTTATCATCTCCTGTCACATCGACAGTCGTTGTATCTATCACCGACTTCCAAATAAGCCGCATTTTACAGGGATATCTAGAGAAACGAATGATAGAATTTTTTATTTTTATTTTGTTTCACTTGTTCGTATGCTATCCATACATTTACATATAACAATATCATCGATGCAGATCTAACAGTTTATCAAGCCAACTATGATCTCTAAAGCGTGAATAATTTTTACAGCTCGTTTTCGCATAAAAATGT